>JAKCPB010000045.1:0-744060 GCA_021442155.1 Cymbidium sinense | reverse complement strand
AATCAAACCAAAAGCCACCAAAATATTTCAAATGGTCATATGAACTTATTGACCCTTGGTTTGACCCAATTTGACCAATTGGTCAACTTGACCAAGTTGACCCATTTTGACCTAAATGGGTCAACATGAGCAAACCTATCAAATGAAGTCCAAATCTCATGAAACTTGGCCAAACCTAGTTTCTCCACATACCCAACATATCCAAAGTGAAAAATTAGCAAAATGACCATTCTACCCTAGGCCATAGAACAAATTTTGGCTTAATCCATGGGTAATTTGGTCATACCCTCTTCATATCCACTTGAGGCTTTCCTAAAAGCTCAAGGGACCTAATGAGTGGTGCACCAACCCAATGGGTTTGGGTCAGCCATTTCCCCAGACCAAACCCGACCCCATGGGTCAAAATGTAAATTCAAACCCTCTCCCACTCAAATTCAAGCACATGGGAGGTTGGCATCCACTCTTGCCAAAGACCATGTGCACACTTAAAATCAACAACCCCATATGATCATTGGATCAAAATGGCACATTGACCGTCCGATCCTTCAAGGGGAGATATACTCCCCTAATTCAATTCAAATCCATCATTCCTCAATTGAAGCTAAGGGGTGTTAGGAGCATCAGAGCTTCTAAGCTTCTGAGGATTTGAAATCATTTTCTATTTTCTTCCTTGAAAATAGGGGGAGCTCCATTGAAATTCAACTTCCTCTTCACTCAATTCACTTCAATTCTTTGCATACTTCATGAGGCAAGTCAGAGTGCACCCAAGCTTCCTTTGGAGTTCCCAAGGAGATTGGATCAAAAAGGCAAGGAGGAGGTTGGTCCATAGAAGATACTCAACCTCAGCTCATTCTTCAAGCTTGTCTCAACGGACAAAGCTTCTCAAGAGAATCAAGCAGGTGATCACCTCAGAGGTATGATTTTTTGACCACTAGCAATGGTGTTGGTCTTTGTGAAAGAAATTTTCAATTTTGATCCCAATTGGATGTGTCTTTCTTTAGATGGTGTGGGTTGAGTTTGGTTTGAATCCGAGCTCAATCGAGCTCGAATCTTCCCCTTGATCATGGATGGTCTCTGTTGATCAAGGGGAAGAACTTGGGAGATCTCAGCCATCCATCCATGCATTTTGGATGGGGATTCCAGATTTTTTTTATCCTTTTTTTAAAAAATGGGATCCAGTCCATCTTTGATTGATGGATGGAGAGATCAAAAGCGTCATCACCACCTTTGACATTTAAGTAGATCACGGTGTGCACATGTAAACTGACCGCCGTGCCACATGTCATGCCATGAGCTAGGGGATTAGTTAATGTTTAATTAATCTAATTAATCTAGGGATCTTCTAAAATTCATAACTCTCTAAAAAGAAAAAATATGAAATAAAATGGAAAGATAATTCAACCTAGAATATTTTAAAATTAATTTCAATGGGTTTTGAATTATAATTTTCTCTTGATTTTGGGTTTTATTAGAAACTTTTATTTTTAATTACTTTAATTAAGATTAATCCCAAACTTCTTGGGTATGTTTAGGGATGACTTCTCCTCTAATTTTCTTGGGATTTATTGAAGGCTTGATTAGAAGAATTGCATATGGATTTCTAATTACCCTCCTTATGTAATTAAGGATAATTAGGTGTAATTAGTGATTTTAATCCATGATTAGGGTTGATTAAGGTCAGATCCATTAAATAATAGGTTTATAGAATAATTTTGGGATATTTACCCTAAGTTATTCCCTAAACCCCCTTTTTTTCTCCTTAATCTCCTCTTAATTAAGGGTTAATTCATTAATTACCCCCTTAATTAATTTCTAAAAATTCTAAAAACTTCTAGAACTTAATTAATCTACTTTGGGTAGATGCTTAGGTGTTTAATAGCCTAAGTTCAATTAAGGAAATCAAAACCCAATTCATATGTGTGAAAGGATGTTTTGAAATTACTTAAGCTAAACCCCTTAGCTTAATTTACTATTAATTGTGAGCCAAATTGCATTAGGCCTTTTTTCTTATTAGGTGCATTATAAATTTAAATTCCTTGTGAGTTTTTATGTCATCTCATTGGCTCATAATTATTTGGTTAATTATTCTAAGGTGGTGTAGGTAAGGGTTAATTAAGTTACTTAATTCATACCTTAATGAATACATAAAAATGGATCTAATTATCTAAAATTAAACAAAATATCAAACACATGTGGGAATGGGTTAGGAACACAAACTCAATCTCACCTTTTCAAAATTAAATCAAACTTCAAACTAAACAAATCACTTTGAATTCACTTTGATTTATTTTAAACTTTCTTATTCTATAAGAATGTCTTTAGGATTTAAATTGAACTTGTTTACATGCTTTCATTGCTTTGAATCTTTCCCCAACATGTTAAATTTGTATGTCATGTGGTTTCATGCATTCATATTTTCAAATTCAAATTTAAAATGAAATTGTTTACTTTATGTCAAATTTGCATGTGTTGGCTAAAGTAGAAATATGAATGGCTATTATCACTACTAAATCAAATTATTTTCAAAACATATAAATCAAATATCAAATCTGAAAGTATGCTACTTATATTTTAATTATAAGCTTGCATGTGATAGATTATAAAGGTATGCTTAGCATAGGTTTCCTTTCTCTTTTATGTAGTTTTGAATAGAATTTGGTAAGATGTATGGTTCATTTGAAAAGAACCTAACACTTACTTAATTCCCTATTCATTCTATGCTATCACTTAAGAAGGGTTACCTATACTTGCATACATAAATTGCATAAATAAAATGAATCCATTAATACAACTTTTGCATTTCTTCTTTCATTTCTTTTATACATATGTTTGTATTTAAGGAAAGTGGTATATTAGTCTGGACAACCCCAGGTTGTGAGGCTTTAAGTAGCCCTAAGTAGGTCTTGTACCTTACACCTCGGTTAACAATGGTATTTATACTCACTTATGCCTTTCTTACTTTCATGTGTGTATGTGAAAATTTGGATAACCCTTTCTACTTAAAAGAAAATCATGCATATTCAACTTCTAAATTTCCTTAAATGGATTACTTAGCATGCATCATAAAGTGTGTTAAATATTCTCATTTGTATGTATAGATATGCTTAGTTCCATCCATATGCATGTTATATATGTTGGGAAAAAAATGAAGTAATGTGTGTTATGTGAATTTTGATTCATTTTATTTAATCTTAAAATGCCTTTCTTTTTTGAATAGGTTTGTTTAGAGTTCATCTAAACTTAGATTAATTAAAATTTAATCAAAACATTCACCTAAAAACAAAACTAAAATGTGAATCTACTTTAGAAATTACTTAGGTTAGGGAAGGAAAGAGAAGTTCTCTTCTCTTTCCTCTCTTAACTTAGTAATTAATTGTAGGATCACTTAAACCAAATCAAAACATGAAATAAAATCAACCCAAAATAATTAAACAACTTAAATGAAACCCTCCTCTAAGTTGAACATGTCTTCACTTAGAAAATTTGAACCTAAAGCCATAGCTAAGCATACCACACAAACCTTCAAAGCACTCACATTAGCCTAAGTCACCACTTCTAGCTTTAGGTTAGGTGCATGGTTTGATATTTTTATTTTGTGATATATGTTTTAGACTAGATGTTAGGTGTATGCTCATAGAATGAATGGTAGTCTAACTATTCTTTTGGGGATTGTGCTTAAGAGCTATCATAAATAAAAATATAAATGCTTTTGCTTGCGGTGCTTTATACCCTAAGCATAATCCAATAGGCAGTGGACTTAGTCACCCATGTGTGGGGTGATAAGTCCAATATACATGCTTGGGATTTGTGTGGTTTGTTTTAGCTAACCTTTATTTTGCAAGTGTTGTTAGATTTAGATTTTCCTTTTCATGTAAATTTGTGCAATTAGGATTTTGGAATGATTGTTATGGGGATTAGGATGAGCATTGGTCATAAGATCTATCTTATGCACCATGTGAAGCCTTTGGAGCATCTACCTTCAACCATCAAGAAGGAACCAAGAAGAAGAAGAAAAAAGAAGAAAGAAGAAAAGAAGAAATAAATAAAGCTTGAAGACCCCCATAATGAATTCCTTGCTTAATTGTAATTTAATTCATTTGTAATGTAGGTTGTATAAGGGTAGAGCTTCGGCTACCACATTTGATATTTTGTGGTGCCGACCACAATGACCTTTTATTCTTTTTGCGATTAGCTTTATAAATTGGTTGATGATTTGTTTAGCTTTTTGCATTAAGTGGCATGCTTTTCTAGTTTCTTCCTTGCTTTATGTATGGCTGGATGTGGATTAGGCTCTTTAGAAAAATAAATCTTTTACCCAACTTAACAACTCAAAATTAAAATAAACAACTCATAACCTCACTAAAGCTTAGGTTTAAAATCAAGATAAAAGAATTAGCAACCCTTAGTTGGATGAGCATTTCTTTTATAATATCATGCAAATGCATCTTATTTCACTCTTGATTGGAGGGCTTCCACCTTTTAGAAACTTGGCTTGACCTTTGAGAGCCATGGTGGAAACTCACCTCCTCCCTTCTCCTGATTTTGGCCAATAACAACTTTATTTCATGCATTAGTCATGAATCCTATTAGCGAGTCAAAATAATTGTCCAAAATAAAAATAAAATGAAATTTGAATTGCATTAGATTTAGGTCATTTGAAGCATGCCTTTACATGATCTAGTCTCTTTAGGAGTGAGTTTAAGGACTTAGTCTTTTTCTAAATAAATAACTGTCTAGCTATCTTGCATAAGCATAATGACTTGCCTACATGTATTTAAAATCATAGGAGTTAGTTGGCGGCCACCCAGGCGTTGTAAGTCTGTTGTCGGTGGTTTGTCCTCTTGTGGAGCAAACCAAATACCCATTTTTGCCTTAGATTTAGGTTGTGCTTTTTTGGCCTCACCAAAGCTCCTAGATTTAGGTTAGGTTGCTTCTCCCTTTGTGGGCCATAAGCATAATTCCTCACCTCTTAGGCATTTCCTTAATCTTGTGTTAAGGAATCATAAGTCTAAATTTCTAATGAAAATGCAACTCAAACAAACTAAATCAATTTCAAAATGTAAAGCCCAACTATAGGATAGTTTGAGATGCTTAGGTTTCTAGCATCATGAGCATCTCTACTTATCTTCATTTTGGCTTGATAATAACTCTCTTTTGATCAATCCCATTTGATCTTCAAAAAATAAACTAATCGATTGATAGTCCTTCTATTGAAATCTTTGAAGAAGACAATGATCATTTACCTTAATCGAGAGTTTTCTAAGGAATCCCATTCCTTAGGGATTAACTATGGGGGCTTGCCCCATAGGAACAATGAACCCGATTTAAAATAAACCACTTTACTTTTCCATGTAAAGTAGGGGAAGAATCTCTCATACAGACCCATCATCCTTAGTCCTTATTGAGGTGATTAGGTCCATTAAAGGGTAGTGACTTCTCTTTGAGATAGTACACTATTCCTTGATGATGCTCGATCACTGAATAAGTACATCTGGATCTCATGTGGCATCCTAAAGATGAATTTTATATCTTCCTCTTTCATTTCACAGGTGACTCTTATAAAATTTTCCCATAATTTTTAGCGACTCTGGGATGGTTCCTCTCTCCATCTTTGGTAAATGATCATTGTCTTTGAGTATCGATAGTGGGTTTGTACTTTGGTATGAATCCAAGACTATCCTTCTTTCCATTGGCACTTAGCTTATTTCATTCTTAAGTTGAGTTAGCCAACATCTTTAGGTTTTAGGACTGCATTCCTTGTTGGTCTTAAAACCCCTGTTGGGTTCTCCAATGGGTAAAATGAAAAGAAAACATTTTTTTAAAAGACTTCCTCCTTATCATTTTCATGATAAGGAAAGGTTCATCTAAAAAATAATAATCAAATAAATTTCCATAAAACTTTGCTTTTCAAAAGCACCTTTTCAAAAAATACATAATAAAATATTTTTCACCCTCATTTAACAATTCCCATAATTGTTACATGTAGGGATTTTCAAAAATAAAATAAATAACATTTTCAAAAGCACAAATGAACATCTTCTTTCAATTCACTTTGATGAAGATTTCATTTTCAAAATAAAATGAATCATCTTTCCAAAAAATCATAATCATAAAATTTTCAAAAGCACATGAATCTTTCTATTCAATACACTCACACTTATTGAATAGTTTCATTCAAAAATTAAAATTTTCAAAAGCACAAATGAACATCTTCTTCAAATTCAATTTCATTAAAATGAAAATCATCTTTTAAATCACAATATAAAATTTTAACAAATGAATCCTTTTCAATACATATACATATTAAAAATTTCTTTTTCAAAAAATAAAATTTTAAATCTTTTAATTCACTTTGATGAAGATTTCTTTTCAAAATAAAAACAACATCTTTCAAAAATCAAAATAAAATTAATTTCAAAACATAAAAATTTAAATTTTTCAATAAAATTTCATTTCAAACAAAATTAAATTTCAAAAACACATGAAACTTCATTTAATATACTCAAATTTGAAAAAATTCAATTAAAAATCAAAATTTTAAAACTCATTTAACATACCATTTAAATTTGAATCTTTCAAAATTAAAATCAAAATCAAAATTTTTCAAAAAAATTTTGGAACTTCATTTAGCATACAAATTTGTTAATGAGCTCTCAAAAAAAATCAAAAATCATATTTTTTAAATTCAAAATTTTGGAACTTCATTTAACATACCAAATTTGTTAAGTGAAGTCTCCAAATCAAAATCAAAAATTTTCAAACACATTTGGAACTTCATTTAACATACCCAAATTTGTTAAGTGAAGTCTCCAAATCAAAATCAAAAATTTTCAAACACATTTTTGGAACTTCATTTAGCATACTCAAATTTGCTAAGTGAAATCTCCAAATCAAAATCAAAATTTTCAAACACATTTGGAACTTCATTTAACATACCCAAATTTGTTAAGTGAAGTCTCAAATCAAAAAATTTTCAAACACATTTGGAACTTCATTTAACATACCAAATTTGTTAAGTGAAGTCTCAAATCAAAATCAAAATTTTTAAACAATTTGGAACTTCATTTAGCATACCCAAATTTGCTAAGTGAAGTTTCCAAATCAAAATAAAATTTTCAAAACATCAACACCAAATTTTAAGTGAACTCAAATCAAAATCAAATTTGAACACCATTTTAAACTCAAATTTGCTAAGTAAGTTCCAAAAAAAAAATCTTAAAACCTTTTGAATCTTTTAGCATACCAAATTTGCTAAGTTTCAAAAAAATCAAAATCAAAATGAAACACTTGAATTTTTTTAGCATACTCAAATTTGCTAAATTTCCATTTTAAAAACAGTGGGACTTCACTTTAGCATACCAAATTTGCTAAAAAGAATCACTTTCAAAAATCAAACAAAAATGAAACACTTGATTCCTTAGCATACCAAATTTGCTAAATAATTTTCAAAAATCAAAACAATCAAAACAAAAAACTTAGGATTCTTCTTAGCATACCTAAATTTTTAAGAATCCTATTTTCAAAATCAAAACAAAACACACTTGGGTTCTTCACTTGCATACCTAAATTTTCTAAGTAAAATTCAATTCAAAATCAAAATAATTCAAAAAAGAAACAATCATTTTCAAACACTTCACTTAGCATACCTAAATTTTCTAAGTAGTGAAATTCAAAATAATCAAACAAAATAAAATCAATTTGACCCTTATACCCAAATTTGTTAAAGGAAGTCCTTAAATTCAAATTCAAAACAAACATGAACTATGGAAGCATCCTTATCAAAATTTTGAATCCATATTTCAACATACCAAATTTGTTGAAGTTGGATTCATATTCAAATTCCTCTTTCAATCAATCTTCTCAAATCTTTGAACCCCACTTAACACTTCCAAGTTGTTGGATGTGGGTTCAAATTTTCAAATTCAAAATTCAAAATCTATAGAGATAAATCTTATAAATTCATTTCTCATTCGATTCTTACATCGGTCTGATTATTTGTCTCTTCTTTGTTGAAATGGCGGTTCTAAGTTTGTTTTTACCTTCCCCATGGTATGGATCCTTTAGATCAAATGACTTCCCCATTGGACCATATGATTCACTTTTGGAGAGGGGCAGATTACTTGTGAGGGCACTCCCCTCACATAGTTATAGGACCAGTGTGAGCGTCATCGGGATTGACTTACCCACATTGATGTCTCCTCATTGAGAGGAAAGCTATGGAGTACCGATGAGTATAGTACGTACCAACTCTAGTCATCATTCCCCGAGTTTATCATGTTGCCAGTGAGGCGCACCATCATACCCTCTAAGGGTAAGGCTCCCCTGGTCTCAGGGCTTGCCTCCTTTACATTTGAGTATGGGTCTCACACTCCTCATCCCATACATGTAGAATAGAATCACATGATCAAGCGTATCCACAGGATAGCTAGGGAGGAGTCTTCGATGGATGAGTCTCCCATTGTCACTTCACCTTTACTGAAACTAGTTCCATCCTCTCTAGTGGGAGAGGATGAGGATCCATCATCACCTCCTCCTGGGTGCATTTTGCATTTCTAGGAGCGGGAGGTCTATGCCCTCTCTATCTTACGGTAGGTGGAGCATCTGGAGCTCAGTTTGGACTCGGTTTGATCTGATCATTATCCCCATGCATGGAGAAGATTCAGGAGAGGGCCCAGAGGCCCATACATATTACTATAGGAGAGCGAGGTTCAGTCGTCCACTCTTGATTGATTTTCAGCTCGATTGCTACCCCATCAGTATCCTTCTCTTGGGACTAGCCACCACGGAGGGTTCTTGTGCATAGAAGTCGATGGTGTCTCTCCACCCCATCCTTCGCTCGCCGGTTACATCTCATTCCATCCCAAGGCCATGAACATCAGGAAAAGCGTTGGTGATCATGACCAAGGGATCCTACCCTTCTACACCACCCATTGAGCTCTCCTACTTGACCTTTCCGTGGTGTGGTGCGGAAGGAGTGGCGACCAGCATCATGGTGGTCATCCCAACTCATGCATAGATGTTAGATGAGATATTTCATGATGATAGTCGGTACCGGTGGTAGTGGAACATCCTAATTGTTACCCCTCTATAGTAGTAGCGATGAGTATCATTCATCCAGTGAGTAAAGTCCACAGATTGACTCTCGAGTGAGGTCGGTGCCTCTCTTGATAGTGATCACACCGTCCTAATATTTGTACCCAGAGATGATTTCTTAGATGAGATAGTTGCACATTATTTCATGGAGAAGAAGGAGATCTTGGGTATGATTGGTCGATGAAGAAAGTCGCTTTGATCCCGAAGATTACTTGTTGGGGGACTCAACTGGAGTATGCATGGTTGACACTAGGATCTTTTCTTAGGGAATAACAGGCCATGGAAGGTGATGAGGTTAATCAAGAAGACCCAAAATCACCCCACCTCGACATCAGTTGAGGAAGGATGATAGGATGGCGCGTTCGGTTAGGACTTGTTAGCAGCGGTGTCGGTGCTTGAAACAAGCCCTTTAGTTCATCCCCATCAATCGGTCGGCTGAGTTAGTGCATGTCTTGGATTAGACTCTACCTCTTGAGCAAGGTAGCACTAGCATATGGGAAGGTAGTGGAAAGTACCTCCATACAAAAGATATAAAATCCATGGTTGAGCAAGTGAAGGAAGCTTTGGCTCAAGCAGAGGGGTGGATCATCGGTTCCAAAGGGTAGACCACTAGAGGAATTGATGCTATCCAATATCCCAAGGGTTTCATGCCTCCTTCCTTCAAAAGCTTTGATGGGTGAGCAAGACATATAACATTTGAGGGTTGTTTTAACAGGTGGCGATGCTTTGCTCTTTTGACTTTTGTTAGTAATAGCGGGTATTACTTTTGATTGGTATGTTGAACAATCAATATTTCTTGAGTTAGAGCAACTCTTCATCAAGAGGATTTGCTAGCTCAACAAAGGGTTAATAGGTGATCTCATTGTAGCACAACCGGTGAGTCACTTGTTGATTATATTCTCGATGGCAGTATGAAGTATGAACCATATCGAACATGCCATTGAGATTCTCTTGAAGAATATCCATGGCCACCTTCATGCTTAAGGGCTTCACTATCAAGACATTTGAGAAGCTAATCAACAAGGTGGCTAGTCTACAAGGAGAGGCCAAAGTTGCCTTTTCAAGATCGGTTGCCTGCAGAAGATAGAAGGTCTATGAGAAGAAGCGGAGTAGTAGTAGTGGTTGACAAGAAGCGAGCTAGAGATCGGTCAGACCATGACCTCAACTCCCTCCACCTCCTTTGCCACCACTAGGCACCCTCAGCCTCCACTGCCTCCACGGCTGACCACCCCTCGACCATACCACCACCACGGTGGCATGCATACCCCGCCAGTAGCTATGGTCCACTACTCTTTTAGATAAGTTAAACAAACCTTATTCTTTTAAGAGGAGGTAATCGAAAATCTTTAAGAATCTCTTAAAGAAACTTGATTTTTATACTAGGAGACTGAGGAAGTAGGCAAAGTCATGATCCAAACTTTTTGCCCTTACCATATGCTAGGCCACATTTTGGAGGATTGCTTCACATTCAAGGACTGGCTTGAACAGTTTCAAGATGGGTGTTGTAGTTATCCCAAAGGAATACCTTATGGAACAACCTTCCAGTTCATTAGGGTAATCCTTGGGGATACATGTGATCTACCAAAACTAAAGAAGGTTGGGATATTTCTATCAAAATCTAAGAATTAATAGATCAAGAAGCTTTCCTTGCAGGTTGGTCGGCTCAAACCTCAACACCAAGGAAGGTTTGCAAGTTTAACTCTAGGAAAGTGGAGCTCGGCGGCAACATGTGTCGCCGGGATAGATAGCCCCTTAGCCATACGACCGTGTCAGCTTCCAACCTTTGGTGACTTCTTCCATTTCTTAGCTCTTTTATTTCTTCTACTAGTAGAACTCTTGTATCGGGATAAGGGCATCAAATCCCTTACTCACTTTTGACTTCTACTTTGTACCTCCAAATAATTCCAAGAAATTGAAGAATAAAGCTAGTTTGAATTACATATGTGTCACTTACGATGGGTTGTCTTCTTATTCTAATGATAACTCTTCAAGTCTATATAACTATAATTTGATCTTCCTCTTTGATTGAGTTGGACTACTCAATACTATGGGTTCACCTCTTGAGATAGACTTGGAATCATCATTGAGAGGGTCCCATAGGAGAAGGAGCGAGCGTGGTAGAACCTTCCACCACCTTGCCTCAGAGATCGAAGTCAACCTCCATAGTGGCAAGGTTCTAGGCACCTCAAGATAGAGGAAATAAGTCATTGGTGAAGATCAGAAGCCCTTCCACAAGGATGCTCCACCCTTGGATATGCTTGTGGAAGAGAAGGTGGACTACATCCTTTCTCATCTAAGAAAGTTGTCATCTAAGCTAAGCATATATGATGCCCTTTGTCTTAAAGAGATGAGAATCACTAATCAAGGCCTCCTTGATCCTAAATATGCTTAGCTTATAGGTGAGGAAGCACATTATAAAAGAAGCCCAAGGGATCACCTTCATAGATGAAGACCTTCTTTTGGGGACTTGGAGCACAAGTCCCTCATACATATGACATGGACAAGTTCAGACTTCGGGTTCTCATGGATTAGGTGCATGACATTATGAGTCTAAGACCCTTACTATTTGAAGATTGACATCTCCACTCAGGGATCGGATGATGTTGAGAGGATTCAATGATCAAGGTGAGGGCTTTAGGTTCTATAGTGTTACCTTTGGAGATAGGTGGCGGAAGATTGAAGCTAAGTTCTACATCATTGAATACTTCATTTTCTTTGCTTGGTAGGCCTTGGATACATCAACAAGATTGTTCCATCCTCCCTTCATCGGTGCATCAAGTTCAAAAGATGGAATTGAATACCATGTCAATGAGATGAAAAGCCATTTTCGTTAGAGGTTGAGATTTATGAGGATGTGACCTACTATCTTCCTCAAAACACCCTTTCTCTGAACTTGGACAAAATTCAAATAAAGAAAAGAAAAAAAAGAAAAGAAAGATAAAAGAAAATGAAAAGAAAAGAAAGAAAAGTCCACAAGAAAGGGGAAATGAAGAAGAAATAGATCATATCACATTCCACCCGGTTCATTCCATCATATGGACATGTGGGTAGGATGGCTCAACCTCCCAGAGGGGGTAGAAAGTTCAGGTGGGAGACCCCTAGTTGGCCTTTACTTGAGGTTGTGTTCAGTTCATAGGAGTACCTACTATTCACATAGACTTGGAATCAGAGGATGAGTCTAATGTGATTAGTATATACCAACCTCTCCATTGGAGGTGACTTTTGATCAGCAGAAGAGAGGCCTCCAAGCAAAGCAAAAGTTTGAATCTAGTTTATGTGAAACTATTAGGTGATTGGGAACCTTAGCTCTTCACCTTACATCTCAGAAAGTTGAAGGTTTAGTAGTTAAGGAAGTCCCTAAGTCTTCCAGTGACATGAAGCAGAAGAAGTTCTTTTGGGATCATCATCCTCAAGCCCTGAAGTTGATGTAGAGCTTGAGGAAGATACTTTTAAAGAATTAATGGAATTACCTTTTGACTTTTACTCACCTTGTGTTCAAAATCTTATACAGAAAGGTTTAGTTCCTCACACATGGTCCAAGCATAGGTTAGAATACTTTGAAAAGCTACAGGAAGCACAATCAAAGTAGGACTAATTGATTACAATGGGTCGTCGATGAAAGATTATTGCTTATTGTTACCAACCATTTGGAGTCGATAGTTCTTCTCACACCAACTCTTATGAGAATGTGTGTTTAGAAACTTAGATGATCAGATGATCTCCAAGTCAAAAGGCGCTATTTGAAGAGGAGATTCATTCGACAAGCTTAAAGAAATCAACCTGGGATAGAAGAAAATCCGACATACATTAGTTCATTGAATGAAGAAGAAACCAATGACTTAGTTAGGCTATTTGAGTTTAAAGACTTCATGGAGTTATGAAGAAATGCCCGATTATCTCTGAAGTAGTCCACAAGCTAGCAATAGATCTGTTACCCTATTAAGCAAGCTCCTAGGCATGCGATTAGAAATTGAACAATAGTCATTTTAAAGTCAAGAAATTGATTGATGTTGGTTTCATCGAGAAGAAAAATATCCTACCTGGTTAGCCAGTGTCATCCCAATTAAGAAGAAGAATGGCCAAATTCACATTTGCATCAATTTTAGGGACTTAAATAAGGCATGTCCTAAGGATGAGTTTCCTCTTCCTATAGATTAATGGTGGACATTGCCATCTCATGAAGTCTTCTCTTTCATGGATGGGTCATCATAACCAAATCAAGATGTCTCCTCAAGATGAAAGAAAAACACTTTTTTTAAACCCGATTGAATCTTCTATTATAGGGTCATGCCTTTCCTTAAAATCTGGTGCTACACCAATGGGCCATGACTCAGATCTTCAACAAACTCATTCATCATCAGGTTGAGTGCTGTTGATGATCTAGTAGTCAAGAGCAAAGAAAGGAAGACCACCACATTGACTTGAGAGTAGTTTTTGAATGGTTAAGACAATATAACCTCAAAATGAATCCCCTGAAGTGTGCATTAGTAGAGGAAATTCCTTGGGTTTGTTGTTTGACACGGAATAGAAATAGATCCGAAAAGATTAAAGCTATCTTAGAAATACCACCTAAGAGTTTAACTCAACTCATCCTTTCAAGGATGGTGGCATATCTAAGATGCTTTATCTCAAACCTATCGAGATGCAAGCCATTCTTCACTTTGTCAAAAGGATGCAAGTTTGGGATGATAAGTGCTATGCCTCAAAGATATCAAGCATGTAGCTGCAGTTCTACCTATCGGGTAGCCACTCATCCTCTACGCATTGGATGACTCTCTTGTTGGCCCAAATGATGGAAGGAGAAGAGCGCTCTACCTCATCGTCATCACGATTCTGTTGAAAAACTATCCACCTATTGAAACATTGATCTTTGCTTCGGCACTACATGCTTTCTCATAAGGTGAACTTGATCTAACAAATCATGTATCTCATGACATGACACTATCCGGATTTGGCTCATTGGTCCATATGATCTCTAGTTTGATATCACATTTTGTACCCCTCTGCGGTAAAGGATAGCACTAGATTTCTTAGCGGCACACCCACTTCTACATTCGCTTAGTGATGATCTCCCGATGAACAAATCATGAACTTAGGGGAGGGCCACAATGGGAGATGTATTTTGGTGCTTCTTCTTTTAAGGTGAAGCACCATGATCTATTCTCCCAAGAAAGGGTAGGAATAGTTCTTCTAACTCAAACTATGATGTGATGAGATTCTCATACTATCTTTCCAACCACCAACAATGAAGGAATATGAGGCTTTGATTGTCGGTCTGGGTTAGCCATCACTATCGTCAAGAGCATCAACATCTTTGGGATTCTCGTTGGTCATCAACTAGATTGCGGGTCTACGGTTCTCAAACCCAAGCTTCATTATTCTGAGTATACCATGAAGTTGTTGGCCCAATTCTCAAAGTCACCATCTACAAGGTTCCGGCGAGAGAGTTGAGTGCTTGGCCAAACTTGCCAAAGAGTTGGCATGTCAAAGATGAGTCCATTTCAATAAGGGTCCAAAATAGACAAGTCTATCCTTATTGATGTTGAACTCATCGAGACTTTCTCTTGAAGGGAGGTTATTTGCCAAAATGGACAAGGAGTGGATTGAGGAACCGTTCAGATTACTTGAACACAAAACTACCTCAAGAAAATCACAAGCCCATCGTGAAAGAGAGCTCTCTCCTTGTTGATGGCACCTGTCGCGGTCCTTTGACCAAATGTGGTTATGTTATTTAGACAAAATGAAGCCCGTGGCATTATAATTGAGGTACATTCAAGTCTATGTGGCATCAATCGATGAAGAAGATGAAGCAAGATCGACTTGGATACTACGCCTTCGATGATCATAGCATGGATGTAGCTAGGAGATGCCATGTGTACAATGGTGTGGTCCTCCACCAACCACCCAACATTCTACACCTATATTGGCTTCATGGCCATTCGAGTGTTTGGGTACCGACATTATGTCGATCCTCCTCTTCTTCCAAGGGTCGATTCATCTTAGCCCCACTACTTTTCCAAGTGGGTGGAAGCCATCCCACCTGAGAGGTCATAGCTCACATGTGCTTCAATTTTTTTGAACCATATCATATATAGGTTTTGGGTGCCTCGATGAATTATATCCATAATGGTACTACATTCAAAAGCATGAAGATCAACTTCAGAAGACATGATTTGGAGATACTCCACCATCTACTACCGAGCAAATGGCTTAGTAAGCATTCAACAAAACTCTCATCCATATATTGAAGAAAACTCTTGATGATAATAAATGAGTGGAATGCGGTTGGTTGAAGCCTTGTGGGCCTACCACATACCAACTCCAATCTACCCCATTTTCTTAGTGTATGGGTCAAATTCTTCCTTTATAAGTTCAACTCCCATCACTAAGGATAGCATTGGGTAACAAGATCACTATAGAATGCAAAGTTATGGGTTAGAAGAGAAGGTTTGGAGGAGAGTCTATGCATGCCAAAATCGAGTTACACAAGGAAAAAATGATTCAAGCTCACAACAAGCTAGTCACCTAGGTCTTTCCAGTAGGAGAACTTAGTCCAAGACCAATGTTGCTGATGGAGGAACAAGTTTGAACTTGGGAAGGCCCCATAGAGAAGGCCTACCAAGGAGGATCTTATCACTTATTGATTGTAAAGGGGAACACCGATGCTTCCAATTAATGGGCTCTATCTAAAGAAATATTACCCATGAAATAAATCATGTTTGAAAATAATCATTAATAAAAGAACAAAATGATTCCATTCATCAAATCTTCTTTTAGCGTTATTTGCTTGTCTTTGAATCATCATGTGTTTAGGTAGGTGTAAGAGTCCCCAGTGGCATCCCATCCCTCTTTCACAACACAAACACAATCTCCCAATGCTATTAGAATAGGTGTAAGAGAACCAGAGGCATCCTATTTGATTAGCATAACTAAGATGTTAGAGAAAAAGTGACATCCTTTCTTAGTGAGAATCTTGTTTGCCATCCATGGCATCATTTCATTAAAACCCCTTATGTGTTTAAGGTAGGTGTGAGAGTCCCCCAGAGGCATCCTATTCCTTTTAACACATGCACAAACACAACTATTTTGTCTCAAGCTACTTTGATGTGGGAACAAGCCCTTGTGGCACTCACTCATTAGCTAGGTCGGTCTACATGCTACCTGCTAGTATGTCACCCCGATGGTCATTGTTGGAGGATGTGAGTCCCAGCTTTCTTCTAACTTGACCATTGCAAACCAATGAGTGCCTTGTTAGTATGGTAGCTTCGCCCGCCATTAAGCTACCTCATGTTGACTTTGCTTAAGAAGATGTGAGTCCCCATGCTTTCTTCTTGAACTAGCCATCATGTCTAACTAGGAGTATATTTAAGGTTTAGGATAAGTCCCGAATTCTCGGAGTGATAAGTCGATAACTTTTTGTCACGCCAGAGACTATCGCAATCAGTTAGGAGGATATGAGTCCCCGAGCTTTCTTCCTAGGTTGATTGTTGTAAATCGATGGCCACCTTAGGTTGGTTGATGTTCGTTATGTTGACAGCGACTCACCTGGTGAGTACACCACTCTAGGCAAATATGAGTCCCCGTGCTTTCTCCTTAAGTTGGACATCGAATACCTATTGGATATATGACTAGCCATGTCATCTTCTTTAGGGTGTTGGATTAAGCCCTTAGCACCCCATCCCCTAGGCACTCTATTTGGATCAAGTCCTTTTGACCCCATTTAGACACTACCGGGTTACTTTTGGATTGGATAGTTCCCCTTTCTAAAACCCCCTGTGGTTGGAGAATTTGTTCAACGGATGCACAGATTCTCCCTTGGTTCAATAAATTTGAGATAGGTCTAGGATGATATAAGCTCCTTCTCAGTTTGATCCCTCACAAACTAATAGGGTCCACAATAAAATAAACTAAAATAAACAAAAATTTTTGCTTGTGGATTAGGAATTCAATCCCCTGAAGGGCCCCTTTTCCCAAGCAAGCATTCTATCTTTAGAGTGTCGGAACTCCCTATAGGAATTGCGACTACGAGATAAATTCGGGTTACTCACTCGTAGTCTTAGCCGTTCAATCTTTTTTCCACAAATAGTTACCCGACAATCATTCTCTTTGAAAGATATGTAAGATGATGCATTCTTTCTAGCATGATTGTCATAACGGTAACTAGGTGGTTTGATTTGTTCCCAAAGCAACCGATCACCATGATCTTTTGTAGTGGAAGATGTGAGTCCCAGCTTTCTTCCCTTAAATTGATCATTTGAAGGCACTCCTTTGGTTGGATAGTTCTCCCATTGGCGAAGCTACTCCCTTTTGGTTGAATAAATCTAAGATAGGTCTAGGCTAATATAAGCTCCTTCTCTTTGATCCATCAAAAATAATGGAATCAAACAAATAAAAATCTAAAATGAAATTAATCTTGACTATCTTGAGTTGATCTAAGTCCCCGGCATTCACTCAATAGTTACCCTAGGTTGGGTTTGATTTGTTGCCCAATGTGATCACCCTAGTGGTTCCTTTATTTTTGAAGATGAGTCCCTGCTTTCTTCTTAACTTGACCATTGTATACCAAGGCATACCCCTTTGGTTGGATAGTCTACCTTGGTTGGTAGACTATTCCCATTGATAAATCGAGTTAGGTCTACTTCATACTCTGAAATTCATTATAGGATCCATCATAACAAATCTAAAAAAAAATAATCTTGACTATCTTTGAGTTGATCTAAGTCCCTTGGCATTCACTCAATAGTCTAGGTTGGGTTCAATCATGTTTACCAATAAATTACCCCAAACAATTCTACTTTGGAGGATGTAAGTCTACCACTTTCTTCCTAATATTGTTGTATACTAAAGGCATCCTTTGGTTGGCTAGTCCTACTATGTGTTTAGTAGACTACCCCTTTGGATTGGTAAATGAGTTAGGTCTAGCCTCATGGCTCTACATGTGATCCATACCAACAGATCCATCTAAAATCTAAAATTTAAACAAATTCAACAAATAAATCATTAGAAACTTCAATCAACATCAAACTCTTCTCCTCTGAAATCTTTCTAGTCTAGATCAAATCAATCACCTTTCATCTCCCTTGTGGATGACTTGACTTGCTCCAGTGGAGGTTCACTTCTCTCATCTAGTGGTAATTCTTCAACCCTCTTCCATGTCTTGTTCTTTTAGAATCAAACCTCTCACTTATGGATGAGCTTTAGTGGAAGGTTACTTTATCTAATTGATTTTTTTCTTATGGGTTAGATAGCTTTGGGTTCTCTTGGGTTTGACTATTAGTGCTTGTGATCTTTGATCAACACCAATCGTGCGGTGTTCCTTGTGTCACACCACACCTATTGGGCCCTTTGTTGACCTCATTTTTAGAATGAGCTCTCAACCCTCCATCTTAGACATAGACTCTTAGACTTTAAGAGTTCCTTAGTCTTAAGACACATCTAGTGATTAGGTGGACACTCCCCTAGAGACTTAGAAGAGTTAGCCATAGGAATAGGTCATGCCTTAGGGGTGTTAGGAAAATTTCCTTAGCTTAAACCATTCCTCACTTTCCTTCCTTCAAATCAAACTCCAAATCAATTATTTGATTTTCTCCAAATCAAATCAATCATGATGAAATCCATATTGAAATCATGATTGAAACCCATGATCAAAATCCATCAAAATTCTAAGTCAAATTTTCTAAGTCCTTAATCTTCCTTAAGGACTTAACCAAAATCATGATCAAAACTAATTCAAACCTTGAGATTTTCTCATAATTCATTTATATTCTCATTTATATTCACATATATAAATGAAATATAAATTCAAATCAATCAAACTAAACTCAAAATTCAATTCAATTGAAATTTTTTAAGTCCCTTAATTTTTTAATTAATCTTAGCCTCAACTCAAATCAATTCAAACTCATGATTTTCTCAAAACTCATTTATATTCTCATTTATATTCACATATAAATGAAATATAAATATAAATCAATCAAATCAAATCATCAAATTAAATTCCAAATAAAATCTTTCTTAAGTCCTTAATTTTCCATTAATGGACTTATCCCTCAATCAAAATTCAAATTCATCAAACTCAATATTCTCATTTATATTCATATATATATATATATATATCATATATATATATATATATATATATCATATATATATATATATATATATATATATATATATATATATAAATATAAATCAATCAATCAAACCAAATTCAAAATTCAAACTCCAAACTCCAAAATTTTTTTAAGTCCTTTAAATTCTTCTTAATGGACTTAGCCAAATCATGATTAAACCACTTCAAATCCTTAAAATTTTCTCATGATCCAATTATATTTTCATTTATATTCACATATATAAATGAAATATCAGTTCAAACAATCAAAATAAATTAAAAAAAATTAAACTCAAAACAACTCAAAATCCAATCAAAGGCTTTCAAGTCAAAACCTTGAACTTAGCCAAATCAATTTCAAATCAAGCCAAACCCTTGATTTTCCTCCATGATTCAATCAACCCTACAATCATGAGTCCATATATAAATATAAACTCCAATCAAACAATCAAAACCCAAGTCAACAATCAAAGCCAACATCTATTCATATTCCTCCTTTGAATATGAAATTGTCAAATGAGTCAAAACCCATTTGACTTCAAACCACTTATAAATGGATTTATATTTCATGAGTGATACAAGATCAAAACTTCAAATCAAGCTTTCATTTGACCACTTAGGCTCACTTGACCCAAAGTGACCTAAAGTACCCTTATGAGCCAAATCTAATCCTAACCAAATTGGATTGAACCAAACTTATATCCTCTCATCATGATCAACAATCATCATGGGATAATCAATCAATCAATTTGGGTCAAACTAAGTCAAACCTAAGGGTTGACCAAGTCAACACTTAAACCAAAATGAAACCTAACATAGCCAAATTCCACCATAGGCCAAATTGATTGAAACCATTGATCTAAGTTCACTCATGACCTATGATTGAACTTAACCAAGCCAACATTTGAGCCTAACCTAGCCCAATTGGCAACTTGACCCAATTTGACCTAAAAAGTCAAAAATGTGTCAAAACTTGATCTAAATTGATCAAACCAATGGGTCAAGTTCATTCCAAATCACTTGTTGAACTTGACCAAAGCCTCAATTAATAGACTAGACTCAACCTAACCCAATTGACCTTAGACCCAACTTGACCTAAAGGGGTCATGTTGAGCCAAATTTGAACTTAACCAAAATTGATTGGAAACAAAGATACCAATCCACTCCATATGACTAACCCTAAACCTACCCTTGACCTACCTCAAATAGGTCAAATGGGTCAAATAATCAACTTGACCCATTTGACCTAAATGAAGTCATATGAGCCAAATATACCAAATTGAATCAAACCAAAGCCACCAAATATTTCAAATGGTCATATGAACTTGACAACCCTTGGTTTGACCCAATTTGACCAATTGGTCAACTTGACCCAAGTTGGCCCATTTTGGCCTATATGGGTCAACATGAGCCAAACCCTACCAAATGAATTCTAAATCTCATGAAACTTGGCCAAACCTAGTTTCTCTACATACCTAACATATTCAAAGTGAAAAAATCAGCAAAATGACCATTCTACCCCAAACCATAGAACAAATTTTAGACTAATCCATGGGCAATTTGGTCATACCCTCTTCATATCCACTTGAGGCTTTCCTAAAAGCTCAAGGGGACCTAATGAGTGGTGCACTAACCCAATGGGTTTGGGTGTCATTGGTCCCCAAGACCAAACCCAACCCCATGGGTCAAAATGGCAAATTCAAACCCTCTCACTCAATTCAAGCACATGGGAGGTTGGCATCCTCTTGCCAAACTGACCATGTGCACCCAACTTAAAATAGCAAACAAACTCTCCATATGATCAATTTGGATCAAAATGGCACATAAACTTCAGTCAATCCTTCAAGGGGGAGATATACTCCCCATAATTTAACTCAAATGCATAATTCCTCAATTTGATTAAGCCCTAGAGGTGGCCATCGAGAGCATTCCTAGCTTCTAGGGAGAATTAAATCAAGCTTTCTCAATTTTCTTCCTTAAAATAGGGAGCTCATTTCTAACTTCATCTTCACTCAATTACAATTCCTTTGCATACTTCATCGAGCTAAGTCAGTGCACACTTCCATTGAGTTCCCATAAGGAGGAGTTGGTGGATCAAAGCAAAGGGGAGCAAGGGGAGTTGGTCCATAGAGATCACTAACCTCAAAGCTCATTATTCCAACACAACTTCATCTCAAGACGAAGCTTCTCCAAGAGAATCGAATGCGTGATCACCTCAGAGGTATGAATTTTTCATTAAACCAATGAGGTGTTGGTCCTTTGTGAAGAAATTTTTTAATTCAAGTGAATCACACCATTAGATGTGCCGCTCTTTGGCTTTAAATGGTGTGGGTTAAGTTTGGTTTGAATCTGAGCTCAATCAGCTGATCTTCCCTGATCATGGACTCTCATTGATCAGGGAAGAACAGGTGATCTCGGTCATCCATCCACATTTTTGGATGGCCCAGATAATTCTCACGTTTAGATTTCTTTATATCCTTTTTAAAACCACGGGGAGATCTTTGGCCATTTGATCTTTGATCGGACAGTAGAGATCAAATTGTGTCTGCCGCCAGCCTCCTTTGTGGATTTTATATTTAAGAGAATCCCTCACGATGCGATTGTAAAGCGTGACCTCGCCACCCGTGGTGAGCTATGGATTAGTTATGATGTTTAATTAATGCTAATTAGGATCTTCTAAAATTCATAACTCTCTCTAAAATTTAGAAAAAAATATGAAATAAAATTTATGGAAAATAATTCAACCTAGAATATTTTAAAATTAATTTCAATGGATTTTTTTGATTAATTTTCTCTTATTTGGGTTTTATTGGAAACTTTATTTGCTAATTACTTTTTTAATTATCGATTAATCCCAAACTTTTGGGTATGTTTTGATGACTTACATCTCCCCCAATTTTCTTGGGATTTATTGAATGCTTGATTAGAAGAATTGCATATGGATTTCTTAATTACCCTTCTTATATAGTTAAGGATAATTAGGGTGTAATTAGTGGTTTTAATCCATGATTAGGGTTAATTAAGGTCAAGTCCAGTAGATAGGAGGTTTAGGAAATAATTTTGGGGCTTTTACCCTAAGCTATTCCCTAAACCCCTTTTCTTTCCTTAATCTTCTTTTAATTAAGTGTTAATTCATTAATTATCTTCTTAATTAATTTCTAAAATTTTAAAACTTCCAACTTAATTAATCTACTTTGTGGATGCTTAGTTTAATAGCCTAAGTTCAATTAAAATCAAAACCAATTCATATGTGTGAAAGGTGTTTTGAAATTACTTAAGCTAAACCCATTTGTTTAATTAACCTTTAATTATGAGCCAAATTGCACCATGCCTTTTTCTTATTAGGTGCATTGCAAATTTAAATTCCTTGTGAGTTTTTTTATGTCATCTCATAGACTTTTAATTAGTTTATTAATTATTCTAAGGTGGTGTAGGTAAGGATTAATTAAGTTACTTAATTCATACCTTAACTTAATTAATACATAAAAAATGGATCTAATCATCTAAAAATTAAATAAAATATCAAACACATGTGGGAATGGGTTAGAAACAGCAAACTTAACTCACTTTTTCAAAATTAAATCAAACTTCAAACTAAATAAAAAACACCATATTGAATTCACTTTGATTTATTTTAAACTTTCTTATTCCATAAGAATGTCTTTAGGATTTAAGTGAAGTGAATGTGTTTACATGCTTTTATTACTTTGATCTTTCCCAACATGTTAAATTTGTATGTCATGTGATTTCATGCATTCATATTTTTCAAATTCAAATTTAAAATGAAATGTTTACTTTATGTCAAATTTGCATGTGTTGGCTAAAGTAAATATGATGGTATTATCACTACTAAATCCAAATTATTTTCAAAACATAAATCAAATATCAAATATGAAAGTATGCTACTTATATTTTAATTATAAGCTTGCATGTGATAAAGATTATAAATGTAGCATGGGTTTCCTTTCTCTTATGTTAGCATAGTTTTGAATAAGAATTTGGTAAGATGTGGTTCATTTGAAAAGAACCTAACACTTACTAATTCCATATCCTATTCATTCTATGCTATCACTTAAGAAGGGCTATATACTTGCATACATAAATTGCATAAATAAAATGAATCCATTAATGCAACTTTTGCATTCTCTTTTCCATTTCATTTCTTTTATACATGTTTGTATTTAAGAAAGTGGTATATTAGTCTGACAAAGGTTGTGAGGCTTTAAGTAGCCCCAAGTAGGTCTTTTATACCTTACACCTCTAGTTAACAATGGCATTGTACTCACTTATGCCTTTCTTACTTGTGTATATATGAAAATTTGGATAAGAAACCCTTTTCTACTTAAGAAAATCATGCATATTAACTTCTAAATTTCCTTAAATGGATTACTTAGCATGCATCATAAAGTGTGTTAAATATTCTCATTTTTTATGTATATATGCTTAGTCCATTCATATGCATGTTATACATGTTGGAAAGAAATGAAGTAATGTGTGTTATGTGAATTTTGATTCATTTTATTTAATCTTAAAATGCCTTTCTTTTGAATAGGTTTGTTTAGAGTTTTATCTAAACTTAGGATTAATTAAAGATTTAATCAAAACATTCACCTAAACAAAACTAAAATGTGAATCTACTTTAGAAATTACTTAGGTTAGGGAAGGAAAGAAGTCTCTTCTCTTTCCTCTCTTCATAACTTAGTAATTAATGTAGGATTCACTTGAACCAAATCAAAATATGAAATAAAATCAACCCAAAATAATTAAACAACTTAAATGAAACCCTCTTCTAAGTTGAACATGTTTTTCACACTTAGAAAATTTGAACCTAAAGCCATAGCTAAGCATACCACAAACCTTCACACACATATTAGCACTCTCCAGCTTTAGGTTAGTGGTGCATGGTTTGATGTTTATTTGTTTTGTGATATATATTTAGATTGGATGTTAGGGTGTATGCTCGTAGAATGAATGGTAGGCTTAGTCTAACTATTCTTTTCTGTCTTTAAGGCTATCATAAATAAAAATATAAATGCTTTTTTTGTAGGTGCTTTATACCCTAAGCATAATCCATAGGCCAGGTGGACTTAGTCACCCATGTGTGGGGTGATAAGTCCAATATACATGCTTGGGATTTGTGTGGTTTATTTTAGCTAACCTTTATTTTGTAGGTGTTAGTTAGATTTCCACTTTTCCTTTTCATGTAAATTTATGCAATTAGGATTTTGGAATGATTGTTATGGAGATTAGGATGAACATTGGTCATAAGATCTATCTTTTGCACCATGTAAAGCCTTGGAGCATCCACTTTCCAAGCATCTAAAAGAAGAAACCAAAGAAGAAAGAAGAAAAGAAGAAGAAAGAAAGAAGAAGAAAAGAAGAAAAGAAGAAGAAGAAGAAATAAAGCTTGAAGACCCCCATAATAATGAATTCCTTTGCTTAATTATAATTTAATTCATTTGTAATTGTTGTATAAGGGTAGAGCAACACATTTGATATTTTGATTTGTGCGGTGGTCCCACCACAATGGCCTTTATTCTTTTTTATGATTAGCTTTATAAATTGATTGATTTATTTAGCTTTTCATTAAGTGGCATATTTTCCTAGTTTCTTCCTTGCTTTATGTATGGCTGGATGTGGATTAGGCTCTTTAGAAAAATAAATCTTTTACCCAACTTAACAACTCAAAAAAAAAAAAAACTCATAACCTCACTAAAGTTTGGGTTTAAAATCAAGATAAAAAGAATTGCAACCCTTATTTGGATGAGCATTTCTTTTGTAATATCATGCAAAATGCATCTTATTTTACTCTTGATTGGAGGGCTTCCACCTTTCCAAGAAACTTGGCTTGACCTTTGAGAGCCATGGTGGAAACTCACCTCTCCTTCTACGATTTTGGCCAATAACTTTATTTCTCATGCATTAGTCATATGAATCCTATTATAGTCAAAATAACTGTCAAAAATAAAAATAAAATAAAATTTGAATTGCATTAGATTTAGGTCATTAGAAGCATGCCCTTTACATGATCTAGTCTCTTTACGGAGTGAGTTTAAGGACTTAGTCTCTTTCTAAATAAATAATAGCCTAGCTATCTTGCATAAGCATAAGACTTGCCTACATGTATTTAAAATCGTAGGAGGAGTTAGTTTGTAAGTCCAAGCAATCGGGTGGTTTGTCCTCTCTTGTGGAGGAAAACTAAATGCCCATTTTTGTCTTAGATTTAGGTTGTGCTTTTGCCAAAGCTCTCCTAGATTTAGGTTTTGAGATTACTTCTCCTCTTTGTGGGCCATAAGAATAATTCCTCACCTCTTAGGCATTTCCTTAATCTTGTGTTAAGGAATCATAAGTCCTAAATTTCTAATAAAAAATGTAACTCAAATAAACTAAATCAATTTCAAAAATGTAAAACCCAATCACAAGATAGTTTGAGATGCTCTCTAGGTTTCCTAGCATCATGAGCATCTCTACTTATCTTTCATTTTGGCTTCGATAATAACTCCCTCTTTTGATCAATCCCATTTGATCTTCAAAAATATAAACTACTCGATTGATAGTCCTTTCGTATTGAAATCTTTGAAGATATCATTTACCTTAATGAGAGTTTTCTAAGGAATCCTTATTCTTAGGATGTAATTAACTATGGGGCTTGCCTTAAACAACGATTTAAAATAAACCTTTACTTTTCATGTAAAGTAGGGGAAGAATCTCTAGTACATATGCAGACCCATCATCCTTAGGAGTCCTTATTGAGGTGATTAGGTCCATTAAAGGGTAGTGACTTCTATCTTTCGAGATAGTATACTATTCCTTGATGACATACTCGATCACCTGAATAAGCACATCTGCGGATCTGTGTGGCATCCTAAAAAGATGAATTTTTATATGCTTTCCTCTTTCATTTCAACCAAACAGATTTGAAGGTGACTCACTTATAAGAATTTAACCATCAACACCTCAAGGATGACTATTTATGTAATTTCTTCTAAGTCTATAAGGCTGGTTGATGTTTCACAAGATATGTGTCTTAGATCTCTTAAAGTAGGAGTCCTTAAAGATGAAGGTTGAGAGCTCATCCTAAAAATGAGGTCAATAGTATGTTAAGTGAAAGTAAAATGTGTTTATGATTTTTGAAAATGAGACTCTCACTTAATAAATATGATATGTTAAGTGAAAGTCAAATGTGTTTATGGTTTTTTTAAAATGAAACTCTCACTTAAAAAATTTTGTATGTTAAGTGAAAGTCAAATGTGTTTATGATTTTGAAAATGAAACTCTCACTTAACAAATTTTATATGTTAGGTGAACGTCAGATGTGTTTTTGATTTTTGAAAGAAAAGAACTTATTTAACAAACTTAAGTATTTTAAATGGAGTTCAATTTATTCTTATGATTTTCAAAAAGAGGGCTCTCATTTGACATACTTGGACATGTCAAATGACATCCAAATATGTCTTGAAGTCCAAGACTTTAGCAAGGAGTTCTATCGACAAATGCAAATGGTGTCAAATAGAATTCAATTTGTTTTACCTTTTAAGGAAGGGGACCCATTTTCAAATTTGGGTATGGTGGGGTTCAAATATGTCTTAAGTTCTCTTTTGTGTGTGTATGATTTATTACTTTTTGAAAAGGGGAAAAACTTCCACTCTAGCACATGTGAAGTATGTTAAGTGGAGTTTCAATTTTATGTTATGATTTAATTTGAAAGTAGAATCCCCATCCAACAAATTTGAGTGTGCAGGATGGGGATAGTTATTTCCAAAGAGAATGAGTTTTTGAAAAAGGCATTAAAATTGGTTGACTTTGATTTTGAAAAGAAACTCCATGTAATAATCATAGGATATGTTAAACAAGGTTTGGTTATATATGTTTTGTGCCTTTTTGAAAGTTTTTTACAAAATTTTGTGTAAAGATCTCTTATTATGTGGATTTTGAAAAAGTGTTGTTGGAAAGACATGTTATTTTTAGAAGGGTTTTATTTTCTTATTGTTCATGGATGAACCTTGCCTCACCATCAACATGGTGAAGATGTTCTCATGGTCATCTCTATTGTTTGATTAATTTTAATTTCATCAGGGGTAGGGATTTTAAGACATACGGTGGACCTAAAACCTAAGGATGTTAGCTTTGCTTAAGAATGAAATAAGTTAAGTGTCAATGGAAAGAATGATAGTCTCAAGCCTATATAGAATATAAGTCCACTATCGATCCTTGGAGACAATAATTTTCTACTAAAGATGGAGAGGAACTATCCCTAGCGGAGTCGCCAGAAAAATTTATGGTGTATATTTTTGAGATGTGGGATACCACGCAGATCCTAAGAAGTACTTATTTTGAAGTGATCGGGTATGACATTAAGGAATGATGTACTATCTTAAAAGATAAAAATCACCACTTTATAATGGACCTAATCACCTAATAAGGAATCCTAAGGCATGATGGGTCTTCAAATGTATCAGAGATTTTTTTTCTATTTTACATGGAAAAGTAAAGTAGGGTTTATTTTAATTCGGGTTCGTTAAGTTCCTTATGGACTCAAGCCCACATTATTAATTACATCTTAAGGAATGGGAATTTCTTAAGAATACTCTCGATTAAAGTAGATAATTAGGGTCTCCAAAGATTTTAGGGTTAAGACTATCAAAGAATTGGCTATGTTGAAAAATTAAATGGGATAAATCAAAAGGAGAGACTTATTTTGGAAGCCAATAGAAGAAAATAAGAAATGCTCATGATACTGGCAAGCCTAGTGAGCATTCTAATCTACCCTATAATTGAGCTTTATATATTTGAAATTAAAGAGATTTATTTATTTGAGTTGAATTTTATTAGAATACTAGGACTTATAATCCCACAACATAAGATTATGGAAATGCCTAAGAGGTGAGGATTTATCCTTATAGCTCATTAAGGGAAATAGCAACCTCATATCCTAAATCTAGGGAGCTTTGCCAAGGAAAAAAGCACGACCTAAATATAAGGCAAAATGCATATGGTTTACCTCAGAGAGAATAAATCACCCTTTGACTTATTAGGTGGTAGCTAACTTCTCTATGCTTTAAATCTATGTTGGCAAATCTTATGCTTTGGAAGATGGCTAAGCTGTTGTTTATTTAGAGAGAAAACTAAGTCTTTAAACTCTCTCCCTAAGCATGAGTGGTATAAATTCATTACTTAATCTAATACAAATTTTATCAAATTTATTTGATTCTTTTGGACTCTTTGTTGACACATGGGTTTTTGTATACTAAATGCATGAGAACTTGATTATGGGTCAAATTAAGAGAGAAAGGGGTGTTCTTCCATCAAAGGCTCTCATAGGTTAAGCCTTCATTCTCTGGCACAGATGAAAGCCCCTCTTAACAAGAGTGGAAGAATATGACATGCATGATGTTATACATACAATCATCCAGCTAAGGAGTTGCTAAAACTTTTATTTTCTTGGTTTAATTCCTATGCTTTTATGTGAGGTTATGAGTTGTTAATTAGGGAAAAAAAAATTAATTTCATCCTAAGAGCCTACGACATCCAGGCCACACATTCAAACATCAAACATGAAGAAACTAAGAAAAGCATGCAATTCTAGTGCATAATCTAAACACAACATCAAACAATTTTATAAACTATCATAAAAGAAGAAGACATGGTCGTTTCATACACCCAAAAGAAAAAAAAAATATTGGTGAGCTCTACCCTTATACAACCCATTACAAAAAATAATACATGTTATGGGTCTTCTTTCTTTATTTCTTCCTTCTCTTCCTTTTGATTTAATTTGCTCTAAAGGTATCACAGGCACTTGGACTTAGCCTTGCTCATCATAATCCCCATAACAATCCTAATTCTAATATAAAATTACATTAAAAATAGGAAAAATAAATCTAGCTACACCTGCAAAATAAGTATTAGCTAAACACACCACACAACCTAAACAACTATATGAATAATTTGGACTTAGCACCCCACACATGGGTAATCAAGCCCACTTGTCCTAACATGGGTCACACTTAGGGGCTAAGCAACCTGCACAACAAAAGTATTTATATTTTTTTATTATAGCCCCTCAATGAAATATGATTAGTAATGCATTTTAACACCTTCATCCTAAATACATCATAAAATAAAATGCAAAATATCATACAACATAACTTAGCACTAGAAGTGGTGATTTAGTATTAATGTGCTTAAGGCTTTGTGATAAGACTTTACTTCTTTTGGTTTAAGTTTCAATTTGTTTGAATTTGTTTAAATTTTACCTTTGGGTGATTTCAATTTAAATAATTTAATGATTTATTTTTCATTTTTATTTCACTTTTTATTTGGTTAAAATGATGTTTAGGTTTTCAAGAATGAAGAGTAGAATGAATTCCATTTGTAGACTCATCTATCCTAACTCTAAGAATTCTAGGTTTAAATATCTTAATTAGCCCATTTGAATTTGTGTAATTCATTTGATTTGATTTAGAATTTAGAATTTGAGTTGGTTTAAGTATTTAATTGATTGATTTTGGATTAGATACTTTAGTTTAATTAAATTTTGATAATTTATTCTTAATATCTAATAAGTTTAAGTTTGTTTAAATTCATGTGTGTTTTGATTGAATAATTTTTGATTAGATATTTTGGTTTAATTAAATCTTGATAATTCAATATCCTTAATCTCTAATGAAGTTTAGCTTGTTTAAATCCATGTGTTTTTATTGATTAATTTTAGATTGACATTTTGGTTTTAATTAAATCTTAATAATTCAAAATCCTTATTCTCTCATGATGTTTAAGTTTGTTTAAATTCATGTATTTTTTTAATTGATTAATTTTAGATTAGACATTTTGGTTTAATAAATCTTGATAATTCAATATCCTTAATATCTAATGAAGTTAAAGTTTGTTTAAATCCATGTGTTTTGATTGATTAATTTTAGATTAGATGTTTTTGGTTTAATTAAATCTTGATAATTCAATGTCCTTTAAATTAATATCTATTCTTTTCTTTGATTATGGTTTATGACTTAATGTTTATTTGACTTGATTATGGTTCATTTTATTTGTAGTTTGATTGATTAAATTAATTGAGATTTTATTTTTAATTTTTTTAAATGAGTTTGATTCTTTGTATAGGATTTTTTATTTTAATCTCATCCATTTGTCATGTTTATCAAAGTTTGGTTTGTATTTTGATTTTTGATAATTAATTAGTTATATTTTTTAAGTAGGTTGAATGAGATTTTATTTGATTACTTACAAATTGATGAGAGTCTTTCTTAATTTAATTTGATTAGCTTTTATTAATTATGGGTTTGCTTGGGTTCAATGTGATTATTAATTTAATTAAAGTATGTTTAGCTTAATTATAAAGATTTGTTTAATTTTTAATTTGATTTCATATTTATTTAGATTAATGATGTAATTAATGATAATTTAGGTTTAATTTGGGTTTTGATCATTATTTGCATTTTAATTATATTCAAATTTATGTTTGTTTAGCTTAAGTTTAATATGATTAATTTGATTAAAAAGCTTGTTTAAGAGGGTGATGATTACTAATTTAGATAAAGATTTGTTTAATTTTTAATTTTATTTTATATTTATTTAGGTTAATGATGTAATTAATTACTTAATGATTTATGTTTAATTTAAGATTTGATTAGTATTTAATTGAATTTATGTTTGATTAAGTTTAAGTTTAATATGATTAATTCGATTGACATAATTAGCTTACTTAAGATGTGTGATCAAATTAATTAGTAGATTACTTAAGTGTTTGATTTGAATTAATTTTAATGTGATTTATAAAGTTAATTTTGTTTATTAAGATGATGGATTAATTCATTAAGTTTGCATTTATTCAATTGGATTAGCTTAAGGGTAATTAATTTAAATAAGAAGTGTGTTTAAGTGAATTATTAAATTAAATAAATATTTATTTAATTCTAAATTTTGTTTTATATTTATTTAGATTAATGATGTAATTAATGATTTAATGATTTATATTTAATTTAAGATTTGATTGGTATTTAATTGCATTTATGTTTGATTAAGCTTAGGTTTAATATGAATAATTTCATTAACTTAATTAGTTTACTTGAGGTGTGATTAATTATTAATATTTTGATTTAGCTTAATTTAAGAGTTAGCTCTAATGTAATTTATTTAAATTAGTTTGATTCATTAAGATGATGGATTAATTCATTAAGTTTGCATTAATTAGATGTTTGATTAATTTGGTTTGATTAATATTAAGCAATTATGATGTATTGGATTTATAATTAATTTAAATTTTGAGTTTACTAAATGATTAATTAGTTTCATTTTATTTGTATTCATTAAGGAGTTTCACATGATTAAGATTTCATGCTTAGTGTAGGTTTAGTTATACTAGTTTGACCCATATTAAAGTTTCTTAGATTTGTTTAATTTTAAGTTTGACTTAAGATTTAATCATTTGATTGAGTTTTATTAAATTAAATAGGTTTAATCATATTTAATTTAATTTTCTTTGAGGATTGTATGATATTTTTTGATTTGAGGTTTGATTAATGATTGCTTAAGTGTTATTTTATTTATGATTTTAATTATTTATTTAGATTATTATAAATTTTATTTAAATTAATTCCTTAATTTGTTAAATATTAATCCTAAATACTTATTGTAGGTCCATTAAGCTTCAGAAGATTATATTATTATTATTATATTTTTAAGGATTTTAGATGTTAATTGAAGTGATTTAAGACATTTTGAAGAGTTTTATAAATTTTTTGATTTGTATATGATTTATTTTATTAAAATAGATAATCTGAACTTCAAAATTTAATTTCTCCTAATACAAAAGTCTTTTTTACTTCAGATTTTTATCACAGGTGTGATTTAACGTTAATTTCAATCCATGAAAAATTTCAACTCAGTCTGACTTATATTTTTAGAGTAATTAATAAAACTTTATTTTCACTAAAAACTAAATTATGCTCAAACCATTCAGTGGAATTTGGAAATTTTTCATTTTTTGGATTCCTCTCTGAAAGATGAATCCAATGAGCTTTTAATTGTGCTTTTTCGTTGGGTATTTTATTTTTTGTAAATTTTTAAAGTTTCAGGACACTTAAAAAATTTTTAAAATCAGAAAATAGGTGGTTTTCTCACTTAACCCTTAGTAGTGGTGCTAACGAGGCAACCATGCCATGTGGCATCATATAGTCGTAGCGCGCCGCGATCGCATGGTTGGACAGCGTGTTGGCGTAGCGTACGGAAAACATGATTTGGAAAAATGATCACGGTTTGATCCCCATAGATTGGATCATGGTCAGATCCGATCCACGAATCGAGCGGTCGCGTGTTAGGTGTGTCGTAGAGTGGTTGCGCGTGAGCCATCCAATCAACGTGGGATGACATTCTTTGCTCCACGCAAAATCGACAAAAAAATGCAAAAAAAAAAAAGCAAAATGAGGTCCGATTGAGCTTATTTTTACGTCAATTTTCTCCAAAAAAATTTTACTTCATATTAGGATCAAATAAAATGAAAAATGCGGGGTTTATCTAAGGAAAATTTCTAAAATTGCAAGAAAATTGACACAAAAAGTGAGAAATTCTAAGGCCGGCTAAAATTTGGTAAAATTTAACTCGTCGGGGATGGTTTTTGGTGACTGAAGATTCGAGCGAGCTCCTAGGTGCAAGAGAAAGCTTTGGAATGAGTGTAGACTTCACCTTCACTTTAGAATGATGTATTTTCTGGTGCTTACCGTTTCCTTATCGGAATCCACCCAATTTTGATGTTTTTGGCTCAAGAGAGGTTGGGAAGTGGTGGCTAGTTGCTTTGGGAGCTCTTGGGGGTTGAATAATGGTAAGAGGAAGTGGAATGAAGTCTCATTTCCTCCTCTTTTAATAGTGACAAAAAATCCACCCTTTTTTGAATTTTTTGGCTCCAAAGTGTTGTCACTTTGCTTAGGGTGATTGGAATGGATGATGGATTGATTGAGAACATTGGATTTTTGCTCTAAAGTCCTCTCTTGCTGTCATATGATCAGCTCCATTGAATGTCCAGGATGGGAGAGAGTTGAATGCATGTGATGGGGGGAATTAAATGAAGTTAGGTGGAATCCTATATGAGGGAGGATCCATGAGAGATTTAATTGGGTTAGGTTGATTTTGGGCTGATCACAAATAAGTTTGGGTCAGATTTGATCAGCCCTCAATGGGTCATGGCTTAGTTTCAAGGGATTTGGCCCAATTTAGGTCATATGTGTCACATTGGGTCATATTAGGTTAGGTTGACTAATTGGTCAAATTGGATCAAACTAAGGCTTAGGTTAGGTTCAAATGATAATTTGAATAGTTTTGGTATAATTAATTTGATTTAATTTGACTTAGAATTGATTTTGGCTTATTTGGAATCAAATGGGTCAAGTTGACCAATTTGACCAAAATTGGCTAAATTGGCTTGGGTTATGGGTTGATTCATATTCAATTGGCTAATTGAAGATGAATGTGGTCTTTGGTTTGAATCAATTTTGGATTTAATTTGAATTTAGGCCAAATTGACCCTTTAGGCCAAATTGGGCTAAATGGCTCAATTGGGCTCGATTGATCAACTTGGGTTTAATTATGGCTTTCGTTAAGTTCAATAATTAATTTGGAATGAACTTGAGCCATTGGTTGCAATCAATTTGGGTTAGATCATGATTTAACCCAATTTGGTCTTTTAGGCCAATTTGGGTCAACTTGGATTGAATGGCTAATTGGGCTTGGTTTAGCTCACTTGGTGGTCAAGTCATATTTAAATATTGATTTTGGGTTGATTCAAATCATTGGTTTCAATCAATTTGATGTAGGATGAGTTTTGGCTAGTTTTGGTTCATTTATTTAAGGGTTGACTTCAAATGACTAACAGTTTGACCCAATTGATTGCAATTCATCAGGGTGATCAACAATTATGGTGGAAGGTTTTGGTGAGCTTGGTTCAATTCAATTTGAGTTGGATTGAAAGTTGGCTCAAATGGGTCCTTTAGGTCACTTTGGGTTAAGTGGACCTAAGTGGGTCAATTAGTTTAGTTTAGGTTTGATTTGAGTTTAGTTGAACATATATATGAGCCCTGGATTAAAATATAAATTTAACGGCAATCAATTTGGAGTCCAATAGGTTTTGGCTCAATTAAAAGTTTTAAGTCAAAAGGGATAAGTTAGGCTTGACTTGGGTTGACTTGAATTTGGTTTAATGATTGTAAGTTTTATTTATATTTGGATAAATGATTGAATGAATGATTGATTCAAGAGAAAATCCATTAGTTTTGACTTGATTTGGATAGAATTTGGCTAAGTCAAAAGAATTGGCTTAAAGGGCTTAGATTGAGTTTGGATTTGATTTTTCATATAGTTTTGGTCATTTGAATTTGGATTTCATTTATATTTGTAAATATAAATAAATGAATAATTGATTTATAAAAAAAGTAATTGAGTTTGATTTGATCTAAAGGGAGTTTTGGCTAAGCTTATGAATGTGGTTCATATGGCTTAGGAAGGGTCTTAGGATTTGAATTTGATTTTGGGTTTCAATCATTTGGAGTCAATTTTAAAATTATATTTAGAATTTGAAGTTGAATTTGAGTTTTGGTTTGAGATTTGAATCTGGGTTCGATTTGAGAAGGTGTATATGAAGTGGGTTTAGGCTATAGGATAGGTGATTTTCTTAAGGCCTAAGGCATAACCTAATCCTGTGATTAACCTTTCTAAGTCTCTAGGCTTAGGTTAAGTGTTCACCTAAACTAGAAGTGTCTTATGTCTAAGGAATTCTTAGTGTCTACAAGAGTCCTAAGTCTAAGAAGAGGAGGTTAAGAGCTCACTCCAAAAGTGAGGTTAATAAGCCCTGGAATGTCCAGACTAATATACCACTTTTCTTAAATACATGTAAATGTATGAATAACTATAAGAATAGAAAAATCTATGCAAAAGTTATATTTTATTTATTTGATTATTGATTCTCATTCATTAGCCACATCATACATGCATATGTATAAGAGTTTTAAGTGAGTACGATGCCATTATTTTCTACACTAGGGGCGTAAGATACAAGACCTACTTAGGGCTACTTAAAGCCTCGCAGCCCCAGGATGTCCAAACTAATATACCACTTTTCTCAAATACATATAAATGTAAAAAAAGAACCAAACAGATAGGGAATCATGCAAAAAATTATGTTTGATTTGACTGTATGATTTACATGTGTAATATGAAATACTTCCTAAGTCTTAACATGGAGATGCATAGGAATAGATTTAGGCAAGTGTTGTGTTCTTTTCAAATGAACTATACACTTACAAATCCTATATGAATCCATGTTAAGAGAGGAAAAGAGATCTTCATATTACACGTCTTATAATACCATCACATGCAAGCATATAAATATTTGTAATTAGCATTAATTCATTTATAATAATTGATTTATAGGTTTTGAAAATAGCTTTTGGTTTAATAGTAATAATAGTCACTCATATTCTTAATTTAAATCACCACATGCAATTTGGAATGAAAGAAAACATTTTTATTTAATTACTTTTCAAAAGAAATGAATGTATGATCTCATATGGCAAACAATATTTAGCATGATTGGAAAGAAATAAAGGAATGTAAACATATGATTTCACTCATCCCAATTAATTCCTAAGGACAACCATATTAAATAAGACTATTTAAAATGAACCAAAATTCTTTAAAGACATTTTTATCTTTGAATTCGATTTGATTTAGGAAATATGAGGGAGGTTTATTTAATCCTAACCCATTTCCATATGTGTGAATTAGTTTGGTTTAATGAAAAATATTTTTAAGTTGACTTTATGTTTTGATTAGGTTAAGGTATGAATTAAATGAATTAATTATCCCTTACTTATATCACCTTAAGTTAATTAACTAATCAATAATAAGCCAATATGATATGCAACCACATGAAAAGTAAATTTGCAATGCTCCTAAGAAATGAAAGGGGCCTAATGCAATTGGTTTATGATTAATAGTTAATTAAGCTTAAGGGATCTCAATTACTTTTAGGATTTTCTCACACATTTGTGCCAATCATGATTTCATTATCTCTCACCTTGGGTTATTAAATACCTAAGGAGCTACCCAAGATCAATTAAAAGTTGCTTAGGTGTGGATGGATTGATTTTTAATTTTTAATTTCATTAAGCTTTTAATAAATTGATTAAACATTTTTTGGTTATGTTTTAATTTGAATGATAAAATTAACTTAGGGGAAAGGATCAAGGGCAAGGTCTCAATCTTAATCCCTAGATCATTTAAACATTCAATTAGGTTTTAATTTCATCATTTTAAAGATTAATCACTTAATTAATCAATTAATTATTCTATTAACCCATTAATTAATTTGATTTTTAAAGATAAAGAAGACTTAGGAAATGAATTAGGAAAAATATCCCTATTCACATTCCCTAAGTGATCATATTGTTCAACATAAATAATTATGTTCAATGATTAATCAAGTTATTGTTCATTCCTTAATTATAATTAATTAGATTAAGAGAGTGATTAGGGCTTACTCAAATGATTTCCTTAATTAAACAATCAATAAAATCCCACAAAAATAGGAGAGACAGAGGTCATCCCTCTAAACATCCATAGAAAATTTGAGATTAATTGAGTATGTAATTAAAGTGTAATTAAGCTAATTAAATTTTTTTATAAAACCCTAATTAAGTTAAAATCGCTGCTCAAAATCAATTAATTATAATTTTCTTTGATTCTCCTCTGAAATATCTTCAAAATGAGCCTAAGTTTGTATTTTTTTTTTTTTTGGATTTTTCTAGAATTAGTTATGATTTTAAGAAGTTTCAGGATTAAAATCCAATTAATTAACCCTAATTAAAGCCTTAATTCCATTAGGCCATGTGGCGGCTGAGACGGTGCTCTTTCCACATGGCGCGATGGAATTGGCTATTTAAGTAATTTTGATATTACTCACTAGCTTTCTCGGCCATTCGATCTAAGATGACATGATTTGATCCACAGTTTAAGAAAAGAATCGGAGGTTCTAACGTGGGATTTAATTAGATCCGTTCATCTCGATCACATGAGATGAATGGCTCGTGATCTATCATTCAGATGAAATGGATGTCATTCATCTTCCCTTGTTTGATCGAGCTCACTCAAGCTCGGATTGTCTCCAAACTCTTCCCACACCTTCAGGCAAGGGAGACGCACACATCTAATGGTCAATTTTGTATGAAATTTAAATTTTGTTCACAAAGGACTAAGCACGATTTCCCTATAACTACTATTTTGAGAAATTACCTCACTGGAGCTAATTTAGGTGCCGTGAGGTAGCTTTTCAAGGTGTTGAGGATATTGAGCTTGATTTGGTGGGAGGCTCTGTTGACCAATCCATGCATGCGAAGGCTTCGGCTCCAATCGAACTCACACCTCTTGCCACTTCGGAGCTTAGGAATTAGTTTTGTTAGCTTCGCTTGGGTGTGGTGATGGCATGGCTAAGAGGAATTGGAATTTGATTGAGTGGAGAGGGAGTATTGCTCGGGATTAGGATGCCCTATTTTGGCTTTGCTCTGGAATGGGAAATGCTGAATGGAGAGGTCTTAGGGATCCTTGCAAACACTTTGAGGGGCTTCAGAATTCACCTAGGAGAGCACATGATGCAAGTGTGTGCAAAATTGTGTTCAAATTGAGGGGTACCCCTCAATTTCCCATCATGATGAAGGCGCACATTTTGCATGCTCACTCTCATCATGACTTGTCTCCATCAAGTTAGGTAGGCACGCTAGGGATGGGAGGAATGATGGGGAGCTACCATGGACCCAATGTGCAAGGTTTACAAAGCTTGGATCCAATAGGTGCTCGATTTGGGTTTGAGGTGAGTCAACCCACCAAAGAGGTCTGGCCGACCTAGGTGAGTTAGTTAACTAGGTGGGTCGGAGAAGGTTTCATGCGTTAATGAGTCAAGGGATGGGTAAGTTGACTTTACCTTGAATCCAATGGTTTTAAGATTTAAATCCTATGGTTTGATATTAATCCTCAATGGCCCACTTGGCTTTTATGATTTTAAAATGAGTTAGACATGTTTGGGTGTTAATGTCCTAGGGTCCCACAAGTTGGTTTGGAGGGATTTGTCTTCACTTGGTCAAATGGGTTCCATTTGGGTTAGGCTAAGTTGGGTTGACCAATTGGTCAAATTGGGTTAAACCAAGGCTTGGGTTAGGTTCATATGATGATTTGGGATGTTTTGGTTAAATTAATTTGGATTGGTTTGGCCTAGGTTTGAATTTGACTCATTTGGATTCAAAAGGATCAAATTGGTCAAGTTGACCAATTTGACCAAATTAGGTTGGGTTAGGTGTTGAGTCAAGTTCAATTGGTTGATTGAAAATGATTGTAGGCTTTGGTTTGATTTAATTTAAAATTGATTTGAATCTAGATCAATTTGACATTTTAGGTCAATTTGCACTAGGTTGGGTCAAGTTGACCAATTGGTCAACTTAAGCTCAATCATGGCTTTGGTCAAGTTCAACAAGTAATTTGGAATGAACTTGAGCCATTGGTTGCAATCAATTTGAATTAAATCATGATTTGACTCATTTTAGCTTTTAGGCCAATTTGGGTCAACTTAGGTCAAGTGGCCAATTAGGCTTGGTTTGGCTCAATTGATGACTTGGTCATGTTTAATCATTGATTATGAATGGGTTTGAGTGAATGGTTTCAATCAAACTGGCATATGATAGATTTTGAATAGTTTGGGTTTCATTTGGGCTAAATGTTGATTTGGTCAAAGGCTAAGTTTGACTTTATTTGACCTAATTCAAGGTGGTTGACCATCCCATGATGATTGTTGATCATGATTGAGGTTTAGATAGGCTTAGTTCAATCCAATTTAGGTTAGATTAGAAATTGGCTCAAAAAGGTCTTTCAAATCACTTTAGGTCAAATGAGCCTAAATGAGTCAATTGGCTTGATCAAGGTTTGATTTTAGTTGAACTCACATATGAGCCTAGGATTGAAATATAAATCTAATTGTAATTGGTTTGGAGCCAAGTGGGTTTTGGTTCATATGATAATTTCAAGTCAAAAGGGTTAACTTGGACTTGATTTGGGTTGACTTGATTTTGATTTGATAATGATAGTTTATATTTATATTTGGATCAATGATTGAAGGAATGATTGAATCATGAAGAATCCATAGGTTTTGAGTTGATTTAGGTTTCATTTAGCCAAGTTCAAAAGTTTGGCTAAAAGGGCTAAAATTGGGAATTTGATTTGATTTGAGTTTGGTTTTGGTCATTTGAATTTATATTCCAATTATATTTGTGAATACAAATGAAGATATAAATGGTCATGAAAAATCACTTGAGTTTGAAGTGATTTGGAAGCAAATTTCATTAAGCTTAGGGATGTAGGCTAAAAGGGCTAACTTGGATTTTGATTTGGTTTGATTTACTTTTGGTCATTGGAGGGTGGGATTCATTTATATTTATGAGTATAAATGAAGGAATGGTTTATTTATAAAGAAATCAATCATGTTTGAGTTGGTTTGAAGGGATTTTGGCTAAGCACATGAAGGTGGTTCATATGGTTTAGGAAGAGATTTTAAAATTTTGAGTTAATCATGGGTTTCAATCATTTGGAATTTGGAATTGATTTATGATTTGAAATTTGATTTGAAATTGAATTTGATAGTTAAGAAGAACAATTAAATTGGGGTTGATTTGGATTTGGTTAAGGCTAAGTCCATAAGATAAAATTAAAAGGTCTAGGAAGGGATTTGGACTTTGAATTTGGTGATGGATTTCAATCATTGGATAGTTGGATTTGATTTTGGAATTTGAATTTGAATTTGAGGTTTGGTTTGAAAGAAGGAAGCAAGGATTGAGTTTGCTATGGGTAAGCAAGTCTCCTAAATACCAAGGCATAACCTATTCTATGGCTAACTTTTCTAAGTCTCTATTAGGTTAAGTGTTCACCTAATCACTAGTGTCTTAAGACTAAGGAACTCTTAGTGTCTATAAGAGTCCTAGACCTATGATGAGGAAGTTGTGAACTCACTCCGAAAGAGAGGTCAACATATACGCTACACATTAAGAAATTTAACAACTAGCCTTAATTGAAAGGTCTCTCTCAACATTGAGAGGGATAATTAACTATAGTGCTTATAGGAAACCCGGAATGATCTAAAGTCTTCACAAATGAGAGTAAAATCTCACGGTCTTATCTACTCTTCCATTCATTTTTAAAAAATTACACCGACACTAAAATCATACACTCCTTATTTGTGAGAGGTCGGTGGTGAATTTTTGGACCCCATAGATTTCTGGTGACTCTGATGGGGATATGTTTCTCTTTTCATTTTTGGATAGTCAAATCTAAGCTATAATAGCAATGAGATATAATGAAATTAAAGTTTAAAGTTACTTGGAGAACTGTTACTTTAGTTCTCCAAATAAACACAACTCTGTCAATCGAACCTTTCACACTCGGAAGGCATGATGCTGAAGCTTCCTCTTATGGAGGAAAAGTGAGTATAAAACCAAGAAGGAGAAGAAATATTGAACTACTAGCTCAGTAGTTTATGTCTAAATCACACAACTTAACTTGATGCTTTGATTCACTCACAAAAAAGTTTGAAAATCTCAAGTGGGCGAAAAGGAATAGCTCTAATGGTGATATCAAACAATCATTCTAGGAGCAATGACACCAAGCTATAACCCCACAAAGGAGGCATCCTGAGACTGTCCTCTGAAGATGGTTCTAAAGTTGTAAGGAGAAGGGTCGTGAAGAAAAAAGAAAGCTTCAATAAAAAAGGCTACTCACCAGTAATACTCAAGGTGAAGAAATTCTAAATGGAGCATCGACACCTAGACCGTATGTCCAGAAATCCATCACCGAAAGGTCCCTGCAAAAAGAAAAATAAATATGGAGGTCGAAGCCTCAAGAAGAAGTAGTGTCTCAAAAGCTTCTTCATCTGGAAGCAAGCTAACCCAGAGGCCGTGGAGAAAGAGAAATGTTGAACTGTATGCTCAACAGCCATTGTTCAAGCAAAAAATTATACAACCAACTGTGGAACCAGAAGCGAGTGTTCCAACCCATAATATGTTTGACAACCTAAGATCGATAAAGCAGAACAGCTCTACTAGTAAAATCAAATAGTCCTTCTGGACCCAACAACATCAGGTTCCAGCTTCTCTAGTAAGGGAACTCGAAACTATGTATGCAAGAGTATATCGGATCCTCAAAGTTGCTAAGGAGAAATGACTACAATAATAATAACAACAACAAGCCTTAATCCCACTAGGTGGGGTAAGGATTCATGTCATGATTATTTCGACAAATTTTATGCTGACTGTCGACTACCTAACGCAACCCTCCAATTTTTGCATCCAGACTTGGGACCGGCAATGATAGTGTTGCTAAGGAGAAATGACTGATAAAAAAAATAATATAAAGGTCCTATCATTAGGGCAGTTAAAGTTGCTCCTCCAAGGAGACATCCTCCTACAACTTCGGCAAGATGTCAACCAATGCAAGTCCTACATGGTGAGCATTGAGGTGTGACACTTGGACCTCATGTCTAAGAATTCACTGTGAAAAAATCCTAGCAAAAAAAAAGTAAGCAAATTTGGAGGCTAAAGTCTCGAAGTGAAACTACTTTAAAGAAAGACAATGACGTGAAATCTGGACTGTACTCCCACAAAATCCACTCCTTATGCCAAAGTATTTGGAGCTGAAGTGGTCTTGCCACTTGAAGTTGAACTACATTCACTCCGAGTAGTCATTCAACACGATCATACATAAGATGAGAATATTTGTCTACAGATGGAAGAGCTTGATGTGCTTGATGAGGTCGCCCAAGCTCAAAGAAAGTCACCAAGGATGTCCAAAGCATTAGATCATACAGTGCATCCTCAAACTTTTCAAGAAGGAGAAATGGTCCTAGTGTTGAGAAGACCAATTAATCCTCACCGCAAAATAGGCAATAAATTTGAGCCTAATTGGAAAAGGCCCTTCGCCATTGAAAATGTATATCAGGGCGGAGCCTACCAGCCAATCAATGGTCGATATTTGAAATAATATTACACATAAAAATATAATCACAAGAATGCTTTTGATCATACAGTGCGACCTCGAACATTTCAAAAAAGGGAAGTGGTCTTAGTGCTAAGAAAACCAATTATTCATAATCGAAGAATTGGTGGAAAATTTGAGCTTAATTGAGAGAGCCCTTTTATCATCGAAAAGGTGTATCAAGGAGGGGGCAAAAGACTAATGCCACTAATAAATGGTCAATGCCTAAAAAAATATTATACATGATAAATACATTCTCGAGGTACAATAGAAATCTCCTTACAAGATAGGGAGCATTTTTTTTAGTATATGTATTTAGGTTGATATCGTGCTTCATGCTGAGATCCCTAAATAGATATACTTACTCAAGATTAAAAATACATTTCTGTGAAAATTCTCCTATTACACATGGGGTATTTTTTTTAGTTTTTATAATCAAAGTTGTTCAATCCTTTCCTGTGAAACAAGAGACCTTCTTATATATAAATTCATATTAACATTGAGCTTTATGCCAAGATCCCTGAATATATCTATAATTATTATTGTTAAAGTTGCAGGTTCTTGCAAAAAAAAAAAAAAAGAATCTATTTCTGAGCATGAAAAGATAGCCCTAAATATCAAAAGTTTATCTCCCAAATTTGTTAAATTTTGAAGATCAAGTCAGAAGAACTCTCAATTTTGGAAGCTTCAATCAACTGAGTTGGAAAACATCAACTTCTACATCTTCAAGTCTAGGACACATATGGGTTCTAAAGGTCAAACTCAACAAGCTCATAAATGCCTGAGTTGCTGATGCTCTCTTCACTCAACAAGCCATAAGAAAAGGCCGTAGCGGTAGGGGCTTACTAGCAGATGACAATAGCTATTCTACCTCAAGTTGACTCGACTTAACATGTCCAAGTCATTCAAAGTCAAAAATTCTCTTAATTGATTAATGATATTATAGAATATGATTTATCCTTAAAACAGCATCTGTGTAATATATCTCAAAGATATACAAAGAGGAAGATACAAAATCTCAAGTGCAGTAAAAAATAAAGAAGAGAGAAATATTGGTTCCCACTAAGAGAACAAGATAATACATGACTGATAAAAAGAGTGATAAAAAGAAAAGGTACATCAAGGAAGCCTAGATTGAAGCTCCTGAAGCTGTGCTGAATAAACTACTAAAGACTGATGCTCACTCTCAGCCAACTGTAAAGCCTCCCTAGCATTGGTCAAATATGTCTGTCGGCCACTCTCAATGTCCGTCGGCCACGAAGCAATGAATATCCACCATTCTCATTAAAACTGTCGATGAGATCAACCTCCATCAAGCCATATGGTAAACCAAATATGTCTAGGTGGTGAACTAACAAAAATTGATCTCTGTCCAAATGAGGAGCAAAGAAGAACATGCGAATTAGCTTCATCTCCAATGTAGACGATGCTCAGTATAACTGCAAAATCGTAGGATATCCTCGCTCTTAAAAGAATGTTGGATACTAGAAATAAGCAAAGGCACCATGTATGTGGAGGTGAACCTAAGTGTACAAATACTGCCAAGGTAGAATCACATCTCGTAACTCTAGAGAATCTATCATAGAAATCACCCCCAATATCTTGTAAATCCTGGCTAACACTGCTGCAGCCAGAGAAACTCCCTCACCTTGAGAGATCATGTTAGCTGCTAATAAAGCACCTAGGCGAACTAATCCCTCTATAACGGGGAGTACAAAAATCTAAAGCCATGTCATTATAAATCCTACTAAGAACAAATCCTCGCTCAATCCCCGTATAGCTGGAGAAGTCTTCCCTCTTGGTAAAGTAGGCTTCGCATTCTCCTCAGATAAATAACTGTCATCATACACACCCAATCGAAAAGGATCATGTAGTGCTACAGTTTACTCAGATAGAGCATAATCTTGTAAGAAGCTCTAAATCTATGCACTCACAGGCAATGTAGCCTGTGATCTCTAGAATGTCCTAATGCCATGAAAGTCTTGTGGTAGTGGCTCAAAAGATCAATATAGACAGGCGGCATGGCTAACTTATCTTGACGATAATTATCATCTAAAGGCTGCTTACAAAATAACTCCTCATTAGGCAGAATGTACTCCTCACAACGGTAACCAAACACCGAAAGGCCTGACACAGCCTGTAGATCCCAGAGTGTAACTATTAACTCCTCCGGGCCAACCCAACAAGTGTTACTACTAGTGTCCCAGAACTCCGCCACTCCTCAAACCTAAGAAGAAGGTATACCTCCAAAATCAAATAAAGACACTTACACTGCCTCATAAAAACCATCCGTCCGTAAAGTGTCTCTGTGAGCTTGCAAGACATACCTAGCCCATGTGACGTATCCATGTGGAAGACTAAGAATCTTGCCAACAGATGAATCTCGAAGCAAGTCTGATGAGCCCAATTGTAACTGACAGTGGCTCAGAATTCTAGACTATCTTGTTTGCTCAATGATGTCTGAAGTAGGTTGTAAAATATTGTAATATCTAGAACTGACCTGAGTTACTGTGCTATTCAGAGGATTGTAGTCCCCGCATTTTAGCTTAATGGTAGCCACCCAATCTGTGGGATTCTCAAAAGCAAAAGAGTCTGAAGTACAGTCAGGAAGCATGGAAGATTGTGTAAAGAAACTTTGGTAAAAATCACATCCTCTCAACATATCAGTGTGCTAGTCAATCTTATCCCTGATATTGGCATCTCCATGATGATTGTGTCTGTCAATCTTCGACCAAATGCCACCTCGCTAGGATCAGTAAATGACAAGTCATCAGGTCTCCTTCAGCTAAACATCCTCCTATCCAGTGATCCATAAGCCTCTCAACCCTTACAAACTCTCGCTGCTTTCATTCCATCAGGCCGAACTGCCTAATTTCTCTCTTCCCTTTCAATTTTCCTGGTATTATCCGACCTTCTCCACAAGAACTGTAAGCTCTCATCCTTACAAACTTCATTGTTTCATTCCATCAAGTTTAATACATTTCTTTCCTTTTTTTTATATCGACCTTCTCCACAACAATACGTAAGCTCGATCCCTAAGTTTCCGTTGCTTTGATTCCATTGCCAAACAACCCACTTCTATATTCCTCAATTTTAGCAAAACCAAATTTTAGTAAACCCGAAAATCCAAGTTCAAATTTCAACAAACTTGAAAGCTGAATTCTTCTTGCACCTAAAGCAGGCCAAACTCCTAATTGGTTTTCTTTCTAGTATAGCTCTTTAGGATAAAAGAGAGTACAAATCAGAGAATATATAGTTTTATCACTCTGGTTTGTTGTATGTGTGGAAATTGTGAAAATTATCTGCATGTATGTTTGTGATTGCTTCTTTCTGTAAGTTTCAAGACCCTGTTAATGGCCATTAGGGTATAGTAAGTGCAAAGAGACAGCTGTGGTGTCTCAAGACACCGCTCGCTACGCTCATTAGGGCATATCGAGTAAGCCAAAAAATTGTTAGCTGCAGCCCTATTTATCGAAATGCTGCCAAAATTTGGACTGAAATCTGAGACTTAAATAGATTTAAATGGAAATCATCTAAATAAAAGATGCATAATAAATACGATGATAAATATTAAATCAAAGAAAAATTTACGGGGGATACTTAAAGGAAAATTTTGAAAGAATAAAACACTCACTTGGAATGTAATCAAATCTTTCACCCCTCTCAAAATCCAAAACACTCCAACCTCTCAAGCAAGCGATATGAAATGGAAATGGAAGGCCACCCTTAGCCTTATTTATAGAGAGGGAAAGAGTCAATATGAGACTCATCCTCATCTAAACTTAATAATTAAGTGCAATGACGGGGTTTGATGGATAATACTAAACTTACAAACTTTAATTGTAATTCACTATGACTTAAATTGAAGCAATAAAGTGAGTTCTCTTTTTTCAAAGCTCCTTAAAATTAAACAAGCTTTAATTGAAACTTGGGGAGGCTGATACTAAACTCACAAGCTTTAATTGTAATTCTCTTTGGCTTAAATTGAAGCCGTAAAGTGAGTTCTCTTTTCTCCAAACTCCTCAAAATTAAACATGCTTTAATTGAAACTTGAGGAGACAAATGTCAAACTCATAAGAGACTTACAATAAATTTAAAGTCTAATTTTTAAATAAATAGGGTATTTGATGTGGAGTTAAGGATAAATTCACGTTGGATTTGAACTCTTCTTATGTGAATAAAGCTTCTCTTTGAAAATTCAAAGTGTTAAATTTATGAACAATATTAATTGAGCATTTGAACGATCACATTTGATGTCAAATGAAGTGAGGATTTAAATTGAATATCAAATGACCAATAATTTGTGGTAAATCCAAATGTCCAATTTCAAATTAAAGATAAAAGTGTGCAAGTAATTTGGTAGCTTTCTTACAAGCATAAATTCAATTAGACAACTCATGATCGACCATGAATGTAGCCTTTAAAAGAACCATTCGGATCTTATATTTACAATCAAGCTTGACGCACATGAGACTTGCAATAACTTTGAAATATATCCATGAAATGCAAATGCAATTCAAGGATGAGTTAAGCAGCTAGGCTTATGTTTAATAAGCTAAGTTGAAAGAGGTATAATAGCTCATCAATGGGTGAGAATGAAAGTTGAATATGATGATTCACAAAGATGTAAAATCATATCAATACACATAAGCTAAATAGCCATTTTAACTTGCTATCAAATTAAATACAAGTAAGGTTGCAATATTTTGAATTACAGCTTAAATTAAAATGCCTTCAATGCCACTGGATCTGCAACTCTTTGCTAAATTAAATTCTACAAAAATTATATGTCCTTCTTCAATCAAAAATTAAGGAATTTTATTCTAATTATGATTTTCAAAGTTAGACTTCATCAATTATATGAAATTATCTAAGCTAAAAATGTCTGTATGTGCTCAGACATGGAGATATAAAGTGTAAATTTTAATATCTAAAAAGGCTACACAGGCTAAGTTGAAATTAAATGAAAATACAAAATTAATCTCATAATTTAAACATAAAATAATCAGAATTATCAAATATCCGCATGGGACCCGACACTATGTTGAATGCTTAAATTTAGTGTCTAAGGATGTTGCACGGGTTGCTTCCTGGTTTGGTCTTAGGACCAGGTTCGGGTTAACAAAACTTAAAAATTCAATTATTATAAGAATTTCAACTTACTAAAATATCTAAAAAGCTACTTCTATCATATGACAGTAGATCTGATCCTCGATTATTAAACTAATAAATTCGACAGGATCTGAAATAATAAATTAAATGATCAAGCATATTTATTTCCCAATGATAGCTGTGTTGAATGGTGATTTCAATCGGAGGGGATACTTCCATCAAAATGTGATTATAATTTCAAACCAAATTAAATCAAATTAAATGTCAATCTAAATGAAAAATATAACATGTCATTAAGTGTTAAATGCTTAAATGAAATTTAGTCTCTAAAAACTTAAAGCAAAATCTAACCCAATTCACCATTCATAATTATTTGTCAGAGGTGACAAATTAAGAAAACTCTAGCTCATAAAAGAGTCAATGTCAAATCAAGTGTTCTACTATGTTCACTCTCAATCAATCTCACGCCAATAAGGACATGACCCGTAAGGACAAGAGTTTTGAGTTGTGAATCATAGGGTACACGGCAAAAGCTCTACAATCCAAGTGACTTTCGCCTCCTTGAGACAAACACCACCCCAGGTCTACAAGAATTTCTTGGACGACGTAACTCATGTGTTCCTAATAAGGATCCTTCGATCAAGTTGGGTCGACTACCTCCTCTGACTAAGTAGACTAGAGACCGCAATAGCCCGAGATGACAGAACCATGTGACAAGATCGGGCACATCATCATCCTCCTAACCATCTGCTTTAAGCTAATGATAATGAATTTCATAAATCCTAAAACTTCACATGCTGCTACTATACGCTACGCTTTAAGCGATCTAACGACTAGCCTTAATCGAAAGTTCTCTCTCAGCATTAAGAGGGGTAATTAACTATAGGTTCTTGTGCCTATAGGAAATCTAGAACCAGATCTAAAGTCCTCACAAAATGAGGGTGAAATCTCTGGGTAGTGTCTTATCTACTATTCTATATGCCTTCTGAAAATTACACCAACATTAAAATCATACTCTCTTCATTTGTGAGAGGTCGATGACAAATTTTCGGATCCCACAATTAACATGCGCTTGAACAAATTAATCCATTACATATCCACCACCAAGAAGGTTACAAGCTCCATTTTCTTTTAAAATTGTAATATGAGCAATATGCTGAAATCTTTGTGATTGTGATTTTATGATGATTAATTTTAGAACTGTATAAAATATCTATATCTTCTATGATCTTATTCCAAACATACAAAGGAACTAAAATCAATATTTGCCTTGAATCATAATTTAAATTGGGAGGGAGCTAAACAGTTACCCCAAATATGGAGGGGAAAGTTTGTACAATATAAATAGCTACAAGATAAAGCGTATACAATTTCATAGCTGTCATTGTCATTAGCATTGTCACAAATTCTAAATATCTTGCATCTAGTACATTTTTGTTTTTTTTTCTTTTTTTTCTTCTTGATCCTTATGTTATTGAATGTGTGTATCTTTGTATTTTAGGCTTTTTGTGTGGTTTTAGATCCTTTTGAGTCATGTGTTTTTTGCGTATCATTGTTCATAAATTAATTTTGTAGGCCTTACCAAAAACTTCTAGTTTACATGATATGAATTACAACAATGAAGCCCTTAACTTTAACAAAATAGCTTTAAAACCGAATAGCATTGATGCAAAACCTCTTAACTAGGGAGTGCTAATGTAGAGCGTTAAATCCAAGGCGAGCCTCCCTGAAGAATAATTCATAAGAAGACCTTATGATGTCTGTGTCAATATATGAGCTTCAAGAATTTTTCATAGAAAGATGTTTTGATGTCAATGCTATTATATGAACTTCACGAATTTTTCATGGGAAGACATTATGATATATAATATATGAGAGAGCAAGAATTCTCGAACAGAAAAATGAGTCAGGAGAAGATTTTATTACCTTCCCTCCTTGGTTGATATTTGAGGGAATTTTATTCTATAGGTAAAGTATATGGTGTACTACATACTTGAGATTTATGATGGACAATTAGGTCCTTCAATCAATGATACTCTTATATTATGAGTTGATCTAACAGTGGAAAACCTAATCTTTCATCATCGAGATACCCATATTAGACTATCATGCTCTGTAAGATGATGAATGGATTGATGGAGATCCTAATTATGAGATTGGCACAACCAAATATTATATTGGATCCTTAATTCTATATTGGTGGCTTTGAGATATATGTTGTGATGCTATATAATTGATGGAGTTGTTTTCACATATCTTAATATCAGGTTCAATATTGAAATATGAATCTTGATCGAAATTGGAATTAGTCCAGTGTTTATTGCTTTTTATGGGCACTTCAATTTTAATTGTAATATTTACAAAATAAAGAAATAAATAAATACACAGACAGACAGAGAGAGAGAGAGAGAGAGAGAGAGAGAGGACTTTCAATAATATTGTCAGAGTTTGGCTTGCTTGGTTTGCAAAGCATAAATCTTTGGAGCAATTAACTAAACATAATATTCGTATCTCTGCCGGATGTGCACTTTGTGTATAAATAAAGTTTAACGTGGATACGATTCACTTATCAACAGAAAAACGACCTGAGAAATTAGCATTAAAGCTTTCATTGATGCAGCAGTTGTGTCTAAAAAGTTCAACTGTTCGAAATCAATTGGGTTTGCTTAATTTGATATTGCCGCAAAAGAAGTAAGAACAGACTTCCCTAAAGAAGATGAGCAAGTGTTGTTGCTTTGCATATCATAATTCCTATAGAAGCCGTACCTCCTGAAAAACATATTTAATTAATTCATTATAATTAATATCACATATATTTACCATTTACAATTAAAATATTAAGAAGGCTTTAAAAGATGATAGATTATTACTTGTGAACTTCAGATTCCAATAACATAGTGTCATAAGACGTTGGGCTAATATGCAATTGTTGTATATTAATTGTGAAATACTATGTATTGGTTTGTATGTAGATACTATGTATTGATGTGTATATAGATCATAGTATTACTGAGTAGTTAATATTTACATTAATACAGAGTAATACTTAATATTTTATAACAAATACACAACATATTACAACAACTGTATATTAACTGAGCGTCATATAATGCTATGTATATAATAATTTATCTTCAAAGATAGATCAAGATAATAAAAATCCATCTAATGATGCACATGTTTGATTGATTTATTATTATTATTATTATCATATATGCTAATTATTTATGTTTAAATGCATCTTATTAATTAAGAATATTAAATTTTATTATATTTTTTTTGTTTTATATATATGAAGGCATCTTTATATCACTAATGATAATTAAGAATATATAATACAATTTTTAATACATATTGGCAATTAGTTAGGGCAAGGCTTAGAAGCAAATAACAACATGAACTTTTACATAATTAATGCAGACATTCCTTCATGAGTCAACTTGTGACTATAATTACCGTCATTTTTACAATATATTTGAAATGTTTCTATTGTGTGCAAATTAAGGTTTAGAAGAAAGCCAAAGAGTTTAGCATTTTTTTATTCCTTTCAGGTTTTGTTATGCATAATTTGTGCAGGTCATTGCAAATAGCTTTGATATGGCACTAAATATTTCACTAATTGAAGCACGAATCTTGATGTCAAAAGCAATCTAATTAAAAGATAATCATTAAGCTTAAATATAATTTATAGTCAAATCGAGCATCTTGACGAGCTGGATCTAACAAGCCTAAGATCTCCTAATTTCGTCTTCATTTGATCATTCAAATACTTAAAATACATCAGATGATCGAAGGAATCATTTCAAGCCGTTCGATGGAGTGGTTTGAATTTTGCATGTATTTACAGAAACGTCACTCATCTAATCTATAAATAACTCCTCATTCTTCACATGAGGAGCCAAGAAAGAGAGAGAGCTCAAGTTTGAAGATCCTCCACAAAATCGGTTACCACTGGATGTCGCCGACCACCGTTGTCGGCCAACCACCGCCGCCGTCGCGCCACCACCACCGTCTCACCCTTAACCACCATCGTTGGATCACCGCAACCTGTTTGGTTGTCGTTAACCACTGCTCGGTCATGCCGACCATCGCCGGTTGCTGCTTGGTACCACTATCGATCATCGCCGTAATAACCACCGTGAAGTCATTACCATCGACCACCGTGCCGGTTGCCACCACTATCGCAGTTCTCCATCATCAACCACCACCATCGATATCATCGCCATACCATCCGGGTACCACTGCTGATTACGCCGGCATCGACCATCTCTCGGTCCATCGCACCGCTGAATCATCCGGCACGACCGCTGTTTCACCATCACCAATCGCCATAACAATCAGCATAACAACCACTACCGCAGAAGTAGTTGTTATCAAGGATTTCATTGTCAAATTTTCTCATACAATTGAATCTCAGACGGAAAAACTTTGTACTCCGAAACAGATATATAGTGAAAGATTTTGTTGGGCTAGGCCCCATGGTTTTTTGCCCCTCTTTCTTGGGTTTTCTACGTAAAAATTCTGAAGTTTTCTTGTTCATTCTTCAAACATCTGTGTGTGTGCTGGATCCCACAACAAAGCTAAGGTGTAAACTTTTATTCTACCGTAACTGGTTTTCAAGCACGCAACAGTTTGACTCCGTCTGTGGAACATTCCCTTTACATCTTCACAATGGTTGACAATCTGACTTTATGTTCAGAATAATATCACCTATATGATGAAAAAAATCTTACTCTCTAGGAACACATAAGAGGAATGAAAATTTATCAAACTTCGATCCTTCAATTTTTGTTGGAGACTAGGGGACAACTCTTAATCTCAAAAGATTATCCAAATCAATATTTTGGATATCTAATTGATTATCGGAGAAGCAAGTCGAATACATGAAAAAAGGCAAAGGTCAAAGAGCAACTTTTACAAGCTCAAACAAATATTTTGATTTGACCCATTCCACACAGGTTAATGTCATCGAGCAAAAACTCTGACAAATAATCTCGGATAGGTCAAAGCTTGACTTCTGCGGTTAACGTAGGTAATACTCAGATAATCTCGGAAGAATCAAAATGTTTAATATCTTCCACATAGATTAACGCCATACATTGACAAAATAATCTCGGATGAGAGTTAAGATTATTGACTTCTTCCACACAGGTTACTGTCATCAAGTAATACTTTGATAAACAACCTTGGATGGGTCAAAAATCCTTGGTGGATTCAATTCAACTTCTTCCATACAGGTTACTATCATCAAGTAATACTTTGAAAAGCAACCTCGGATATGACAAAAATCATTGGCGGATTCGATTCGACCTCTTCTATATTGGTTACCGTCATCAAGTAACACTTTGACAACAACCTCGGATGGGTCAAAAATCCTCAGCGAATTCGATTCAACCTATTTCATACATGTTACTATCATCAAGTAATACTTTGACAAACAACCTCGGATGGGTCAAAAATTCTTTACGGATTCAATTTGACCTCTTCCATACAGGTTACTTTCATCAAGTAATACTTTGACAAACAATCTCGGATATAAAAATCCTTGGCGTGATTCGATCTCTCTATAGTGTTAGCGTCGTAACACTTTGACAAATAACCTTAGATGGGTCACAAATCCTTAACGAATTCGATTCGACCTCTTCCATACAAGTTAACGTCATCAAGTAACACTTTGACAAATAATCTCGGATGAGCCAAAAATACTCAGCTGATTCAATTCAACCTCTTCATATAGGTTAACGTCACCAAGTAACACTTTCACAAACAACCTCGGATTGGTCAAAAATTCTCAGCGGATTTGATTCAACCTCTTCCATACATGTTAATGTCATCAAGTAACACTTTGACAAACAACCTCAGATGGATCAAAAATCCTCAGCGGAATCGATTCAACCTCTTCCATACAGGTTAATGTCATCAAGTAACACTTTGACAAACAACCTCAGATGGGTCAAAAATCCTCAGCAGATTCAATTCGACCTCTTCCATACAAGTTAATGTCAACGAGTAACACTTTGACAAACAACCTGGTTCTTCTGATTTGACCTCTTCCATACGTTAACCATCAACACTAACAAACAACCTATGAGTCAAAATACTCCGGATTCATCGACCTCTTCTATAAGTTAACGCATCAAGTAACACTTTGACAAACAACTCGATTGGTCAAAAATTCTCGGCATATTCAATTGACCTCTTCCATGGGTTATAACATCAAGTAACACTTTGATAAACAACCCTGGATGGGTCAAAAATTCTCGGATTGATTTGATCTCTTCTATGTTAATGTCATCAAGTCACTTTGATAAATAACCTGGATGGGACAAAATTCTCGTGGATCAATTCACCCTTTCATACAAGTTATTATCAACATCATGGAGAATGATACCGAGATTTCACCAAACTTTCGAGTTGTTGGATGGTTCTAACGTTTTCCTCCATCTTGGTAGTTGTCAATTAAATCATCCATTGAGTTTCAAGAAATTCACAAGAAGAAGTAGAAATTATAGCCTTGATCGCCTCAACCGACGTCCAACGATGATAGTGACTTATTCGAGAGAATAGAGTCTCGTATGAACACGGCCTTGATCACCCAACCCTTCCGATGAGGATGACACCTTTTCGAGAAAATCAAAGCTCATCGCATGAACTACGCCTTGAATGTCAAACCCGGTTCGACAAGGACAACACCTCTTTCGAGGGAAATCGGAGCCTCACGATAAATTATGAATTTTGATTGCCTCCAATGTAGATCCGATGAGGACGACGATCTTCGAGGGAAACCGGAGCCATATATGAACTACGTGCCTGAACACTCAACTGGTCGACCGGCGAGGAAGTTGACACCTCTTCGAGAAAATCGATCCTCCCATATGAACTATGCCTTGATCACCTCAAACCTATGGTCCGAGGGGTTGACATCTCTTTCGAGGGAAACCGAGTCTCGCCAGATGAACTATGGGCCTTAATCGCCCAACCCAATCGTCCGACGATGACAATGACGCCTCTTCGGGAAAATCGAGTCTCGCCAGATGAACTATGCCTTGATCACCTCAAACCATCGGTCCGGCCAAGGACAAATATCTTCGAGGGAAAATAAGCCAGTATGAACTACGGCCTTGATCGCCTCAAGCCGGTCACGATGACAGACGCTCTTCGAGGAAAATTAGAGCCTCGATGAACGGGTCTTGATCGCCTCCAAACCCGGCTGGTCATGAATGTCTCGAGGAAAACTAGACTCGCCAGATGAACTACGAGTCATGATTGCCTTCAAACCTAGTCGGTCCGATGAGACAAATGCCCTTTCGAGGGAAAATCGAGCCTCACCAGATGAGCTAGCCTTGCGCAAAAGTGAATGACTTTCTCTTAAGAAGAAGGTCAGAACTTCGCCGACAAAAAAAAAAAAAATTACTCTAGCCCTTGAACTTCTACTAGATAATTTCTCACCCAACATAAAAGAACACTATAGCATATGTGAGTTGTGTCTCCGTACTTGACTATAGGAGGGTTTTTATAGATCACTGTAGAGAGAAATAGATAATAAATAAATAAAAAACTCTCCTTATTATGACATTTAATTAAAAAAATCATCTCCTTATTATGACATTTAATTAAAAAAAATCATCTCCTTATTATGACATTTAATTAGAAAAAAAAAACTCTTCTCATTATGACATTTAATTAGAAAAAAAAATCTCCTTATTATGATATTTAATTAAAAAAAACCCTCTCCTTATTATGATATTTAATTAGAAAAAAAATTTTTTCTCATTATGACATTTAATTAAAAAAACCCTCTCCTCATTATGATATTTAATTAAAAAAAAACTCTATCTCTTTCAAGACTAAATGCCGATATATATATATATATAATCAAATAAATAAATATTGATAATTAATTAGTTAATAAATAAATTAATACATATAACATATGTAATGACAAATCGTAATAATAAGTAAAGTTGTTTTATTTAAAAAAAATTAATATACTTTTGGTTGAAATAAGAAATGTCATCCAAAATAGAAAAGAACCGAGCATTGACCGAAAATTCCAATAATGAAGACGAATCTTGAACAAAAGAATCGATGAGTCAAGCGCTAACCTGATCAAGCGCTTAAATAATAAATGAAAATTTTGTGATATCAGTCAGCTCCTAAATATGGAGTATTTATAGTCAAATCGAGGCTCGACGAAATAATATAACAAGAAGATCTCCTAATCTTTCATTTGATCATTCAAATACTTAAAATATATCGATGATCAAGGAAATCATTTCAAGCCGTCGATGAAGTGGTTTGATTTTGCATGGCTGAAACGCCAATCATCTAATCTATAAATACTACTCATTCTTCACATGAGGGAGTCGAAGCAAAAGAGAGAGAGTCAGGCTTGAAAATCCTCAAGATAATCGTCACCACTCGACGCTGACCACCGCCAGCCGGGCCGTAACCACCGCCACCGCCACCGGTTTACCACCGCCGTCAGCCAACCATTATCACGGCTATCACCGCCAACCACCGTCGCTGACCACTATTGGTCACCGCGCTACGGCCAATACCATCGATCATCATCATTATCCACCGCCACGGCTATCACCGCCACCACCGTTGCCGGCGCCGCCAGGACTATCGCCGACGCACCATCATCGACCATCATCGCCATCGACCACCGACTACCGTCGGCCATCTCCGCCGGCCATCACCACTGACTATCACCATCACGCCGACCGCCGTCACCATCACCAACCGCCACCAATAATCGCATTTTAACCACTACCAGATATGTGACGATGGATTTATCGGTTTTTCATATAATCATGTAATCTGAAAAATTTTGACTCAAAACGATATATAGTGGAAGATTGTTGTTGGGCTAGGCCCCGTGATATTTATATATGTGTGTGTTGGATCCCATAATAAAATTAAGATGTAAATTTTTATTTTATCGTAACTGATTTTCTAGCACGTAATAAAATTTATATAATGTGGAAGCAACTCAAAGAACAACACTAACGGACGTATCTGTTCAGAGGAGCGGCACTGTAAATTGTTTCTCTTATTCGTTTGGATCATTGTTTTGATTTCTAAATTCAAAAGTTAATATTCATTTGATTATAATTTAAGTTTAATTATATGTTTAGTAAAAGATTATGATAAACTTTCGACTACCATTGCCGACTGTTGACGATGAGCCTTAAGACCTTAGAATTGGCAACGACTCGGTTCTCTCACTTATCTGATTTAATTTATAACTGTTGGCAATGGTCTAAATCTTTCAGCTACAGAACAAAGTAATTTTGCGTCAACGCTTTACATTGTAAATTAATTTGAAGAACGTAAATTACGAGGAGATCATAAGATATTAAATTGAACTTTGGCGAATTTAGAAGAGAAAAATAATTGTTTAGTAAAAACAAATAACGAGCGTGGACGGCAGGATTCGAACCTGCGCGGGCAAAGCCCACATGATTTCTAGTCATGCCCGATAACCACTCCGGCACGTCCACAATTTACAGGCAGTCGTCTCGAAGAATACTTAGATATAATTAAATATATGACCTAACAGTAAACCAACACATGGGGATAAATTGTTCAAAAATTATAGAGAAATTTATTAAGATGTATACTTTTCTAAGACATTTTAAAATCTAGAAATCTTAGATCATATAATCATATGCTTGTTGGATCACATGAAAAGTTTTGATTCCATTAAACAATATTTACGAGAACAGAACGAAATCTTTCATTAAAGAGAGAATATATTAAGGTATCTTAATTTTGTTCTAGTTCTTTTTGCTTTTTTTATTTTTTTATGCCCTCCTTATTTTTTTCGCACTTCTAGATAGTTGATGATCTCATCATAGAAGATAAATTTTTTGAGTAAAAATATCATGGTCTAAACTTTATTCATTCATCTTCACAACAAACACCTTAGAAATTCATATTATAATTATAGCTGGAATTAGGTGATCGAAACAACTTATAATATCAATGTATTTTGACACTCCTTTTACTTCTTAATATGATAAAATTTGATAAGGGTCGACCCTTAAGTCATCCTTCTATTATAGCTAGAATATTATGTAAGCCACATTCTTTCACATAAATAGAGGATAAAGAGTCATAATATCCTTTTGTAGATAAGATGTTCATAATAAATGGAATATTATTAAAATAAATTTTATACAGGTTAAAAAAAGAGAGATTGAAATGTTGAACCTCATATAAATTTATTTCTTTTGCATATAATAGAACACACATAAAAGTACAAAATTGTATCAAACGAAGTCAAAATTTCAATGTAAATTCAAATTTATAATCCTGACTATGTGCTGGAAGCTAATCATCCGGACGGGGAGTTTGATTTTATAATGCATCCGTTCCTAGTTTTCGTGGAAATTGCGAGTCCATCAAAGATTAGGTAGGCTGTGTCTTTCATCGATCTGGAGCAAAGAAGTCCTACCAACTTGAATTTGAATTTCTCACGTGATTTTAATATTAACAATTTCTGCAGGAAAGAGACGTTCAATGTTGGCTTAATAATTATAATTTTGGGATTAATTGTTTATGTTTAATTAGATGACTTAGAGGTTTAATATCTCTTAGTGTAATTCACTTCAATTTTCTTTTTTTTGTTTATTAAAAATCTCTGATATAAATCAAATTGAACTCAAATAAAATTGAAGAGAAATGATTGATTTTTTCATTTTTATTTATATTTTATTTATTTTACCAACCCTGCTCCGTGGCGTCGCAATTCACCTCACTTTAACAACGATAAAATATCTACTCAGTACTACTGGTGCATTAGTTTAACTACTGATTTAGATAAAAGATGTATTTTTAATTTATTCATATTTAATATATTATTCTTTTTTGTTACAAGTAGGGTGCAAAAGAGTTGAGTCGAACTCGACTCATATGTTATATTATAGGCTCGAATTTGAGCTCGAGCTCGACTCAAGTTCATTACCCAAGTTCGAACTCAACTCGTAAATATTATTTCCGGTGCGAACTCGGCTCGAAAGCTCAACCTCAATTAGGGAGCTTGAGCTTGGCTCCATTATGAAGCTCTATCTTGGTTCGATAAAGTTGAATGGAAGGAATAATCATGGATGCCTAAAAGCAACATTAAGTTACCCTCAAGGTCCATAAAACATTTAGAATTCTAAATTGATAATCTACACATTTGATAAAAAAAAATTTTAAAAAATGACACACATAACTAAAAAAGAGAACACAAACATCCCTAAATAGAATTATTAAAGACATTTTAGCAACTATCTAAGATAAAATCATGTATATTTTAACAAATATATAAGAAAATTTTCCTTTCAAATATAAATCATAACTGTAAAGTGCAATACTTTTTTAATTCTTAAGAACTTCTTAGACTTAGCAGCACAATGATCCATAATATCAAACGATATTTCATATTTTAAAAAAAAAAAATATGAAATGTTTATAATATTTACATAAAATTCTACAGCCAAACGTTTCGTGTATAAAATAACTATTTGCATTAAATACTATAGTTATATATTAATATAAGGATAAATATAGCTGTGGGAATCGGTCTTTAACCCAGTAATGGGTATATATTAATATAATCGTTTCATAAGGATAAACTTAATTCATTCTTTTCATATCTTTGTTAATCTGAAATGTTTTTTAAATTTAATTGCTTTGTGCAATTAATTCCAAACGTAATATTTGTTAGCTAAATATAATATTTATGTTAACATTTTGTAAACATTTTGTAATTCCGTTATATAATTAATGGGACTTATAATGTGAAATTAAAAATGCCCATATTTAATTGATTATAATGTTTTGTATTCTTTTCTTTTCACTGAATATACATATTACCCAATTTCAATAAATTGCTTATATATATATATATATATATATATATATATATATATATATATATATATATATATATATATATATATATATGAATTTGTTGTTTTAACTAAAACAGTTAACTAAAGTTTTTATATTATTGTCAAATATTTCAAGTTTGTATCAATTAAAATAGTTGCTAATGTTTATTTTGTGATATCAAATGGATTTCGATAACATAAATTGGAATATTTTTGAAATACTACCGTTAATATTTATTATTTTCAAAATAATTTAAATTGAAATATTATGTCACCAAAGTGATCTCTACTATATTAATTTATTTATTTTTGAAATATATAAATATTACATAAGAATTATATTTAAATCTATGCGAAAAATAATCAGCCCAAATGAAGATTATTTTTTGCCAGAAAAGAATAAATATGTGATAAATTTATATTAATCATGATAATACGTATCCAAAGATACATATCAGTAATTTATTATCAATATTTATGTTTTAATTTTAAGAGTATCATTTACAAATTATTATTTATATCCAAAGACTAAATTGCAATGTTAGGGTGATCTTATATGCCCATTTTATTAAATATTTTATTTCAAGCATATATTTTGTTTACATTGTATATGCATATAGAAATGATAATATTGTTAATTGTGAGTATTATTTTTGTTCTTTTTAGTTAATATTTTTTCTATATCTGTCAATTTGAATTAAGATTTCAGTGCTCAATAGCACTAATTTTAAGAAATGGAAAGAGCATATCACCATTGTTCTTGGTGTATGGATCTTGACTATGCGATCCGGACTAAACGTCCTCCCACCCTTACTGCAGAAAGCACTATTGAACAAAAGGCTAACTTTCAAAAGTGGGAGCGTTCTAACTGCATGAGTCTTATGATCATGAAGCATTCCATTTCAGAAATCATAAGTAATGGTTCAAGAGAATGAAAAAAGTTTCTAAGCCAAAAATCAGGCCATTAGAGATGTCTAATTTTATCACTAAATTGATAGCACTAAAATTAGAGATGTCTGATGCCATTCTTATACACTTAGTTTTGATCTTTCTTCCTGCACAATTTAATCCTTTTAAGATAAGTTATAATACTCAAAAGAAAAAATAAACTCTTAATGAGCTTATTGCTCAATGTGTGCAAAAGGAAGAGAGATTGAAACATGATAAAATAGAAAGTGCTCACTTAATTACTTCCTCTCGTGACATTGTTACTAAAAAAAATACTTATAAAGGCAAAGGAGCTGCAGACAAAGGGACTTCACAGCATAAGGTGCAATAAACAAGATAATGTTGTTACTTTTTTTTTTTTTTTGCAAGAAGGCTGATCATGTGAAGAAAGATTGTCCCAAGTCTGTAAATTGGCAAGTAAAAAAAGGTAAACTTCTCAACTTTATTTGTTCTGAAGTTAATTTATTCTTAATACTATAAGTATGACTATACGGGGTTGTCTAAGGAGACGAATGTCAACTGGTGCTGAAAGATTTATCTATGTGTGAAATGGCAATAAAGCTCATGTTGAAGTAATATGCTTATATATGTTATATCTAAAATCTGGTTGTATTTTAAATTTATATGAGACTTTTTATGTGTCGCTATTTAGACAAAATTTAATTTATATTTCTTATTTGGACAAATCTGATTATTCTTGTTCATTTGGAAATGAAAATTTTAGTCTCTTTCAGTATTTAAATATTATTGATACTTGTTCTTTGATTGATAATTTATATAAATTAGATATTTCTGCTTCATAAATTAATGAAACCTTGCATGCAAATAATTTTGGTACAAAATGAAAATTGATGAATGAGTTTATATATGTTATAGCACAAGCGTTTAGGATATATTTCTAAACATAGAATTGAAAGACTTGTGTCACAAGGAATTTTTGTTTCTTTTGATTTTTTAGAAGATAAACTCTGTATAGAATGTATCAAGGGAAAATAAATAAATATCAAGAAAATTGGTGCTAATAGGAGTTTAAACGTCTTGGAATTAATTCATACTGATATTTGTAGTACATTCCCTACAGCTACTTGGAATGGCCAACAATATTTCATTACTTTCATAGACGATTATTCTCGTTATGGGTACTAATACTTGATTTATGAGAAGTCACAATCACTATACGTATTCAAAATTTTTAAGGCTGATGTTGAAAATTAATTTGAAAAGAAAATTAAAGCTATTAAATTTAACCATTGTGGTAAATACTATGATAGATATGATGGATCTGGTGAACAACATCCAGACCCTTTTGCCAGGGACTCAAAGTCAATACACCATGCTAAAGACTCCAAGTCAAAATGGTGTAGCTGAGAGATGAAATCAGACCCTTATGGACATGGTTAGAAGTATGATAAATCAATATTTCTTACCATAATCACTTTGGGGAGAAGCCTTAAAGACTACAGTTAACATCCTTAATAGAGTTATAAGCAAAGTAGTAGCTAAAACCCCATATGAATTATGGATTAGGAAGAAGCCTAGTATCAGGCATCTTCATGTCCTGGGATGGTTAAATAAGCATAAGCCTAATGAAAGAAAATTAGACTTAAGAACTATAAGATGTTATTCTGTTTGATACTTAGAAAGGTCGAAGGGTTTTAAGTTTTATGACTCTTCAAATAAATCTTTTTTCGAGACGGACAATGCTAAATTTATTGAGGAAGTTGAATATGATAGGAGTAATAAGCCTAGAAATTTTATATTTGAAGAGCAATTTATTACTCTTCCTATAGTTCCAATAAAAATGATCAGATAATTTTGTCTGATCTTATTCAAATTATAAATACGGATAATTAAAATATTCTTTAGTTAACTCTGACTCATACTAAGGAATCACAATAACCTCAAATTAAAGTGTCATTAAGAAAATCCACTAGTGAGAGGAGATTAGCAATTTCAAATGATTATGTTGTGTATTTCCAAGAACATGAGTTTGACATTGGATTGGAAAATGATCCAATCTTTTTTAGTCAAGTCAAATAAAGTGTTAACTCTCATAAATAGATAGAAGTCATTAAGGATGAGATGAAATCAATGAAAGACAATGATATTTGAGATCTTATCGAATTGCCTAAATAAGTAAAACTCATTGGTTGTAAACGAATTTTTAAAACCAAATGGGATTCAAAAGGCAATGTCGAAAGATATGAAGTACGTAAAGTCGCTAAAGGCTTCACTCAAAAGGAAGACATTGATTATAAAGAGATTTTCTCTCCAGTTTCTTCAAAAGACTCTTTTAGAATCATTATGGTACTAGTAGCTCATTATGATTTTGAGTTATATACATATAAAGACTGCATTTCTTAATGGTTACATTGAAGAAACTATATATATGGTGCAACTAGGAAATTTTCAATCTTCTGATTCAAAATACATAGTATGCAAATTAAAGAAATTCATCTATGATTTAAAGCAAGCTTCCTGTCAATGGTATAAGAAATTTGATCAAGTGATTACTTTTTTTAGTTTTAAAGAAAATATTGTTGATCAATTATCACAAAATAAGTATGAGTAAATTCATCATTCTAGTGTTATATGTTGATGATATTCTATTAGCAAGTAGTGATATAGGCCTTTTGTATGAAACCAAGAAATTTTTTTCAAATAAATTTGAAATGAAAGATCTTGGGAATAAATCTTTTGCGTCGGGTATACAAATTCATCGAGATCGTTCTCGTGGTATACTGGTTTATCACAAAAGACATATATTGATAAAGTGCTTAGTAGATTTGACATGAAAAAATGTGCACCAGGAGATACACCTATTGCTAAAGGTGATAAATTCAGTTTGTTTCAATATCCAAGAAATGAATTCGAAAATAAAGAGATAGAAAAGATCCCCTTTGCATTTGAAGTAGGGAGTCTTATGTATGCTCAAGTTTGTATGAGTCTGAATATTATATACATTGTTGGAATGTTTGGCAAATATTTAAGTAACCCAGAAATGGATCATTAGAAAGCAGTAAAATGGGTTATGTGGTATCTGAAGAGTGCAAAAGATTTTATGCTCACATATCGGAGATCAGATTATTTGAATATTATGGAGTACTGTGATTATGATTTTGCTGGTAGCCTCGATAATAAAAGATCCACTTCAGGTTATATTTTCTTATTAATCTGTAGAAGATATATCTTGGAAAAGTGATAAACAATCACTTATAACTTATTCCATTATGAAAACAGAATTTATAGCTTATTATGAGGCATCAAATTAAAGAATATGGCTACGAAATTTTATTACTGGACTAAATATTTTTGATGGAGTAGAGAGACCGTTAAAAAAAATTGTAATAATAGAGCAGTTGAATTGTATTCAAAGAACAATAGGAGTTTATTAAAATCAAAGCATATTGACATGAAGTTTCTTGTTGTAAAAGAAAGAGTTCAGAGTTCTCGAGTATCTATTGAAAAAATTAGTATATATTTTATGATTGCAAATCCACTAATAAAAGATTTACCACCTAAAATATTTCATGAGCATGTGGGTCGTATGTGAGTGATTTATTTTGATGATATGCTAGCATAGTGGGAGCTTGCTTATGATATTCAAAGATTATAAATATATTTTTCTGATCAAAATAAAGTATTATTATTAGCTTATAATTGAAAACTCTGAAATAAAATTATATAATTTTAATTACAGTTTAGCATAATAAATAAAATTTTATTTTTAACTCTTTTGAGTTATAATATAGAACGAGTTGAAAATAAATATGATATATGATCACATTACATGAAATTTTCATAATACACATCCATACTTGATCTATGTCGTTAATCATATTGATTTAGTGATCACTGATAAGTCTTGTTATAGAAAAATTATAATAAATATCACTGTGATTCTTTGTCAATATTATTAATGGACCATATTATCTAAAGATATTCCTCTTTGAAGAAAGCAAATATTGAGCTCTTAAAATATTTAATAATGTATAATTATCAAGCAATATATGTGACCCAAGTGGGAGATTGTTGAAAATTTTTGAATGTGAGCTCACGTATGAATTTAATTATATATTATATATTATCTTATTTTTTAAGCCTATTAATTTTGTGATCAAATAAAAATTAATTAATTTTAGGCATTTGAGACTTCTCATTAATTTTGTATGGAATTATCATTTGTAGAGACCGAACATTTTATTTTATTTTAATGATGAGTTGAAATAAAATGAAATATACTCAAATATAAATAGATCATTGTCTACATTCTAAAGGGTGAAATTCTCATTTTACTCATATCACATCTTGAATGAAAAGAAGGCTATATCTCTCTTTTTCTCAAAAACACGTATTTAGAAGTGAAATATCAAAATCATACATTAGCTCTTTCATGGATTCAGGTACGCTTTTGATTAAATCTTCTTGATAATTTGATATGAGATCCGGACTAGATAAATTTATTTTTATCTTTATATATAACCATTAAATATGACTAACTGATTTGACATTTGAGAAATAGGGGAGTTTACGAGTTGATCCTCGACATTAAAACTTTTACACTCAAAACCATTTATATTTTCTACATTATAAAATCATGATTCTTCATACGGTCAGATTTGATAGAGAAACCTCGCCGACAGATTCTTTCCTCGAGTCGAAATCACGTCGAAACATACGGCAGTGATTTGCCATATTGTTTACAAATATATCAATATTTCTCAATTTATGTTTTTTAAACTAAAAACTCTCAATTTTATATCACAGTCTAACATTTAAATTTTTATTGTTTACTTACATTTTGGTATAATTAGCAAAAATATATGTGCCGCAAATTCACTTCCTGAATATATTATCTTGAAAATTTTGAATTTATTTTAAATTAAAGGTTATATTAATTTAATTAAATTGGCATTTAAATAATTTCAAAGTAAGAAAAAAGTAGAGAAAATTTTGATTGAATTTAGTTCTCGATTTATTGAATAGTTTTTGATGTTAATGAGTTCATCTTATCAAAATATTTAGTTAGATTATACATTTTTTAAAATTAAAATAAGAATGATTATATATTTAATTTCAAAATTTTTTAATATCTATGTTTAATGAAGATTCGTGTATGATTGCCTACATTTTCTAATGATATATATAAATAATCTATTTTTATTAAATTTACAAAATTATTTTTTGAATTCTAACCATTAAAAATAGGTGCAATTTTTAAAATTCAAAGTTAATTATTTATCTTTTTCGAAGTCAATAAATCGTTGGAATTATTTTTTAAAATCAAAAGCTGTGATCATACATTAATAGAATAATGTGCTATGTTTTAATTAATAGTAGATAATGCTTCTAGTCTTCATAAGATTTATTCAAAATTGATGGAAATGGACTCGAAATATTTATTATTCATATATATTTTAAACTACAAAGAAGGTGGGCTCCATTTTTGCTTTATTATTTTGTGCCTAGCTGTCTACGTGTATTTTCCTGTCATTATTTATTTTAAAAAAGGCTAAAATTTTAAAATAAATACTTTTAAAATCTTAATTAGCAGATTAAGCTTTAAAAAAATATTTTAAAATAGGCACAGTCGCCCGTTTAACGGGCTAAATGGGCGACTGGCCCTAAATTTTTTTTAAAAAAATAATTTTAACCATACGATTTTGATCGTCCAGAGTTGTCCGTCGAATTTGCGATATCATTGGAAGACGAAATTCTCCACGACTTTCATGTTGACTAAAAAAATAGATTGAGTCTCCTTGCATAGCAGATTTCTCTTTTTCTATTGAAAAGCTGAGGCGCAATTTTGAATATTGCGACAAGCCTCGATATTTTGACGCGGAGTCATTTATCAAAATTCGAGCTTAGTATCGTTGGAAGACGAATTTTCCAAATTTTCATGTTGATACAGAGATGTGATTTTGGACTGTTGCGTAGCAATTTTATGAAAAAATATGGATTCAAAATAGCAACAGTGAATAGATCATCACATAATTTGGAAAAAAAAAATGTTTACAAGCATGATAAATTCATAGCCATTATCTAATTCTCCAAAATTTGTAAAGTCTGACAGTTCAATACCAAAAATATATCTCTGATACTCCGCAAGAAAAAATACAATTTACTTAAACTGACAATATGTAACATAAATAAACGGTGTCCTGATATGCAGTGTACATAGAAAATATAAAATAATGATAAAATAGTGTACATCAAGCTATCAAATGATCCACAACTACAGATGACAACTGAGGACATCTAACCAGGTGCCTCTGGTGGAAGTGTCACTCTGAGTGTCTGCGTGGGTCGCCGAGGACGGCTCGCAGATGTCGCCGACAACATTTCGCCTTGGGTCGGGCATGCTATGTATCATCGAGGGGTGTAACATCGGCTATCTCCTGTGATGGTCCTGGCTAAAAGGGGACAGTGGGGTACACTAGTGCATCTGCGGCATGTAGACCGGTGGGTGAGGATACATAGGAGAGCCCGCCACGTCATGACCGAAATGAACATGGCTTCGATAGGGTACTGAGGTGTGCCATATGAGTAACTGTATAGACTAACATCTGGTATAAACGATGAATTTGCATCAAATCCTACAGTATGTGGCTGAGAAGACGAAGGTGCTAGAAGAACTGCTGGCGTCATCTAAATCTTTGTATCTGCTATATGATATGTGCATGACTTTCTATAGTTTCCTGCATAACTCCTCATTGGTATTGATTGAATGTTGAAAATCGGTGTCCAAGTCTCTCCCGAAATAAGGCTGGAAAATATCTTGTGTGTCCAAGATATGCTCCAGCTGTAGAGGCAAGTTTATAATTTAGTTCACATAACATATAAATATTTGAATAGCTTACCGTTTTTCAGTACTAACCATCAATCTCTCTCCAAGAACTCGAAGATAGTAGGTGGTAGGCGGAATGGTCGAAACCCTAAGAATGTACAAGAAGGCCCAGGACCGATACCACCTCATGTACCGACTAACCGGGTCAACTGGAGGTGGAACCGCATCTACAGCAACAACTGAAGAATGTCTGGCCTCCCACTGTGATATGTAACTCTGGTGGTACTCAACCCAGTCAATGTCAGCCTTCTCCCGACCATCGACTCAATGAAATGAGGATCTATAGGCTACATGTTGACCCTAGGTGATAGACCAAACTGTCTAAGGACACGATCTGGAAGGTACCATTCAATTCTCTTCTAGCTAGTTAATGGTACCTGAGAGAGCCAAATTTCGTGCCCAGCCAAACAGACATCTGCCACTCTAGTGCGTTTCTGCTGCCCGTAAGGCTCTCATATCACCTACAACATCATATTAAAAAATATATGTCATACGTAAGATTAGAGCAGTAAAAATATGAATCAAATGTGCACTTACTCATACTAGACTCTGTAGCAAACCATCAAGCTCATCTCTGCAGACTCTAACATGAGCAGGTGTCATCTCCCTCAGGTAACCCTCATTCCACCTGCAACCAACGCTCAGACCCTCCAACTCTGCTGGAAAGGGTACCTCCAATGTGGGTCAGCCAATATGTATATGCTTCCACGACCAGACCTGAGTAGATATAGACATCCTGCCATGTTCATCCGCTTTGGCCTAGTTGCCTCATTCAACTCTCTATATTGGTGTGCTAACATTTACTACTCCAAAAAGCTAAACAAGCTTAAATCATCTAGCCAGTTGTAGATGTATCTCGACCCGGCCAGATTTGGCAAGAGGATGCAATAGGAATGATATGTATGCTCTAAGGTGCATCTAAAGTCGATAGATCCAAATATGAATCCCTATAAAATGTCCATCACAACCGTAAAGGCAGGTCCCGGCGCTCATGCAAAATGTGGATGTAACATGTGGTTGCAGGATGGTATACCACATCGCTCTGGATGTCACCCGATAAGCTCATCGCTACAATCAGGCCAAGATAGCCATCGTCTCCCCTCCCCAATCACTGTCGGTCCTATAATAGGAGGTCCATCAATCCGTAAGCTTAAAATCATAGCCATGTCCCAGCCAACCGCCACCAACCTGTCAAATAAAATGTGTTTGTCTCATGTGGTGATCAAGTCGAATCTCGCTGAAACATAGTCCAACCCAAAGATCTATCCACCGGGAAATTTAGAGGCCACTCTTTGAACATCAGTAGGTGCGACGCTGCCTCAAGAATGGTCATCTGCACAATACGAATTATTTATTTCATCGAAATGACATTTAGAGTATAGTAGTTACAACATATAATAAACTTACCACTGGGATCGCGACCTATATCGCACGCGATCTTTGGGGTGGACTCTCAGTGGGACCGTAGTCTATGGAGACTCATCGGTGTGGCGTCATCGACGCTCTCCTCCTTCCGAGATGTCATGTCATGTCACCTGTCTAGCAAACTACTTTAGGAAGTGCATGTTAGTAACATGAAATATTACTTAACAAATAAGAGTAAAAAAAATACTAATAAAAGTAAAGTGCAGTCTGACACAGTATAAAAAATAAATATTCCCATAGTAATCGAAAAAATAGTAAAAACAGTCTTGACTACATGTTCATATCAAGAAGACTAAGTGAAGAAAGGAACATTAACATAAGAGAATAAATGATAAACTAGCCAGCATCATGAAGGTAGTATTCTACTATAAAACATGAATAAAATAGGAAAGCAAAGATCAGGATCCCAACATGAATAAAACAGGAAAACAGTCCTTAATACATGTTCAGATCCAGGAAGACTAAGTGCAGAAAGGAACAATAACAGGAGAAAAATATTTCAGGCACACAAGTGCACAAGAAAATAACAGTCTAACATAACAACACTAAGGTCGCCATATAAGCAAACAATGTCTGAACTCGTATTTGAATCAAATATGTGTATGGGAGGCAGGAATCGAGCACACTGTTTAAATTAGCTAGATTCAAGTACTACATGAATTGGTTAGAATGATGAAAATAATTCATAGAGCGTAATCTAGATAGTCATCGAGAATGAAGAATGGTACTTAGAAGCATCATGGGTCAAACAGATGTTTACTTAATTAGTCAATTACAATTTGCCCGAAATCAACCCTAAAATAACTATTCACATAATACATATGATAACACACAAAAATTGACCTCATATTTGCATAATCTTCATTTTACAAAAAAAATCAAGAAATTAAGAAAATACCTCAAATACCTAAAATTCACATTCCATTAGCCCGAAATCAACCTTAAACTAGTTAATCATATAATACACTCAATGATAACTTAATAACACACAATATATTAAAATCATATTAGCATATTTCTCATTTTACAAAAAAAATAAGTCAAAAAACACAAAAAATACCTACATTACCTAAAATACCTAAAATCCACATTACATTTGCGTGATAATATCATAAAATACAACAAATACAAATTATATTTACATATTATTCATTTATTTTAAAAAATAGCAAAAAACCTTCAACATTCACATACAAATACCTAAAATACCTAAAATCCACATTACATTTGCCTAATAATATCATAAAATACAACAAATACAAATCACATTCACATATTATTCACTAATTTTAAAAAAAATAACAGAAAAACCTTACTTTCCTGATCGGTAAATCTGAGCGGTGTGACACGGCTAGGGGCTTTTTTTGATGGCAGGGGGAGTAGAAGGCTGAGGTTCGAGAGGCTTAACCGATAAATGAACGAGATCGGGCTCGTCGATCTCGATTCAGATTTTAAAAAAAAATTTGGGGCCGGTCCTGGCTGACGTGTAGATAAAATTTTTTTTAAAGTCTAATCCTCTAATTAAGGTTTTAAAGGTACTATTTTAAAATTTTAGCCTTAAAAAAAGAAAAAAATGCCAGATAAAAATTTTATAATGCATTATTTTATTTCTAAGTTGCAACTTAAATCTTCTTTATAAGAGAAATTATTTTTTACTGAATATCATACAAGTTAATTAATTATATACTTATTGTTAATGAATCAAAGAAATAACTTAATTATTACATATAATTAGATGTATTGAGTTTAATCAAAACCGATTTAATTCACTAAGAATCAAATCCATAAATAATCAAATTATTATTGAAGGTTGCATTTGGGTCTGCGATGTTAATTATTTAAAGTTACAAAATAATCTATTAGACATTTCTCTAATTTTGAGAATGTATATATGAAATATTTTTGTGGGCTTGTTAAATTAGTCTTAATGTTATAATTACAAACAGTTAAACGGCTAAAAGTGTATCATTAATGTCATAAATTTAAGAAATAATCGATGCCAAAAATCTAATTTGAGGGTCAGCCTTTTTTTTTCTTTTAATTTATGTCAACGTCTGAACAATGAGAGTTTATTCCTTAACGGGGGAAGGAAGAAAAAGGCCAAGCATAAGAAAGTTAATGGCTTATCAATTATTGCTGATAAAGAAGTATATTCTTAACTGTTTCAGATTTTATAAAACATTTTAAGGTTTCTTTTTTTATATATTCTATTAGTCGGACATATGGCAGTTAATTGTTGAAAAGCAAAACATGAAAGCTCTAATTATATATTAATTTTTTTTGGTATTTTTATAATAAATTTTTTTGGTATTTTTTTTGATATTTTTGATCTTTGGGAACCATTTATAGTACCATCCAATAGTGGAGTCAACTATATGTTGTCAAATATTGATGAATCCTCTATAAAAATTTAGGTCGTCTTCTTGAAATAAAAGAAGAATGTATTTGTTGCTTTTAAGGAATGAAAGATTATGATTAAGAAGCAAATTAAGAGGCAAATTGAATATTTTTGCATTGATAATGATTTAGAGTTTGTTCAAAAAAATTTCAATTTCTTTTATAAACCAGAAGAAATTTTGAGTGACTTAATAGTTTGACATACTCCACGATAAAATGATATGGTAGAGAAAATAAATAGAACATATGTGATTTCAGTGCTCAATAGCATTAATTTTAAAAATGGAAAGAGCATATCACCATTGTTCTTGAGTGTATGGATCTTGTATCACGATCCGGTAAGCGCCTCCCATTTATTAAACAAAGGAACTTTGGAAAAGTGGGGTAGCTATATGAGTCTTATGATCATGAAATATTCCATTTCATAAATCATAAGAGGTGTAATGTCTGAAGAGGAATGTGCTAAAAAGTTTCTAAGCCAAAAAATAGTCGTTAGTGATGTGTAATTTTATCAATAAATTGATAGCACTAAAATTAGAGATGTCTAATGGCATTCTTATACACTTAATTTTGATCTTTCTTCCTGCACAATTTAATCCTTTTAAGATAAGTTATAATACTCAAAAGAAAAAATAAACTCTTAATGAGCTTATTGTTCAATGTGTGCAAGAGGAAGAGAGATTGAAACATGATAAAATAGAAAGTGCTCACTTAACTACTTCCTCTCGTGACATTGTTACTAAAAAAAAATACTTATAAAGGCAAAGGAGCTGCAGACAAAGGGACTTCACAGCATAAGGTGCAATAAACAAGATAATGTTATTACTTTTTTTTTTCAGAAGGATGATCATGTGAAGAAAGATTGTCCCAAGTCTGCAAATTGGCTGGTAAAAGAATAAACTTCTCAACTTTATTTGTTCTGAAGTTAATTTATTCTTAGTATCATAAGTATGACTATACGTGGTTGTCTAAGGAGATGAATGTCAACTGATGCTGAAAGATTCATCTATGTGAGAAATGACAATAAAGCTCATGTTGAAGCAATATGCTTATATATGTTATATCTAGAATCTAGTTGTATTTTAAATTTATATGAGACTTTTTATGTGTCGTTATTTAGACAAAATTTATTTTATATTTCTTATTTGGACAAATCTGGTTATTCTTGTTCATTTGGAAATAAAAAATTTAGTCTCTTTTAGTATTTAAATATTATTGATACTTATTCTTTTGTTGATAATTTATATAAATTAGATATTTCTACTTCATAAATTAATGAAACCTTGCATGCAAACAATTTTGGTACAAAATAAAAATTGATGAATGAGAATTCATATATGTTATAGCACAAGCGTTTAGGACATATTTTTAAATATAGAATTGAAAGACTTGTGTCACAAGGAATTCTTGTTTCTCTTAATTTTTCAGATGATAAACTCTGTATAGAATGTATCAAGGGAAAATAAATAAATATCAAGAAAATTGGTGCTAATAGGAGTTTAAACGTCTTGGAATTAATTCATACTGATATTTGTAGTACATTCCCTACAGCTACTTGGAATGTCCAATAGTATTTCATTACTTTCATAGACGATAATTCTCGTTATGGGTACTTATACTTGATTTATAAGAAGTCGCAATCACTATACGTATTCAAAATTTTTAAGGCTAATGTTGAAAATTAACTTGAAAAGAAAATTAAAGCTATTAAATTTAACCATTGTGGTAAATACTATGATATGATGAATCGGTGACACCGGACCCCTTTTCTTAGGGACTCCAAGTCAAAATGGTGTAGCTGAGAGATGAAATCGGACCCTTATGGACATGGTTAAAAGTATGATAAATCATTATTTCTTACCAGAATCACTTTGGGGAGATGCCTTAAAGACTGTAGTTTACATCCTTAATAGAGTTATAAGCAAAGCAGTAGCTAAAACCTCATATGAATTATGGATTAAGAAGAAGCCTTGAATCAGGCATCTTCATGTATGGGGATGTCTAGTTGAAGCTATGTCATATAAGCCTAATGAAAGAAAATTGGACTTAAGAACTATAAGCTGTTATTTTGTTGGATACTCAGAAAGGTCGAAGGATTTTAAGTTTTATGACTCTTCAAATAAATCATTTTTCGAGACGGGCAATGCTAAATTTATTGAGGAAGTTGAAAATGATAGGAGAAATAAGCCTAGAAATTTTATATTTGAAGAGCAATTTATTACTCTTCTTATAGTTCCAATAAAAAAGATTAGATAATTTTGTCCTGATCTTATTCAAATTGTAAATATAGATAATTAAAATATTCTTAAGTTAACTCTGACTCATACTGAGGAATCACAATAACCTCAAATTGAAGTGTCATTAAGAAAATCCACTAGTGAGAGGAGATTAGCAATTTCAAATGATTATGTTGTGTATCTCTAAGAACATGAGTTTGACATTGGATTGGAAAGTGATCCAATCTTTTTTAGTCAAGTCAAATAAAGTGTTAACTCTCATAAATGGATAGAAGTCATTAAGGATGAGATGAAATCAATGAATGACAATGATATTTGAGATCTTATCGAATTGCCTAAATAAGTAAAACCCATTGGTTGTAAATGAATTTTTAAAACCAAATGGGATTCAAAAGGCAATGTCAAAAGATATGAAGTACGTAAAGTCGCTAAAGGTTTCACTTAAAAGGAAGACATTGATTATAAAGAGATTTTCTCTCCAGTTTCTTCAAAAGACTCTTTAGAATCATTATAGTACTAGTAGCTCATTATGATTTTGAGTTATATCAAATAAATGTAAAGACTGCATTTCTCAATGGTTATATTGAAGAAACTATATATATGGTGCAACTAGGAAATTTTCAATCTTCTGATTCAAAATACCTAGTATGAAAATTAAAGAAATTCATCTATGATTTAAAGCAAGCTTCATGTCAATGGTATAAGAAATTTGATGAAGTGATTACTTCTTTTAGTTTTAAAGAAAATATTATTGATCAATGCATTTATCACAAAATAAGTATGAGTAAATTCATCGTTCTAGTGCTATATGTTGATGATATTCTATTGACAAGTAGTGATATAGGCCTTTTGTATGAAACCAAGAAATTTTTTTCAAATAAATTTGAAATGAAAGATCTTGGGAATGCATCTTTTGCGTCGGGTATACAAATTCATCAAAATCGTTCTCGTAGTATACTAGTTTATCACAAAAGACATATATTGATAAAATGCTTAGTAGATTTGACATGAAAAAAATGTGCACCAGGAGATACACCTATTGCTAAAAGTGATAAATTCAGTTTGTTTCAATATCCAAGAAATGAATTCGAAAGAAAGAGATAGAAAAGCTCCCCTTTGCATTTGAAGTAGGGAGTCTTATGTATGCTCAAGTTTATGCAGTAATATTGTACATTGTTGGAATGCTTTGGCGGATATTTAAAGTAAATGGATCATTGGAAAGCAGTAAAATGGGTTATACGGTATTTGAAGAGAACAAAAGACTTTATGCTCATATATCGAAGATCAGATTATTTGGAGATTATGGAGTACTGTGATTCTGATTTTGCTGGTTGCCTCGATAATAGAAGATCCACTTCAGGTTATATTTTCTTATTAACTATAGAAGATATATCTTAGAAAAGTGTTAAACAATCACTTATAGCTTATTCCATTATGAAAGTAGAATTTATAGCTTATTATGAGGCATCAAATTAAGGAATATGGCTACGAAATTTTATTACTGGGCAAAATATTTTTGATGGAGTAGAGAGACCATTAAAAAGAAATTGTAATAATAGAGCCGTTGAATTGTATTCAAAGAACAATAGAGTTCGTTAAAATCAAAGTATATTGACATGAAATTTCTTGTTGTAAAAAAAAAAGAGTTCAGAGTTCTCGAGTATCTATTGAACAAATTAGCATAAATTTTATGATTGCAAATCCTCTTATAAAAGATTTACCACCTAAAGTATTTCATGAGCATGTGGCTCGTATATGAGTGGTTTATTTTGATAATATGCTAGCATAGTGGGAGCTTACTTATGATGTTCAAAGATTATAAATATATTTTTCTGATCAAAATAAAGTATTATTATTAGCTTATAATTGAAAACTCTGAAATAAAGTTACGTAGTTTTAATTACAGTTTAGCATAATAAATAAAATTTTATTTATAACTCTTTTGAGTTATAATATAGAACGAGTTGAAAATAAATATGATATATGATCACATTACATGAAATTTTTCTATCTTGATACATGTCGTTAATCATATTGATTTAGTGATGTTGATAAGTGCGTTATAAAATTATAATAAATATCACTTTGATTCTTTCATATTATTATTATCAGATATTAAATCTTTGAAGATAGCAAATATTGATCTTAAAGTATTTAATAATATATAATTATCAAGCGATATATGTGACCCAAGTGGGAGATTGTTGAAAATTTTGAATTGACTATATATAATTATATATTATATATTATCTTATTTTTTAAGCTATTAATTTTATGATCAAATAAAGATTAATTAATTTTAGACATTTAGGACTTCTTATTAATTTTGTATGGAATTATCATGTGTAGAGACCGAATATTTTATTTTATTTTAATGATAGGCTGAAATAAAATGAAATGCACTCAAGTATAAATAGGATGATGATCCACATTCTAAAGGGTGAAGTTCTCATTTTACTCATATCACATCTTGAGTGAAAAGAAGGCTATATCTCTCTTTTTCTCAAAAACACACATTTAGAAGTGGAATGTCAAAATCATACGTTATTTCTTGATTGTCGCTGATTAAATCTTGATGATTTTGAGATCCAAACTAGATAAATTTATTTTTATATTTATATATAACCATTAAATATAATCAACTCATTTGACATTTGAGAAATAGGGGAGTTTACGAGTTGATCCTCGACATTAAAACTTTTACATTCTAAACCATTTATATTTTCTACATTATAAAATCATGATTCTTCATACGACAGATTTGATAGAGAAACCTCGCCGACAGATTCTTTCCTCGAGTCGAAATCACGTCGAAACATACGGCAGTGATTTTTTTTTTTTTTTTTTTTTTTTTGTGGAATGGGTATCCACCCAACATCCCACCCATCTTATGGGTGGGATGTCGATATTAATCCCACAGGCTTATTTAGCATTATCACGCTGTGTGGTCACGATTTCCTCTGATTCACGCGTAAAGCATTTCCTGAGGATTCGACTCGATCAGGGGTTCCCGACGCCCACCAACCGAGCTAAGAGACGGTGGGTTACGGCAGTGATTTGCCATATTGTTTACAAATATATCAATATTTCTCAATTTATGTTTTTTAAACTAAAAACTCTCAATTTTATATCACAGTCTAACATTTAAATTTTTATTGTTTACTTACATTTTGGTATAATTAGCAAAAATATATGTGCCGCAAATTCACTTCATGAATATATTATCTTGAAAATTTTGAATTTATTTTAAATTAAAGGTTATATTAAATTAATTAAATTGGCATTTAAATAATTTCAAAGTAAGAAAAAAGTAGAGAAAATTTTGATTGAATCTAGTTCTCAATTTATTGAATAGTTTTTGATGTTAATGAGTTCATCTTATCAAAATATTTAATTAGATTATAAATTTTTTAAAATTAAAATAAGAATGATTATATATTTAATTTCAAAATTTTTTAATATCTATGCTTAATGAAGATTCGTGTATGATTGCCTACATTTTCTAATGATATATATAAATAATCTATTTGTTTTAAATTTACAAAATTATTTTTTGAATTCTAACCATTAAAAATAGGTGCAATTTTTAAAATTCAAAGTTAATTATTTATCTTTTTTGAAGTCAATAAATCGTTGGAATTATTTTCTAAAATCAAAAGCTGAGATCATACATTAATAGAATAATGTGCTATGTTTTAATTAATAGTAGATAATGCTTCTAGTCTTCATAAGATTTATTCAAAATTGTTGGAAATGGACTTGAAATATTTATTATTCATATATATTTTAAACTACAAAGAAGGTGGGCTCCATTTTGCTTTATTATTTTGTGCCTAGCTGTCTGCGCGTATTTTCCTGTCATTATTTATTTTAAAAAAAGGCTAAAATTTTAAAATAAACACTTTTAAATTCTTAATTAGCAGATTAAGCTTTAAAAAAATATTTTAAAATAGGCACAGTCGCCCGTTTAACGGGGCTAAACGGGCGACTGGCCCTAGATCTTTTTTTTAAAAAAAATAATTTTAACTAGCCGCAGTATTTTGATCGTACCAGAGTTGTTCGCTATCGGAATTTAGGGAGCTTGATATCATTGGAATCGGCATAAAATTCTCCACGACTTTCATGTTGACTAAAAAAATAGATTGAGTCTCCTTGCATAGCAAATTTCTCTTTTTCTATTGAAAAGCTGGGGCGCAATTTTGAATATTGCGACAAGCCTCGATATTTTGGACGTGCCAGAGTCGTCTGTTGTCAAAATTCAGTGAGCTTAGTATCGTTGGAATCGGCACGAAATTTCCCATGACTTTCATGTTGATATAGAGATGTGATTTTGGACTGTTGCATGACAGTTTTTATAGAAAAATATGGATTTAAAATAGCAACAGTGGATGGATCATCACATAATTTGGAAAAAAAAAGTTTACAAGCATGATAAATTCATAGCCATTATCTAATTCTCCAAAATTTGTAAAGTCTGACAGTTCAACCAAAAAGATATCTCTGATACTCCGTAGGAAAAAATACAATTTACTTAAACTGACAATATGTAACATAGATAAACGGTATCCTGATATGCAGTGTACATTGAAAATATAAAATAATGACAAAATAGTGTACATCAAGCTATCAAATGATCCACAACTACTGAGATGAACGGCGGGGCTCTAACGGCTTCTGCCCGTGGTGGAAGTGCATCACTCGGTGTCTTGTCGGTGGTAAAGGTCTCACAGTGTCTAGTCGCATTTCGTCTCCAGCCTGGTCAATGGCATGCTTTGTATCATCGAGGGTTGTAACATCGGCTATCTCCTATGATGGTCCTGGCTGAAAGGGGACAGTGGGGTACACTAGTGCATCTGCGGCATGTAAACCGGTGGGTGAGGATACATGAGAGCTCTTTCATCCGAAATGGATGAACATGGCTTCGACGTGGAGGCGGTGTGTCATATGGGTAATCACATCAGTATACGATGGACTTGCGTCAAATCCTACAAGATGTGGTCGAAGGCGAAGGTCTGAAGAACCGCGCCATCTAAATCTCAGATCTGCTATATATGATATGTGCTTGACCTTCTATAGTTTCTTGCATAACTCCTGATAGGTATTGATTGAATCCTGAAAATCAGTATCCAAGTCTCTCTCCCTAAAGGCGGAAAATATCTTGTGTGTCCAAGATATGCTCCCGCTGTAGAGGCAAGTTTATAATTTAGTTCACATAACATATAAATATTTGAATAGCTTACAGTTTTTCAGTACTAACCATCAATCTCTCTCCAAGAACTCGAGGATAGTAGGTGGTATGCGGAATGGTCGGAACCCTAATAATGTACAAGAAGGCTGGGGGATACCACCTCGCAAACAGCAATTCAAGGAGGTGGAACCGCTACTCAAGAATGTCCGCCTCCCATGATATGTAACCCTGGTGGTACTCAACCCAGTCAATGTCAGCCTTCTCCCGACCATCGACTCAATGAAATGAGGATCTATAGGCTCCATGTTGACCCTAGGTGATAGACCAAATTGTCTAAGGACATAATCTGGAAGGTACCACTCAATTCTCTTCTATTTGGTACTCGAGAGCCAAATTGCTGCCAACAGACATCACCACTCTGAGTGTCTGGTAAGGCTCTCATATCACCTACAACATCATATTAAAAAATATATGTCATACGTAAGATTAGAGCAGTAAAAATATGAATCAAATGTGCACTTACTTATACTAGACTCATAGAAACCGTCGCTCATCTCTCAGACTCTAACATGGCGGTGTCATCGCCAGGTTACCCTCATTCCGCAACTAGCCCAGACCCTCCAACTCTGCTGGAAAGGGTACCTCCAATATGGGTCAGATAATATGTATATGCTTCCACGACCAGACCTGGAGTAGATGCAGACATCCTGCCATGTTCATCCGCTTTGGCCTAGTTGCCTCATTCAACTCTCTATATAGGTGTGCTAACACAGCTACTCCAATAGAGTACATGCTAAACAAGCTTAAAGCATCTAGCAGTGGTAAGTATTGTAGATGTATCTCGACCGACGTGAGCATGAGGATGCACAATAGTGAAAGATGTATGCTCTAAGGTGCATCGAAAATTCGCCGATAGATCCAAATATGAATCCCTATAAAATGTCCATCGCAACGTAGAGGCAAGCGGTCCTGCGCGCCATACAAAATGTGGATGTAACATGTGGCTGTCTAGGATCATGGTATACCACATCAGGCTCTAAATGTCTCCCGATAAGCTCATCGCGACAATCAGGCCAAGATAGCCATCGTCTCCCCTCCCCAATCACTGTCGGTCCTATAATAGGAGGTTCATCAATCCATAAGCTTAAAATCATAGCCACGTCCTGCAATGTAACTGCCAGCTCACCAACTGTCAAATAAAATGTGTTTGTCTACGGTGACCAGGTGGTGATCAAGTCTGAGATACTGCAGCTGTGAAACATAGTCCAACCCAGCATCTCGCAGTCCATCCATAAATCGGGGGCAATTTAGAGGCCACTCTCGAACATCGGTGTGCGGCCCCGAAACGTCGTCTGCCGCAATACTGAATTGTTTATTTCATCAAAATGACATTTAGAGTATAGTAGTTACAACATATAATAATCTTACCATATCGGGATGCGCCACCGCCACTATGCACACGATCTTTGGGGGTGGACCTTTTGCGGGGCGTAGTCTATGGGAGACTCATCGGTGCGGTGTCTACGCCGACGTCTGACTGCTCCTCCTTCCTGAGACGTCATGTCACCTGTCTAGCAAACTACTTTAGGAAGTGCATGTTAGTAACATGAAATATTACTTAACAAATAAGAGTAACAAAATACTAATAAAAGTAAAGTGACGACACGGATAAAAAAACAAAGATTCCCATAGTAATCGAAAAAATAGTAAAAACAGTCCTGACTACATGTTCATATCAAGAAGACTAAGTGAAGAAAGGAACATTAACATAAGAGAATAAAAGATAAACTAGCCAGCATCATGAAGGTAGTATTCTACTATAAAACATGAATAAAATAGGAAAGCAAAGATCAGGATCCCAACATGAATAAAACAGGAAAACAGTCCTTAATACATGTTCAGATCCAGGAAAACTAAGTGCAGAAAGGAACAATAACAGGAGAAAAATATTTCAGGCACACAAGTGCACAAGAAAATAACATTCTAACATAACAACACTAAGGTCGCCATAATATAGTACCAAGCAAACAATGTCTGAACTCATATTTGAATCAAATATGTATGAGAAATCAAGAGCACCTGTTTAAATTAGCTAGATTCACGAGTACTACATGAATTGGTTAGAATGATGAAAATAATTTGTTGCAGGAGCGTAATCTAGATAGTCATACCGATGAACTGAAAGAATGGTACTTAGAAACATCATGGGTCAAACAGATATTTACTTAATTAGTCAATTACAATTTGCCCGAAATCAACCCTAAAATAATTATTCACATAATACATATGATAACACACATAAATCGATCCTAAAACTAACCATTCACATAATACATATGATAACACACAAAAATCGATATCATATTTGCATAATCTTCATTTTACAAAAAAAAATCAAGAAACTAAGAAAATACCTCAAATACCTAAAATTCACATTCCATTAGCCTGAAATCAACCTTAAACTAGTTAATCATATAATACACTCAATGATAACTTAATAACACACAATATATTAAAATCATATTAGCATATTTCTCATTTTACAAAAAAATAAGTCAAAAAACACAAAAAAATACCTACATTACCTAAAATACCTAAAATCCACATTACATTTGCCTGATAATATCATAAAATACAATAAATACAAATCATATTTACATATTATTCATTTATTTTAAAAAAAATTGCAAAAAACCTTCAACATTCACATACAAATACCTAAAATACCTAAAATACCTAAAATCCATATTACATTTGCCTAATAACATCATAAAACACAACAAATACAAATCACATTCACATATTATTCACTAATTAAAAAAAATAACAAAAAACCTTACTTTCCTGATGAATCCAGTGGGCGGCGCACGGTTAGCTGGGTTGGGGGTTTTTTCTGATGCGGGGGGTAGAGGCTGGTTCGTCGCGCTGCCCTAAAACAATGAACGAGATCGGCTCGTCGATCTCGATCACGATTTTTTAAAAAAAAAATTTCGACCGTACTAGTTTAATTTTTTTTTTAAAGTCTAATCCTCTAATTAAGGTTTTAAAGGTACTTATTTTAAAATTTAGCCTTAAAAAAAGAAAAAAATGCCAGATAAAAATTTTATAATGCATTATTTTATTTCTAAGTTGCAACTTAAATCTTCTTTATAAGGGAAAATATTTTTTACTGAATATCATAAAAGTTAATTAATTATATACTTATTGTTAATGAATCAAAGAAATAACTTAATTATTACATATAATTAGATGTATTGAGTTTAATCAAAACCGATTTAATTCACTAAGAATCAAATCCATAAATAATCAAATTATTATTGAAGGTTGCATTTGGGTCTGCGATGTTAATTATTTAAAGTTACAAAATAATCTATTAGACATTTCTCTAATTTTGAGAATGTATATATGAAATATTTTTGTGGGCTTGTTAAATTAGTCTTAATGATATAATTACAAACAGTTAAACGGCTAAAAGTGTATCATTAATGTCATAAATTTAAGAAATAATCGATGCCAAAAATCTAATTGGAGGGTCAGCCTTTTTTTTTCTTTTAATTTATGTCAACGTCTGAACAATGAGTTTATTCCTTAACGGGGGAAGGAAGAAAAAGGCCAAACATAAGAAAGTTATGGCTTATCAATTATTGCTGATAAAGAAGTATATTCTTAACTGTTTCAGATTTTATAAAACATTTTAAGGTTTCTTTTTTTATATATTATATTAGTCGGACATATGGCAGTTAATTGTTGAAAAGCAAAACATGAAAGCTCTAATTATATATTAATTTTTTTTGGTATTTTTATAATAATACATTACTTGGATAATGCATTCATTTGAGATAATATTTATGTTATATTTTTTTAGAGGAAGTTACATACACATCACATAATTCTTATATATTTATATACTTAATATTTAAATAAATATAACATTTAAAATTTTTAACATTAAATATATGATATTATTATTTTTAGGAAGATTTATATGCTTATCACACAATTATTATGCATTCATATATCTAATATTTTATTATATCTAAAAAGATGAATTTTATATTTAAAAAAGTAAATGATATGATATTTTTAATATGATATAAAAGAATGAGGTTATATATATATAGAAAATTAAAATTTAGATATTAAATATATAAATATTTAAGAATTATGTGATATATATGTAAATTTTTTTTATGAATGTAAAAATCAAAATTTAAATGTTAGATACGGAAATAGTGGTATGTATGTAAACCTTTTCATTTTTATCAATTAGGTACGTATGACCGAGCTGGCCGAGCACATGCAACTCTACTCCCTCGCTACCGGCAACGTTTCTTCTGCTACGACAATCACCTGTCGCTTAACCATCAAGCTACCTTCAGGCTGCGGAAGTAATATCCAAAATAATAATAATAATAATAATAATAATAATAATAATAATAATAATAATTTAAAATTTCACATTTTTACTTGATTTTTCCTTTAGTAATGTATATTAAAATATACTCTAATTTTTTTCACATCCCAAAATTATTAGACAAATAGACATATTCTCCTATACTATTATTTTTTCTAAAATGAACCTATATATATATATATATATATATATATATATATATATATATATATATATATATATATATATATATATATATATAATCGTATTATTATTTATTAAGTAAATAGCTAATTTACCCTCTAGATTCTTAGTTAATTTCTATTTAAATGATCTAATTAATCTCGAGTACTGTAGCACAAATTAATAACAGTGAAAATAACTATATATCTTTAAAATAAATCTATGAAAATAATATGTAAAATTATAATATTAGCATATTAGCATATTAATAAAGAATTTAAATATATATGTATATATAATATAGTAGAGAATTTAAATATGTATGTATATATAATGTAGTATGAATGTGTTAATTATCAATGAATTTTATTAACTTTATGTTAATTTAATCAGTAATTAGTATTGATATTAATTAAGAGTCTTGAGTGCTCGCTGTTTGAAAGATTATATGAGGGATCATTCGTTTGAGAATGAAGTTTAAGCAAGCTTCTACTACTACATTAAATTTATTTATAAATTTATTGTATTCGAAGAGTTATTCAATTATAGGTTGTGTCTCAGGAAGCGTCGAGCGTATCGGCGGTGAGACATAATTCTAATTTAAATTCATATAAGCAGTGTATGCATTACTAATTATTACTAATTAATATTGTATGAATCGTATAGATATTTCGTTATTTTATGCAAAATCAAATCTTATTATTTTATATTATATTAATTCTGATGATTATAATTAGTCAATTGACACTTAATCATATGATCTTCGCGCGTATTATTGTTTTAACACACATTATTAATTGTTAAATGAAGTAATGATAAACAGAAATGTCGAAAAAATTGTGATAAGAAGACTATTTATAAAATCTACGTAGATGACAAAAGTTCGACGAGATGGTAATGCGAGATTTTAATATTCCCGGCTTTGACATTGAGGTTGGCTTTGGCCATTAGTCTTTGTCATTAGTAAATCTTATGGCAGACCTCTACCTTACCTTTTGAAAGGTATGGACACTTATGTTATGAAAGTCAAAACCTATACAATTATAAATGACATTCTAGGGAAATGATTTGATATAGAACTGAAATTATTTTCATTAAATAACTGAATAAATAATCGACTCCTATGAAATGACAAATTATTTAAACAATACTATTTTACATAATATTGTTCAGTTACATTTTGCGGATATTTACTCTTATTTTTTCCCAATTTCAAATATATATCGATTATTTCTAATGTTTTATTCTCGAACTACTTTAGATTATTTGTCTCATTTAGTTTTCATGATTACCGTTGATAATTTTGCAGATGAGTGGGTAGAAAGCTAGTTCTTTGTTGATTTTATAATTTTGGTGTATAGTGGAAGATTATAAAGTTTTTTGGGTATACAAAATTTTAACATGCCTTTGGTTGTTTTATATTTGTGTACTCAAAATTCCTCTTCAATTTGTGATATAATTAGTTAAGAAAATCAATATATGAATTTGTTTATGATAATTTGATGAGATATAAATTTCACTTGCTTGTTCCGCAATATCATATATTAAAATATGTTTGTAAAATCTATATCTAATCGAGTTATTATATTCTATTAGACCTTAGATTGATCCTAAAATAGAAAGATCATTTGGGGTGTGACAATAGTCGTACGCTATTGCAAATGGCGCTGAAAGCGGAGCCCAACACCGAACCCATAATCCATAGCGTCGGCCACCTCCAAATATCAACCGTTGCTGATCTGATCTCCACGGTTGGCGATCGAAGGAAGAAACACGGTGGTTGCAATTGGACAACCCAACCCACATCTCTCCCTCCCGCAACCTCACACAGGTGCAGCTTAATTGGTTCCTCTTGCGTATTCGGCCAACAGACAATATAAATTCGGAGTCAAATTTGGTTGATACTTTAACTTCTATTGACCCAATTTTGATCTATTAAATTAAATTTTAGTCAATTTTAATCTGTCAATCAAATTTATCTAATTTTAACTCATAAATTTGAAATTGACTCAATTTTGATTTGAATTTTACTCGAAATAAATATCTCAATGAGCTAATCGAGTCAGATTTAGGTCAATTATTTCAAACGTATAATATTCGGATTAAGTCAATTTTGAGTCAAAGCCCTAAACCCAACTTGTAAACTAGAATTTACAACTCTCTCTCTCTCTCTATATATATATAAATGATGGTCATAAAAAGCGCATGAATTTTTATACGAAAATTTGGTAAAAAAATCATAAGAAATAGCCTAATTATACGGTTGAAGTTTAAAAATGTGATGGACCGTAAGAGAAGTGAACCAATCAAACTTTCAAATATTTTTGGAACACCGTCGCCATTGACTTTTTTTTTTCCATATGTCAGACTCTATTTTGGCATCTTTAGTGTCCAATGAGTTCTCTATAGATTTTAATATTTTGAAGAGACTTAGTCAATTTTAAAAAATAATCTAACTTCATTATAGTATGGAAAATATGGAGGTCAACATTGATTGTCAAGAAGTAGTTGCTTGATGTTACTTTTTTTTTTTTTTTTTTTAGATTGTGATTTTGAACAAGTTTTAAAGACTTGATTTAGATTTAGATGGACAAATTTTGATGTTAGTTGTATTTTGCTAACATCAAAATTTGTCCATCCATGAGCTTTGACTCAAACATATGAATTAGAAACTTCAAAATCATCTATGACATCTATCAAAATTTCAATTTCAATAAAGTTATAATGAAAATTAATATTTCAATAAGACAAATCTAATAACACAATAAGTTTCTTAATTTGAGCTAAATGAAATCTAAATCAAGTACTCAAAAGAATATTTTACTAACATTATTTTATTGATTAAATGATCTCTAAATCTCATGAGCTTACACTTGAGATGAGTGTCTAAATGAGAAAACCCTAGCAAGTTCAAAATCACTTAGTTTTAATATTATTAAGATAATTCAATTCCTTGAGAGCATTGCATTATTAAAAAAAATTAACATGACTTTTTGATGGAGCATTTTGATTTATGACCTAGATTACTAGAGTATGTTCTATATAAATTTGTAAATAGATTCAACTTTCATGTACTAGATAGAGCTTGGTTGATGTCATAAAAAAAGGATTCTATATAGACAATTAAATGATCCTCTGTCATCGACATCAATGTCGATGGTTGCTATCAACCCAACATCAAAGCTTGCTATTTCTAATAATGTTAGCAACCCAACACACATTATGGACACCATCATTGACATTAATGAAGTTGCTATCAATTGTTGATAATAACTTTGATGCCTATGAATGCTAATAAAATTGATTCATGCTATTAGCACCAATGACTATGCCAAAAAGGTCGTTTCCAACCAACAAGATCGTCACTTAACATCGACACCAATTCTAATAGTTGATGCCAACAAGGTTATTACATATTATCTCTTATAATATGAATAAACACTACCAAAAATATGATTACTATTTTACATCAATATCAATATTAATACTAATACGATTATCACTCATTGTTAATACTAATATTGATGATTATTGTTGACTATAAGATTGTCACTAATAATGTTAACCCCTATCATAATAAATAAAATTTTCAATATATATAGTTAATTATATCGATAAACCAATAATTACTTGCTCACAAAGGTTATTACATGCGGTCAAAGCCAAACATCATGCCTATATCTGCCAATAAAGTCATATTTAATTAACACTTAAATGCTTGTAATATTATGACTCGATTTAAGAGCCTAAATTTTTAAGATGATAACAAAAGATCTATTATTTATACAAGATCTATAATATATACATAATTTTCACTAGGAGCTCCATATCTATGATACACACTCTATTCTTTCACCAATTTATAATTAATATTTCCTTGAAACTACAGGTCAAATTTTGCATTATATAAGATGCTATTTGTCTAATAAAAATTATGCTTGTTATGTATCTTAATGATTAGTAACGGATCCAAAATATATAATTAGTTCAATTTATATAAGTTTTTTTTAATATTGTATTTGTGATTTTAAAATTTTATTTATTTATTGAGTTGGTGCTAAATATTTTTGGGGGACTTAGTTTTTATGATGCCTACCAAATAAATCAACATCATGTCAATATATAATAAATTAAAACATTAGATATTTCATTTTTGTTATTTTATATTCCAAATATGCTGACTTTATATTAAAGTTTTGAAATAATAAAACATTGTTTTATGTATTAATCTAATATTAAAATTTTGGATTCTTCAAAGATATTTTACTCATTCAAAATCTTGATTTCAGATAAATTATAATTTTATGTTCTTTACGAATACGAACACTCTAAATTTGAGAATTACATGTACGTTTCTTAAAAAGCACACTGCGGAGGGAAAAAAAAAAATGCTGAAAACACATCTGTAGTCTGCTCCTTCTGAAAGGAAGACCGACTCTTCCTCCCTTTTGTTGAAGTCTTGCTCTCTTCTGGCCTTCATCGTCCCACTGGTGTTGAATCTTGGAGGAGGCAATTAAGAGACGGCCGAAAGAAAGAAAATCGGGGCTCAAATTTTGTTTTTTTGTTTTTTTTTCTTGAATCGCTTACTCGTCTCTTCGTCTAAACAAATCCCATGCTGATTTTGATGCAACCTTTGAAGGTAGTCTTGTAGTTGACCCTTTAGTAGGAGGAGGCTATGGGAAACTGCCTCTACCATGCTTCGAGGGTCGACAGCGCTCGTAGCTCCCAGAATACTTCAGGTTGATCCTCCCCTTTCTCTCTCTCGCTCTCTCTTAAAGTTGGCATCTTTTTCTTCTCCTTTATTGATTGGGTCTTTGTGTGTTAAGAGTTTCACCTTTCTGGCGCTTGGTGGCATATCATTATATTTTGCTGGGGGTTTAATTAGTTTGGTTGCTTGAATTTTTAGCACACCTGGCTCAATAACGTGGAATACTTTCAGTAGTTTCCTTATGTTTCTTAAATTCTTTGTTTTAGTTTCCATACGAATGTCGTGTGGACTAATTTTAACTTTCAAGGCCTGATTGTTGTTTAAAGAACTTGATTCGTTTGCTAGAATTAGAAGTACACCTTATTAGATTCTGGGATTCTTATGAGTTGGCAAGAAGTCAGCTTCGGATTGAGATTAGTGATCCAGAAACAGGATTTGGCTTATATTACTAATTCGAGGGTGTTGGCTCTCGTTAGAAATTCTTAGCTTGTTTATGTTGAATGGTTATTCTTGAAGTTAATTATGGATTTGTTTAATTTGTTTTAGTTTGCTCGTGGAACTGCTATTCATATTGTAACAAATTTGGTTTCATTTTGAAATCATGAATTTACTTTTTCAAATTTGTCTGAAACTACAAATTCCTCTTCATATGACATCAGTTCTGTTAATTGCATTTTAACATGCTGCTTATTATTTTTTTGCCAATTTTCAATATGCAGGCCAGTCAAAAACCATCACCAAGATAAGCTTAGGCACAGTCCCTTCCACCCTTACTTGTTCAAATCCTTCAAACCTCACTGCATCCTCATATAGTGAAAAGCCTGCTTCTGTGGCTCTTATTACACCGCGAACTGAAGGCGAGATCTTAGCTTCTTCAAACTTGAAGAACTTCACATTCAATGAATTGAAAAATGCCACTAGAAATTTCCGGCCTGATAGTCTTCTTGGGGAAGGAGGATTTGGCTATGTCTACAAAGGTTGGATTGATGAACAAAGCTTGGCTGCATCCAAGCCTGGAGTTGGCAGGATTGTTGCTGTTAAGAAGCTGAAACCAGAAGGCTTCCAGGGTCACAAAGAATGGCTAGTATGAATCAAAACTGAAATTCTCTGTTTATGAATTGCACTTGTTTAATTAACCATTATGATTCTTTATTTCATTCTGTAGTTATGATTGGCATCTCACATGTACACCTAATGCAGACTGAGGTTGATTATCTTGGACGGCTTCACCATCCAAACCTGGTTAAGCTCATTGGGTACTGTTCAGAAGGTGATGATAGGTTGCTGGTTTACGAATTCATGCCGAGAGGAAGTCTTGAGAATCATCTATTTAGGAGTAAGTGGAATCTAATTATCTCAGAACTAATTGAGTAGAATAACTGGTGAGATAATGATGATAAATCAGAATGGACATACATGGACATATATGAATTTTCAGCTTGTGAAAGAGGTTGTAACTACATGAGCTAGCCACCATCTTGTGAAAGATGTGCCTGGATCATGTGACAGAACAAGTTTTGAACAACCTAACCAAGGCTTCAATTCGTATTTTCTTTGCATTATAGAACTAATTAGTGCTCTATTTCCCTCAACCACAGAGAGTGCTGAACCACTTTCCTGGACAATAAGGATTAAAGTTGCAGTGGGAGCTGCCAGAGGACTCTCCTTTTTACATGATTCTGAATCCCAAGTCATATATAGGGATGTTAAGGCTTCAAACATTCTTCTTGACTCAGTATGTTTTTACACAGCAAGCCTATATTTACTTTTATTTGAAAGGAAAACCAGTCACCTTGATTTAGATATTGATTTGGTTATATGCAGGAATTCAATGCTAAGCTTTCAGACTTTGGCCTTGCAAAAGCTGGCCCAACTGGAGATAGAACTCATGTTACTACCCAAGTGATGGGCACTCAAGGATACGCTGCACCTGAATATATTGCCACAGGTTAACAAGTTGGCATATACTGTAGATTTTATCTTTATAGGTTCTTGCAGATAAAAAATAAAAAAGATGAAGATAATGCCATCATGTAATCCATTTATTGAAAAAGGTTTCTAAAAACATGCGGACATTCAATTTTTCTTTTTTAAAAAAGCATTACTGTTTAGTTTTCCTAGAATAAACTACTGTGTAAATGCGTAATTACAATTAGGATTTTAGTAATAGATGATGAAAGGATTTTTATAATATACATAATTGCATAAAAGTTTATGTTATACAAACAACAACAACAACAACAACAACAAGCCTTAATCCCACTAGATGGGTCGGTACATGAATCCTTCTCTCGTTTTTATGTGTTCCTTTCAATTAGAAGATCATTTTTATACATCTTAACCAAGTCTTTTCTTCTTCTACCTAATTATCTCTTTCTAAGTCATTTACGGCTACTATGTATCCAAATACCAAACTCATTTTCCTACAGTATTCTAACTAAACTATTTGTATTTTATTTGTAAAGCTCTTAAGTCATACCATCTTATTTTATAAATTTTAAGAAACAAGTGGGAATTTTCCTCTTCAAACCATCCAACTTGAATTCTACTAATAACATCTCCATCTATTTCACCATCATTTTGAACAATGAGCCTAAATATCTCAATCGCCACTCTTATTAATGACTTGATCACCTAAAGTCACAACACTACCACTAAAACTTCTACAACTAAAATTACACTCCATATATTCAGCTTTAGATCTACTTAAACGAAAACTTTTAGACTCTAAAGTTGACCTCCATAATTCAAGTTCGTTGGACTCCTCTCTAGTCTTATCAGAAGAATGTCATCAACAAAAGCATACACCAAGGTACATCTTCTTGTAAATGCCTCGTAAGAACATCCATAACTAAAGTAAAAAGATAAGGGCTTAATGTTGATCCTTGATGTAATCCAACCGAAATAGGAAAATATTTTGTCAATCCTCCTTGTGTTTGGACACAAGTAATGTCTAGTATACATATCCTTAATGACTTGAATATAACCAATATTAACTCCTTTCTGCTCTAACTCTCCAAAGAACATCTCTTGAGACTTTATCATAAGCTTTCTCTAAATCAATAAATATCATATGTAGATCCTTCTTACTTTCTCTATGCTTCTATTAAACCTCTTAACAAATGTATAGCATCCATAGTAGATCTACCTGGCATGAAACCAAACTGATTGTGAGAAACTTCTGTATCACATCGTAACCTATGCTCCATTACTCTCTCCCATAATTTTAATGTATGGCACATTAACTTAATTCTCTATAATTTCACTCTTGTGCATCACCTTTATTCTTAAATATAGAACCAGATTCTTTTCTCCACTCATCTCGATCTTTTAATCTTTAAAATAACATTAAAAGATTTGTAAGCCAAGAAATTGATCTCCTAAACATTTCCACACATCTATTGGAATATTATCTCCGCCGCTTTTCCTCATTTCATTTTCTTTAAAGCTTCACTAACTTGATTTACTAATCTGACGATAGAAATGAAATTCTCTATTTTGTATTATTCTAAAAAATCAATCGTATTTCGATCCTTCATGAAAAGTTTATCAAAATATCTCATCCACCTATTTTCAATATCTTTTCTAAGAAAAGACTTTATTATTTTCATCCTTAATACCCTCACTCAATCCATGCTCTTTCTCCTATCTCTTCGCTTAACTTATACATACATCTTTCATTCTTTGACATCTAATCTATCAGATAAATCACTTTTAAATTATCATATATCGCTTTCTGAATCTCTAGGTTTTATATCTTTCTCCCTCAATTTTACATCTAAACTAAGTTTTATAACAACGCTTTATTTTTTATATTTTCAGACACTCGACTCCACCACCAACTATTCTTATTAAAGAGTTTTTTCCTTGATTCTATATTTTAAGAATCATGAATTTCACTGATATTTCTAATCGCATATAATATAAATTATTATTTTATAGCTTCTTTATATTTTCATCTTAAATCTAAAACTATATGTTCATTTAAAATTTCACTCTTGTGATGTTCTTATAATTTTTTTAAATGATTTTTTCGAAAATAATCAATCTTTGATCCATTTTATAAGTTAACATGTTTTTTCTTAAAAAAAGTTCAAAATCATTTTAAAGAAAATCTAATATACCTTCTTCATAATTTAAATTCATAACCATGGATCTTTAAAATCTTCTACTACTCTACCAATACGCCCATTTAAATCTCCTTCAATAAATACTTTTCTTCTAAGATTGTCAGTATTAATCCTCTAATTCATTCCAAAATTTTTTTTTACTTTCAAACCTACTGAGTGATGTATTACCTTATAACATTGAATCTAAGATCAACAATAATCTTTAAAGTTATAATTTTATCTCCACATCTATTAATACTTATAACATTATCCTTCAAACTTTATCTATAATCACACCTACACCATTTCTAGTTCGACTTTTACCAATACCAAAGTTTAAAACCTAAAATATCAATCTGCTTCTCTCACCAACCCATTTAGTTTCAACACATAAAATATTTATCTTCATGAACTATAATATCTATTAATTCCATTAATTTACCTGTAAGAGTACTATATTCCAAGATCCTAACCTAATTTTAGTTTCATGGACTAACTTCTTTACCCGATCCGTCAAAATGGGAACCTTGCTTATTTAACATCGCACCGGGCGCCATGCAGCTTAACACATTTTTCATCAGTATTCGTTTAGCCGCCTGTGGGACGCCTCTAGATTAACACAATGATTTAAAGGATTCATGTCATGATTATTTCGACAAATTTTACGCTGGCTGTCGATTATCTAACGCAACCCTCCACTTTTTGCATCCGGACTTGGGACGGACAATGGTAGTGCTAGAAAAGTTTATGTTATAGAGAAAAAAAAAAATCAAATGTAAGTTTGCTAGTGTCGGCATATGCCCATCATTACTAGACAATATCGTTTCAACTAAAACTCTTGACTTTTTTACTATATTTTAACTATATTGTTATGATTGACTGTTGAACTTTTAGCTTTTTTTATCTTGCACGTTTAACTACTTGTGTTGAATCTTTGACTATTACTTATTTCTGTGCTCTTTTGCCAACATATTTCTGCATTATTACTATTGTTAATAACAGTTTACAGTCCTCGTTTGAATTCAAATGGCTTCAGATTCCCTTCATGAGCACTTTTCCCATGATCTTAGTTCCTTTGGCCATTATGTTGTGCCTAAGCTCTCAAATCATGAGAATTTTAGCACTGAAGTTGAATGTTTGTTGTTAAACAAGTAAAGTTGATACTAAGTTGAAGAAAAAAAAAAAAAACAAACTGGCTTTTCTTTTCATAGCAGACATAAGGAGTTGAATTTTGAATTTCCCCTCGTTAGGCAAGAATTTTCATCAAGATTTGTTCTTTCTATTTGCAAATGAATGATTGAATGAATCATTTGCCAACCTGAGCATGCTAAGCTCTTATTACTCCAAAAACATACAACATTGTGCTTTTGTTTTTATTTAAGCCTTGTTTGGGATCATTTTTGTTTTTTTTTTGTTTTTAATTTTTAAAAATATATTTATTTAATTTATTTTTGTGTATTTTTACATGTTTTAAATCAAGTTATTTTTAAAGAAACTCAAAATAACTTTTAAGTGTTAGAGATCCTACTCTGTACACTATAAAGCAACGCCTTACGTAAGCTTGATCACAAATTGACCTTAATGTGTTATGTTCTTTCTCTATAAAGGAATGCTATAAAGGGATGCACTGTCTTTAGGTTATATCGTTTGAAGAGATTAGGGTTGCTGTGAAAATCACAATTACAATAAAAATCATGGTGAAATCTATTGCAATTGCAATAAGATGTAACTATCAATTAAATGAATATGTATACAATTCTTGTGTTTTGTTCATTGATATTTGTTTATTTTACTTACTTTCAATGATTGATTTAAGTCTCATCTAATTCTCAAGACCTGGTTGCTCATAACCACGTACACAATACACTCAATGATATGTTCCATAAAAGACCTCACAGATTGAAGCTTGAACTCTTTTGACAGGTAGACTCACCGCGAGGGCTGATGTCTATAGCTTCGGAGTTGTTCTGCTAGAATTGCTATCTGGACGCCGGGCTTTCGACAAGAACAAGGTCGGCATCGAGCAGAATCTTGTCGATTGGGCAAAACCTTATCTTGGAGACAAGCGCAAATTATTCCGAATCATGGACACCAAATTGGAGGGTCAGTACCCCAAGAAAGGTGCCTACACCATTGCTAATCTGGCTTTGCAGTGTATCAGTCATGAAGCCAAGCAGCGGCCGCAAATGCGGGAAGTCCTCGCCTCATTACAATCATTGCAAGATGGTAAAGATGGACACAAAACTCTGCAAATAGAGCCGAGAGACATCCCCATGAAATTACCAGCATTATATCAACCTTCTGTTCAGATGCCTGAAACAGCTACTGATGATGCTTTACCCTTACCATTCCCAAGGACAACAACACCAGTGCGCTGAATGGATCAATCACTATGTAAATTATCTCTCTTGTTACATGACAATAGAAAGCAGCTAGTGATCATTTCCTACCAGTTGATTTTCTTCCTTTTTTTTTTAATTCATAGGAATTTTTCACTGCTGATGGCTGATGGCTGAATCAGATTTTAAGTGCAAAAGTACTACTCTGTTATGGAATATATAAGAAAGAGGGTATCAATGATTTGCAGTTTTTAGTTGGATGTTTCACTTGTTTAATATATACAGTTTAAGCAGGTTGTATACCACACCAAAGTGGTGTGATCCAGCTTATCAACACATGATTTGATAATTTTCATATGAATGGGTGTGATTTACTTCTTTTTTTATTGGGAACATTATATTTTGCTTAAGGATTCGCATATATTAAACTTTTGAAATGTTTTGATGACGACTTATTATTTTTAGTAGAATGGTAAATGGAAGAGCTTCTTTAACAATGGAGGTGCAGTGCGCTCGAAATTGATCAACGATTACATTCTCTCTTTGATACCTAGCATGTTCCTCAGGCTTTTCATCACCTTATCAGACAATTCAACAGCGTGTGAGCAAATCAAAATAAGATCAGCTTATGTTCATTTGTCAGATAATTGAATACTCCTAAACAAAGTTTTTTAAAACCTGATGTATAAGTGATTAAATTTGAATGTTAACTAAAAGCATATGAAATATCTAAGATATTGTTGTTAAGAGTTAAAAGCTTAACAAAATACTCATTTGTAAGTAATGGTTTTATAAAACGCTCATTCAAATGCTACGTAAGTTTAATATCACTTACCCCCCCTGTGAAAAAGAACTTAAAATGCAAGGTCACAAACCAGAACAACCACCGTGATAATTTCAACTCTAACAGCAAGTTTCAATCAAGTATGAAAAGAAGAGAACTCGACATTGTGATTGTTCAGTGGTCCTTAGTTTAAATGAAACAGCTAGCAATAATAGAGGAATGACAAAAGATTATATAGGATGGAAGATATAGCACAAACAGATAATCTGATACTGTAGATACCAATCGCTTAAGTTTTTTGGTTCACCAAATCTAATGCTAGATACCTAGAATGATTTGAGTTTTAATTTCTACTCGTATGGATAAATGGGACCTGATGCTCCTCCACAGATGCATAATTGACCAGAATACCTGGATTGTCATTTAAAAGAAATTTGTCAAATATACTGTGCAAAAAGATCAATTTGGATCAACTGATCGAGTTTAAGTACGACTTGAATTTGACCCAAGTTAATAGGTATAATCTGGACCCAACTCATTTACTAAAATGGGTCAAAAACTTTATCCTAAACTGACCCGCCTTAATAAATTTTAATATAATGCATAAAACCACATTAATTATATAAAAATAATTTAGTATAAAATCTAACATTACAAAAATAATAAAATATTGATATTTAATGATAAAAATAAATAAATAATTAACTTATTATTTATAAATCAGGACAATGAGTAAAGAAAAATAATCACCTAAACAGTCCTTTGATAGGCTCTAGCAGAACATCTTCGACAAGGACGTTAACGGAAGAAGAGAGCACAATCTATCTAATGGTGAAAGCTCTATAAACTTTCCGAAACTTTGGAGGTGGTTGCTCCTGCCAAAAATAGAAGGGGGAAGGGACTGACGGCTTTTGAGAAAGAGATGGAACCCAGCAGTGAATCGATTTTTCTTTGCAAACAGTTGGGATAAAATAAGAGGATATTCGATCTCTGCAATCATTTTAGTTCTCAAAAATGTGCATCAGCAAGTGCCAAAAATAAAAATAAAAAGCCAATGATATCAATGATATGTTTGTTTATATCATGGATCTATAAACGAGCTAGAAACTCCGTACAACAGGAATATCTCAGGTACAATGGTTAGAATAACGTGTTCCCTACAGATTATCTCGATACATGGGATATGACACATGCATGCATCAGAATCATTTGATTGCATTATGTGAATTTTTCCGAAGAACTGGCTTTCCAAGTACCATAAGTTCCATTTGTAAATAATTGCATTCAATGCTTTTCGGTAACAATGGGCAATTAAAACAGTAGTCTGAAGTTCATGACTCTTCACAACAGAAATGAACACTTCAATTTGTTGGAAGGGTTATAGGATGTTACAGGGATGTTCAATTTGTGATCAGTAAAACCTCCATCTTCATAAACAGTCAACATTTCAAACACATTTGTGGTTGGATAACACTGTGCCTTCAGAGAACTATGCACTCAATCAGGAAACAAGGTCATATTCATCAAGATCAGGGAGAACAACGTCCAATCTCATCATACTCCAAAACTCTTTGGGGATAGGTGCACCAGCTTGCACGCACAGCTCCACTACAGCAGGTGCCTTCCCATAATATCTCTTAAGCACATTGGCCAATGGAGGTCCCTTTGGGTTTCTTACATGCCACACAAAGCTTGGCCTTATCAAATCATCAATAGTGGCTTCCTGCCACGCGTGTTGTCCATCTCGAAACTGATGCTTCGCAGCTTTGCACATCCTCACCTTGTGACCCTTTGGTCCAACCTGAACTTCAGGGCAGTATCCACAAGTTAACACATTATACTTCTCCATGATCTTCATTGCCCCTACTCTCAGATCAAGCCAAGATCTTAATGTTTTCGTTGCCAATTCATTCAAATTCATATTCTCTTCATCTTCAGAAATAGAACCCGTAAAGCTTACGGGAACAGGCAGATGATCTGTATTGGAATACTCTTCTTTATGTGTCTCAAAGTCAACAATCCTTCCTTCAATTGAGTATACTGGTGCAGTTCTTCTTTTGGTTGGGTAATCATCAAGGTTAAGACCTGCTTGGACGCACAATTCCAATATGGCTGGAAGCCTTGGAACGTTGAGCCTCTCCTTGTGCCCTACTCTTGGGTTTCCTACTCTATCAAAAAGGTGATAACAATACGCAAATCCAAGGATATCTTTAACCCCCTCTTCTCCATACATGATAAGAGTTCCTAGAACCACTGCCAGGGCCTTCACAAGTCCTTATTTCATGACCATGCCAACCAACATGCAATTCGGGACAAAACCTGACAAGTCTCAATTAATTAACTTGGTCATAGGAGTGTTGAAATTACATGATGAATTTAAGAAAATCAAATCACCTGCATCTATGGATTGGGATAGCTGGGTCCCTTTCGATGAGCTTAGAAAGGCCATGTAGCAGTGAACTCCTGTCACGGTGAACTTGATGGGCCACTTCAATGAGTTCAGGAACGAGGAGACCATTCTCAGGAGCATCTTCAAGGATCTTGCAAGGGTTTTCTTGTCTGGCTTTCTTCTCTTCCTTGGCCCTGCGGATAAGCACTTTCATGGGGGTTGCAAATGGCTTTCTCACCCATTTCTTCCCAGGCCTTGGAACATCTTGGTAAGGCCCTTCTCCTTCTTCCTCATCTTCCTCGTTTTCCACATACTCCCTTATAGGTTTACTGAGGAGCATTCTCTTTTGACAGCTGAGTGGAGCTGAGGAGTTGATTTGAAGTTGAATTATCTTTATCATAATGTGAGATGACTGCAGCCGCTGTGTTTTGCTTCCCAAAAGCATCTCTTATTTAAACTAAAATCAGTGTCGCCTCATAATTGTAAAACCTTTTCTAAATGACTAAAAAAACAGTAAAATCTTAACTTTTTTCCTAATCTTAATGATATGCAAATGACATTGTATTATTTTTGCAAAATAAGCTAAACTAACAGTATGGTACAGGAACATCTGAACATTTTGAATTCTAAAGACAAAAGAGAAAATCAAACAGTAAAGTACACGTTAATGTTAAAAAAATAAACTTGCTGATTGTATAAGAAAATTCTAGTCAATACACACAAAAAGACAGTAACAGTGATGTAGAACACCATAAGGATCCAAAAATTAAAGCTCAAAGTCTATTTATAAGATCTTAAGTAAGTTTCAAAGAAAATTCAAGAAGTTTATAACTCATTAAATAACATTACACAAAAGACAAGATTGATGTAGAACATCATGAGGATTCAAAGTTAAAGTCAAGATCCATTTACAAGATCTCAGTAAACTTAAGAAAATTTAAGAAGAAGACATACCATTAGCGTTAAAACCTATTTTATGATTTCATCTTTTTTATTTATGTAATTTTAATTTTCTTCAGAACTCCAGTTTGAAATTTTACATTTAAAATTCAAAGATATGTAGATGGTTGAATCCACATAAAATAATAAAGATGTAAATAAGAATAATATAAAATAATGAGATAATTTAATACTTCAAATTAATCGCCACCCATATTTCTCACCACGTTGAATTCTTTCTTTAAAAGATGTTTGAATAATGGTTATAAATAACTTACTAAAATGAAGGAATCTTTGGCAATTACAAATTATTGAATTATTCTTTGTGTGGCGCTGACAATCCTGGTGAGTCTTGTTATCCAATATATCTTTTCCTCACCTCAATCAAGCTCTCAATTTTATTAAAAAAAGAACGCCACCTCCATCAAATTTGGTATCGAGGAAGGAAGAATTAAAAAAAGTTCTTCAACAAAGAGATCTCAAGTGGTGGACTTGCTTCAAACTTATGAGTTTTTTCTTTGACTTAATTAATTAATTTTCTTTATATAATAGTTTAAATACATATCAATTGAGAAGATATATATCTTCAAATTTATAGTGATAAAATTTCAATTAATAAGCTCAATTATATTTTTAGTCATTTTCAATTGTGTGAACTTGCACAACCAAAAAAAAAAAAAAAAATAAAAAAATAAGAGAAACCTTGAGGGTCCTAAAAAAACAACCAGTCATTAGTAAATCAAAATCTAATTACTTTCTTTATTATCTTTGTTATTATTTATGGTTAATTTTAGAAGTTTCTTTGATTAACTTATAATAACTTATTTTCTTAAGAAAAAAAAGACTTGATAAATTTAAGCATTTTTTCATTGCATTAAAAAAATAAAATATATGCATAATAATATAAGTGTATTAAACGATGATTTTGAAAGCTAAATAACTTTATCAAAGATCTAAACTGTCAAAGACAGGAGATTTAAGTTTATGACCCCTCATCACCTAGAAATTCTCTTAGCCTAAAATTTCACTTTGATTGCACAATTATATTATACTTGTTTATTTTATTTCATTTTTTTTCATTGCTACCTTTTCATGACATGAATCCTTTAAATCATCAAACGCTAGCCCCTGCGACGTATGTACTGAATCTAAAAAAATGTCTTGCCACGCTACGCAGTTGTTAAATACAAGGGTTCCCACATTTTGGATGGATGCGCAAAGAAGTTATAAACTAGAATTACAGGATCTTGGAATATGTACTTTACGTAAATTAATGGAATTAATAGATATTATGGTCATAAAAAAGATAAATATTTTATGTGTCAAGAAACTAGGTGAGAAGGCCAAGGAGATTGATAGTTTAGGTTTTAAACTTTGATTCGAAAAGTCGAACTAAATGGTGTAAGTGTGATTATAAATAAAAGTTTGAAGGATAATGTTATAAGTATTAATAGATGTGGAGATAGAATTATACTTTAAAGATTATCATTGATACCAAGATTATCAATTATATGCCTACGCCTCAAGTAGGTTTGGAGAGTTAAAAAAAAAGAAGAGATTAACACAACAGATATCCTCTTGAAGAAAAAGATATATTGGAGGAGATTTAAACACGTAGAAGTAGTAGAAGATTTTAAAAGTATTCACATGATTGAAATGAATTAAGGTAAAAGACTATATTAGATTTTCTTTTACATGACAGAATGCTAATACTTTTTTTTAAGAAAAGAGATGAACATATTATTACTTATAAAATGGATCTAAAACACAGATTGATTATTTTCGATAAATAAAAAATAGATCGCTTAAATCAGAAAAGATTGAAGGCCATACAAGTGAAATTTTAAGTCAACATCGACTATTAGTTTTAGATTTTATTTAAAAGTTGAAGAGAAAAAAAAAATAAACTAAATTATGGATTAGATGGATTAATTTAAAAATACAAAATAAAAATATTTTAAGAGCTTTACAAGATATTAATTTGGGGTGTTCATAAAAAAATTAACGCGTTATGGAAAAATATCAAGTGAAATGAAGCTTTGAGAATCAAAGATTTTAATAAGAATAGTTGGTGGTGAGTGAGGCAAAAGATAAAATAAATAAGATTGATATAAAACTTTTATATGTAAAATGAGAATTGGGAAAATATAAAAGGTAGAGATTCTAAGAAAGAATATATGACTGAAAATTTAAATTTTAGTGATTTATCATAGATTAGATACCAAAAAAGGTGAAAAGATATATGTATAAGTTACCAACCAAAGAGATAGGAGAAGAAAGAGATAGTTGTTAGGATTAAGGATGAAAATAATAAAGTCTTTCTTAGAAAAGATATTGAAAATAAAATTAGAGATATTTAATAAACTTTTAAAGGATCCGAAAGATGATTGATTTTAAGAACCTTAATACTAAACAATAATAAATAATTTCATTTCTATCGTCAGATTAGTAATCAAGTTAGTGAAGCTTTAAAGAAAAATGTGGAAAATAGACCGGATAATATTCCAATAGATGTGTAAAATGTTTAGGAGATCAATTTCTTACAAATCTTTTAATGTTATTTTAAAGACTAAAAGATGTGATGAGAGACATTGGTTCCTATATTTAAGAATAAAGGTGATCCACAAGAGTGTGCAAATTATAGAGGAATTAAGTTAATGTGCCATACATTAAAATTATAGGAGAGAGTAATTGAGCATAGGTTACGATGATACAAAGTTTTCTCACAATCGGGTTTCATGCCGTAGATCTACTATGGATGCTATACATTTGTTTTAGAGGTTTGATAGAGAAGCATAGAAAGTAAGAAGGATCTACATATGATATTTATTGATTTAGAAAGCTTATGATAAAATCTCAAGAGATATTCTTTGGAGAGTTAACGAAAATGAGTTAATATTATATTCAAGTCATTGGATATGTATATATTACTTTGTGTCCAAACAGGAGGATTGACAAAATATTTTCCTATTTTAGTTGGATTACATCAAGGATCAACATTAAGCCCTTATCTTTTACTTTAGTTATGGATGTTCTTACGAGGCATTTACAAGAAGATGTACCTTGGTGTATGCTTTTTGATTCTTCTTCTTGTTGATAAGACTAGAGAGTCCAATGAAACTTGATTTATGGAGATCAACTTTAGTCTAAAGGTTTTCGTTTAAGTAGATCTAAACCTAATATATGGAGTGTAATTTTAGTTTTAGTGATAGTGTGTGACTTTTTAGATCAAGTCATTAATAAGAGTAATGTGATATTTAGTTCTATCATTCCAAAATGATGGTGAAATGAAGATGTTATTAGTAGAATTCAAGTTGGATGCTGGAGAATGCATCCTACTATTATGTGATAGAAAAGTTCCACTTAAACTTAAGAGAAAATTTTATAAGATGGTGGTAAGACCAGAATGACTTAGTGCGAATGTTGGCTAATAAAAGAGAAGCAAGACTAAGTTAAGTGTTATGAGATGAGGATGCTTAGGTGGATGAGTTTTTACTCTTGAGATAAATGCAAAATGAGTATGTTGAAAAAAGTTGGAGTAGCTCAGTGGAAGATAAGATTAGGGAGAGTCGCCTTATAGATGGTTTGGCCACATAAAGCTACGTAGAAAGAGAGTAGATGCATTAGATTTCCTTTATGTAAGAAAGGTAGATAGACTAAAAAGACTTGTTAAGATGTATAAATAATGATCTTGATAGAATTAATTAATGACACATAGACACAATGGAGACGGGATTATAAATTTAACCACTAGTGGGATTAAGTATTGTTGTTGTCCCTTTCATATATCTTTTTTTCTTTTAAAAAATCTCATTACACCAAAAATCTATCTCTCAAGATCAAGTTGAAAATTAATTGATTGATGCCTTAAATCTTAGGATCCATGACAATGAATTAAAACTCAACAAATACAAAGAAAGTAAGAATCAAATGCAAACTCTTATACCATCTACAAAATAATAGAGTGTAAACTCCTCCATTGCCGACCGGCCAATAGTATGAAGAAGGTTCATATCCAAACCATAGAAAACCAACCACTTAAGACCATCAATTCTAAATGGGAGAAAATTATTTTAGACTATAAGACTCTAATGATCCATCTTGAAGAGTTAAAGTAAGCTCAACTTATGATAATATACATGACCCAAATAAATTTCGATTGGTTAGTTAAATGGATGACTTTTTGATTGGTATAAAATGGATGATTACCAAAAGATTACTTTTGCTAAAATAAAATTGATAGACATGCTAAAATTTATTGAATAAATACTTTAAGAACAAAAGATTAGGAAAGACAAATCTCACTTGGATAAAATGAAAGAAATTAAGAGAAAAAGACGCAAGATATGAGAAGAAATACATCAATTATTAACTTTGAGACAAGGTGGTTTGTAATTGAATACTTGAATATTTTGATCTAGTTTAACTGACAATAATGAATACAATTAGAATGAATTTATTATTGGACTCAAGAAAATGAAGAATTATTTGACAATGGCGATTTCATTACATTATTGGTTAACAACAAAAAAGAAATCTATTTTCACCTCTAAAATTAAAAGTCAAGTACCTTCTATTTTATCCCATAGATCTATTGTTAAACCCACTCATCCAAATGACCCAACCCTTTTGCCTAAAAATTCAATTGAAGGGAGTTCTAAGAGCACTAAGGAAATAATATGTTCTAAATGTCATAAAAAGAGTCATATGCAAAATCAATGTAAAGCTCAAATCTTATTTTTAGAAGTTGAAAACCTAATAGATAATAATCTAGAAAAAGTTTATGATGACACCCTATTATTTGATGAAAAATTAGAATTAATCGATAACCTCGTTAATGTGATGAGATTCTCAGTAATTAAAATGAGATGACGATTAGGAGAAGGAACATTTTAGCGTATGTAATAATGAAAATAGATGTAGGATGGAGGAAGTGTTATAAATGTCATTTCAACACACACTTAACTCGGGCCAACCTAAAATCTGAACCTCACTCTAAACCATGTTTGCTGGTAAATCATATAGTTCTTCCTATCACCGATCGATGTTTAATTCCGATTAAAATAGGAAGCTATGAGGATCAAATTTAGTGTGATGTTCTCCCTATGGATATTGCACATATTCTCTTAGGATGACTTTGGCTATATGATATGAATGTTATTCACTATGGTAGGAAAAATATTTATATTTTTAAACATAATAATAAGACTATTAAACTCCTACCAATAAAGCCAGTAGAAAAAATACCCTCCATAACACCACACAAAATAACTTCTGACTTACAACCTAAGCCTCTGTTGAAGAAAATTGCCAAACTTCAATTAATTATCATAAAAAATCCTACTATTAGGCTTAATACTATCATTACTGATTCTTACTTTAAAACATCTACTCTTCCTTCTTTGATCCCAGAGATAGAAACAATAGGTTTTGGAGCTTTACGAAAAGAATTTTCTAATCCATTTCTTCTTTATATATTACAGAAGTCGACTCTAATCACATACGCTGTGGTTCTCTTCTTTTGATTTTAAAGATATTGCACCCAATTTCTGAACCTCTTTTAAGAGACATTCAACATTGAGTTCTTACTCTCAACTTCCTAATCTTTCACATTATAGGATGAACCCTACCGAGCATGTTGAGATTAAAAGACAAGTTGAGGAATTATTAAAAAAGGATTTTATTCAAGAGAGTCTTAGCTCTTGTGTAGTCTCAACATTATTAACTCCAAAGAAAAATGGAATATGACAAATGTGTGTTGATAGTCGAGTAATAAATAAAATTACTATTAAATATAGGTTTCCTATTCCCCGATTAGATATGCTAGATTTAATCTCAGGAGCAAATTTTTTTTCAAAGATTGATCTAAAAAGTGGATATCATCAAATTTGGATTAGATCAAGAGATGAGTGGAAGACGGTTTTTACCCCATGAACTTTATGAATGACTTGTCATGTCCTTTAAACTTTCAAATGCTCCTAGCACATTTATGAGATTAATGAATACTATACCATATATAGGTAAATTTTTGGTGGTGTCTTTTTGATAATATTATGATTTTTACTACAAGTGAAAACGAGCATCTATAACACCTATAAAAAATCATTGAAATACTTATACAAGATAAATTATACATTAATTTTAAAAAGTGTTTATTTTTGCAAGCTGAGGTAATCTTTTTAGGCTTTATTATATCCACTATTGGACTTAAACCTGATCCTTCTAAAGTGAAAACAATATTAGCCATCACCTAAAAGTTTTACTAAAGTTAGAAGCTTCCATGGTTTAGCACTTTTTATTAGAGATTTATCGAATTTTAGTATTGTTGCATACCGATATATTAAAATTAGATAAATTTTGTTGGTCTCTAATGCACAAAGGCCTTAAAGCAAATTAAAGTTCTTATCACTGCACCAATCCTTCTACATCGATTTTTCTAAAGCCTTTGAAGTGACATGTGATGCTTCAGGAATTGAGATAGATGGAATTTGAAGTCAAGAGAATCATCACATAGCATTCTTTAGTGAAAAGTTAAATAAAGCCAAACAACGGTATTCCACTTATGATAAAGAATTTTATGTTATAATTCAATCCTTAAGTCATTAGCGACATTATCTGTTAATAGAGAATTTATACTTAATTCTGATCATCATGCCTTAAAATTCATTAATACTCAACGAAAAATTAAGTCATAGATATAAAATGGGTTGAATTTTTTATAAGACTACTCTTTGTTCTAATAAGCCCTGGAATTGAGAATAAACTTGCTGATGCTTTATCCAAGATAAACCTAATGATTTCCTCTTTAGAATTGAAAATTCCAAGATTTTATAGAATTAAAGATGATTATATTGTGTGACCTGACTTTCATCTAATTTATCTTGAACACCTAAATAAACTAATAACTTTACAAGGGACATTTTTGATAACAAATGGATATTTATATAAAGGAAAACAACTATGCATTTCTCGATCTTCTCTGTAGAATTCCTTATCAGAGCTACATGCTAATTTGGTCATTTTGGAAAGGATAAGATCATATATTTATTAGAAAATAAATTTTATCCTTCATTAAAATGAGATGTTTAGAAATTAGTGGCTCGTTTAATTTAGAACAAACTAAAACTATCAAACAAAGGCCCTGGACAATACACTACCTTATCTGTTCTTATAGCTGGGACCTATAAATGGATTTTATTAGGATTACCATGACAAAATGATATGATAGTATTTTATCATGTGGATATGTTCTCAAAAATGACTCATTTCTTACTTTGTTCAAAAACAAATTATGCTTCTTATATAGCCAAAATATTTTTAAAGAAAATAGTGCGACTTCATGGTCTCCCTTAACCATTATTTCTGACAAAGATATTAAGTTTGTCTCGTATTTTTGAAAAATATTATGGGAATTATTAGGTACCAAATTAAAATTTTCTTGTCTTTCACCCAAAAACTGATGGACAAACTGAAGTAGTTAATCGTACCTTAAGAAATTTGCTTAGATGCTTGGTAAGTAAAAATTTAGAAATTAGAATTTACATTTACCAACCTCAGAATTTACCTATAATAGTACTATTTCTAGAACTATAAAAAAAATCACCATTTGAAATAATCTATGGTCAAAATCAACGACGACCAATAGATGTAGCAAACCTACCATCTCATGTATTTTCTAATGCAGCATTCTCAAGCTAAAGATTTTCAAAGCCCCCATGAAAATATAAGAAAGCAAATTACTATAAGTAATGAAAACTAAGCTTCTAAGATAAATCATAATCGTTCAATGAAATAATATAAAGAAGGTGATTATGTATTGATTCAATTCGAGCGTATCAAACCACTAGATATAAAATTACCACGAAGCTTGTGGTCCATTTAAAATTCTTAAGAAAATTATAACTAATGCTTATCACATTGATTTGCTTGTTGATATGCTCATTCATCCAATTATTAATATCAAAGATATTATATCATATAAAAAAGTTAGCAAACCTCCACTTATTCAGTCTAACTCTTTAGAGATATAACATCAGACTTACGTAAGCTCTTCCTTCAAGTTACTATATTATCACCGAAAGCACCCATTAATCTAAATTTGAACATCTTTCTAGTTAGTTGGAAGAATGCACCAAATAAGACATAATGACAATTGATTGATGGAGACTTAGCCCCATAATTAAGACTTCTAAGATTTCAACTCTACGAGTTCAATGTTTGGGAGTTGATGTAGAACATATGAGTAATATTTTGTGTGTTAAATAGATAATATATATAATTTATAGTGGTATGCATGTAAAAATCCCAAGAATTATATGATATGTATCTAAATCTTTGGAGTTTTTGTCAATTATAAAAAGTTTTTTTAACCATAAAGTTGCGTGAAAGCCCAAGTCCATTTTTCGAGTGTTGTGAGCCACTCGCCTTCTTCCCTTATCGTCTCTACCTTGCGTTCGTCAGCTACAAACCGTGAACGTGTTCTCAACGACGGAGATACCATGACTTCATATTTTCTCGTTCCCGCAGTGATTGGTTGACCCTCTTTTTCCGTTACACTTATATGGTAGTTCCGATTGCAGCGGTTCCCGGAGCTCGCTTTTCTTTCACCCATTCATGTCCTTTCAACAATAAGTAATTCATTATCCTTCACTATTGCACTGCTCATAAAAAAGTGCACTGTGTTGATTTAGAATTTCAATTTCTTTGAGATTTTCTCAAAGCATGCCATTTTAAATATTTTATTTATTTTTAACAAAGCATTCAAACGTCATCAAGTTTGCACCCTGGTTTCTAACCTTAATCTTAGTATTTCATATAATTCAGATTCGAGAAATATATTTTGTTTCTTGGTCTCCTCTTATTCCTCTAAAATTGCTATACATTCACCAAGTTTTTCGTGGTTTATAAGAAGATAACGTCTCGATAACCTTTTTTCCCATGATTTGTAGGGATCACACCTCTCCTAGTTTTGTTTATCAGATAACGCATACTAAACTCTACCTTCATTATGCGAGTAATATATGAACATTTTTATAGTATAAAAACTCTACCTTCCTAGGGTTGAATTTCTTCAAAATAACGTAGAGTTTAGTATGACATGCAATCAAAGAAACAAAACTAACCGAGCAGCAGATCCCTACAAATCATGGGAAAAAAAGGTTATCAAGAGACGTTATCTTATCGTTATAAACCACGAAAAGACTTAGAATGTATAAGAATTTCAGAATAGAGCCAAAGAGACCAACAAGAAAACAAAATATATTTCTAATCGCAAATATAAATACTAAAAATTATTAAGGTTAGAAACCAGGTGCACCCAACATTGATGACCGTTTGAATGCGCTGCTAAAAAATAAATAAAAATATTTAAAATGGCATGCTTAGGAGAAAATCTCAAAGAAATTGAAATTAAACCTAGTTTAATCATCAAACAAAGACGAGCGCTTTTATGTAGGCACGAAATAAGTAGAAGGATAATGAATTTACTTATTGTTGAAAAGGACATGAATGGTGAAAGAAACCACCAAGAAATTTTCCTGAACCGCAAGTACACGGAATAAACATGGTCATATAAGTGTAAACCGAAAAAAAGAGGGTCAACCAATCCGCTTGTGCGGGAACAGAAAATATGAAGTCAAGTGGTATCTCCACCGTTGATACACCGACGCTCCGGTTTGTAGCGACAACGCAGTGGGACGCCGAGGAGACGATAAGGGAAGAAGGCCGAGTGGCTCACAACACTCAAGAAAATGGACTTGGCTTTCACCGCAACTTTATGTGGTTAAAAAAAAAACTTTTTATAATTGACAAAAACTCCAAAGATTTAGATACATATCATATAATTCTTGGGATTTTTACATGCATACCACTATAAATTATATATATTATCTATTTAACACACAAAATATAAATATTACTCATATATCAAATTTTTAGGTTTTGTTAACCCTAATTCCCAAGACCAAACCGGAAGATATATCCTTTTGTATTTGACTTGTAATGCAAAGTTTTTTGAAAATTTTTAGGTTTTGTTAACTGACCCTCAAGACCAAACCGGTAAGTGTAAGATATGTCATTTTGTATTTATACCTAACTTGACATGTCCTAATGTTTGAACATTTCAACATACATACTGATGCTCTTTTAAAATGTTATATACATTAAATGCCTAAATAAAACGTAGTGTCAATTGGTGCTTTGTCACGCGATATTTTTGGGTTTGTTAACTTAGCCACAAACCGAGGTGAAGATATGTCCTTGTATTTGACTGCGTTTGGATTACATGCTCTTTCTAGATATTTGATCTATCAACTTCAACGCATACACATCTGTTCTTTTGAAAATCGTAGACATTGAATGTAATAAATGTATGAAGTTTAAGTTTCGACGCGATATTTTGGGTTTAACGGACCCCAAGACCAAACGAATGTAATATCGAGATAGAGATTGATCTTCAGGGATATAACATAACATTATTTAGCCGAACACCCTTACTTACACGAGAAATCGCAGTAATAATGGAAAAATAAATTACGTTAAGCTATTCAATCAAACGTAATGACAAACATGTACTTCTTTGTTGAAAATATGATATATTATTTTAGCCAAAAACCCCTTTTATGTCACAAATCAGAGATAAAATAAATAAATCATTTTGAAGTATACGATCAATCATAAAGTAATGCCTGTGAATGAATTTAGACTGATTTAAAATCCTCTCTTACGTAATAACAAATCAAAGAGAAGAAAATAAATCATTTGAAGCCATACGATCAAATATAAAGTAATGAATGAATTTAGACTGATTTGGCAAGAACCCTTTCTTTACAAGAATCAAACATAAAGAAGAAATAAATCATTTTAAAGCATATGATCAAATACCCATACCATGTTTCTCTGATAAAGGAGAGGAGAAGATAAGATATGAGATGTCATATGCCATTTAAAAGGACAAGTGGATTAATTAAAATCCACCTCCTTCACATAGTTCACGACAAGTGGGATAAATACTCATTAAATTTATTAAGGTATGGCAAAAAAATTTATGTCCCCTTTCAAAGGAAGTGATAAAATGCACAAGGCATGCCATGTCCCATGTACGTACGCAATATGACAAAATGACATTAAACTAGATGATTTCTTTACAAACTTACATGACGAGGCACATATGCGTCGACGCTAAAGAATAGATGAAAAGGAGAGGCCAAGGAAGTTATAAATAAGAGGGGATTTCTCTTCACAAAAATAAATTCCACATCTTTGACAGATACTAGGATTTCTTTATGATATTTATATACATATAATTTATTTATATATTGTATGATAAAGAATTGCGTAACCTTATATAAAAAGGTATGTCCAGATATCTTACGCATAAAGACATATAACCCAAAAGAAGCATTTTAAGCCAACATGTTAACCCCATGCATTTCATCCTTTTCTCTCCTTTTTTTTTAAAGAAAATTTGAACCTCCGCGTCATCCGCGATGGGGCTACTTGAGGGACTAGGTCCCACCACGCCAAGAAAGGCGTGTATGATAGTGTCGTGAGACACCAATGAAATTTATTTGACCACGCCAAGAAAGGCGTGTATGGGTTAAGATAGATAAGAACAAGTTTCCTACCATGCGGGAGAAACATGAATAGACTTATAGTAATAAATTTAAAACTCATTTGTATATATAAACAAGTTGCTTGCATGTATTTAATTAAAGCAAAATAATCAAAATTTACAACACTCCGACTCCACGATGTGGGGTTGCCATGAGAGACGGCGCCCACCATGCCAAGAAAGGCATGTATGTATGTCGTGAGACACCACTAAATTTTGATAAGATAAGATTTCCTACAATGTTGGAGAACATGGTAGTACTTATAATATAAGTTTAAAGCTCTCATTTGCATATAAATAAAAAAGAAAAGTCTGCATGTATATTTGATTAGAGCATAATAATCAAAATTTACAACAACCTCTCGGCTCTCTCCCCACATGTGGGGTTGCCATGAGAGATTGCCCACCACGTGCCAAGAAGCGAAAGGCGGTGAGACACCACTACCGAAATTTTGATAAGATAAGATTTCACCATGTTGGAGAACATGGTACTTATATCACAAATTTCAAACGCATATGAAAGATGATATATATATATATAATTCCTTCATAGAAATCAATCAAGAAAGTAAGATGAAATTCATAGGAGAACAAAGATCATATCTTTAGATAGCAAACAAATTGATTTCCCATTACATAAAATAAATTTCGATGCTTTATGCCTCTAAACAACAAAGTAATAGTTTTCTTTCATAAAAAATACTTTCGATGTATCATACACACATTAGAAATCGATTCAATTTCTCTAATAAAAATATTTTCAGCATGCATCCTTTAGAAAAGCCAATCAATGGATTTCCCCTTAGGTAAAATAATTTCAACAAGCATTGCATCATTCCCATACTAAATAAAAGAATTTCAGCATGTATCATAGCGAGAGGAAGCTAATTGAAGCCAATTGAGACATGTAACCCGTAGAAGAACAACAAGTAGTATGACATTTAGGCTACACATCTAAACTTGTCATATCCCCATACTTCTATCTTAACTCCATCTCTCCTTGATTTCAGATTTTATGTGCAAGAGGCAAAGCAAATGAAACTCATAGGAAATAACAAGTAGCATAACAAAACCCCCTCCTTTTAAATTTCAGATTTCACTCTTCAGATTTCATTCTACTCATGTGCAAAAGATAAAACAAATTAAATCCATAGGAGATAGCAAATAGCATGAGAAAACCCCCTCTTCTTTAATTTCAGATTTCAATCTAATCATGTGCAAGAGACAAAATGAATGAAACCCATAGGGGATAGCAAGCCATAAACAAATCTCATTGTGTTGAAAATATGAAATAGGCAAAGCAAAAGTAAAGAGGCTTTAATGAAATCTTTACATACACATGAATCTAAGAGAAGATTTAATTTTGTTCAACAACTTTTTTTTTGTTATATGCCATGAACATGTATGTAAGGACTCCCTCTCTTTTTTTATATCAAATGGACTTGCTATTTGATAAAAATTGGAAAGAATCTTTGTAGGTCAACAATGATTCCAGCTCCCACAATGGCTGTCGAGAGATTAAACACAGCACTAGGAAATAAAGCTCCATTAAATTCATCAAAACTCTCTATCCTCTTTTCACAAGTTTGGTCGCAAGTTTGAACATTCTCTTCAAGAATATCCTTGCCCTTTCCCTTACTCCTCACATCCGGGAATACACTTGCAATTGTCAATATTAACTACTTCTAAAATGCAATCTTTCACAAAAATCCAGAAGTTAATAAAGGATACCAGTAACAAATGATGAACCTAGCCAAGAGATCCAGAATTCGAGTAGGGAAAACCGGAAGCTAAAAGGCTATCAGTCACAAAGTGTGAACCAATAATTTTTTTTTTTTGCTGTATGCAAGAAGACTTCTTTTTTTTTTTTAGAATCGTTTCCGTATGTTGAAGTCAACGGAGATGGCAAGACACGAAGCAAGGGAGCAAAGGATAAAAACATAAACAGAGGAAAGAAGGGATAGGGGCTGCTTGGTTTGCTCAAAGTGACTGGCCGAAATAGAAGGAAAGTCAAGCAGCTTGCATTACACCATAAATCCAGCATTATATTTTCATCTCATTACTAACTCATAAAAGAAATATAATCCAACCATAGAACATATAAGGATAAATCGAAATCATTTCCTTCAAGAGAAACCCACATAGCAAAAATATAACTTAAGATTGAAACGAAACAACCTGGGGGTTTCGGTTGGAAGGGTGATTAGGAAGGATCGAGTCCTCTGTTTGCTCGGCTAGGGTTCGGTGCTTCGAACCGAGAGAGGAGCAAGGAACTGCTGCAGGGGAGCTCGGCCGAGAGGGAGGATCGTGCGTCCAGCAAGCAGGAACGAGAGAGGGAGTATGCCGTGCCCTAGAGCTTCGATCGGAACCGATAGCAGCAAGAGGAATCGCTCGAGAGAGAGAGAGACCGAGAGCAGGAAAAACGAGAGAGGGATCGCGAGAGGGGAGAATGCCGTGAGTTCAGCCGAGAGAGGAAATGACGTGAGCTGCAGGAAGATCGCTTCAGCCGAGAGCCGCAGCCGATAACCCTCACTTCGGTTTAGAGCCGACCGCGAGCTCTGATTGGCTCAACTAACCACGAATTAGTTAGAGATTAATAGGATTAAAAAATTAAGCAGTTGTTGATTAATCTAATTATAAATTAATATTATTTCATATTAAATTTTATAGATTTATTTTATGCAATAAATTAATAATATGGGTGTGTTTAGATGTTTTTAAATGCGACGCGGATCGGCGGAGGTCGTTGAACGTCGGCGGCGGTCAGTGAAGTTAGGTGCAATTATGCGACGTCGCGATTCAATTTGACCGGCGCACTTTCGAATCGATCAGGCGCGTTTGATAGGTTCGACGTTTGGCGGCACGACGCGATCGATTTAAGCGTGCGTTTAGTCGTCGTCGAGGCTTCTCGACTTCGATATGCGTGTAATTTTATTAAAAATTGATTTTAATTATTTAATTGGTCATTAATTGATTCGATATTTGTTATTTAATTAATTTTAATATTTTCGACGTATTATGAAGTCAAATTTTCAAATCAAATCGAATTTAATTAATTTCGATCGTGATTAGGGCATTTAACCTCTATGTCGTTTATTTAATTTTAAATACAGAGGTCAACACTTATCTATCACAACGATGCATTCCCTTCCATACCACAATTCTACATCTCTCCATCTATTTCACCATCATTTTGAGTAATAGAGCCTAAATATCAATCGCTCACTCTTATTAATGACTTGTTCACAATGTCACTGTCCTAAACTTCTACAACTAAAATTACACTCCATATATTCAGTTAAACGAAAACCTTTAGACTCTAATGTTGACCTCCATAATTCAAGTTTCTCTTGGACTCCCTCTCTAGTCTTATCAACAAGAAGAATGTCATTAGTAAAAAGCATACACCAAGGTACATCTTCCTGTAAATGCCTATTAAGAACATCCATAACTAAAGCAAAAAGATAAGGGCTTAAAGCTGATCCTTAATGTAATCCAACTGAAATAGGAAAATATTTTGTCAATCCTCCTTGTGTTTGGACACAAGTAAATATAGTATACATATCCTTAATTACTTGAATATAACCAATATTAACTCCTTTTCGTTCTAGAACTCTCCAAAGAACATCTCTTGAAACTTTATCATAAGCTTTCTAAATCAATAAATATCATATGTAGATCCTCCTTACTTTTTTTTCTCCATCAAACCTCTTAACATATGTATAGCATCCATAGTAGATCTACCTAGCATGAAACCAAACTGATTGTGAGAAACTTTTGTATCACATCATAATCTAGGCTCAATTACTCTCTCCCATAATTTTAATGTATGACACATTAACTTAATTCCTTTATAATGTGCACACTCTTGCGCATCACCTTTTTCTTAAATATAGAAACTAACACACTCTTTCTCCACTCATCTGACATCTTTTTAGTCTTTAAAATAACATTAAAAAGATTTGTAAGCCAAGAAATTCCTTGATCTCTAAACATTTCCACATACATTAATATCATTAAGTCCTACTATTTTTTCACATTTCATTTTCTTTAAAGCTTCTCTAACTTTAGATTTACTAATATGACGATAAAAATAAATTCTTTATTTATGTTTAGGGTATTAAAGTTGCTAAAATCAATTGTACTTCCAGATCTTTCATTGAAAAATTTATCAAAATATCTCATCCACCTATTTTCAATATCTCTTTCTAAGAAAAATATTTTATCATTTTCATCCTTAATACACCTCACTTGAACTAGGTTTTTATTTCACCTATCTCTTTGGTTGGCTAACTTATACATACATCTTTCACCTTCTTTAGTATCTAATATATTGTATAAATCACTAAAAGCTAAACTTTTTTGCATCATATATTGCTTTCTTAGAATCTCGACAGACCATTTTATATCTTTCCCAAATAAAAGAAAATTTTGGTTGATTTTATGATCTTTAGTTGGGCTTACTATTTTATTTTAAATTAGATTTATGACTTCGTGCGTCATAGGAGTTTGCCATCACCATCCTAAGCTTGACCCTTTGGTTCACTTGTTGTTGAAATCAACTTATTTAATTGGGCGAAGATCGTTTACATAGCTTAAGTTGTCGTATACTTTGCTTTTGTTGATTATTGAATAACTGTGCGGCTAATCATTGTTTTTGTACTTATTGTTACTATTACTATTGCTATTAAATTTGTGACTCAAATTTCTATGAAAATTATTTACTTTAGTAAGAAATTATAAACATATGGATTGAATGACTTTACCAATAGATTAATTTTATCATAGTATTTATATTGCAATCTGTGTGCTCTTACTTTATTAAAACTACTAGAGTATTCTTTTATAAAGGCCTTGTAAAAATCTATAAATATCTCTTCTCTTTGTACAGAGAATGAATTCCATCATTTATAACTCTTTCTCTTATATATAGTAAATTCTCCCCCTCTGCCATGATTTTTCCAATCTTAGGTTTTCATGCAAAATCTATGAATTATTCTTTCTTTTATTTTGTTGTTTGTCACTATTTTTTCATAGCAAGTGATACTAGAGAGATATTTCGATCTAATGATAACAACGAAATATGATGTCCCTATTTTGGATCGCCAAGTGCTCGTTTTGGCAAATTAAGATGCTGGCAATATTGGTGCAAATGGATCTTGATGATGTGCTATTTAGGTTTAATAAAATGCTCTCATTATAGACGTTGTAGGAGAAACAACATAATGATCAAAAGGCATTATCTCAAATTAATCTTCATTTGTCAAATCAAATTTTACAAAATGGGAGTAATTGTCGCTATGTTATGATTATAGTTAGAACGATTGTACATTATATAAAGTCTCACCGAAAAGCTGCATCTAAGTTTGCACTCTCACAAAATGATTGAAGATAAATCTTTTGTAGACCACTTAACACCTTTAAAGAAAAATTATCTCTGACTTAAAGGCTAAAGATGTTAAGTATGATAAAGAAGATTTGACATTAATCATATTATATTCACTACCTTCATCATATACAATGTTTAGAGATACCATCTGTAGGGGTCAAGAGACAATTACTTTAGGTGAAGTTTATGATACTCTATTCTCTAAAGAGAAGATGAGGTAGCCTGTGGATGAACCTGTTGCTTAGGGAGAAGGCCCTTCTATTCGAGCAACAACTCAAGAGAGGTGTGAATATGAAGGGTAAATCGAAATCCAATAATAGTGATAAGATATATAATTATTGCAAGAAGAAAAGATACATCAAATCTAAGTGCTATAAATTGCAAAATAAGAATAAGAAGGTGACTTCTAATCGTAAAGGGAAATAATCAAATCATTTTGGTGAAATTAGTGTCGTTAAAGAAATTATGAGTGATAATAAACTTATTGTTATCTTTAATGAAGAGTCTTATCATGATTGAGTTTTTGATTCCATGTGCTATGTGTCTTATTAGAGACTGATTTCAATATATAAAACGGTGTTTAAAGGTGTTGTGTTAATGAGAAATAATGCTCTTTATAAAATAGCCAATATTGAAACTATCAGAATCAATGTTTGATAGAGTTATCAGGACACTTGGTGATGTAAGAGATTTCTAATTTGAAGAAAAATTTAATTTCTTTAAGTACTATTCATATAAAGGGGATAAGTACTTTGGTGAACGTTGAGTTATAAAGGTCAAGAGAAATGCTCTTATTGTGTTGAAGGGATAAAAAAAGACTATCAAATTATATGTTTTACAAGATTTTATGGTTGTATGCAATGCATCAGTTACTACTTCTATATTAGATGATGAAGCAACCAGACAGGCTTTGGCATATGCGCCTTGGACACATGAGTGAGAATAAAATGATTAAATTGAGCAGAAGAGGACGTCTTAATGGCCAGAGCATTACTAAATTGAAGTTCTATGAGCATTATGTATTCGAGAAATAGAAGAGAGTTAAGGTCAGCAAGGGTATTCATAGTATTGAGAGAACACTTGACAACATATATTTTGATCTTTGGGAACCATTTATAGTACCATCCAATAGTGGAGTCAACTATATGTTGTCAAATATTGATGAATCCTCTATAAAAATTTAGGTAGTCTTCTTGAAATAAAAGAAGAATGTATTTGTTGCTTTTAAGGAATGAAAGATTATGATTAAGAAGCAAACTAAGAGGCAAATTGAATATTTTTGCATTGATAATGATTTAGAGTTTGTTCAAAAAAAAAATTAAATTTCTTTTATAAACCAGAAGAAATTTTGAGTGACTTAATAGTTTGACATACTCCACGATAAAATGATATGGTAGAGAAAATAAATAGAACAAATAATGGAGGGTGAGATGCATACTCATAATGTTGGGATACCTAAGTCATTATGGGATGAACTGCTTTAATAGCCTATTATTCGGTGAATCACTCTCCTTCCATTACAATTAGCAATAAGACTCCATAGGAGGTTTGATTAGGTAAACTTTCATATTACTCAAAGTTAGGAATTTTTGGTTACTTATGCTCATATTGATAATAATAAATTAAAACCTAGATCTATGAAGTGTGTATTTCTTGGTTACTTATGCTCGACGACAACCTCTTGCACTTCAAGGACCTTAGAGATTTCAGTAACAGGGAGTGGAGAAGTTCTCTCTTGGAAAAATTCTTTTTGTTCTTTCCCAACCCTTACCTTCTTGTTCTTTTTTCCTAAGCAATCATCTCTCTTATGCTTGGAAAATAGAGGGACATTAATATCATCATTTGAAACATCAAGCTATTTTGGTGTAACTTCCACCCTAAATCTTACAAGAATCTATAAGAAAACAAGACAAGAGGAGAATAGTGGAAGGTGTTACCACAAATGATGAATTCGAACAACTCCCAACATCCATTTATAGGAAATGACGGTAACGTAGAGCGCTAGATCTGCGTACACATATCATTATCACGAAGATGCTCGTCTAATCATGTCCAACTTCAAATTTATTTTCTATTCTTTGTGCAATGTCATTATCAAAGAGATAAGAAATCCAGGTACTAAATGTATAGTCATATCACCGTTGGATCGGGTTTGAGATAATAGTCAGCACCTTTGACTGGGTCCAAGACAAAAATCATGATTTATTCAGGATATATTGAGAATATCCAGTTTGAAGCTTAAATGTTTAGCGTTCATCATATCAATTGCCACCCGACACTTAATGAAGTTGCAGGAAACACCTTACATAACCACATAACTAACAACAGTAACTAAAGAATTATCTATGTAAATTCTCTTTGAATTGGTAAAATTCAATGTGACGATTAAAAACACTTAGGAATCTATCAAAACTTATAAGTATTGAGAGACTCCCATGGGTTAAAGAACTTTTGACAATTATTCTTCCCTGAGTCTTTTGATACTTCAATTCAAAATCATACGTTCCCTTTTTTCATGCTAATTTCTTCTTCACATGTACAATCCTTTTTCTCAGTAAAACTCTTTGTTAGGTGACGCGATCTCATGGACAATTTAGGATTCAACAAAATTCCTTCACAAGAATAACACTAAGGATTTAGTGAAACTATCTCAAGGGAAAAAAGTTATCTTTTGTAAATGGATATTCAAGAGAAAGGAATGCATGCCTAAAATTAAAGAAGTTAGATCCAAAACTAGATTAGTTACAAAGGAAGTTAGTCAGATTCTAAGAGTGGACTTTACAGATATATTCTCTCCAGTAGTTCAGTACAACTCAATACTTTTCTTAGTATTATCGCTAATCATGATCTCATCTTAAGCAGTTAGATGTAAAGACTGTATTTTTATATGGAGAGCTTGATGAAAAAAATTATATGCAATAGCCTGAAGGCTTCGTGGTTATAGATAAAGAAGGCTATGTTTGTTTGTTGATCGACTTCCAACATTCTCTACCAACTACATCTGAAATATGCTAAAGACCAACATTCGACACTCGTTAATCATAGCATCCAACACTCATCTTCTTGATCACACACTTGCCCTCTTATAAGGAGAATGACTCAATTGAACTTGAACATAGCCGGACTTTTGATATCCTTTGTTGATTGATACCCAACACTTTCTAATGACTTACATCTATCAGTCATTGACATCCATATTCCCGATCACCTGGTCTCCAGTAAAGTCATCCACTCACCTTATTCTAATAAAAACTCCGACACTTCAAGACTCCTATTATCACAACACAATATATCTTCAACAAATCATTAACTATGTTGTATGGAAACCTTCTCTAGTTATGGGGAAGTACGCCTTTGTAATATTTGAGTCACATTAGTGGCAACTGATTAGTGTGAGCAGTGGTCTTGTCAGATTCACATGCAAACTTCCTTTGGCTCATTATTAACCCTAAATTTCAAATCCTACCTTCCTAGGGTTGAATTTCTTCAAAATAACGTAGAGTTTAGTATGCATTATGCAATCATAGCAAACAAAACTAACCGGAGCCAGTGTGATCCCTACAAATCATGGGAAAAAAAGGTTATCAAGAGACGTTATCTTACTGTTATAAACCACGCAAAAGGACTTGGTGAGAATGTATAGCAATTTCAGAGGAATAGAGAGCCAAAGGAGACCAACAGTAAACAAAATATATTTCTCGAATACTGCAAATTGTATGAAATACTAAGGATTATTAAGGTTAGAAACCAGGTGCACCCAACATTGATGAACGTTTGAATGCGCTGTTAAAAAATAAATAAAAATATTTAAAATGGCATGCTTAGGAGAAAATCTCAAAGAAATTGAAATTCGAAACTGGTGAAGCTAATCATCAAACAGCATGAGTGCACTTTTTTATGTGGAAGCAGGTACGAAATAGGTAGAAGGATAATGAATTTACTTATTGTTGAAAAGGACATGAATGGGTGAAAGGAAACGACCAAGAAGCGAGCTCTTCTGGGGAACCGCAAGTACACGAGGCAATCGGAAACATGGCCATATAAGTGTAAACGGGAAAAAAGAGGGTCAACCAATCCGCTTGTGCGGGAACAGAAAATATGAAGTCAAGTGGTATCTCCACCGTCGTTGACGGCGACCCCCGACGTTCCTGGTTTGTAGCGCGACGAAACGCAAGGTAGGACGCCGAGGAGACGATAAGGGAAGAAGGCCGAGTGGCTCACAACACTCAAGAAAAATGGACTTGGGCTTTCGACCAGTCAGCTTTTACGTGGTTAAAAAAAAACTTTTATAATTGACAAAAACTCCAAAGATTTAGATACATATCATATAATTCTTGGGATTTTTACATGCATACCACTATAAATTATATATATTATCTATTTAACACACAAAATATAAATATTACGCATACCGAGATCGGGAGCTACGATAATGCTCAAATGACCTCTGTTCACAAAATTGATCACGTGTTGAGTCGAACAAGCTTCCGATCAAAACATTAGATCTCTGAACGTCGAATTTACTTAAAAATAATACCCATATTGAGCAAAATTAATTCAACAAAATTACGAATTTTGATACAGCCATTCTACAATAAAGAAAAATAAATATTGATATTTATTTCAAAAAAAAAGATTAAATGCAGTTTTAATAAGTGATTCGTTCAAAAAACATATATATTGAAATTCATCCAGATATATTAAACAATTAATTATGTATAATTTATTTCTTAATTAGCTCTCAATTTCATTCAGAATTTCAAATATATGTTAATTTCATATAAAAAGTAATTTAAGTAGATAATCATGGTAAAATCTCTCGCCCGTTTTGGGCAAGGAAAAATGAAGGAAAAAAAATGACCTAAGGGCGCAGGGATTTTTCTGCTCTCGTTCGAACCCTGCCCGCACTCATCTCCCAAGCCGGACTTCTTCAAGCCTCGGTTCTTCTTCCCGCTGCACAGAAGCAAGAATTCCAAACCCCATTCGTCCTCTACGGTACCTATCCGATCCCACAATTCCCATCTCCCGCCGGCTAGCAATCCTTTTGCCGATTTTCGCATCTCCCTCCCTCCCTATGGTTCTCTCTCGTTAACCCTTCCTATACCCTATCATCTGCTTCCCTCCTTCCGCGTCTCTTATCTCCTCCTTTTGCAAGTAGCGCCCTGCAAGCTTCCACTTGGATATGTAACATCACGGCATGGGTCTTCTCGCACCAATTCAATTTCTACTAATCTTTCTCTCCCTCTCGCTGTTCCTTCACCGTAGGCCGAATGGAGCGATTTCTTCTTCAAAATTACACTCCAAAACCAGTAGTGAGAATGTCTTCTTCATCCCTGGCCTCCTATAAAACCAAAGCTATCATTTACACTCCTCTGCGCTCACAACACAAAACCCTTTCACAGCTTAAAGGAACCATCTTTAGCTAGCTAGCAATATGCTAACCGTGATCAAAGGTGTTCTATTACAGCAGCTGGTTCAGGCCACGGTTGCCAGACTTCTCTTCCGGGATGAAGGAAGCACTACTTGTGATGGAGCTCTTTGAAAAATCTTTAGCTACTTTCCTTGAAAATGGAGTTGATTATTTATTTTTTTTTTTGAAGAAAAACACATCCTTCTGATTTTCAGTGAACCATCTTAAAGGAACCATCTTTAGCTAGCTAGCAATATGCTAACCATGATCAAAGGTGTTCTATTACAGCAGCTGGTTCAGGCCACGGTTGCCAGACTTCTCTTCCGGGATGAAGGAAGCACTACTTGTGATGGAGCTCTTTGAAAAATCTTTAGCTACTTTCCTTGAAAATGGAGTTGATTATTTATTTATTTTTTGAAGAAAAACACATCCTTCTGATTTTCAGTGATGTGTGCAATGCAGTGCTTGCCGTGCACTGCCAACATCCTCCACCACATCATTTACATCTGCCCACCCATGAACTATTTTCTCCTATCCCCTACAGCCAAACAACCTCTCTTTCTTTTCCTGTAAGCGATGAAAATCGAGAAGAATATCACATTGTTCTGCTCTTCTAAGTTTCGACATTTTCATTATTCTAGTAAATCCTCTTTCTTTCCTTGCAAGTGACAGAATCAAGAAAGAACACCGTCATTAGGCGGGTTCTCTTCTAAGTTTTCGGCGCTTCCATTATTCCTGTAGCCAAACAGCTTCTCTTTCATTCTATACAAACGATAGAAATTGAGAAAGAACACTGACATTAGGTGGGTTCTCTTCTAGGTTTCCGATGCTTCCATCATTCCTGCAGCCAAGCAACCCCTCTTTCCTTCCTTGAAAACGACGGAAATCGAGAAAGAACACCGTCATCAGGCGGGTTCTTCTCTAGGTTTTCAACATTTTCTCCACTTATTCAATCCAAATAATCAACACTCTAATATCTCATATTCAATCTTTGCTAGTCAAATTCATGCAAAATTATTATTGTTGCTATTGGTGAAGGTAGGAGGTGCTTGAATGTATAAAAATAAATTGTATATTTGTACTTGTGCTTCTTTATGCAGGTTTCAAGACTCGCTACGCCCAAGACATTGCAAGACACCTGATGAAGAAATCGCCGCACGCCATTGTAAGAAAGTAAGCAAAGTTCGATGTAGCATATGATGACGAAAATACGCTAAAATTTTGATTAAATTTATGGAAATCAAGATTCATTGAAAAAGAAATCAAGTACATCAAAAATAAATAATCTAAAATGAAATTTGAATGATTTAAAATTGAATATATGCTTGTGCTTCTTTATGTAGGAGATCGAAGACTCTACTAATGCTCAATAGGGCTTAGTGGGTATGAAGATACGGCTGTGGTGTCGCAAGACACCACTCGCTATGCTCATTAGGGCGTACCAAGTAAACCAAAATAGTTTCAAAGTAGCTCCTTACGTGGGGATGACGCCAAAATACTGTCAAAATGATGTCGAATTTTCATCTGAAATTCGGGACTTAAACAAATTTAAATAAAAATCGTTTAAAACACCATGACTTACATAAACAAACTTGAATCAAAACTCAAAGGGAAATTGAAGTATAAGTGATAAATGAAAATATTAAATTTTACTTGAAATGCAATTGAACTTGCAGAATCTCTATGGGAAAATTAAGGCAAGTGAAAACAATGAATTTAGAAGAAGGGAATACATTATATTTATATGCATGAATCAACTTTTATGTGAACTCTACCATAACTCATGATAATTTTAACCAAATAATTGGTGAAATATGAAATCAAAGAGTCCATTAATGATATGTTATGAAGACGATAAAACTCGTTAAGGGAGCCATAAATATGAGAGGTTTTGAATAAGCTTCCTATGCATATCATAACATAAATAACTCAAATTCAAGCATTTGAAGTTTTGGTAGTAATACATAATTAAAACAAACATTTGCATGAGAAAATTCTATGGAGTTGAAGGTTGAATTGAAAAGAGAGGAGGTATCTATATTCATAGCATGAGTTGATATATTCATAAGCTTGACATATCTAAGGATGTTTTATAAGAATGTAGAAATCCATAAGGTATGAGAATAAATAACCTTATTAATCAACAAGTTATGAAAACAAGAAACAAGCTAAATGAGGAACCTTCAAAAAGAGAAGGAATCAACTTGAATATTACATTCCATTGATTCATTGAAGTATTTTTGAGGAGTTTAATTTTCATGCAAAACCACAAATCAAATTGTCATTTGGATCCATAACTTCAAGAAACATGTAAATACTTGAGTAAAGTGAACTCTTTATATTCATTTTCAAGCAATTCTATATAATATTCAAGTATTTCAATTTACGTGAGCTTGCAAATATAATAGTATGATATTTTCAATAGCTCAACTTAAATATTGAAAGATATGTGTAAATATATTAATGAGGATGAATCTATTGCACATCTCTTGAAGCAAGTCTATGTCATATTCAATTGGTTTGAAACTTATGCAAGCTTTTAAATGAATGAAATCAACGTCACCAGATTCGCAACACATCTTACAAGCGAACAGAAGACGTTAATTAAGGTATTTTTAAATACACCCGCATGGGCCCCGACACTATGCTGAATGTTTATATTCAAGTGTTTGAGGAAGCCGCGTAGGTTGCTACCCGATTTAGTCTCAGGACTGGATCTAAGTTAACAAAACCTAAAAATCTATTATAAGAATTTTAACTTAATAATAAAATATCTAAGAAGCTAATTCTGTCAGGTGGTAGTAGATTTGATCCTCTGTTATGAGCTAAATAGAGTTAACAAGATCTAAAGCTCTTAAATATATTCAAATCAATTAATTAACCACCCCGATGATGGCCGCATTGATTGAAAATCTTAACCGGAGGGGATTACTACTTTTTAGATTTTTTTAAAATTATTAGATCTCGAATTCAAGTTTATAAATTCAAGTCATAAACCTGATCCTCTACTAGTAAATAAGTAGAGTTGACAAGGTCTACTCCGATGATGACCGCATTGACTAAAAATCTCAACAAGAGGGATTACTACTATTTAAATTTTCTTAAGTTATTATATATTGAATTCAAGTTTATAAATTCAAGTCATAGACCTGATCCTTTACTAACAAATAAGTAGAGTTGATAAGGTCTACCCCGATGATGGCTGCGTTGATTGAAAATCTCAACCGAAAAGGATATTATCATTAAAAGATATTTGAGTTCTAAACTAATTCATCATAAAACTAAATTTTAACTAAAAAAACATTCAAACTAAAAGAAATTTATCATTTAAATACTTAAAGAAAACAATTCATCCACTTATCCACCATCATTTATTTGGGATGACAGATTAAGAAAACTCTATCTCATAAAAGAGCTAGTACCAAGTTAAATAAACCATTATATTCAAACTCAAATAATCTCATGCAGTAAGGATGTGGCCCGTGTCCTATGTCCACGTGGTTTGGCCAGTATGCTCCACATATGATGCGGTTACAACCAGAGTCCTCTAATCGTGTAGTTGCCACCAAATGACACCATTATATTACAGTCACAACTGTAGCCCGTATGTTCCCCAATGGCTCAGCCCTTTAATTTATGAATCATAGGGTATATTTGATAAGCACAAAGCCTTTTTGTTAGCTAATGTAGACTTAAGACTGTCTCCTTAGACAAACACCACCCGAGGTCTACGAGAATTTCTTGGATGACGTAACCCATGTGTTGCTGATAAATATCCTTCGGTCAGGCTGGGTCGACGACGTCCTCTGACTAAGTAGACTAGGGACCACGACAGCCTGGGATGACGAAACTATGAGATCTAGATCGGGCACGTCATCATTCCACCAACCATATGCTTTAAGTTAAAATGATGAATTTCATAAATTCTAAACTCCAAAATTTTAAACTCCATATGCTACTACTATACGATATGCATTCAGCAATCTAATGACTAGCCTTAATCGAAAGTTCTCTCTCACTTATTGTGAGGGGTAATTAATTATAGTGCTGCCATAGAAACCCGGAACCGATTTAAAGTCCTCACAAATGAGGCGAAATCTGGTAGTGTCTTATCTACTATTCCATCTGCCTTCTAAAAATTACACTGACACTTAAATCATACTCTCATCAATACGAGAGGTCGGTGGTGAATATTCGGAGCCCATAATAGCCTTCTTAAATGTTATACAACTTCCGCTTGAATTTCAGTTATTGTTTATATATTTGATTCTACATTGAAGAAATTGCAGTTCATGAATATTCTTTTAATGATGAATTGTATATTATTGAAGATTTTCTATTTTAATACAATGTTACATTTAATCATGTTAGACCAAAATTTGCACTTACATTAGAATATGTTCATGAACTTGAATTTAAAATTGAGCATGAGTCATATTTTGAGTTTCAAATTAAATTTAAGTATGATATCACATATGTTGACCTCACTTTTGGAGTGAGTTCTCAATCTCCCTATCTTAGGTTTAGGAATCTCTAGACATTAAGACTTCTTTAATCATAAGACACCTGTAGTACTTAGGTGAACACTTAACCCAAGCCTAGAGACTTAGGAGAATTAACCATAGGACCAGGCTATGCCTTAGGACACAAAAAAATCCACCTACCCTATAGCTTAAACCCAATCCATGTTCACTTTCTTAAACTATAACCAAACCTCAAATTCAATTCAAATATCAAATCCAAATCCAAATCTAAATTCCAAGCCAAATGATTGAAGCTCATGATTAAATCTAAACTCAAAATCAACATAAGCCCTATGATTTTATCTTATGGACTTAGCCAAATTCAAATCAATCCAAACTCAATTGATTTTCTCAAATATTAATTCAACCCTTCAATCAATCCATCAAACTTACAATCAAACTCAATTCTAAATCCAATTTGCAAAATCTACAATCATGCCAAATCCTATCTAAGCCATGTGACCTTCTTTCATGAACTTAGCCAAAATCTCATTCAAATCAAATTAAACTCAATTGATCCTCTCATGGATCAATTATTCCATCAATTATCTTTCTAAATATAAATCAAATCTACATTCAAATGATCAAAACTAAATCAAACTAAATCAAATTAAATCAAAACCCTTCCTAAGCCATATAAATTAACCTTCATGAGCTTAGCCAATATCCAATTCAAATCAATCCAAAGTCAATTTATTTTCTCATGAATCAATCATATCTTCAATCATCTACACAAATATTAATAAAATATACACTTAAATCATCAAAACTAAATCAAAATCCAAACCTAAGCACATGACCCAACTCCATGGCTTAGCCAAATTCCTACATTCTAAACCCAAACTCAATTTATTTTCTCATAAATCAATTATACCTTCAATCATATTCAAAGATATAAATGAAATCCATAATCATCAAGCCAAACCAAAATCAACCCAAGTCAAACCAACCTAGCTCATTTGATTTGAGATTTTCAAGTGAACCAAAACTCATTTGAACCCAAACCAATTGCAATTGAATTTATATATAAATCCTAAATCCATATACAAACTCAATTAAATAAAACTTAACAAAATCGACAATTGTATTTGTCCAATTTGACCAATTTATTTGAACCAAAATCTAATTCAATCCAAATCAAAGTGAATTAAGCCAATCCAACTTTCATGACATGATTGTTGATCATCCTAGGTTAATCAATTATCATAAATTGAGTCAATCCAAGTCAACCTAGCCTTTTGACCAAGTCAACCCCTTAACCCATATGAACCTAAATTAGCCAAATTGCAACCTAAGCCAAATCTTTTAAAACCAATGATTTATACCAACCCAAAATCAATATTTGAACATGACTTGACCTTTAATTGAGCTAAACAAAATCCAATTGGCCCTCTTGACTAAAGTTGATCCAAATTGACCTAAATGGACAAAATAGTCAAATCAAAATCAAAATCAAATTGATTGCAACAAATGGCTCAAGTTTATTTCAAATTGATTGTTGAACTTGAACAAAGCTTCAACTAAGCCCAATTGACCCCTAGACCCAAATGACCTATTGAACCCAACTTTACCTAAAGGATAAAACCAACCTAAGGCCTAATCAAATCCAAATTAAACTCAGTCAAAGCCTACACCATATTTAAAATGCTCAAACAAACCCAAACCAAGCCATGGCCCAAGCCAGTTTAGTCAATTGGGTCAAATTGGTCAACTTGACCCATTTGACCCAAATGAACTCAAATTAACCAAAACTAAATCTAAACCAAATTGAACCAAACCAATGAGATTAATACATCCCAAATGATCATATGAACTTGACCCAACCCCTTGGTTTGACCCAATTTGACCAATTGGTCAACCTAACCCGATTTGACCTAATTTGACCCAAATGGGTCAAATTGAGCCAAACCAAATCAAATGAACTCCAAATGACATAAAATTTGGCCCAACCCACTTTTGAGTCATTTCAAATCTATCAAATCAAATCCAATGCCAAATGACCATCCTACCCTTGGGTTAAGGGTGTCACAAGAGACAAATCACACATGTAAGTGGTTATTTCTATTCTTTGGCCACTTAACACTCTCCCATTGGTCCACTTAGGCTCCCAGGACACTAACTAACCTGACCTAAAGGTGATTGGGTTGATCATGACCCAAGGGGAGGTGAAATCACCTCACCTCCCTTATTGGAGCACTTGAAACACCAAGGACATCCACTACCCTCCTTGGCAGCCACCTCACACCTTCACCCAACCAAACCGAGCCAACTGATCCACTGAAGGACACCCACGACCCTCTGAGGTGGCCAAATGATCACATAGAGCCAAATCAAGCTGAGCCATTCGATCCATGGGAGGGGGGTATACACCCCATCATTTCCACTCAAACTCACACCAATTCACTCCTTAGAGGCCTATCTACCCAAGACAAATCACCAGAGACATTTCCCAAGCTCCCAAGCTCATCCCACAATCCCTAATCTCAATTTCCTTCAAGCCAAAATAGGGCAATATCCCATTCACTCCCATCTACTGAAGACTCAACCAAAGTGCAATGAACTTTGTACACACCTTCCTTGGAGCTAGTCGAGCAAGAATGAAACATCCCCTAAGCCCTCTGACCACCAGACGACCGACTTCGATCAACACCAACCACATACGCTTCGGGTGTTGTCCTTCTGAGCAAACCACCTTGAATTGGAGCTCGTGCTGATCAGTAGAGATTCATCTTTATTAGATGAAGCTTCCTCAATCGGATTAGGCAACAATCTTCAACTATGGTGAGGTATACCATTGAAACCGACCTTAGAGTGAAAATGAGTTAGAGCTTTTTGAAGAATACTTGCATCTCGCATGATCTTGGCTCTTGGATCTCTTCAGATCCTCCTTGCGAAGGTGTGGGATCGATTTGAGATCGATCCGAGCTCGGGTGAGCTTGAATCAATCGAAGGAAGGTGGACAGTGTCCGTCTTCCATCAATCGATAGATGAGGGATCATGCACCGTTCGTTCCATATGATTAGAACAGATGGTCATGATTAAATCTATTAGAATTATCCTATTTTATCCATTAGCGTCACGAGTTTAATCATGGTCATCTAATCTTATATCGAACAGTGCATGAGAAAGCGCATTCCACCGCTACCATGCAAGCTCTAACTCGGATTATTTTTAATAACCAATCTTGTGGCACCACGTGGTGCTAACGGGATTAAGAGTTAATTAGGCTCAATTAATGTGTTTTAATGGTTGAAACTTGTAAAATCATAACTAATTATAAAAGAAATTAAAAAATATAAATAAGTACTCACTTTAAAGGTATTTCAGAAGAGATTTTATTAAAAATGATCTTAATTAAATTTAAACTATAATTATAGCTTAATTGAGGTTTAATTAAAAAATTAATTAAATTAATTGCTCTTTAATTACTTAAGTAATTAATCCCAAACTTTATGGGTTAATTCAATGGAATGACTTCTGTCTCTCATAATTTTCTTGGGATTTGTTGCTTAATTAATTAGGGGAATTGACTAATTAAGCTTTAATTACCCTCGTAAGTTAATTATTCATTAATTAATCACATGAACAGTAAAATGCCAGTTAATTAAGTGGTTAATCACTATCCAATAGTGAATGGACTAATGGAATGAGATTGAGGCCTCCTCCCTAATCTATTTTCCCAATTTCATTTCATTAACCAAATTAATTAAGGCTAAATTAACTAATTAAATTACTCAATTAATTAAATTGAAATCATAATCATATTAAAACTTAACTAATTAAGTTTGGGTAGACCGTTAGGCATTCAATAACTTAACATAGTCTTAAGAAAATGATGGTTAACCTATATGTGTGGGTAAATCATAAGAGTAATCAAGTTTCTTAGCTTAATTAACCATCAATTATGAGTCAATTGCATTAGGCCCTTGTTAACCTCACTTTTGGAGAGAGTTCTTAGCTTTTTCATCATAGATCTAGGACTCTTATCGACACTAAGAGCTCTTTAGTCTTAAGATGCTTCTAGTGATTAGGTGAACACTTAACCTAAGCCTAGAGACTTAGAAGGTTTAGTCATAAGGGACTTAGGAAAACTTTCCTACCCTATGGCCTAAACCCAATCCATGCTTCCTTCTCAAACCAAACCTCAAATTCAAATTCAAATTCTAAATCCAAATCATAAATCAAATTCAAAACCAAATGATTGAAGCCCCTGACCAAACCCTTCCTAATCCCTTTGATATCATCTTATGGACTTAGCCTTAACCAAATTCAAATCAACCCTGATTCAATTGATTCTCTCAAATATCAATTCAATCTCAAATCAAATTTCAAATCATAAATCAATTCTAAACTCCAAGTGATTGAAACCCATAATCAAATTCAAAATTTAAAATCCCTTCTTAAGCCATATGAACGTCATTCATATGCTTAGCCAAAACCCCTTTAAACCAAATCAAACTTGATTTATTTTCTTATAAATAAATCATTACTTCATTCATATTCATAAATATAAATGAAACTTACCCTCCAATGAAAAAAAATAAATCAAACTAAATCAATTTCCTACTTAAGCCCTTTTGACCTACATCCATGAGCTTGGTCAAATTTGCTTCCAAATCACTCCAAACTCAAGTGATTTTCTCATGAATCATTTATATCTTCATTTATATTCCCAAATATAAATGAAATATAAATTCAAATAGCCAAAACTAAATCCAAAATTAAACCAAAATCTAATTTATACCCTTTAAGCCAATTCCTTGAACTTGGTTAAATCCTATCCAAATCAATTCAAAACCCAAGGATTTCTTCATGATTCAATCATTCCTTCAATCATTATTCCAAATATAAAAATAAATTACAATTATTAGACCAAATCCAAGATAACTCAAATCAAACCCAAGTTAGCCCTTTTAACTCAAATTATCATATGAACCAAGATCCATATGGCTTAAAATCATTTGCAATTGGATTCATATTTCCATCTCAAACCCATTTGTCAATACAACTAAACTTGAATCAAGCTATGATCAAGCTACTTAACCCATTTAGGTCCACTTGACCCAAAGTGACCTAAAAGAGCTTCTTGAGCCAAGTTTTAATCCAACCCAAATTGGATTAAATTGAGCCCATCCAAACTTCATATCATGATCAACAATCATCTTAAGTTAATTAATTGTCTTGAATTGGGTCAAACCAAGTCAACCTAGTTCATTGACCAAGTCAACCTTTAGCCTAAATGAAACCTAAACTAGCCAAAATACACAATATGCCAAATTGATTGAAACCTTTGATTCAAACAAATTAATAATCAATGATTAAACATGACCAAACCATCAATTGAGTTAAACCAAGTCCAACTGGCTATTTGACCCAAGTTGACCCAAATTGGCCTAAAAAGCCAAAATAGGTCAAATCACAATCCAACCCAAATTGATTGCAACAAATAGTTCAAGTTCATTCCAAATTGATTCTTGAACTTGACCAAATCCATTATTGAGCTCAATTTGAAAAATTGGTCAACCTAACCTAACCTAGCCCAAATTGACCTAATGGGTCAAATTAGCCAAAATCTAAATTAATTTCAAATTAAACCAAACCAAAGTTTACAATTATTTTCAATTATCCAATTGAACTTGACTCAACACCTAACCCAACCCAATTTGGTCAAATTGGTCAACTTGACCAATTTGACCTTTATGAACCTAAATGAGCCATAATCAAATCCAAAGCAAAATTGAACCAAACCAATGACAACAATATCCTCCAAATAGTCATGTGAACTTGACCCAACCCTTGGTTTGACCCAATTTGACCAATTGGTCAACTTGACCCAACCTAACTCAATTTGACCTAAATAGGTCAAATCAAGCCAAATCAATTCAAATAAACTCCAAAATCACTTGAAATTTGGGCTAACCCACTTTTTACCCATTTCAAATCTACCCATACCAAACCCATGGCCAAATGACTATTTTTCTCTTGGGTCTCCCAAAGAGGTTGAGCCATGACTCATGGGGAGATAAAATCACCTCCCCATTCTCATTGGAGCATTTCAAACCACCAAGGACACCCACTACTCCCATGGTAGCCACCTCCCACCCTTCATCCACTCATGTGAGGCAAAGTGGAGTGATTCTTTGCCCAAATCGAGCTCCCTATTTCAGTCATTGATCAAACAAGCTGAAACCATCACTACCATTCAAGCCAAGGAAGGAGGGGGTATACCCCCCTCATTCTCACTTAAGCACAGACACTCACACTCGATTCAACCCTAGCAGCTAAGGAAAGAGATCCTAGAACCTCCCCTTGCATTTCCTGAGCTCCCTAAAAGCCCCATTCTTGGTTTTACATGAAACTAAAATAGGGGAGAAAACCAGTGATTCCTATTTCCTCATTTTGCTACTAAAGTACAATTGATTTTGCACACACCATTCTTGGACCTAAACGAGTTGAAAGGAATCATTTCCCAAGCTTCCTGATGGCCGGAGGGTGAAGTTCGATCAAGACCAATTGCTTATGTGCCGTGGGTTAGTCCTTCGCCAACTACACCAAATCAAAGCTTGTAGCTCAACATGGCTTCATTTCTACCAAATGAAGCTTCCTCAATCATTGGAACCACCGATCACAAGCTCTGATAGAGTATGCCATTAAAACTGATCATTATCTAAAAATAGGTTGGTCCTTTATGAAGGAAACTTGTATCTCATGCGATTTTCATCATTAGATGTGTTTGTTATGCTTCTCCAAAGGTGTGAGATCAATTTCATCTCCATCTGAGCTCGAGTGAACTCAGATCGAGCAACAATTGACAGACGGTATCCATCACTCACCACTTGGGAGGAGACAGATCATGGATCATCCATTCTGCGTGATCAAATAGATGGTCTTGATATGATCATGTGTAGTACCCCTCTTTTTCCCTTTAGAATTGTGCATTTACTCATGGCCTTCTGATCTTAGATTGATGGTCCAAGCAAAAAGTGCATTCTGCCGCACATCGCCTTCGATTAACTTAAATAACTAATCCCACACATGGAAAGCGATCGCCACCATGTGGTGCCGATAGGATTAGGGAGATTAATTAGGTTAATTAATCTATTTTTAATGCTGAGACTTCCAAAATTCATAACTAATTATAAAAAAATTCAAAAATTACAAATGAGGGCTCATTTTAAAGGTATTTTAAAGGGAAATTCATTAAAATTATTATTATTACTTAAGGTTTAATTAAAAATTTAATTAGCTTAATTACTCTCTGATTAATTATTGAATTAATTTCAAAATTTCCAAAGATGTTTAAGGGGATGACCTCTGCCTCCCCCATTTTTCTCTTGTGATTTATTGGACAACTAATTAGGGAAACTAATGGATTAAGCCTTAATTACTCTCCTCTCTTAATTAATGATAATTAAGCAAATGAATAGTAAATTAATCAATCAATTAAGCATATTCACCTCTATTAATGGTGATGAAGTTTAAGGAAATGGATTGAGACTCCCTTTTCCAATCTTTTCTTTAAGTCTTCTCCATTCTCTCTTAAATAAATAAATAATTAAAGCCCCTTAATTATTTAATTAACAAGATTAATAAAAATAAATAAATCATACCTGAACTTTAATTAACTAATTGAAAGGATTTAGGGATTGAGACTTAGGCTCTCTTCTTTGCCTTCCTCCCTAAGTTTATTTCATATTACTGATTAAGGATAATTAAGATTTAATTAGATAATTAATGAACTTAAATAATTTGATTGAATCTACTTCTCTAATTAACTTTTGGATAGCTCTTTGGGTGTTCAATAACCTAAAGAGAGAGCTAATGAAATTATGGTTAGCTCATATGTGTGAGAAAATCATAAGAGTAGTTAAGTGAGCTTAATTAATTAATAATTATGAGCTAATTACATTAGGCCCCTTTCACTATTTATTTTTCCATGTGGTTACATATCATATTAGCTCATAATTGTTTAATTAATTATCTTAAGGTGACAAGTTAAGGGTTAATTAATTGATTTAATCCATGATTAACTTAATCAATCCATAAAATCAACTTAATTACTTTTTTATTAAATCAAATGAACTCACACACATAAGAATGAGATTAGGACCAACAAACCTCTTTCACATTTCATAAATCAAATCAAACTTGAAATCAAAAGTGTCTTTAACAAACTTTGGTTTATTTTAAATAAGCTTGTTTAATGTGAATGTCCTTAGGAATTAGTTGGTTTGAATGAGATTGTATGCCTATGTTTCTTTATTTTCTTTCAATCATATTAAAGTGTTTATGTCATTTGATTCATGCACTCATCTCTTTTAAAATTGATCAAATAAAAAATGATTTTCTTTATGTAAATTTGCATGTATTGACTTAATTAAAGATATGTGTGACTATTATCACTACTAAATCTCAAACATATTTTCAAATGCTTCTTAATAAATAAGAATATGTGTTTATGACTTTAGTTTCATATATATATATATATATATATATATAGAAGTGAATATAAATTATGTATATGAAGTGATGTTTTCTTTCTTATATTCATGTGTTAATTTACATAAGTAAGAATGTTAATGAGTATATTAGTCTGGACATCCCAATGACTCGTGGCTTTAAGTAGCCCTAAGGAGGTTCCTACCTCACTCCCTTGGTGTAGAACAATGGCGACATACTTGCGTGATTTCATTCTTATGCATATTTGACATTTTAGATGAAGCTTTAATTCTTATACACAAATAAATCAATTAAATTGAATCCAAATTTTGTATAGTTTTCATTTATATAGTTGCTTGCACATTCGTATATATTTGAGAATAATGGTTATATTAGTCTAAACATCCTAGGGATGTACAACTTTAAGTAGCCATAAAGAGGTTCCTCTCTCACTCCCTTAGTGTAGAACAATGGTGTCGTACCTACTTAAAATTCTCATATATATATATATATATATATATATATATATATATATATATATATATATATGTGTGTGTGTGTGTGTGTGTGTGTGTGTGTGTGTGTGTGTGTGTGTGTGTGTGTGGCACAACTAATGGATGAAAACTATAATTTAATCAAATCAAACTCTTTTTTGCATAGTTTTCTATTCTTATAGTTGTTTATACATTTATATGTATTTAAAAATAGCGGGTATATTAGTCTAGAAATTCTAGGAACGCACGGCTTTAAGTAGCCCCAAGGAGGTTCCTACCTCATTCCCCTGGTGCATAACAATGGCGATGTACTTGGTTAAAAATTTTATACATTTAAATGTGTATTTAGCTAATGAATGAAAACCATCTTTTTTATTAAAAAGACATTCATTCATAATTTTTTGTTCAAGTGGTTGGATTGATTAATCATGTAACTTAAAGCTCTTTGCTTATGCTTTTGCATAAGAATTTAGATTGAGCTTTAAAATAATATGATAAAATAATTCAACCAAATGAAATATCAATTCCAAATACATTTGCTTACATTCATCATTCAAGTATGTTAAAATATAAATTGTATATATAGGTATATTTAGGACTTAACCATATGCATGGTATATATGATGGAAAGAAATAAATAGACATGTATCATGTGATGGTAATTCATCCCAATTAATCTTAAGATGTCTTTCTTATTGAATGAATTTATTTAAAGTGAACCTAAACTTAGGATTAATTAAAATATGTGGTAAGCCATTCACTAAAGAGAATTGATTAATTAATTAGTTTTAGATGTAATTTAAGTTAGGGATGAAAGAGAGTGATCCTCTCTCTTCTCTTCTTAGTTATTTTTGTAGGTCAAATGAAACAAAATATTAGAAAAACTTTTACCAAAAGCTTAGTTAATATTAACTGCCTTTAATACACAAACATTAGAACTAAGTCACCATTTGTAGCTTTATGTTAGGACGGTGTATGGTTTGATGTATATTTAGCTTTATAATATATTATTTTAGACTGGATGTTAGAGTGCATGTTTCAGATTTGAATGTTAGCCTTATTAGCTAATCATGTTTCTGTGAGATTAAGGGCCACTAAAAAATAAATATAAATGCTCTCTTTGCAGGTCATTTAAGCCCTTAAGCATAATCTAAGTTAGAACAGATGGGCTTGGTTACCCATGTGCGAGGTGCTAAGCCCAAATTATAAATATAATTACTTGAGTGGAATGTATGTTTAGCTAACCTTTATTTTGCAGGTGTAGTTAGATTTATCTTTCCATTTCAATGTAATTTTGCAATTAGGAATTATGATTAGTGCTTTAGGGGAATTAGGATGAGCATTGGCTAAAAAGAATATGTCTTATGTGCCATGTGATGCCTTGAAGTGAGCCAAATCAAAGAAGCAAAGAGAAAGAAAGAAGACATAAAGACTTGAAGAATGAAGTCCCCCATAGCATGTATTCATTCTTAATTGTAATTATTCTTTTGTAATCCAGGTTGTATAAGAGTAGAGCTTGGCTACCCTTTTTTTTTTCAGGTAATACGGCAGTACCCAATCACACTAGCCTTTTATTCTTTTGTGCTAACTGTATAAATTGTTTGATGATTTATTTATATTGTGCATTAGAAATTACATGCCTCTTACAGTTTCTTTTTGTATTGATGCTTTGATGTGTGGCCTGGATGCGATTATGCCCTTAGAAAAATAAATTTTCTAGCCAACTACAACTCATAATTAAATTTATAAACAACTCATAACCTCACATAAAGCCTAAGCATTAAATCAAGATAAATAAAAGATTTAGCATCCCCTTAACTAAATATTGTATGTCTAATATCATGCATGCATCTTCTACCACTCTATAAAATGAGGGCCCCCATTCTTGCACATATGGGAAATGCTTGACCTATGAGAGCAACTCCTACTAATGGGCTTCACCCTCTTCTTTCTTGATTTGGCCCATAACTTAATCCAACATGAATTTAGGCATATAAAATCTCAAAACCTTTGTCAAACTGAAGTGTCAAATATAAATAAAATTTGAAAAGTTTTGCGTTAGACTAGGTCATTACTCATACCACTCATGCTCTAGTATCTTAGGGAGTGGGTTTAAGGATTTAGTCTCTTTCTAAATAATAACAACCTAACTATCTTGCAAAATCATATGACTTGCCTACATAGTTTTGAAGTGTAGGAAGAGTTAGCTAGCTGCTACTCTAGGTGGTTATAAGTCTAGCAGTGGGATGATTTATTCTCTCTTGTGGAGTTAAACTATATACCCATTTTTTCTTAGATTTAAGACATGCTTTGCCCTCACTAAAGCTCCTAGATTTAGGATATAAGGTAGCTTTATATAAAGCACCTCTTTGCATTTTCACAATCTTATGTTGTAGGATTATAAGTCATTTCTAATAAAATGTCAACTTCAATAAAATCAATCTCTTCAATTTCAAATATATATAAAGTTCAACCATAGGATAGTTTAGGATGCTCATTAGGTTTCTAGTATTATGAGCATCCCCTACTCATCTCCTTTGGCTTCAATAATAAGTCTCTCCTTTTGATCTATCCCACTTGATTTTATAAATATAGCCAATTTATTGATAGTCCTATATTTGAATTCTTTGAAGACAATAATTACCTACTTTAATCAAGAGTATTCCTAAGGAACTCACCTTTTTTAGGATGTAATTAACTATGGGGGCTTGCCCCCATAAGGAACTTTAGAACCCTATTTAAATAAACCCTACTTTACATCCATGTAAAGTAGGGAAAAAATCTATGGTACATTCGAAGACCCATCATGCCTTAAGAGTCCTTATTAGGTGATTAAGTCCACCATAAGGTAGTAAGTTCTATCTTTTGAGATAGTGCACTATTTCTTGATGTCGTAACCAATCACCTCAATAAGTACATCCTCAGATCTGTATGGTGTCCCCCCTATATACACACACATACACATCTCCAAAAATAAACACTACAACCCTTTTCCTTTTGTAGGATCATTGATAATTTTATTTTCAATACATGTGCATATCATGTTGGCTCATGATTATTTAGTTAATTATGTTAAGGTAACATATGAAAGAGTTAATTAATGGATTTAATACATATCACAACTTAATTAATCCATTAAATCAACTTAATTATATTTCATTAAACAAAATTAATTAACAAACATGGGAATGGGTTAGGATCAACAAAACTCTTCTCATATCTTTAAATTAAATAAAAAATATGAAACTAAAAATGGCATTAAGAAAGCTTTGGTTTACTTTAAATGACTTTACTTAAATATGATTGCCCTTAGAAATTAATTTGATTGAATAAAGTCATGTGTTTATATTTATTTATTCCTTTCCAATCATGATTAAATGTTATATGTCATTTGATTTCATACATTCATGCTTTCAAATTTAAACAAATCAAATGGTCTTTCTTTATGTAAGCTTGCATGTATTGGATTAATTTATAATATGTGTGGCTATTATCACTAATAAGTTCAAATTACTTTCCTAAAGTTTATGAATCAATTACATTGATTAGAGTGATGGTAGTTATGAATACATACAGGTTCGCATGTGCTTATAACTTAAGTATATAAAGTAAAGCTTTGTTTTCCTTAACTCATGCATAGTTTTACATGTATTTGAATGTTAATAAGTATATAGTTTGGACCTCCCAGGAATACAAAGTTTTAGCTAGCCCCAAAGAGGTCATTTGATTACCTCACTTCCCTAATTAAGAATGACACATACTTATTTGATTTCATTTATATGTATTTCTACACTAAAATTTGGATGAAACCTTGCTTCATATACATAAATGATTCAATCAAATAAAGCATAATTTTTTGCATGATTTTCTTCCCCTTATTTACATATACATTCATGTGTAGTAAGATAATAAAGTATACTATCTAGACATCTCAGGAATACGAGGCTTTAGCTAGCCCCAAGGAGGTTATTTGATTACCTCACTTCTAGTTAACAAAGGCATGTACTAGCTTATTTCTCTTTACCTATGTATGTATGTGTGGCTAAAGGATGAAAGTCCCTCTTTTCTACTAAAAATGCATGCATTCATGATCAATCAAATATTTGGATCAATTAGTCATGTGATTTGGAGCCTTCTTTTTCATATTCATGTATATAAATTTACATATGCTTGAATGCAAATGGGTATATAATTTGGATATCTCGAGAATACGAGGCTTTACCTTAGCCAAAGCCTCGCCCCAAGAATATCATTTGATTATCTCACTTCCCTAGTTAACAATGACACGTACTTATTTAATCTCATACCTATGTATTTTTGTATAAGAATTTAGATAGAGCTTTAAATTAATATGATTAAATAATTCAATCACATAAAAGAACATAAACTTTAAGTACATATATACATTCATTATATAAGTGTGCTAAAATATGTTGCATGTATAGGTACGCTTAGAATTAAAATCAAATGCAAGTTACATATGATGGAAAGGAATGGATTAGCATATGTCATGTGATGGTAATTCAATTGGATTAATCTTTGGATGCCTTTATATTGAATACAACTATTTAAGGTGAACTTAAACTTATGATTAATTAAAATATGTAATAAGCCATTTACTAAAGAGAATTAAATCAAATTCACATGCTTTATAAAGTGATTTAAGGTAAGGATGAAAGAGGGCAATCCTCTTTCTTCTCTTTAGAATGTTTAAATGTTAAGTGTAAATCACCTGAAATAAAAGAAAGCATAAATTAAAATCCTCCAATCAATTAAATAACTTAAAGTGAAATCAACCCTTTATGTTAAATGGAAGTCTTCTACACTTTGAAAAACATAACTCTAATGCTTAGTAAGACACACCACACAAGCCTTAACACACACATTAGAACTAATTTACCATATCTACTTCTATGTTAGGGCGGTGTATGATGTGATGTATATTTTATTTTGTGATGTATTATTTTAGACTAGGTGTTAGGGTGTATGCTTTGTAGACTGGACTTAGGTTGATATTAGCCTAATCATGTTTCCTGAAGGGGATTATGCTTAAGGGGGTGCTTAAGATAAAGTTGAATGCTCTCTTTACAGGTTGCTTAAACCCCTAAGCATAATCCAAATTAGGACATGAGGGCTGTTGATCTCAATTTTAGAGTGAGTTCTCAACTTCCTCATCATAGATCTAGGACTCTTATAGACACTAAGAGCTCTTTAATCTTAAGACACTTCTAGTGATTAGGTGAATACTTAACCTAAGCCTAGAGATTTAGTAGGGTTAGCCATAGGGTTAGGTCATACCTTAGGGATTGGTGTTATTTTCTATTTTTAAATTATGGAATTTAAAAAATATATACTTATTGGGACACCACGTAGATCCATAGATGTACTCATTAGGGTGATCAGATGTGACATTGAGGAATGGTGTACTATCTTTATAGACAGAAGTTACCATCCTACAATGAACCTAATCACCTAATAAGGACTTCTAAGGACAATGGGTCTTCAAATGTACCAGAGATCTTTCCCTACCTTTCATGAAAAAGTAAAGTAGGGTTTATTTTAAATCGGGTTTATTAAGTTCTATGGAGCATAGTTTACATCTTAAGGAATGAGATTCCTTAAGAATACTCAATTAAGGTAAATGATCATTATCTCCAAAGATTTCAAAGATAGGACTATCAACAAATTGGTTATTTTTTGAAAACAAGTGGGATTGATCAAAAGGAGGGAGTTATTATGGAAATTAAAGGGAGATGAGTAGGGGATGATCATGATACTAAGAAATCTAGTGAGCATCCTAAACTATCCTATGATTGGGCTTTATATTTTTGAAATTTGAAGAGGATTATATATTTGAGTTAAATTTTTATTAGAAATCTAGGGCATAACACATGATCGTGGAAATGCCTGAGAGGTGAGGATTTATGCTTGTAGCGTGCAAAAGAAACAACAACCTCGAATTCTAAATCTAGGGAGCTTTGATAAGGGCTAAAGCATGGCCTAAATCTAAGGAGAAAATGGGTATATGGTTTATCTCCATAAGAAAGGATAAATCACTTGATTGTTGGACTTATAATTGCCTGGGGGTGGCCGCCAACTAACTCCTATTTTTAAATACATGTATGCAAGTCTTATGCTTTGCAAGATAGTTAGGCTATTGTTTGATTAGAAAGAAGATAAAATCCTTAAACACACTCTCTAAGAGACTAAATCATGAAGGGCATGAATAATGAGTTGAATATAATGCAATTTTTGTTAAGTTTTATTTTGATTTTTGGATATTTTTATTTGACATAGGCTATGGAATTTCATATGCCTAATACATGAGAAATTGGTTATGGGCCAAAATCAGAAAGAAGGAGGTGTGTTTCCACCATGGCTCTTAAAGGTCAAGCCATTTTCTCTAACAAAGGTGGAAGCCCTCCATTAGCAAGAATGAAGAAATATATTTTTATGCATGATGTGAGAATACAACATCTAGCTAAGGGGTTGCTAAATCTTTTTTTTTATCTTGATTTATGTTTTAGGCTTTAGGTGAGGTTATGAGTTGTTTAATTTAATTTTGAGTTGATTAATTGGATAAAAAATTTATTTTTTCCTAAGAGCCTAATCACATCCAAGCCATTCATTAAATAATGAAAAACTAAGAAAATGATGTCATCCTAATTGCACAATCATAAATAAAATATCAATCAATTTATAAAATTAATGCAAAAGAATAGGAGGCCTATGTGGTCGGGCTCCACCACACAAACCCAAAAAGGAAAATGAGTAGTCAAGATCCACTCTTATACAACCCAGGTTACAAATGAATAATTACATTTAAGAAGGAATTCATGTTATGGGGGTCTTCATTCTTCATTTCTCTCTTTTCTTCACTTATTTCTTCCTTTTGATTTGACTTGAGATGTGGTTTGCTCCAAGGCTTCACATGGTACATAAGACATGCTCTTATAACCAATGTTCACCTTAATCACCCCATAACATTCATTCCAACTTCAATTGCAAAATTTGCATCAAAGGGAAAGATAAATCTAACTAAATCTATAAAACAAAGATTAGCTTAACATACTATAGAATTAAAATAGTTATATGAATAATTTGGACTTAGCACTCACACATGGGTAACAAAGTTCTCATGTCATAATTTGGATCATGTTTAGGGGTATAAGCAACCTGCATAGCAAAAATATTTATATTTTTATTAGAGCGCCCCTTAAGCATAATCCCCTGCAGAAAGTATGATTAGATTAATATCGGCCTAACATCCAGTCTATGCACATGCTCCCTAACTTTTAGTCTAAAAATATTATATCACAAAATAAAATCAGGCATCAAACTATGCACCGCTTTAACATAGAGTTAGAAATGGAGACTTAACCTAATGTGTGTTCCATTTAAGGCTTGTGTGGCATGTCTTAGCTAGGCTTTAAGGTTGAAATTTCCTAAGTGTGAAAGATTCATTGAGGGTAGTTTTATTTTAAGTGATTTAGTTGATTTATCAATTTTATTTGATGATTTGATTTAGTTTGAATGAACCTATACTTAATTACTACATGTTGTAAAGAGAAGAAAAGAGAAGAGAACTTCTTTTTCATCCCTACTTTAAGTAATTTCTAAGGTAGTTTCATTAATAATTTTTCTTTAATGAATGTTTTATTACGTGTTTTAATTAACTCTAAATTTATATTTGCTCTAAATAATCCTACTCAATAAGAAAGGCATCTTAAGATTAATTAAGGTGAATTACTACCACATGATACACAACCATTTATTTCTTTTCACAATGTATACCATGCATATGAATGATCCTAAGCATACCTGTTGGTTAATAAATCTCTTACAAGGAGTAGCATTTTAAATCTGTGGAGAAAAGAAAGAAGAGTCCTTATGGAAATTCATCTTGGTAAGATGCCACGCAGATCTGGAAATGTACTTATTCAGGTGATCGAATACGTCATCAAGGTATAGTGTACTATATCGAAAGACAAAAATCACTACCCTTTAATGGATACAATCACCTCAATAAGGACTCCTAAGGATGATGGATCTGCATATGTACCAGAGATTCTTCTCATACTTTACATGAAAAAGTAAAGCATGGTTTATTTTAAATCGAGTTCGTTAAGTTGCCTACAGGGGCAAGCCCCCATAGTTAATTACATCCTAAAGGACAGGATCCTTTTGGAAAACTCTCGATTAAGGTAAATGATCGTTATCTCTGAAGATTTTAATAGGAAGGACTATCAATCGATTAGTTTATTTTTGAAGATCAAATGAGATTGATCAAAAGAGAGAGTTATTATCGAAGCCAATATGAGAATAAGTGGGAGATGCTCATGATGCTAGGAAACCTAGCGAGCATCTCAAACTATCATGTAGTTGGGATTTATATTTTAGAAATTAATTTAGTTTATTTGAGTTGTATTTTTTTCAATAGAATTTTAGGACTTAAGATTCCTTAACACAAGATTAAGAAATGCCTAAGAGGTGAGGAATTATGCTTATGACCCACAAGGGGAGAAACAACCTTAGAACCTAATCCAGGGAGCTTCAGCGAGGTCCAGAAGCACAACCTAAGTCTAAGGAAAAAAATGAGTATTTGGTTTGTCTCCATAAGAGAGGACAAACCACCTGACAGCTTGGACTTACAACCACCTAGGGGTGGCCGCCAACTAACTCCTCTTATGATTTTAAATACATGTAGGCAAGTCTTTATGCTTATGCAAGATAGCTAGGCTATTTTTTATTTAGAAAGACTAGTCCTTAAACTCACTCCCTACAAAGAGACTAGATCATGTAAAGGGTATGCTTCAAATGACCTAAATCTAATGCATTTCAAATTTCATTTTATTTTATTTTTGGACAATCATTTTGACTCAGACTAATATTCTTTTTTATGACTAATGCATGAGAAAGTAGATTATTGGCCAAAATTAGCGAGAAGTTTAGGAGGTGTGTTTCCACCATGGCCCTCAAAGTCAAGCAGGGTTCTCTGGCAAATATCGAAGCCCTCCAATCAAGAGTGAAATAAGATATTGTTGTGCATGATATTATAAAGAAAATAACTCATCTAGCTAAGGAATTTCTAATTCTTTTATCTTGGTGAGGTTATAAGTTATTTAATTTTATTTTGAATTATTAAGTTGGGTAAAAGATTTATTTTTTTCTAAAGAGCCTAATCCACATCCAGGCCATACATAAAGCAAGGAAGAAACTAGGAACAGTATGCCACTTAATGCTCAAGTTAAAAAAACATCACTCAATTTATAAAACTAGTGCAAAAAGAATAAATGGCCATTTGTGATCGAGCACCACCGTATAAATCCAAAAATATCAAATGTGGGTAACCGAGCTCTACCCTTATACAACCTGGATTACAAATGAATTAAATTATAATTTAAGTAAAGGAATTCATTGTTATGAGGGTCTTCAAGCTTTATTCTTCTTTTTTTTTTCTTATTTCTTTCCCTTTCTTCTTTTCTTCTTGGATCTTCCTTTGGATGCTTGAATGGTAGATGCTGCAAGGCTTCACATGGTGCATAAGATGAGATCTTATGACCAATGCTCATCCTAATCCCCCATAATAAATTATTCCAACAATCCTAAATATATACATTTTTATATGAAAAGGAAAAGCATTAATCTAACTAAACACCACACAAATCCCAAGCATGTATATTGGACCTATCACCCCACACATGGGTGACTAAGTCCACCTAGCCTATGGATCAGGCTAAGGGGTATAAAGCACCTACAAGCAAGAAGCATTTATATTTTTATTTATGATAACGCCCCTTTAGCACAATCCCCTGCAGAAAAGAATAGTTAGACTAAGCATGTCCTACCATTCATTCTATGAGCATACACCCTAACATCCAGTCTAAAACATTCATCACAAAACAAAATATAACATCAAATCATGTACCATCCAAACCTAAAGCTAGAAGTGGTGACTTAGGCTAATGTGTGTGTTTTAAAGGTTTGTGTGGCCTGCTTAGCCTAGGACATTAGGTTTGAATTTTCTAAGTATGAAGGACATGTTCAACTTAGAGGAGGGTTTCATTTAAGTTTTTTAGTGACTTTGGGTTATTTTTATTTCATGTTTTAGTTTGGTTTAAGTGAAACCTACAATTAATTACTAAGTTATAAAGAGAGGGAAAGAGAAGAGGACTTCTCTTTCCTTCCCTAATCCTTAAGTAATTTCTAAGTAAGTTCACATTTTAATTTCATTTAGGTGAATATTTTAATTAAATCTTTTAATTAATCCTATGTTTAGATAAACTCTAAAAAAACCTATCCAAAAAGAAAGACATTTTAAGATTAAGAAAAATGAATCAAAATTCACATAACATATGTAACATGCATATGGATGGACCCTAAGCATATCTATACATGCAAATGAAGATAATTAACACACTTTATGATGCATGCTAAGTATCACTTAAGAAAATTTAGAAGATTTAGATGCATGAATTTTCCTAAGTAGAAAATGTTTTCCTTATCCAAAATTTCACATACATGCATGAAAGTAAGAAAGACATAAGTGAGTACAACACCATTGTTAACCAGAGGTATAAGGTACAAGACCTAATCAGGCTACTTAAAGTCTTGCAACCTGAGTTGTCCAGACTAATATACCACTTTCCATAAGTACCAACATACATATAAAAAAAATGAGATGGAAAAAGAATATGCAAAAGTTTGCTTAATGGTTTTATTTTGTTTATGCAATTTATTCATGCAAGTGTAGGAAATCCTTCTTGAGTGAGAGCATAAGGATGAATAGGGTTTGGAATCAAGTAATTGTTGGGTTCTTTTCAAATGAACCCTACATCTTACCAACCCATATTCAAAACTATGCTAACATAAGAAAGGAAGGAAAGGCCACACTAAACATGCTTTATAATTCATCACATGCAATCTAATAATTAGGATATAAGAATAACATAATTTTAGATTTGATGTTTCATTTATAGATTTTGAAAATACTTTGGATTTAGTAGTGATAATAGCCACTCATATTTTACTTTAGTCAACACATGCACATTTGACATAAAGTAAACAATTTCCATTTTAAAATTTTAAAACATGAAATTATGGATGCATGAATCACATGGCATACAATCTAACATGTTGGAAAAGATATAAAGTAATGAAAGCATGTAAAAACTCACTTTACTTAAATCCCCTAAATACATTCTTAAAGAATAAGTTAACTTAGAATAAATCAAAGTGAATTTCAAAATGATTTTTTATTTGTTTGAAGTTTGATTTAATTTTGAAAAGGTGAGATGAGTTTGTTGTTCCTAACCCATTCCCACACATGTTTTGTATTTTAGTTTTATTTTTAGATAATTAAATCACTTTTAAATATTGATTAGGTTAAGGTTATGTGTGCTTTAATTAACCCCCTACAACACCTTAGAAAAATAACTAAGTAATTATGAGCTAATGAGATGACATAAAACCCACAAGGTATGTAAATTTGTAATGCACCTAGTAATGAAAAGGCCTAATAATGGCTCTCACAATTAAAAGTTAATTACTAAAGTTTTAGCTTAAGTACTTTTAAAACACCCTTTCACACTTATGAAAGGGGTTTTAATTTCCTTAATTAGACTTATGCTATTAAACACCTAAGAATCTACCCAAGGTAGATTAATTAAATTATTGAGACTTTTAGAATTTTGAAAATTATTTAAGGGATAATTAATGAATTAACCCTTAATTAAGAAGGGATTAAGGAAAGAAAAGGGGGTTTAAGGAATAGCTTAGGGGAAATACCCCAAAATTATTTCATAAAACACCTGCTCATTGTATCTAACCTTAATCCAAGTTAATCATAGGAAAAACCCACTAATTACACCTTAATTACCCTTAATTACATGAAGGGGATAATTAAGGAATGAGCTAGCAATTTCCCTAATCAAGGCCTTAATAAATCTCAAGAAAATTTGGGGAGGCAGAGGTCATCCCCTAAAATGAACCCTAGAAGTTTGAGATTAATTGGTGACTTAATTAAGAAATAAATAGCTAATTAACATTCCCAAAAAAACCAAAATTCAGAGAAAAAGGGAAATCAAAATACATTGAAAATATTTTTAGATAATTCTAGATGGAATTATCTATTCATAGCATTTTTCTCATATTTTTTTTGATTTTTTTAGGTTGAGTTATGATTTTTTGAAGTTTTTTGAATTAATTAAGAATTATAATTAATCCCTAATTAATCCTAGGTTAATACCTGCTCACGGCGTGACGTGTGGTGGCGGTCAGTGCGCTTTACACGCATCATACCGTGAGCCCCCTACTTAAGTTATTGCATGAGGGAATGATGGCGGCACACACACTTTTATTCTAAGTCGTTCGATTAAAGATCGAACGTTTGAGGATATACCCGTAGTTTTAAATCGAGGATTAATTTCTAAAATGTGGGAAATAATCTCAACCGTCCATCTAAAAGTGCGTGGATGGATGGCTGAGATGGGCTGAGTTCTTCCCTGAGGATTAATGTGAATCATTCACAATCCAAGGGGAGATCGGGGCTCGATCCTTCATGGATTTAATCAAGACTCAACCCACATAATCTAAAGGACCAAAGCGGCCAATCCAACAGTGGATTTTACATGAAATGGAAATTTCTTTCATAAAGAACCAAGACCTTTTAGCCTAAGTGGTCAGAAATACACTAACCTCACCGGAGGTGATCATCAGCGCTCGGGATCAATGAGGTAGCTTCATCTGGTGGAGACGAAGCCATGTTGAAGTTCCTAGCTCTTGAGGTTGAGTGTAGAGCTTTATAGACCAACTCCTCTTCACTCCCCTTGCAGCTTTAATTGAATTGATCTTCCCCTTACCTCTAGAACTCAATTGGATGCTTGGGTTAGCTCGAATTGGTCCTTTGATGATGAGTGTAGGAGGAATTTGGATGAGATTGAGTGTAGAAGAAGTTTGCTCTTCAATGGACCTCCCCTATTTTGCACTTTTTAAAATTGAAGAATGGGAATTCTCAATCCTCTCTAGGCACCTTGCGAAAGCTCTATGAAGGTTTCTAAGGTTTCCTAGGTTCCAATTGATCAAGTGTGAATGAAAATTTTAGTGAATTAGGGGGAGTATATCTCCACCTATGGCAATTAGACAGTCAAGCATAAGCTTGCCATTTTGATCCAATTGACCTCATGAGATGAGTTGTTTGGGTGAATGCACATGGTTTTGGCGAGGAGTGAAGGCTAACTCCCATGTGCATCCAATTGAGCTTTGGGGGGAGTTTGAATTTTCAATTTGGCCATGGGTGATCGAGTTTGGTCCATGGGCCAAATGGATTGAGCCAAACCTATTGGGTTGGGTGCACCACCCATCACTAGGTCCCCTTGAGGTTTTAGGAGAGCCTTAAGTGATTATGATGAGTGCATGACCAAAATACCCATGGGCTAGGCCAAAATTTGTTAGATGGCTTAGGGATATAATGGTCATTTTGCTATTTTTTTCAATTTGGGTATATTAGGTATGTTGAGCTAATAGGTTGGGCCAAGTTTCAATGGATTTGGAATCCATTTGATAGGGTTTGGCTCATGTGACCCATTTAGGTCAAAATGGGTCAACTTGGATCAAGTTGTCCAATGGGTCAAATTGGGTCAAACCAAGGGTTGGGTCAAGTTCATATGACCATTTGAAATATTTTGGTGCCTTTGGTTTGGTTCAATTTGGAATAGATTTGGCTTTGGCTCATATGACTCATTTAGGTCAAATGGGTCAAGTTGACCCATGTGACCCATTTGACCCATTTGACCTATTTGGATTAGGTCAATGGTAGGTTTAGGTTTGGTTAGTCATATGAAGTGGATTGGTATCTTTGTTTCCAATCAATTTGAGTTAGTTCAATTTTGGCTCAACATGACCCCTTTAGTCATGTTGGTCAAAGTCAAGGCTAGGTTGGGTCTAGTTGGCCAATTGAGGCTTTGGTCAAGTTCCACAAGTGATTTGGAATGGACTTGAATAATTGGTTTCAATCAATTTGGCTTAGATCAAGTTTTGACATATTTTGACCCTTTAGGTCAAAATAGGTCAACTTGGGTCAAGTGGGCCAATTGGGTTAGGTTAGGCTCAAATGTTGAATTGGACAAGTTCAAACATAGGTCATGAGTGAACTTGGATCAATGATTTCAATCAATTTATCCTATAGTGATTTGGCTATGTAAGGTTTCATTTTAAAGTGTTGACTTGGTCAACCCTTAAGTTTGACTTGTTGACCCAATTTGATTGATTGATCATCCCATGATGATTGTTGATCATGACAGAGAGGCAAATGTTTGGTTCAATCCAAGTTGGTCAATGGGAATTTTTAGGTCACTTTGGGTCAAGTGAGCCTAAGTGGGTCAAATAAACTTGGTCAAAGCTTGATTTGAAGTTGATTGATCTTGTATATGGACTTATGATTGAAATATAAATCCATTTACAAGGTTTGAAGTCAAATGGATTTTGATCCATTTGAAAATTTCATATTCAAAGGAAGAATATAAGAAGGGGTCTTGATTTTTTTGATTTGGGTTTTGATTGTTTGATTGAGTTTGAATTTATATATGAGCTCATGATTGTATTGATTGAACCATGAGAGAAAATCAAGAGTTTGGCTTGATTTGAATTGATTTGGCTAAGTTCAAGATTTTGACTTGAAAGGCTTAGATTTGATTTTGATTTGATTTGAGTTTGATTTTGGAGGGTTTTGATTGTTTGAATTTATATTTCATTTATATATGTGAATATAAATGAGAATATAAATAGATCATGAGAAAATTTCAAGGATTTTGAAAGAGTTTAATCATGATTTAGGTTAAATCCATTAAAGGGAATTTAAGGGATTTAATGGAAATTTTAATTTGAAATTTAATTTTTTTGAGTTGGATTTGATTGATTTATATTTATATTTCATTTATATATGAAAAAATAAATGAGAATGAAAATATATTTTGAGAAAATCCCATGAGTTTGAAAAGGTTTGATCAAAGTTTAGGTTAAATCCATTAATGGATAATTAAAGGATTTAAGAGAATTTTTCAATTTTAAATTTGGAATTTAATTTTTGAGTTGATTGATTTATATATTATCATTTATATATATGAATATAAATGAGAATATAAATAAGTTTTGAAAATCCCATGATTTGAATATTTGATCAAGTTTTAGTTGATTTTGGCTAAGTCCTTTAATGGAAAATTAAAGGGACTTAAGAAAATTTTCATGAATTGATTTGGAATTTTGAATTTGATTTGATGGGTTTGAATTTATATTTCATTTATATATGTGAATATAAATGAGAATATAAATGGATCATGAGAAAATCTCGATTTGAATAGGTTTGAATGATTTTGGCTAAGTCCTTAAGAAAGGGTTAAGGACTTAGAAATTTGACTTAGGAATTTTGATGGATTTGATCATGGTTTCAATCATGGATTTCAATCATGGAATTGAATCATGGAGTTGATTTGAGTTTGAGAAAATCAAATAGAATTGATTTGGAGACTTGAAAGAAGGAAAGTGAGGAATGGTTTAAGCTAAAGGGTAGGAGATTTTCCTAACACAGGCATGACCTATTCTATGGCTAACTCTTCTAAGTCTTCTAGGGCTAGGTGAGAGTGTCCACATAATCACTAGATGTGTCTGAAGACTAAGGAACTTTTTGAGTCTAAGAGAAATCCTATGCTTAAGGTGGAGGTGTTGAGAGCTCATTCTAAAAATGTGGTCAATAAAGGGCACCCAATAGGTATTGGTGTTGACCGAAAATATCAACAACATCGAGAGATCACATACACTAACATAAACTATCTATCCCTGACCCAAGGAAAAGAAAGAATCCAGAGCATAGTGCAATGTGGCTCTACTTATGTCCAAGACATAAGAGAGGGAAGAAATCCACTAAGGGATAGAGTGTGAACCTTCCACTAGGGAAGTAGGTTCAAGTCATCTACAAGGAGATGAAAGGTTTTTTGATTTGAATCTCACTTGGGAGATCTCCACAGGGGAGAGAGTTGAATTTGTTTTAAATTTTTGTTAGGTTTGAATTTTTTAGATGAACCTATTGGTTTGCAATGGGTTGCTTATAGGAGCCATGGAGGCTAAGACCTAACTCATTTACCAATCCAAAGGTAGTCTACTAAATAAAATACTAACCAAAGGGATGCCTTTTGGTATGTATATCTTAGGAAGAAAGCGTAGTAGACTTACATCCTCCAAGTAAGACATGTTGGGTAATCTATTGGCAAGGCAGATTGAACAACCTAGGGACTATTGAGTGAATGCCACTGGGGACTTAGATCAACTCAAAGATAGTCAAGATTGATTTTATTTTTTTTTATGTTTGATTATGATGGATCCCATGGGTTTTGATGAACTACATTGGTAGGGGCCAAGAATCTAGACCTAACTCAGTTTACCAATTCAAAGGGAGTAGTCTACCACAAGGTAGGACTATCAACCAAGGAGAAATGCCTTTTGGTATACAATGGTCAAATAAGAAGAAAGCATGGGGACTCACATCTTCTAGAAAAAGGAACCATTGGGGTGATGTTGCTTTGGCAACAAATCACTAGAGGCGACTATTGAGTGAATGCCTGGGGACTTAAATCTCAAAGATAGTCAAAAGATTAATTTCATTTTTAAATTTATTTTGATGGATTCGGTTTGTGATGGATCAGAGAAGGAGCTTATAGAAGCAGACTATGATTCTTGAACCAAAGGGTAGCTTCTTCGATGGGAGAACTATCCAACCAAAGGAGTGCCTTTTTTCAATTTGCAATGATCAATTGAAGGGAAGAAAGCTTGGGGACTCACATCACTAGAAAAGATCATGGGGTGATGGTTGCTTTGGGCAATAAATTGAACTTGACCTGCTAGTTTGTGACAATCATGCTAGAAAGAATGTCATAGTCTTATATCTTTCAAAGAATGATTCGGGTAACACACTTGTGGAATAGATGAACCCGACCTAAGGGTGACTGAGTGATGCGACCGGGATTTATCTCTTAGTCAGTAATTCTAGGAGTTTCACTACCTAAAGATAGGATGCTTGCTTGGAGAAGGGGCCCTTTGGGGCTTGAATCTAATCCACAAGAAAAAATTTTTTGTTTATTTTTGTGGACCTGTTAGTTTGAGGGATCAAAACTAGAAAGAGCTTATAGCCTAGACTATCTTGATTTACCAAAAGAAAATTTATGCATCCACTAAATTTTCCAACCATAGGGTGGCTACTAGGAAAGGATTCCAATCCAAAAGTAACTGGGTAGTGTCTAAATGGGGTCATAAAGTTTGATCCAAATAGAGTGCCCGGGATGGGCTAAGGCTTAATCCAACACCACGGAGAAGAATGACATGGCTAGTCATAAATTCAATAGGTATTGTGTCCAACTCAAGGAGAAAGCATGGGACTCATATCTAAGAGTGGTGTACTCACAGTGAGTCTTTGTCGACATAAGAACATCAACCAACCTAAGGTGCGGTTTGCAATAATTAGCCTAGGAAGAAAGCTTGGGGACTCACACTCTATATGGGCGATTGATAGTCTTTTCTTGACTGACAGGTGCTATCCGACCTAGGCGACTCTTGAGTGAATGCCATTGGGGACTTATATCAACTCAAAAGTAGTCAAGAGGAAAGGAGCCGGGGACTTATCCTAAACCTCTATACTCAACCTAGTTAGAACATGATGTAGTTCAAGAGAGAAAGCAGGGACTCACATCTTCTTAAACAAAGTCAACATGAGGTAACTTACTTGGCGAGATACCATACTAACAAGGTGCTCATTGGTTTGCAATGATCAAGTTAGGAAGAAAGTAGGGACTCACATCTTCAAATGACCACTAGGGTGACATACTAGGTAGCATGTAGAGACCTAGGCGACTAATGAGTGAGTGCCAGGGGCTTGCTCACATCAAAATAGCTTGAGATAAAGATTTGTTTGTTTGTTATTGTGCATGTGTTAAAAGGAATAGGATGCCTCTGGGCTCTCTACACCTTAAAACACATTGGAATGAAATGATGCCACAGATGGCAACAAGAATTTCCACTAAGAAAGTATGCCACTTGGGTTTTCTCACACCCAACTTAGTTATGCTAATCAAAATAGGATGTCTCTCAGGTTCTCTTACACTTATTCTAATAGCATGAGATTTATGTTTGTGTTGTGAAAGAGGGATAGGATGCCAGGGGACTCTTACACCCCCTCAGATTCACAAGACAAACAAACAATACTTGAAGAAGAAGATTTGATGAATGGAATCAGATTTTGTTCTTTTTTAATGATTATTATTTCAAACAAGTTTTGTTTCATGGGTAATATTTCTTTAGATAGAGCCCATTAATTGGAAGCATCGGTGTTCCCTTTACAATCAATAAGGCGATAAGATCCTCCTTGGTAGGCCTTCTCTATGACATAGGGCCTTCCCAAGTGGGTTCAAACTTGCCTCCCATCTTTTGATGGGACAATTTGGTCTCCTTAGACTAACAAGTTCTCTACTTGGAAAGACCTAGGACCGACTTGTTGTGAGCTTGAATCATTTTGGCCTTGTATAACTCGAGGTTTTGGCTAGCGACTTTCCTCCAAACCTTTGAGCTCTTCTAACCAACTTTGCATTCTAGTGATCTTGTTACCCAATGCTATCCTTAGTGATGGGGTTGAACTTCTAAGGGAAGAATGGCTTGAACCCACTGGAAAATGGGGTAGGCGAGTTGGAGTTGGTATGTGTGTGCGGTAGGCCACAAGGCTTCAACCAATTCATTCCACTTGTCATTTGTTGTCATCAAGAGTCTTCTTTAGTATCGGATGAGAGTTTTGTTGAATGCTTCTCTAAACCATTAGCTCAGGTAGTAGATGGTGGAGTATCTCAATCTATACCATATCTTCTTAAGCTATTGATCTTCATGCTTTTGAATGCAATACCATTATTGATATAATTCATCGAGGCACCCGAACCTATATGATATGGTTCTAAAAAATTGAAGCACATGGTGAGTTGTGACCTCTCGAGTGGGATGGCTTCCACTTGGAAAAGTAGTCGACTAAGATGAATCGATGCCCTTGGAAGAAGGAGGATCGATCGGACCTATGTGGTACCCCAACACTCAAATGGCCATGAAGCCAAAGTAGGGTGTAGAATGTTGGGTGGTTGGAGGACCACACACGACATTGATGGCATCTCCTACGTCCATGTGTCTGATCAGAAGGCGGTAGTATCCAAGTCTTTTGATCTTCTTCATCTTTGGACGATTGATGAGCTCCATATACACGAGTGTACCTCGGTTATAATGCCATGGGCTTCATGTTTTTAAACAATGTAACCACATTTGGTCAAAGGCCGGTATAGGGTGCCATCAACAAGAGCATAGAAAGAGCTCTGTTTCACGATGGGCTTGAGATTTCTCTTGAGGTAGTTTGGTGTTCAAGTAATCTATGAATGGTTGCCTCCAATCGGCTCCTTGTCCATTTTGGCAATAACCTCCCCTTGAGAAAGTCTCTCTATGAGTTCCGCATCAATAAGGGATAAGACTTGTCTATTTAAGACCCTTATTGAAATAGACTCATATTATGGACATGCCAACTCTTTGGCAAGTTTTGCCAAGGCATCTACTCTTTCTTCTGCTTGAACCTTGTAGATGGTGACTTTAGAATCTGGGCCTTCATGGTATACTCATAGTAATGATGAAGCTTGGGTTTGAGACTAGTAGGACCCAGCAATTTGGTTGATGACCAACTAAGAATCCCCAAAGATGTTGATGCTCTTGACACTGATAGTGATGGCTAACTCCAACAACAATCAAAGCCTCATACTTCATTGTTGGTGCGAGGTTGGAAAGATAGTATGAGAATCTCATCACATCAGTTTGGAGTTAGAAGAACTATTCTACCCACCTTTCACAGGAGAATAGATCATGGTGCTTCACCTTTAAGAAAAGAAACACCATCAAAATACATCTCCCATCGTTGCCGCCTCCCTAAGTTCATGATTTGTTCATGGGAGATCATCAAGCGGAGAATCAGCGAAGTGGGTGTCTTAAGAAATCCACTAGTGTATGTCACCTTTTACGCATGGAGGGTACAAATGTGATATCAAACTACGAGAGTATCATGGACCAAGGAGCCAAACATTCAAAAAGTGTTGGCCATGTCATGAGGTACTGTAGTGGATTTGTTTTGGAGATCAAGTTCACCTTATGAAAGCATGTATTGTGTATGAGATGCAAAGATCAAAGCTAGGCAATGTTTCTCAATAGGTGGATAGTTTTTCCAGGGGTCAGATGATAATTGAGGTAGTAGTAGAGTGCTTTCCTTCCCCTCATTGGCTTGGGCCAAAGCATCAGAGAGTCATCTGCGTGTAAAGGATCGGTGCGCGGATAGAGGCTGCTGTGGCTTCACCAAGTATTCTTTGATGTCTTCAAATGCATGCTGGCACTTATCATCCCACTTGAACATCCTTTTGATAAGTGTGAGAATGGCTTGCATCTCCACGATAAGTTTGAGATAAAGCATCTTAGATATGCCATCCTTGAAAGGATCAGTTGAGTTAAACTCTTAGGAGGTGGCATTTCTAAGATAGCTTTAATCTTTTAGATCTATTTCTATTCCCGGTGTTGAACAACAAACCCAAGGAATTTCCACGAAGCGACTCAAATGCACACTTGATTCATCTTGAGGTTATATATTAATCTTATTCAAAACTACTCTCAAGTCAAAGTGGTCTTCCTTTTCTACTTTTGACTACTAGGTCATCAATGTAGCACTCAACCTAATGATAGATGAGTTCATTGAAGATCTGAGTCATGGCTCATTGGTATGTAGCACCAACATTTTTAAGACCGAAAGGCATGACCCTATAATAGAAGATTTCAATTGAGGTTTGAAAAGCTATGTTTCTTTCATCTTCAAGAGACATCTTGATTTGGTTATAGCGGATGATCCATCCATGAAAGAGAAACATGAGATGAGGCAATGTCCACCATTTAGTATAGAAGAAAACTCATCCTTACATGCCTTATTTAAGTCTAAAAATTGCAAATGTGAATTTGGCCATTCTTCTTCTTAATTGGGATGACACTAGCTAACCGGTAGGATATTTTTCTTCCCGATGAAACCATCGATCAATTTCTTGACTTTAAAATGACATTGTTCAATTTCTAATCATGCATCTAGGAGCTTGCTTAATAGGGGTAATGTTATCTATTGCTAGCTTGTGGGCTATGTAATAATCCGCATTTCTTCATAACTCCATGTAGTCTTTAAACTTAGTCAATAGCTAACTAAGTCATTGGTTTCTTCTTCATTTAGCAATGATAAATATGTCGGATTTTCTTATCGAGGTTGATTTCTTTAGCTTGTCTATTGTTGAATCTCCTCTTCAAATTGGCGTGCCTCTTTGACTTGGAGATCATCATTTGGATCATCTAGTTTCTAAACACACATTCTCATAAGAGTTGGGGATGTGTGAGAAGAACTCAATTCCAAATGGTTGGTAACAACTAGCAATAATCTTCATCATCACTATGATTGAATCTAGTCTACTCTTGATTGTGCTTCCTCACTATTGTTCCATAATTTTTCAAAATACATGTACTTGGACCAAGTGTGAGGAACTAAACCTTTATAAGATTTTGAACACAAGGCAGTAAAAGTCAAAAGGTAATTCCATTAATTCTTTAAAGTATCTTCCTCAAGTCCTACATCGAGCTCGGACTTGAGGATGATGAAAAAGAACCTCTTCTACTTCATGTCACTGAAGACTTAGGGACTTCACTACTAAACCTTCAACTTTTAGATGTAAGTGAGGTAAGAGCTAAGGTTCCCAACTACTGCTTGATAGTTTCACATAAACTAGATTGGAATACTTTGCTTTGCTTGGAGGCTTGGTCTTCATCTCTGATCAAAGTCACCTCCAATGGAACTTGAGAGGGTTGGTGGTATACTAATCACATTAGACTCATCCTCCGAGCTGGATTCCAAGTCTATGTGAATAGTAGGGGTACTCCTATGAACGGGAACATGACCTCTATTGGCTGAAGGCCAACTAGGGGTCTCCACCTCTAGAACTGCCTCTATTTCTACCTGCCTCTACCTAGTGGAGGTTGAGCCATCCTACCCACATGTCCATATGATGGAATGAATTGTGGGTGGAATGTGATATTCTTCTTCAATTTCCCTTTCTTGCTCACTTGGATTTTTCTTTTTCTTTTCATTTTCTTTTATCTTTTCTTTTTCTTCATTTTTTTTTATGTTTGCATTTGCATTTGAATTTTGTCCAAGTTCACAAGAAAGGGTGTTTTGAGGAAGATAATGTCATCCTCATAAATCTCAACCTCTCTCTAGAATGGCTTTTCATCCATTGACATCAATTCCATCTTTTGAACTTGATGCGATGAAGGGAGGAACAATCTTATTATGTATCCAAGGCCTACCAAGCAAAGCGGTGAATGAAGTATTCAAATCAATGATGTAGAACTTTTTTGGTCACCGATCTCCAAGGTATAGAACCTAAAGCCCTCACCTTGATCATTGAATCCTCTCTCAACATCATTCTATCCCTCTCCTGAGTAGAGATGTCAATCTTCAAATAGGCAAGGGTCTTTAGACTCATAATATTATGCTGAATCAGAACCACGGTGAGTCAACTTTGTCCATGTATTGTAATGTAGATGTTGTGCTCCAAGTCCCTAGAAGGTCTTCATCATGTGAAGGTGATCCCAGCTTCTTTTGCATAGTGCTTTTCCCTATAAAGTGAGCTAAGCATATTTTAGGATCAAGGCCTTGATTAGTGATTCCCTCTCTTTGGATAAGACAGGCATCATATATGCTTAGCTTAGATGAACTTTCTTAGATGAGAAAGGATGTTGTAGTCCACCTTTCGGTCTTCCAGCATATCCAAGGGTGGAGCATCTATGGAAGGGCTTCTCGATCTTAACCAATGACTTGTTTCTCTATCTTGAGGTGCTGCCTAGGAGGTAGAACCTTGCCACTGAGGTTGACTTGGTAATCTCAGGTAAAGTGTGTGGAAGTTCTACACACAGCTCACCTACGACTTCTCCTATGGGACTCAGTCGGATGATTCCAAGTCTATCTCAAGAGGTGAAACATAGTATTGAGTTGAAAGTCCAACTCAATTAGAAGAGGAAGATCAAAATTGTTATAGTTATTAGACTTGAAGAGTTATTAGAGAAGAGACAACTCATCAGAAGAGACACAGATGTAATTCAAATCAGCTTTATTCTTCAATTTCTTGGAAGTATTTGGAGGTACAAAGTAGAAGTCAAGTAGTGAGTGGAGTAAGGGATTTGATGCCCCCTTATTGATCTGAGTTCCACTAGTAGAAGAAATAAAAGAACTAGTTGAAATGGAAGAAGTCACCCTGTGGAAGTTTACTGAAGGTAGTGCGGACACTGAGTGCTATAGGGCTATCTGGTACACTTTCTTTGCTAAGCTCCACTTTTAGAGTTGTTGAACAAACCTTCCTTGGTGTTGGAGGTTTGAGCTACTCGAACACAAGGAAAGCTTCTTGATCTTCTAGATTATTTTCTTAGAGGTTTTAGACAAAGAAATGTCCCAACCTTCTTTTATTTTGGTAGGATCACTTGTATCCCCAAGGATTACCCTAATGGAACTAGAAGGTTGTTCCACAAGGTATTCCTTTGGGATAATGACAGCATCGATCTTGAAATTGTGTTCAAGCAATCCTTGAATGTAAAGTAATCCTCCAAAATGTGGCCTAGCATATGGTGGTAAGGGCAAAAGTTTGGATCATGACTTTTTCCTACTTCTCAGCTCGGGTAGCTAAAATCAGTTTCTTTAAGAGATTCTTAAAGATTTTCCGATTACCTCCCTCTTAAAAGAATAAGGTTTGTTTAACTTATCTAATAGAGTAGGTGGACCATAGCTACACAGCGTATATGCATGCGCTATGGTGGTATGGTGAGGATGGTGTTGGATGGAGGCTATGGTGGAGGGTAGGTATGCCTCGGTGGTGGCAAAGGAGGAGGCTGAGGTCATGGTCTCGATCTCTATTCTTCCTTTTCTTTCACTCTAGGTTTATTTTCATAGACATTTTGAGATTTTTGCTTTGGCAATTTATCTGAAAAAGGTAATTATTTGACCTCTCCTTGTAGACTAGCCACCTTGTTGATTAGCTTCTCAAATGTCTTTATGGTGAAGCCCTTAAGCATGAAGGCGAGCCATGGATATTCTTCAAGAGAATCTCAATGGCATGCTATTTGATATGTTCACATACTTCAATGCCATCGAAGAATATAATCAACAAGTGACTCACCAGTCTGTTGGGCTACAATGAGATCACCATAACCCTTTTTGAGCTCCAACAAATCTCTTGATGAAGAGTTGCTCTAACTCAAAATGTCTTAACTTGAATTGGGAAGTTCGTACCAATCAAAGCAATACAATACTTGATAAAGAGTCTAAGAGTAAAGCATCACTTCTTTGCAACAAGCGCCAGTGAGCTATATCTTCCCATACCATCAAGCTCTTGAAGGCAAAACCCTTGGGATATTGGATAGCATCAAATTCTGGGGTCTATTGGTTGATCCTCCAAGGAAGGCTTTGCTTGGATTTTTTTTTGTATGGAGGTACTTTACTACCTTCTTCTCTAAGTTTTTCAGGGAGGTAGTCTTAACGGATCTAAGACATGCACTAAGTTTGGTGACATCAATTGTAGGATGAGAGGGCTTTTACTTAAAAGCACTACTACCAACAAGTCACAATCTGTGCCATCCTATCAATCTATTTATCTTTTACCTAATTGAGGTGATGGGCTGATTGTGTCTCCTTGATCAACCTCATCACCTTCCATGGCCTTTACTAAAGAAGAACCTCTAGTATCAATGCATGCTAACTAAATCCCCATCAAGTCATCTTCATTGGGATCGAAGACTCTTTCTTCATCGCATGCATACCCAGATCTCCTTTTCTCCATAAAATAGTGTGCAACTATCTCATCTAAGGATCATAACTTCGGTACAAAAAGCTTGGTTATTATCTTATCGCTCATGAACTAAGAGGCGACCTCACAGAGAGTCAATCCTTGTGACTACTCACTAGAAGAATGATAATCCCGGATGCAGAATGGGTAACAATCTAGGATGATCCTCTACCACTTTGTTGTCTCTGGAATATCTTGATAGTCACCATCTCATCGTGAATGGGTGGAGTTGGTGAAGGCGACCACATGCTGGTCACTCCTTCCACCGGGAAGAAGGTTGCGGGAAACTTGCTACCATAATGGGTGGTGTAGGTAGGATCCCTTGGCATGGTGGATCACCAACGGTATTTTCTCCCATGCGCTTCATGGCCTTGGATGGAATGGGTGATCTTTGAACTTGTGATGCGGGGGTGGGTGAGTGGGGTGGAGACACCACCACTCTATGTAGCCCTCCTGTGATGGTTGGTCCCATGAGAGGATACTATGTGATCGGCATGGGTAGCAGCAAGTAGAAAAGAAAGCGACGATGGTGAACCTCATCTCCTAGTGATGTATGATGTATGGGCCTCGGGCCCTCTCTGATCCTCCCTGGGGATAATCATGATCAAAGCGGGTCAGGACTCGAGCATCTGCTCACCCACTGTAGAGAAAGAGCTGCATACGACCTCCTACTAGAAACTTTGGTATAGATGCACCACGGAGGAGTGATGAAATCCTCGGCATCCTCTCTATCTAATCTTGAGAGGATGGATATTCTCCATAACCGGTGGTGATGTGATCATGGGAGACTCATCCATGGGATGACTGGTATTGCTCAGCTCTCTATCAGGTATGGAAATTTGACCATACGGTTCTTATTCTTTGGTATAAGTAGGATGAGTGAGTGGGCATACTCAAATGTAGAGGCAATCCACGAAACTAGGGAGCCTTACCCTTGGAGGTAATGATGGTGTGTGCAGCTCACACAGACATGTGCAACTTCGAGGATGAACGCCGCATTGAACTATCCACCATTGAAGGCGTGGTACTACCCACCTTTCCTCTTCAATGAGGAGAATCTCATCAGAATTAAGTCTACCACGATGAGCTTTTCACCTCTTGTTGTGTGAGGGAATGCCCTCACAGTGATCTTAACCCCCTCAAATCCATGGCCAAAGTGGATCAAATGGGTATGATCCAAATGAGGAAGTCCTTGATCAAGGCTAGATCCATGCCATGAGGGAAGGTAAAGACAAATTTCTAGATCGCCATTGCTTGGCGGCTGAAAACTACTTGCGAAAAGATCTACAATGAGAAATGAACTTGCATTTTTCTATCTCCATAGATTTTGAATTTTTTTTGAAAATTTGAACCCACATCCAACAACTTGGAAGTGTTAAGTGGGGTTCAAATGAATTTGAAGATTGATTGAAAGGAATTTGAATATGAATCAAACTTCAACAAATTTTAGGTATGTTGAAATATGGATTCAAAATTTTTAATGCTTCCATAGGTTCATTTGTTTTGATTTTGAATTTTTTTGATTTGATTTGAGGACCCTTTCCTTTAACAAATTTGGGTATGTTAAAGTAAGGGTCAAATTGATTTTGTTTTTTGATGTTTTGGAACTTACTTAAATTTAGGTATGCTAAGTGAAGTAAAAGTGATTGTTTCTTTTGAAAATTTTGTTTTATTTTGATTTTGAAAATTTTGGAATTCTTACTTAGCAAATTTAGGTATGCTAAGTGAAGAATCAAGTGTATTTTGTTTGATTTTGAAAATAGGATTCTTAGCAAATTTATGCTAAGAAAATCCTAAGTGTTTCATTTGTTTGGAAAATTTTGATTTTGAAAAGGGTAGGATCCTTTAGCAAATTTGGTATGCTAAGGAATCCTAAGTTCATTTTTTTTTGAAATGATTGAAAGTGGAGATTCAACTTTAGCAAATTTGGTATGCTAAAGAAATCCCACTTGGTTTTATGAAATGGAAATTTCACTTAGCAAATTTGAGTATGCTAAATGAAATTCAAATGGTGTGTTTAAAATTTTTTCATTTTTTTGATTTTGAAAATGGAAACTTCTCTTAGCAAATTTGGTATGCTAAGGAAGAAGTTCAAAGGTGTTTGAAATTTTTTTTTTTGGAAACTTTACTTAGCAAATTTGAGCATGCTAGGTGAAGTTCCAAAATATGTTTTGAAAAGTTTTGAATTTTTGATTTGAAAACTTTACTTAACAAATTTAGGTATGTTAAATGAAGTTCCAAATGTGTTTGAAAATTTTGAAATTTGATTTTGATTTGGTTAACAAATTTTATGTTAAATGAAGTTCCAAAATGTGTTTGAAAAATTTTTGATTTTGATTTTGGAAACTTTACTTAACAAATTTGTATGTTAAATGAAGTTCCAAAATGTGTTTGAATTTTGAAAAATTTTTGATTTTGATTTGGAAACTTTCTTAACAAATTTGTATGTTAAATGAAGTTCCAAAATATGTTTGAAATTTTGAAAATTTTGGATTTTGGAAACTTTACTTAACAAATTTGATTATGTAAATGAAATTCCAAATGTATTTTGAAAAAATTTTTTGATTTTAAATTTGGAACTTAACAAATTTTGGGTATGTTAAATGAGTTCCAAAATATGTTTAGATTTTGAAATTTTTTTGATTTTGATTTGGAAACTTTACTTAACAAATTTTTATGTTAAATGAAGTTCCAAAATTTGTTTTGAAAATTTTTGATTTTTTTGATTTTGAAACTTATTACTTAACAAATTTGTATGTTAAATGAAGTTCCAAAATGTGTTTAAAATTTTGAAAATTTTGATTTTGATTTGGAAACTTACTTAACAAATTTGATATGTTAAATGAAATTCCAAAATGTGTTTTGAAAATTTTTTGATTTTTTGATTTTGAAATAACAAATTTGATATATTAAATGAAGTTAAAAAATGTTTTAGAATTTGAAAATTTTGATTTTGATTTGGATTTGGAAACTTTTTAGTTATATTTAAATGAAGTTTAAATATGTTTGAAATTTTGGAAATATGATATTTGATGTTTTGAAAGAGACCTCATTCAACAAATTTAAGTATGTAGAATGGAGATCATTTTATTTTGAAATATGATATTTTATTTTGTGTGTGATTGTTGCTTTTTTTAAAGAGGAATTCCAATTTAAAACATATGGATATGCTTAAGTGGGATTTCTAAATGATATTTATTTTTTTGTTGGGTGAAATCTTCATTTTAAACCTAAGTATATTAAATGAAGATGTTCATATGTGCTTTTGAAAATTTTAATTTTGTTTACAAATGAACTTTCCATTCAATAAGTGTGTGTATTGAATAGAAGAATTCATATGTGCTTTTGAAAAGTTTATGATTATGATTGTGATTTTGAAAGATGATTGTTTATTTTATTTTGAAAATGAAATCTTCATCAAAGTGATTTGAAAGAAGATGTTCATTTGTGCTTTTAGAAAATGTTATTAATTTTATTTTGAAAGTCCCTACATGTAATAATTATATGAATTGTTAAATGAGGGTGAAGAAATTTTGTGGAAAACATTTTGCTAAGTGCATTTTTTTTTAAAAAAGGGTGCTTTTGAAAAAGCAAAGTTCTTTATGGAAGATTTATTATTTTTAGGATAAACCTTTCCTTATCATGAAAATGATAAGGAGGAAGTCTTTAAGAGATGTTTTTTTTAGATTTTTTCATTTTACCCATTGGAGAAACCAAACAGGAGTTTTATGACCAACAAGGAATGCGGTCCTAAAACCTAAAGATGTTGGCTAACTCAACTTAAGAGTGAAATGAGCAAAGTGCCAACAGAAAGAAGGATAGTCTTGGATTCATACCAAAGTATAAACCTACTATAAATATTCAAAGACAACGATCATTTACCAAAGATGGAGAGAGGAACCGTCCCCAGCGGAGTCACTAGAAAAATCTATTGGTTAATATATCTCTTACAAGGAGTCACATTTTAAATTTATGGAGAAAAGAAAGAAGAGACCTTATAGAAATTCATCTTGTTAAGACACCACATAGATCTGCGGATGTACTTATTCATGTGATCGGATACATCATCAAGGTGTAGTGTACTATCTCGAAAGACAGAAATCACTACCCTTTAATGGATCCAATCACCTTAATAAGGACTCCTAAGGATGATGGGTCTACTTATGTACCAGAGATTCTTCCCTTAGTTTACATAGAAAAGTAAAGCATGATTTATTTTAAACTTGGTTCATTTAGTTCCCTATAGGGGCAAACCCCCATAGTTAATTACATTCTAAAGGATATGATCCTTTAGGAAAACTCTCGATTAAGGTAAATGATCATTGTCTCTGAAGATTTCAATAGGAAGGACTATCAATCGATTGATTTATTTTTGAAGATAAAATGGGATTTATCAAAAGTGGGAGTTATTATCGAAGCCAATATGGGAATAAGTGGGAGATGCTCACAATGCTAAGAAACCTAGCGAGCATCTCAAACTATCATATAGTTGGGCTTTACATTTTAGAAATTGATTTAGTTTATTTGAGGTATATTTTTCAATATAATTTTAGGACTTAAGATTCCTTAACACAAGATTAAGGAAATGCCTAAGAGGTGAGGAATTATGCTTATGACTTGCAAGGGGAGAAGCAATCTTAGAACCTAAATCTAGGGAGCTTCAGTGAGGGCCAGAAGCACAACCTAAGTCAAAAGAAAAAAATGGGTAATTGATTTGTCTCCACAAGAGAGGACAAATCACCTGACAGACTGGACTTACAACTGTCTGGGAGTGGCCACCAACTAACTCTTCCTATGATTTTAAATACATGTAGGCAAGTCTTTATGCTTATGCAAGATAACTAGGCTATTTTTTATTTAGAAAGAGAATAAGTCCTTAAACTCACTCCCTATAGAGACTAGATCATGTAAATAGTATGCTTCAAATGACCTAAATATAATGCATTTAAAATTCCATTTTATTTCATTTTTGAATAATCATTTTGACTTAGGCTAATAGGCTTTTTTTATGAATAATGCATGAGAAAGTATATTATTGGCCAAAATATTTCTAAAAGGGGATAGATGAAGGCAAATTTATATATTAAATTCCTCCATAGATTTCTTTGGCGACTCTGCTGGGGATGGTTCCTTTCTCTATATTTGGTAAATGATTATTTTTTCCAAGTATTGATAGTGGGTTTGTACTTTTGTATGAATCCAACTCTATCTTTCTTTTCCATCGACACTTAGCTTATTTCATCCTTAAGTTAAGTTAGCCAATATCTTTAGGTTTTAGGACCTCACCCCATGTTGGTCTTAAAATTTCCATTAGGCTCTCCAATGGGTGAAAATAAAAATTTAATAAAAAGAAAATAATTAAAGACTTCCTCATTACCATTTTTTTATGGTAAGGAAAGGTTTATTCCAAAAATAAAGATAAAATAATTCCTTCATAAAAGTATTGATTTTCAAAAGAACTTTTTCAAAATACACTTAATAAAATATTTGCACTACATCTAACAATTTTCATAATTATTACATGTAGGAACATCTCAAAAATAAAACCAACAATCATATTTTTCCAAAAGCACAGATGAATACCTTCACTCAATTTACTTGAATGAAGATGTCATCTTCAAATAAAAATAATAGTCATCATTTCAAAAATAAAATTCCAATAATCATGTTTTCAAAAAGCACAAAATCTGAAGATGGGCCTTTCTATTCAATACATCTGAATGTGTTGGATGGATGTTACATCTTCAAGCAAAATCACAACTTTGAAATTACACTCAATACATTCCACATATTTTAAGTTGGAATTTTCACCTTTTCTAAAAACACATATGAAACCTCTCCATTCAATATACACACATTTATTGAATGGAGGTTTTGTCTTCAATCAAAATCAAAAAAATAAACTTTCAAAAAACACATATAAATCCTCTCCATTCAATATACCCACATTTATTGAATGGGGGATTCATTTTCAATCAAAATCAAAAAATGAACTTTCAAAAAACACATATGAAACCTCTCCATTCAATATACCCACATTTATTGAATGGAGGTTTCATTTTCAATCAAAATAAAAAAATAAACTTTCAAAAAGCACATATGAACATCTCCATTCAATATACCAATATTTATTGAATGGAGGTTTCATTTTCAATCAAAATCAAAAATAAACTTTCAAAATGCACATATGGACATCTCCATTAAATATACCCACATTTGTTGAATGGAGGTTTCATTTTCAATCAAAATCAAAATTAAACTTTCAAAAAAATAAGCACACATGAACATCTCCATTCAATATACCCAAATTTATTGAATGAAGATTTCATTTCCAAATAAAATGACACTATTTTGAAATCCCATATATTTAGGTGGGATTTCCTCTTCAAAAAATTGATTACATACCCAAATTTGTTAAATGGAAATCTCTCTTTTCAAAATCAACAAAACACAAAAATTTTCAAAACACACATGGAACTTTATTTTAGCATACCACATTTGCTAAAGTGAAGTCTCCATTTTCAAAACAAAATTTACAACACACTTTTGGAATTTCATTTAGCATACTCAAATTTGCTAAGTGAAATCTCCATTTCACAAAATTTTCAAAACACATTTGGAACTTCATTTTAGCATACCACATTTGCTAAAGTAAACTCTCCATTTTCAAAACAAAATTTACAACACATTTTCGGAATTTCATTTAGCATACTCAAATTTGCTAAGTGAAATCTCCATTTCACAAAATTCAAAACACATTTGGAACTTCATTTTAGCATACCACATTTGCTAAAGTGAAGTCTCCATTTTCAAAACAAAATTTACAACAAATTTTTAGAATTTTATTTAGCATACTCAAATTTTCTAAGTTAAATATCCATTTCACAAAATTCAAAACATATGGAAACTTCATTTTACCATTCCACATTTGCTAAAGTGAAGTCTCCATTTTCAAAACAAAATCCAAAACAAAAAGAAATACATTAGGATTTCTTTAGCATACCCAAATTTGCTAAGAATCCTATTTTCAAAAATAAAATAAAAATCAAAAGAAACACATTAGGATTTTCTTAACATAATCAAATTGGCTAAGGATCATATTTTCAAAAAAATTTTAAAAAAAAAACTAAACACACCTAGATTCCTCATTTAGCATACCTAAATTTTCTAAATGAGGATTCTAATTTCAAATCACAAGTGATTCTCAAAAAAAAATCAAACAAAGAAAAAGAAGAAATTGTTTTCAAACACCTCACTTAGTATACCCAAATTTGCTAAGTGAGTAGACTCCAAATATCTCAAATCAAAATCAAGTTGACCCATTACTTTAACATACTCAAATTTGTTAAATAAAGGGTCCTCAAAATCAAAAATCAAATTCAAATATGAACCCATAAAAGCATCTCCCCTAAAATATTGAAGCCATTTTCAACATACCCAAATTTGTTGAAAATGGATTCTACATTCAAAAATTTATCTTTCTAATCAAATCTCAAAATCTCTTCTAAATCCATTTGAGCCTCGCTTACCACTTTCAAGATGTAGAGTGTGGGTTCAAATTTTAAAATTCAAATTCTAAAATCAACAAAATAGAAATCTAATTCAAATTTGTTTTCAACATTCGACCTTAGCATCTTTTAGTCAGTTTTGAGTTTGATTGTGATGGTAGCGGAAAAGTACATGTTCACGTTTCCTCACGGGATGGACTCGGCCCTGGATCAGGCTAGCCTTCCACGATCTGAGTATGCCCACCCCCATCTACTTTGGTCGAGGCTTCGAGGGGGCTAGGATTACATGTGAAGGCACCCCTTCATGATTGTTAGCAGGAGCACGGTTTCCAGGCAAAAGTCGATCATCCAGGTTGACATGCTATCTAACTCAAATATTCCCTTGTTGAAGAGTAAGACAGTGGTGGTTCCCACATCAATAGTGTTAGTGACAGTGCTAGTGTGGCCGGTTGTTGCCTATGCTGCCCCAGTTAGGGCTAACGCCCACTCATTAGCACCCTCCAAGGGCAAGGCTCCTCTGATCCTAAGGATTGTCCCCCTGCTTTTGAGGTTGGTTCTAGTTCTTACTTTGCTCGACCTACCAGGACCCAGTGAAGAAACAAGAACCGCATGATAAAGGAGTATCACACTTGCATTGCTAGGGAGTTAGAAGCAACCACTTAGTATTTTGTAGAGGATCTACCCAGGATGGTTTCCCACTAGTTACAATAAACTAGTTTCACCCTCTATTTAGATCTGATAGAGAGGATGCTAGAAGAATTTCTACTTCACCTCTGCCAGTGATTCAGTTCCAGGCATCTATTAGTGAGAGGAGGAGGTCATACACCAGCCTCCATTCAATTTTACAGGAGCCTACAATGATCTAACAGCTGGGTTTGATTTGAGATCAATCATTCCCCACAGTCTGGGTAGGTAGCTTAGGTAGGAGAGGGCTAGAGAGACCCGCACATCAGTTCATGTTACTACAGAGTGCGCCGAGATATACTTGACTTATGGATTTTCTAGATCTGGCTACCCACCATCCCGACTTACTCATGGGGACTGCACATCATAAGAGAGCAGCTCCTATCCCGAGAGAGTCGATGGTGCCTCCACCACACCGCTCTTCCCCTCATCCACCATCTCCTATACATGTGCAAGTATCTACTATTCTAGCTCAGGCCATGAAAGCCGCATTGCGGGAGAAGAGAACTTCATTGGTGATCCGGCTATGGTTGAGAGATCCCGTCCCATCTACACTGCCTATTGTGGCAAGGTCGAGCTCTCCTGCTCAACCTTCTACCCCAGTAGTGGTGAAGAAGGAATGACAACCTCAAAGTATCGTAGTCATCCCATCACCACCACCACCGCAGTAGGATATAGTGATTGTTGCAGCAGCTGAGGGAGGAGTAGACAACTCAGTTGCCTCTATGGCCATAGATCCTCCTAGGAATGCTACTCCACCTAGATCCAGTAACGGTCATGTGTATCTTTCCTCTAATGAGTACAGTCCTCATAAGATCAGCTTGCTAGCAGCTTCAGAGGTTAGGTGCCTATCTATGCATGAAAGTGATCTGACTATCGATTAGACCTGATCTTTCATGCCTGTTCAGTTGGACCGATTCTTAGATGACATAGTTGCCCAGTATTTAGTGGAAAAGAATGAAATCTTAGGATACGCCTGGTCTAATTTGGAGGATGAAAAGATCTGCTTTGATCTAAATGAGGATGACTTATGAGAGTATTTAGCAGGGGTACACATGGTAGATACCCGGGGTTCTTCCTCCGTGAGCAGCAGACTATGGAAGGTGTTGTGGCTGAGCAGGAAAACATAGCCTACTCGACCCAACACCTCCTTCAACAAATAAAGTAGAAAGATGATCAAATAGATAGGATGGGGAAGTAGCTCGAGGACTTGTTAGTAGCAGTCTTAGCACTTCAGAAATAAGCACCAGCTGTTCATCCTACTATAGCTGAGACTAGTCAACCATAGTTAGTGCATGTCTTGGATCCAACCAAGACCTTACCTCTAGTAGAGCAGGATAGCACTAGTATGTATAGGAAGGTAGTGGATAGTACCTTGATATAGGAAAAAGATATCAAGACTATTGTTGAGCAGCAAGTGAAGGAAGCATTGGCTCAAGCCTGAGGAGGATCATCAGTTCCAAAGGGTAGACCCAATTCAAAGGAATTCGATGCCATCCAATATCCTAAGGGTTTTGTGCCTCCTTCTTTCAAGAGCTTCGATGGTAGTGGGAACCCGAGGTAGCACATTTCACATTTCAGGACCCATTGTTGCAACGCCAGTGGTAGTGATGCTTTACTCTTCCATCTCTTTGTCAGTAGCTTACCAGACACAGCCTTTGATTGGTATGCTGAACTTCCTAACAATTCAGTGAAAACATTTACTGAGTTAGAGTAACTCTTCATCAAGAGATTTGTTGGAGCTCATCAAAGGGTGACTGTAGACGATCTCATTGTGGCTCAACAAAATCTCGATGAGTCACTCATTGATTACATTCTCGGATGGAATAATTTGAATATGAAATGCTAACCAAAGCTGTCTAAACAGGATGCCATCAAAATTCTACTTAAAAATATCCATGGCCCGGTCACCTTCATGCTCAAAGGTTTCACCATCAAAACTTTTGATAAATTAATCAACAAGGCTACTAGCATACAAGGAGAAGCCAAATTGTCACCTTTTCTAGACCAATCAATAAAATAGAAGCCACAAAAAGCTTTTGATAAGAAGCCTGGGGCAGTGATAGTAGTAGACAAGGGGAAACAATCAGCCAAAGAGCAGTTTGAGAGACCTCGTGCTCCACAGTCATTACTTCCACCTCCTTTACCACCACCAGGGCAGCCCTATCAGCCGCCACAGTAGCCTCCATGGCCTGCATTGCCTCCTCCTTAGCCACATCATCAACAGCAGTGGTACACATACCCGCCGCCAAGTAGCTACGGTCCACCTAATTTTTTTGGATAAACTTAACAAGCCTTATTCATTTAAAGGGGAGGTAATTAGGAAGATCTTTAAGAATCTCTTAAAGAAGCTTGATTTTTAACTACCTGAACCTAGGAGATCGGAGGAAGTGGGCAAAAGAAATGATCATAACTTTTGCCCCTACCACCGTATGCTAGGTCATGTTTTGGAAGATTGCTTCACATTCAAGGACTGGCTTGAACATAACTTCAAGACCAATGCTATAGTTATCCTGAAGGAATACCTTTTAGAAACCATCTAGATTGTTTCACTCTTGATTGGAGGGTTTCCACCTATGCCAGAGAACTTGGCTTCACCTTTGAGAGCCATGGTGAAAACACACCTCCTTATCTTGCTGATTTTGGCCCATAATCTAATTTCTCATGCATTAGACATATGAATCCTAAAGCCTGCGTCAAATTGATTATCCAAAATAAAAATAAAATATAATTAAATTTGCATTAGATTTAAGTCATTAAATAATGCCCTATATGATCTAGTATCTTAGGGAGTGTGTTTAAGGACTTAGTCTCTTTTTAAATAAATAACTTGACTATTTGCATGTTTAAAATTGTAGAAGTTATCCACCCCTGTGGTTGTAAGTCCAACAGTCGGGTGGCTTATCCTCTCTTATGGAGGTAAATCAAATACCCATTTTTTCCTTAAATTTAGGTCATTCTTTTGGATCTCGCCAAAGCTCTCTAGATTTAGGTTATGAGGTTGCTTCTCTCCTTTGCGGGCTACAAGTATAAATCCTCACCTCTTAGGTATTTCCATAACCTTGTATCATGGAATTATAAGCCCTAGATTTCTAATAAAAATTCAATTCAAATAAATTCAATTTCAAAAATATAAAGCCCAACCATAGATAGTTTGGGATGCTTACAAAATAGATACTATGTATCCCCTACCTATCTTCATTTGGCTTCATAAGAATTCTCCTCTTGATCGATCCCACTGATTTTCTAAAAAATAAACCAATCATTTGATAACCTACCTTCAAATCTCAGAAAATGATCATTTACTTAATCAAATTCTAATGTTCCTGGATGTTTAACTAATGGCTTGCAGGAACTTAATGAATATTTAAAATAAACTGCTTTATTTTTCCATATAAAGTAGGAAATCAGACCCATAAAGTCCTTGAGATTGTCAAGGTGACTTCTATCTTGAGGTACACATCTCCTCAATCTTGAGATCACCCTAATAAATAATATTTCATCTGGGTCCCAACAAAGCATTATATATATTTATGTTTTCATCCTATTTTCCAAAAGGGGATATATGAAGGCAGGAATTATAATTTACCACACCATCTAAACCTTAATCATGATCAAGAATCATCATGGGGTGATCAACCACCATGAATTGAGTCAAACGAAGTCAAACCTAGCCTTTGACCAAGTCAACATTTAGCCCAAATGAAACCCAAACTAACCAAAATCCATCATATGCCAAATTGATTGAAACCATTGACCCAAACCCATTCATAATCAATGATTGAACATGATCAAACCATCAATTGAGTCAAACCAAGCCTAATTGGACACTTGACCTAAATTGACCTAAATTGGCCTAAAATTCTAAAATAAGTTAAATCATGAATTAATCCAAATTGATTGCAACCAATGGCTTAAGTTCATTCCAAATCACTTGTTGAACTTGACCAAAGTCATGATTGAGCCCAAGTTGTCCAATTAGTCAACTTGACCCAACCAAGCTCAAATTGACCTAAAAGGTCAAATTGACCAAAATTCAAATTAATTCTAAATTAAACCAAACCAAAGCCTACAATAATTTTTAATCAACCAATTGCACTTGACTTAAGACTTAACCCACCCTAATTTTAACAAATAGGTCAACTTGACCACTTTGACTCTTTTGAATCCAAATGAGTCAAATCTAAACCTAGACCAAACCAATCCAAATTAATTGAACCAAAATATCCCAAATCATCATATGAACCTAACACAAGCCTTAGTTTGGCCCAATTTGACCAATTGGTCAACCCAAACCAACCTAGCCCAAATGAAACCCATTTGACCAATCCAAGCTAAATCACTTCAAATCAACTTATGGGACCCTAGGACTTAGTCAATCCAGACCCGAACATGTCCTAATGTATTTTTAAATTAGCCCAAAAGCTAAGTGGGGCCCACCAAGGGGATTAGCCATCAAACCATAAGATTTAAACCTTAAAACCATTGGATCTAAGCTAAAGTCAACAACCCCATCACCATGGTAGCTCATAAACATTCCATGGAACCTTCTTACCCACCTTCAACCTAACCCACCTGGTCATCCAGGTCTCAAGGTGAGTTGACTCACCTCCAACCCAAATCGAGCACCCATTGGATTGGATGCATCCTCAACATTGGGTCCATGGTAGCCTCCCATCATTCCTCCCATCCTGTGTACCTCCTGACTTGATGGAGATAGTCCCAATTCGACGTTGGTGAGCCAATGAAAAATGCATTGCCATCCATCCATGATGGGAATTTAAGGTATACCCTCAATTCGCACCCATGAATTTCATTAAGAGCTCTCCAAAGTCAATTTTGAAGCCCCTTAGAGTGTTTCCAAGAATCCTGAAGTCCTCTCCATTTGACATTTTCCATTCTCAAGAAAAGATGAAATAGATCATCCCAATCCCAAGCAATACTCCCTAATTTTGAAATCAAACTTCCATTCCTCTTACCAATCACCATACCCCATTGCCAAAGAACTAATCCAAGCTTCCAAGCCAGGGAGGAGTTCGAGTTGAAGCCGCATGCATTGGTCTCAATCGAGCCTCACACCATCAAGCTTAAAGCTCTTCAATGCCTCAACTAGCGCTACCTCTGGTTGCACCAGACATTAGTGAGGTAATTTCTCAAACCAAGCCTTATATGGAAAAGTGATTCCTTTGTGAAAAAATTTCAAATTTCATAGAAAATTAATCATTGGATGTGTGTGTCTCCCTCCCCCAAAGGTGTGGGAAGAATTTGGAGACAATCTGAGCTTAGGTGAGCTCAGATAGAACAAGGGAAGATGGATGGAATTGATCTTTCATCACTCGCAAATGCGATAGATCATGAGTTGTCCATCCCATGTGATTGGGATGAATGGCTCTGATCAAAGCCCGTGATAGAGTCATCGATTCCCTTCCTAAACCACAGATCAAATCATGATAGTCCGATCTTAGATCGGATGGTCTATAGAGATAGCTCGTCCACCACCGATTGAGTCAGTGAGCAGAAGTGACTACTTAAATAGCCAATCCCATCGTGCCACATGGAAAGCACATTGATTCAGCTGCCACATGGCTCAATGGGGTTAAGGCTTTAATTAAGACAAATTAATTGGTTTTTAATCTTAAAACTTTCTAAAATCATAACTAATTATAGAAAAATCCAAAAAAAAATTCAACTTAGGCTCATTTTGAAGATATTTTAGAGTAGAATTTAGAAAAATTATAATTAACTGATTTTGAATAGTGATTTTGGCTGAATTAAAGTTTTATCAAAAATATGATTAGCTTAATTTCACCTTAATTAAGCTCACTATTCATCTTAATTTTTCTATGGATGTTTAGGGGGATGACCTTTGCCTCCCCTATTTTTCTAGAATTTTATTGATAGCTTAATTTGGGAAATCACTTGATTAAGCCCTAATCACTCTTTTAATCCAATTAATCATAATTAATGAATGAAGAGTAACTTGATTAATCATTTGAACATAATTACCTCTCTTGAATAGTAAGATAACCTAGGGAATGTGATTGGGGAAACTTTTCCTAATTCATTTTCTATGTCTTTTTTATCATTAAAAATCAAATTAATTAATGGTTAATGGAATGATTAATTGATTAATTAATTGATCAATCTTCAAAATAAGAAAATCAAAACATAATTGGATGTTTAAATGATTTAAGGATTAGGATTAGGGACTTGCCTTTGGTCCTTTCCCTTAAGTTAATTTCATCATTCAAATTAAAACATAAACAAAGTGTTTAATTAATTCATTAAAGGCTTAATGGAATTAAAATTAATAATTAATTCATCCACAACTAAGCAACCTTTAATTGGTTTTGGGTAGCTCCTTGGGTGTTCAATAACCCAAGGTGAGAGATAATGAAATTATGGTTGGCTCACATGTGTGAGAAAATCATAAAAGTAATTAAGTGAGATCCCTTAAGCTTAATTAACTATTAATCACAAGCCATTTGCATTATGCCCCCTTTCATTTCTTAGGAGCATTGCAAATTTACTTTTCATGTTGTTGCATATCATATTGGCTTATTATTAATTAGTTAATTAACTTAAAGTGATATAGGTAAGGGTTAATTAATTCATTTAACATATACCTTAACCTAATTAAAACATAAAATCAACTTAAATATTCTTCATTAAACCAAACTAATTCACATATAGGGAAATGGGTTAAGAACAACATGTTTCTTAAATCAAATCAAACTCAAAGTTAAAAATGTCTTTAAAGAAGTTTGGTTTATTTTAAATAGCCTTATTTAATATGATTATCCTTAGGAATTAATTGTGGTGAATGAAATCATGTGCTTACATTCCTTTATTTCTTTCTAATCATGCTAAATATTGCTTGTCATATGAAATCATGCATTCATTTCTTTTAAAATTAATTAAATGAAATATTTTATTTTATGTCAAATTGTATGTGTTGACTTAAAATTTAAAATATGAGTGACTATTATCACTATTAAATCAAAATCTATTTTCAAAACTTATAAATCAATTATTATAAATGAAGTAATATTAATTATAAATATATATAATCTTGCATGGGATGATAGTATAAGATGTGTAATATGAAGTTTTCTTTCCCTCTCTTAATATGGATTCACATAAGATTTGCATGTGTATAGTTCATTTGAAAAGAACACAACACTTGCCAAAATCTATTCCTATGAATCTTCATTATAAGAATTAGGAAGAGTTTCATATCATACATGTAAATTATACAACCAAATCAAACATAATTTCTTGCATGATTCCTTATCCATTTGGTTATTTTTTTGTACATTCATATGTATTGAGAAAAGTGATATATTACCGACATCCTGCAGAACTTTAAGCTAAGTAGATCTTGTACCTTGGTGTAAAAAAATACCATACTCACTTAAAACTCTTATACATATGCATGTATGGTGTGGCCAATGAATAAGAATAAAAAATCAAATAAATCAAACATAACTTTTGCATGGATTTCCCTATCCTTATAGTTATTCATATATTTACATATATCTAAGAAAAGTGGAATATTAGTCTATACATCCTGAGGCTGGAAGGCTTTAAGTAGCCCTAAGTATGTCTTGTACCTTACGCCCCTTATGTAGAAAACAATGGCACCATACTCACATAAAACTTATATACCAATGAATGTTTATTTAGCTAATGGATGAAAAATCTCTCTTTTCTACATAATAAAGACATGCATTCATAATTTAATCAACAAACAAAATATTTAAATTTCCAAAATATACTTCTTAGCATTCATCATGAAAGTGTGCTAAGATTTACATTACTTGTATAGGTATGCTTAAGATTATTCATATGCAATATATACATGATGGGAAGAAATAAATAAATTTGTGTTATGTGATAGTAATCCATCTTAATTAATCCTAAGATACCTTTTTTATTGAATAGGGTTATTTAGAATGAACCTAAACTTAGGGTTAATTAAAACACATAATAAACCATTCACTAAAAGAAATTCATTAATTAACTTACCTTAGAAATAACTTAAGGTAGGGATAAAAGAGAGATTATCTATCTTTTTTTCTTCTCTTTATAACACTTAGTTGTTAAGTGTAGGCTATATGAAACAAAAGAAAACACTAAGTAAATCTTCAAATCAACTAAACCACTTAAAGATAAATCAATCCTTTATAAATTAAATCCCTTATACTTAGCAAATCATGACTCCAAAGCCTAGTTAGACATACACAAGCTTTAAAACATGCACACATTAAGTCACCATTTCTAGCTTTATGTTAGGTGTATGGTTTGATGAATGTTTAGTTTATGATGTATTATTTTATACGGATGTTGTATATGTGTATTTCAAATGTTAGATATTAGACTAATCATATTTTATGGGGGTCATGCTTTAAATAATAAAATATAAATGATTTTATGTAGGTTGCTTAGCCCTAAGCATAGCCAAGTAGGACAAGTGCACTTGGTTACCCATGTGAGGGTGCTAAGTCCAAATTATTCATATAATTATTTGGATTGTATGGAGTGTTTAGCTAACACTTGTTTTGTAGGTGTAGTTAAATTTACTTTCCTTCTCTTTTAATGTAATTTTTGCACTAGGATTAGGATAAGTGTTATGGGGGATTAGGATGAATATTGGTTATAAGATCTAGTTTTATATACCATGTGATTCCTTTGGAGAAAATAACATGCCAATCAAGCCAAAAGAAAGAAAGTAATAGAGCAAAATCAAAAATAAAGAAATAAAAGATGAAGAGTGTAGAATGGTGGATGAAGAATGAAGACCCCTCCCCCATAACACTTATCATTTCATAATTGTAATTATTCTTTAATTATACTGGGATGTATAAGGGTAGAGCTTGGCTACCCACATTTTTTTGGGTTGTACGACAATACCTGATCACATCAGCCTTTTATTCTTTTACGATAGCTTTATAAAATTGTTTGATATTTTGTTTAGCTTGTGCATTAGAAATATCATGCTTTTCCATAGTTTCTTTATGATTGGTGATTGTTGTGTGGCATAGATGCGATTAGGCTCTTAAGATGAAAAATAAATTTTCTATCCCATTAATAACTCATAACTAAAATTTTAAAATAATTCATAACCTCACATAAAAGCCTAGGAATTAAATCAAGATAATAAAAATATTTAGCATGCCCTTAGCTAGATGAATGTATGTTTTTTTATCATGCATGTCATATTCTTCTACTCTTGCTAAGAGAGGGCTTCCATCTGTGCTAGAGAATAAAGGCTTAACTTGTAAGAGCCTTTGATGAAAAGACACCTCTTTCTCTTCTGATTTAGTCCATAATCAATTTCTCATGCATTTAGGCATACAAAATCCTATAGCCTGTGTCAAAATAAAACTCGACAAAATTTGCATTAGAATTAAGTCATTTTCATGCCCTTCATGATCTTGTCTCTCAGGGAGTGAGTTTAAGGACTTAGTTTCTCTTCTAAATAAATAACAACCTAACCATCTTTCAAAGCATATGACTTACCTACATGGATTTAAAGTATAGGAGGAGTTAGCTGGTTGCCACTCCAAGCGACATTAAGTCCAGCAGTCAGGTAGTTTACTCTCTCATGTGGAGGTAAACTATATACCTATTTTTTCCTTATATTTAGGTCATATTTTGGCCTTTTCCAAAGCTCCCTAGATTTAGGATCTAATGTTGTTATTTTTCTTTATAGGCTATAAGCATAAATCCTCACTTCTTAGGCATTTCCATAATCTTATATTGTAGAATTATAAGTCTTAGATTTCTAATAAAAATTCAACTCAAATAAATAAGTCTCCTCAATTTCAAATACGTAAAGCCCAACCATAGGATAGATTGGAGTGCTCACTAGGTTTCCTAGTATCATAAGCTCTCCCCACTCATCTTCTTTGGTTTTAATAATAACTCTCCTCTTTTGATCTCTCCCACTTGATTTTCTAAAAATAAAATCAATCCTTTGATAGTCCTCTCTTTGAATTCTTTGGAGAAAACAATCGCCTACTTTAATCGAGAGTATTCTTAAGGGATTCACTTCCTTTAAGATTGAATTAGCTATGCAGGCTTACCTCCATAGGGAACTTAACAAACCAGGTTTAAATAAACCTTGCTTTACTTTTTCATATAAAGTAGGAGAAAATCTCTAATATTCAAGACCCATCATGCTGGAGTCCTTATTAGTGATTATCCATAGGGTAGTGACTTTATCACTCGAGATAGTATACTATTCCTTAATATAGCACCCAATCACCTTAATAAGTACATCCTCAGATCTGCGTGATGTCCCCTAACACACACCCAAAACCAAAAATAAACACCACAAATTTTTCTAGCAACTCCGCTGAGGATGGTTCCTCTCTCCATCTCTAGTAGATGATTGTTGTCTCCAAGCATCGATAGTGGACTTGCATTTCATGTGAGTCTGAGACTATCTTTCCTTCTATTGGCACTTAGCTTATTTCATTCTCAAGCAAAGTTAGCCAACATCCTTTAAGTTTTAGGACCTCACTCGTAGTCTTGAAACCTATTGGGTTCCCAATAATAGAAAAATTTATCAATGAAAGGGAGATAATAAAATTTTAGAACTTCCTCACCACTAGCTTGGTGAGGCAAGGTTAATCATACAAATTTAAGAAAATAATTTCTTTCACAAAATGACACTTTCCAAAAAGCACTTTTCAAGAAAATCACAAAATTATAAAATCAAAACCCCTCCATTTAATAATTCTTATGGTTGCTACATGGAGGTTCTTTTCAAAAGCACGTTCTTAAAAAATAACCATGCCCATTCGACATACTCAAAGTTATTGAATGAAGAATCCATTTTTCAAATAAATTGAACCTTCATTTAACAAATTTCACATATGTTGGAGTTGAAGCTTCCCTCTTTGCAAGAGCAAATCATGTCGTGTTTGATTGCCACTTAACATATCCCAATTTTTTAAGTGAGAATCTCTATTTGAATCAAACATAAATTTTGCTTTAACAATTTTAATTTGTTAAGTGGGGGTCTGATTTTCAAAACATGAATTTGACTTTCACTTAACAATTCCAATTTGTTAAGTGAGGATCTTATTTTCAAAATATAAATTTGACCTTCACTTAACATATTGTATTTGTTAAGTGGAGGTCTCATTTTCAGAACATAAAGTTGACCTTCACTTAAAAATTTCAATTTATTAAGTGGGGTTCTCATTTCCAAAAACATAAATTTGACTTTCACTTAAGAATTTCTATTTGTTAAGTGGGGGTCTCATTTTCAAAACATAAATTTGACCTTAACTTAACAATTTCATTTTGTTAAGTGGGGGTCTCATTTTCAAAACATGAATTTGACTTTCACTTAACAATTTCAATTTGTTAAGTGGGGGTCTCATTTCCAAAACATAAAATTTGGCTTTCACTTGACAATTTCAATATGTTGAGTGAGGGTCGTATTTTCAAAACATAAAATTTGACTTTATTTAACAATTTCAATTTGTTAAGTGGGTGTCTCATTTTCAAAACATGAACTTTATTTTCACTTAACAATTTCAATTTGTTAAGTGAGGGTCTCATTTTTAATATATATATATATATATATATATAGCCTTTCACCTTGCATATCCAATATTGTTAAGTAAGAGTCCCATTTCTAAAGAATATATTTGGTTCTACTTAACACATCAAATTGTTAAAGACAAAATCATGTAATCATGCCATATTGGATTACCACTCAACAAACTAAATTTGTTAAGTGAGAATCCCATTCTCAAGTCATATCATACTTTGATTTCTACTTAACACACCAAATTGTTAAGTGGGAGTCCCATTTTTAAAAATATATCAAACACATTTAGGCTTTCACTTAACATAACAAATTTATTAAGTGAGGGTCACTTTTCAACAGACATTTGATCCCTATTTTAACATACCAAATTTGTTAAATAAGGATCCAATTTTTCATATCAACTACACTTGAGCTTCACTTAACATACCAAATTTGTTAAGTGAGAGTCTCGTTTTCAAAGGAAAATAGACATGTCTCAAATACATTTGGGACTTTCTCTTAACATACCAAATTTGTTAAGTGGGACTCCCATCTTTAAAGAAAAGAAAATCTATCTCACAATCACATTTGGCTTTAACTTAACATATCAAATTTGTTAAGTGAAATTCTCATCTTCAAACAAATCAACACATGTATTCTACTTAACATACCAAATTTGTTAAGTAAGAGCCCCATTTTCAAATCAAAATATCACACAACCAAATCTTCACAAGCAAAGATATTTTAAATACACAATCACAACCTCTTCTTAGCATGCCCAAATTTGCTAAGTAGAGGTTCTTTCAAACTATCCATATTTTCAAACAAGAAACATAAAATGAAAACAATCTCCAAAAAGAAAGAAATCTCTCCTCAAATTTTGAACCCCACCCAACCTACCTAAATTGGTTGAGTATGGGTTCTAAAATCAAAAATTAAATGGCAAAACACTCTCCTCCGAACATAAAAATCTCTCCAATGAACCTCACTTAATATATTTGAATTGTTGACTGTGGGTTCAAAACTCCAAACTTCTGTTACTTTCTTGGGACAAATATCAAGGTAGAAATCTGATATAGGTTATATTTTAGCATATGCAGACATATAGCTTAGATCAATTAATCAGCCTTTCGCTAAGACACATGGCCTCAAGTTTATTTCACCTTTTTTTGGGATGGATTTGGCTTTGGATCGGCCCGCCTCCCCTGAGACTCCACCATCTAGTGTTCTTGACCGAGGATTTGAGGGAGCCCACATTACTGAGGGCGACCCTCACCACCGATGATGAGGTGGATGGGCAAGTCCATCTCGCATTGACCTACGACATTAGTATCCTTCCTTGAAGAGGAAGGTGGCACCCAGTTCCTACTCCCGCTTATTCCTACAAGCCTCAGTGTGTGTGCAGCACCTCCTCGTTGGTCCCCTCGGGGAAGGCTATCTGCTTTGAGATAACCTCCCACCTTTGAGGTAGATCTAGCCTCACACCTCACTGCACACGCTGCCACATAATGCAATAATAGCAACAAGATCAAGCGACACCATGAGTGTGTCACCAGAGAGATGGATGTCGTATCCCATATTGTAGAGGAGGGTCCTCCCCATGAGGTTTTTCCATTTTTGACTAGTAACCTTCCACCTCTCGGTATCACATGGAGAGGACTACCGAGGATAAGGACATTTCCACCTCTACATACCATGAGGTTTTGGTTAGCAGAGGAAGTCCTATGCCGATCTATATTATTAGGGCAAGATGCATGGACATGTGAGTCTTGCATTATTTGAATTAAGGTCATCATCCCTGGGAGTGTTACTTAAGCACATTCACGGATGTGAGCATTAGAGGCAGTAATCAGGGATAAGGGAACAAAGGAGGTTCCATAGTGCAGCCTTCTGTGATTTCCGATCATCGTGCCACTGGACCGATAACATAGTATGAAGTACCACCAATCGTAGGGGAAAGCCAGAGCTGGTGTTGTCTCCACCACACCGCTACTCGCCACCATCACCAGTCCCACCATCCGCGTTCTATGAAGGCACAAAGATAATATCGGGAGAAGAAATCCCTTATTATCTGCTATGGCCAAAGGATCCCACTTCATCTACTCTGACCGAGGTGAGGTGAGTTCTACTTGACCTCCTACTTGCCTTGGTGAAGGAGTGGCAACCCAGATCATGGTCACCATCACCACCACCATCGAGCTGACAACAAAGAATTGTAGAAGGGGGGACAAGTAGCTCCCATGGTAGTGGATCTCCATAAGGATATTGCTCCACCCATGAGCAGTCACAAGCATATCTCAATCAACAGTCATGACCCTCCTAAAGCCAACACTCCAAGATAGTGTTAGTGCATCTCCGCTGAACACTCTACGAATAATGTATATTTCTATACAGCTGACCGCTCCCTAGATGATATTTTAGCATAATACTTTAAAGAGAAGAGAGAACTTCTAGGAAGTGACCGGTCAGATTATGAGAAGAGAATGGTCAGCTTTGATCTAGAAGAGGATGATCTCCTTGAGGATTCGGCCAAAGTTCACATGGTCAGTACTAGGAGTTCCCTTTAAAGAGATCAACACAGTCAGGAAAGTATTATAGTTGAAGAGGATGATGCCATCCATTCAACTCAGCACCGCCTCCACCATCTTAGGCAGAGGGATGATCATATTGACTAAATGGGGGAAGAAAATTGAAGAGTTGATGGTAGTGATGTCAGTATTGCAAATTCAACCCCAGTTTCACAACCTTCTCCCGTAGTAGCTGATAAAGTAGAGTTGGCACACAATTTAGATCATCCTAGATCCATTCCTGCAGAGGGAGATAGTGGTATCTTGCATAGGAAGGTGGTGGATAGCACCTCCATGCATGAAAAAACATTAAACACATAGTAGAGCAATAGGTGAGGGATGCGTTGGCTCAAGCCCGAGGTAGCTCATCTATTTAAAGGGTAGACCCTACTGAAATTTGTTGGTAATTTATTTCACATCCTTCAAAATTTTATGGCAATGGGAACCCCAGATCACATAGCATATTTGGTTGATGTTGCATTGCCGGTAAGATGCACTCTTATTTCTCTTCATTAGAGCGATATGAGCATTTGATTGGCTAACTACCCAATGGTTTAGTGAAGATATTTGATGAGTTAGAGTAGCTCTTTATTAAGAGATTTACTGGAGCTCAACAAAAGGTAATTGTGGGCGATCTCATGTAGCTCAACAACACCCCAGTGAGTCGCTTATTGATTACAATCTTAGATGGCATAATTTAAGTATGAAATGTGAACCACAGCTATCTAAACAACATGCCATTAAAATTCTACTTAAGAATATTCATGGCACGATCACCTTCATTCTTAAATAGTTCACTATTAAGACATTTGAGAAATTAATCAACAAGGCAGCTAGCCTATAAGGAAAGGTCAAACAGTTACCTTTCCAAGATCAATCAGCCAAGCCCAAACCGTAGAAGGCATTTGAGAAAAAGCTAGGGGTAGACACAACAGTTGATAAGGGGGAGCAGCCAGCCAAGGTTTAGTCAGACATACCTCGAGTTCAACAACCTCCACTACCACCTCCTTTGCCACCACCTCAACTATCGTATCAGCCACCTTAGTTACCACACCGCCTCCACGCCACTCAAGATCCCCATCCACAGACTAGAATATTTTTTATCCACCACCAGGTAACTATCACTTACTTACTCTTGCCAACATATTAAATAAACCTTATTCATTCAAGAGGGAGGTAGTCAGGAAGATCTTTAAGAACCTTTTAAAGAAGCCTGATTTTTAGTTACCAGAACCTAGGAGGTCAGAAGATGTGGAAAAGAGCCGCGATCCAAACTTTTCCCCTTACCACCACATGCTAAGTCATGTCTTGGAAGATTGCTTTACCTTTAAGGACTACCTTGAGCATAGCCACAAGTCGGGTGCCATTATCATCCTTAAGGAATACCTATCAGAGCAACCCTCTATTACATGTGATCTTCTTAAGATAAAGGAAGGTTTGGATATCTCCCTATCCCGAACCTCCAAGAAAATCATTTCTAAAATTAGAGTTACTCTTGTAGGTGCCTGAAGCAGCTCAAACCTTTAACTCTAAGGAAGGTTTGCAAGTTGCTAAAGATAACTTGAGGAAGGTAAAAGCCCAGCAATAGTAGCGATAGCTTCCACTTACCTAGGATAGCACAAGACAACCACCGACCAGTCCATCCTTCATACTCAACCTCCTTTAGCTCTTCTTCTAGTCATCAGACAAGTGCCAAATCCTCACTCCTTACTTTACTTGATTTATATTTTGTACCTTCATCCAAATATAAGAAATCAATGAAGAAGAAGACTGATTATGCTTACATTCTCTCTACTTTTGATGATCTTGATGATTTCATTCCTTTAGAAAGCTCTTCAAGTACTAATAATTATAATAATTTCAATCCACTCATTTCTGATTTTTAAATGGATTACCCATTTCTAAATCACCCGTTCATTGAGATAGATTTGGAATCATCTAACTCATGATCCTATAGAGTAGGTGAACTAAAGGCAAAACTTTCCATTAAACCATCTCATGATGTCACTGAAGTCAACCTTCGTAGTGGAAAAGTTCTACCTCCTAGGGTAGCACCTAGGATAAGGGTAAATAAGTCATTAGTTTTAGTGATCAAGAAGCTCCTCCATAGGATGCTGCACCTATAGATATGCTTATGGAGGACCAACCCAGAGTCAACTATAATGTCTTCACTCACCTAAGAAAGTTTCCAGGTAAACTAAACATATATGATGCCTTTGTCTTATCCAAAGAAATGAGGGAGTAATTATTCAAAGCCCTTCTTGATCTGGAAATATGCTTAGCTCAACTGATCGCTTTTGGAGAGGAGGCATGTTTTTCAAGAGAACCCCCATGGAGTTACATTCATAGATGAAGACTTCTTTGGGGACAACAGCACAACCGCCCTCTACATCATAAGAAATATGGGTAGATTCACTCTGGTGTTAGTTGATCCGGTGCATCTGAACATTATGAGTCTAAAAACTCTTGTCTACTTGAGGATTGACATCTCTAAACTTTAAGGAGATCGGATGATGTTGAGAGAATTCAATGAACAAGGCGAGAGGGCTTTAGGCTCCATAGTGTTGCCACTAAAGATAGATGATTGGAAGACAAAAGCCAAGTTATACATAATTGATTTAGATGCATATTTCACTGCTTTGCTTCATAGGCCTTGGATACATGGAAACTACATGGTTCCATCCTCTTTGCATCAGTGCATCAAATCTAGAAAGGTTGAATCGAGTATTGTGTCAAAGGAGACTTGAAGCCATTCTCTGTTAAAGAGGTCGAGATTTATGAAGATGCAACATATTATCTTCCTCCAAATTAAAAAGTCTGTTCTCATGAACTTGGTGAAAGATCAAAATCAAAAGAAAAAGAAATAAAAAAAGAAACAAAAGAAAAATAAATTGAAAGGAAAAAAGAAATGAAAAAAAAGAAAAAAGAAACAAAAAGTACAAGTGAGCAGAATCGACGAGGAAGAGTAGAGCCGATGTTAGACCACCCACGCTTTGTTTCTCCATATGAACACATGGGGATGACTGACCTCCACCGTAGAGGAAGAGGTAAGTTCAGAGGCTTCTAGAGGTGGAAGACCTCCTTTGTGGCCAAAGAGCTATGTTCCACTCATGAGTACCCCCGCTATCCACATAGACTTATAGTCCAGTTCAAAGGAAGAGTCTCATGTAATTACCACATTGACCAACCTCTCTCAGTGGATCCCATTGGAGATGATGTTTGAGCCAAATAGTGGTGAAGACGATGTCACCAAGCAAAGCATGAATGTATCAATATCATCATTATGTAGAACAGTCAGGCAACAATTCAGAACTTTAGCTCTAACCTCTCTTTCTTCCCAAAAAATTGACTGTTTAGTAGTTAAGGAGGCCCCAAGTCATATGTGTCAAAGAGGTTTTATTGGGAGGATCATCCTCAAGTCAAGTCGATGTAGAACTTGAGGATGATTCATATACAAATTTAATACAACTATCTTTTGATTGGTATTCACCTTATGTTATTAACTTCGTAAAGAAAGGATTAATTCCATATACTTGGTCTAAACATAGGTCAAACTACTTTGAAAAATTATGGGACAACCAAAGCAAACACTCTCAATCAAGATACTAGATTCAAAGATAGGGTCCATGATGACAACCATTGCCTAATCATCACCTCATCGGGGTGATAGTTCTTCTCAAATCATGCTAACTCTTATGGAGGCATGTTTAGAAACTAGATGACCAAATGACCCTGAAGTCAAAGATACACCACCATAGTTTAAAGATGAAATCAGATCAAACATTGATGAACTCAAAGAAATCAACTTGGGAATAAAAGAAGATCCACACCCGATGTACATCAGCTCCTTATTAAGTGAAGAAGAAACCAATGACTTAGTTAGGATATTAGCTGAGTTTAAGGACTGCTTTGCATGGAGTTATGAAGAAATGCCCGATTTATCTCCTAACATAGTAGTCCACAAACTAGTAATAGAACCTAATGCTAACACTATCAAGTAGGCTCCTAGACGCATGCAATTAGAAATTGAATAATAGATTACTTCTAAAATCAAGAATATGATTGATGTTGGCTTTATCAGGAAATAAAAATACCCTACCTTGTTAGTCAGTGTCATCCTAGTGAAGAAAAAGAATGGCCAAATTTGCATATGCGTCAATTTTAGGGATCTAAACAAGACATGTCCTAAAGATGAATTTCCACTTCCTATACCAAAATTGATGGTGGACATTACCTCATCTCATGCAATATTTTCTTTTATGGATGGGTCATCTGGCTACAACCAAATCATGATGGTCCTCCAGGATGAAAGAAACATTACTTTTTCAATCCCCGATCGGAATCTATTGTTATAAGGTCATGCCTTTTGGCCTTAAAAATACTGGTGCTACATACCAACGGGCTATGACTCAGATTTTCAACAAACTCATTCATCATCAAGTTGAATGTTATGTTGATGATCTAGTAGTCAAAAGAAAAGAAAAGGAAGACCATCTCTTTGACTTGAGAGTAGTTTTTGAATGGTTAAGATAATTTAACCTCAAAATGAATCTCCTAAAGTGTGCATTGGGAGTAGCTTCGGGAAATTCGGGTTTATTCCATTAACGGAATAGAGATCGTAGAAGATCAAGGATATCTTCGAAATGCCACCCTCTAAAATTTTAACTCAACTTAGTTGGCATATCTAAGATGCTTCATATCCAACTTATCAAGAAGATGCCAGCCATTCTCAGCACATGTCAAAAAGATGCCAAGTTCAAGTGGGATGATAAGTGTTAGCATGCTTTTGAAGATATCAAGCACTACTTGATGACGCCACCAGTTCTAGCAGCCCCCATCCTGGGTAAGCCATTGATCCTCTATACTGCTGCATTAGATGACTCCTTGGCGCCTTGTTGGCTCAAACTAATGATGAAGGCAAAGAAAATGCTCTTTATTACCTCACTCATCATTTAATTCTTGCTGAGGCAAACTACCCACCCATTGAGAAGCACTATCTAGCTTTAATCTTTGCATCCCAAAAGCTACAGTATTACATGCTTTCTCATAAGGTGAATCTAATCTCTAGAATCAATCCACTACAATATCTCATGACACTTCTAACATTATCTGGACAGTTGGCATGTTGATCCATTATTTTATCATAGTTCAACATCACATATCCCCTCTGTGAAAGTGGAAAGGATCTACTGCCAGATTATTGATTCTCCACTTAGTGATGACCTCCCCGATGAACAAATCATGAACTTAGGGGACACTAGCATTCACCATTGGGAGATGTATTTTGATGGTGCGGCTTCCTCTCAAAAAGGAGAAGAACCATGATCTACTCTTCTAGGGAAGGTAAGGGTAAGAATAGTCCTCCTAACTTCGCATCATGATGATGAGATTTTCATAATCATCCAATATGCACCAATAAAGAAGCCAAATACGAGGATCATTGTCGCATTTGGAGTTAGAGCAATACGTAACCGAACGAAGTACGATTCTCACTCATCAACCAAATTTGGGTCCTATAAAGTTCTAAAGCCTAAGCTCCATCATTACCATAAGTACATGGAGTTATTGGCTCAAATCCTGAGGTCACTATCTACAAGATTCCTGAGGAGATAATGTGTAGATGTTGGCCAAGTTTGCCAAGAGTTGGCATGAAGATGAGTCCATTTCCAATAAGGGTCCAAAATAGACAAGTCTTATCCCTTATTGATGTGAACTCATTAAGAGACTCTCTCAAGGGGAGGTTGCCATTGCCAAAGAGGATGATGAGTCGATTGAGGCAACCATTCATGGATTACCTAAACATAGTAAACTACCTCAAGAGAAGTCATTCACATCGTGAAACAAAAGAGCTCTCCTATGCTCTTGGATGGCACCTTATCACATCTTTGACATCATATGTGGTTACATTATTTAGCCAAACAAAGCTTGTAAGAGGACCGAGGTACATTAGGTTTATGTAGAGCTCACCATCCAAGATGAAAGCCAAGATCAAAAGACTAGGATACTACTACCGATGATTAGTGCATGGATGTAGCTAAGATGCCACCAATGTGTGCACGGTGGTCCTACATCAACCACCCAACATTCTACATCCTACTTTTGGCCTCATGGCCATTTGAGTGTTCGACATAGTGGGTCCAATCGATCCTCCTTCTTCCAAGGGTCACCTTTCATTCTATGCCACCGACTACTTTTCCAAGTGGAGGCAATCCACTTAGAGAGGTCACAACCAAAGATGTGCTCCAATTTTTTTAGAACCATATGTATATAGTTTGGGTGCCTCGATGAATTATATCTCGATAATGGTACCGCATTCAAGAGCACCAAGATCAACAACTGTGAGACAACATAATAGAGATATTCCACCATCTATTACCAAGGGAAAATGGTCTGCGTAAGCATTCAACAAAACTCTCATCCAAATATTGAAGAAGACACTGATGACAATAAGAGACAAGGGCATGAGCTTGGTTGAAGCCTTGTGCCTACCGCCACATACAAACTCCAACTCACCTTCCCCATTCTAGTATGGGTCCAAGTCATTCCATTAGAAGTCCAACTCCCATCACTAAGGATAGTTGGGTAGCAAGATTACTACAAGTAGAATGCCAAGTCAGCTTAGAAGAGCTCAAAGGTTTGAGGAGAGACGCCGCATGCAAACCTGAGTTGTATAAAAGCCAAAATGATTCAAGCTCACAACAAGTTGGTCCATCTAGAGCTTTTCAAGTAGAGAGCTTATTTTAGTTCTAAGGAGACCAATTATTGTCAAAAGATGGGAGGAAAGTTTGAACCCACTTGGGAAGGCCCTCCATAAAAAAAGGCCTACCAAGGAGGATCTTATCAACTTATAAACTATAAGGGAGAGCCCTATGCTTCCAATCAATGCTCTACCTAAAGAAATATTATCCATAAATCTTGTTTTGAAAATAATCATCAATAAAACTTCTTTTCACATCAAATTCCATCTCTTATGTGTTAGAAACAACTTTTGCTTTCGAATCCACCATGATGTGCTTAGGGTAAGTATAAGAGAACCCAAGTGGCATCCTATCCCTCCATAACACAAACACAAACTACATTCAATCCTCTAGTGCTACTAGGATAGTTGTAAGAGAACCCAAGAGGCATCCTAACTAGTACAACTAAGTTAAAAGAGAACCCAAGCGCATCCTTTCTTGGAGTAACATTTCATCCATCAATATTATGTGTTTATGATAGGCATAATAGAACCCAAGAGGCATTCTATTCTTTCTTTCACAACACAAACAAACACATATCTTTTATCTCGAAGCTTTTGATGTGGGAGCAAGCCCCGCACTCACTCATTAGTCGCTCGATATATTACCTGCTAATATGTCACCCCAAAGGACTCGCGTGTGATTGCTTTCTTCCTAACTTGACCACAAACCAACGATGACTTTTAGTTTGGTAGGTCTCCAAGTAAACTACCCATGTTGACTTGTTTAAGAGGATGTAAGCTACATGCTTTCTTCTTGAACTAGCCATCATGCACTAACTAGAGTACGAGGTTTAGGTAAGTCCCAGTGGCTCCTTTCTCTCGACTACTTCAAGCGTTTAGTCCTTACACAGACTCCTCACTAGTAGTAGTCTAGCCTGATAGCCTTATCGAAGAAGACAAACCATTCTGATCGCTTTGGAGAGATGTAAGTCTACACGCTTTCTTTCTAAACTAATTATCGCATGAGCACCTTAGGTTGTTGGTCACCCATGTCCATGACCCCACCCGGTGGATACACCTTTGTGATCCCCACTTTTCTCCTTGAGTTGGCCACCAAACACCTACAGGCTTTCTTTTTGTGTTTTGATAATGCCCCTGTCACCTTGGGCACTCTATTTGATCACATCCTTACCCCATTTAGACACTACCCCATTACCTGGATGGACTATCCCTCTTTAGCACACCCCTGGTTGGAGAATTTTTTTGTGGATGCATAGATTCTCCCTTGGTCTAGTAAGTCCGAGATAAGAATAGCTATATAAGCCCTTCTCGGTCTCAAGAAACCAACATGGTCCACATAAATATAAAATAAATAAAAATATATATCTTCTATGGATTAGGGAATTGCCCCTGGGTCCTTTCCCAAGCAGCATCCCATCTGGTAGTGTCAACAAAACTCCCTATAGGAATTACCTGATTACTTTGAGTTGAGATAATTCCTTAATTTGGTACTCTCTCAGTAGTCCCCCTTAGGTTCGATTCAACTTGTTCTGCCACCGATAAGTTATCCCAACAGTCATCTTTGCTTTAAAAGATATAAGTCTATTATGCATTCTTTCCAGAATGACCATTGCAAATCGATGGGAAGCCTTATGTTGGGTTAGATTTGTTCCGCAAGCAATCAATCACCCTAATGATTTCTTGTTTAGGAAGATGCGAAAGGCACCCCTTTGGTTGGTTAGTTCTACCCTGTGGCTGGTAGACTATTCCGTTTGATTAGTAAATCTAAGATAGGTCTAGGCTGATATTAGCCCTTTCTTAGTGGACCCATCACAAACTGACGGGATCCATCAAATTAAAATAATTGAAATTAAAACAAATGCCATTCAATCAAATGAAATTATCTTGTCTACTTCGGAGTTGATATAAGTCCCCCTAGAGGCATTCATTCAGTAGTCTCCCTAGGCTGGGTATAATTTGTTATGTCCAATAGAGCACCCCAGCAGTTGTCCCTTGCTTTTAGAGATGTAATTCTACTACGCTTTCTCACTAGAACAACCATTGTACACCGAAAGGTACCCCTTAGGCCAGATAGTTCTACCGTGTGGCTGGTGGACTACCCCTTTGGATTGAAAAATCTGAGATTAGTCAAGGATAACATAGCCCCTTCTCAGTGTGATCCATCATAAACGAGCAGGGTCCATCTCAAAATCTAAAACTTAAACAAATAATCAATCAATTTATCCCCAGTGAGACATCGATCATCCCGACTTCCCCAGCGGAGTCAATTAAACCCGATTCAAACTTGTATTCCCCAACGAGCGCACTCTCAAAGAAAATTCAAACCCTCTTATCCCTAGTGGATAACCTGAACATGCTTCCCTTATGGAAGGTTCATGCATCTATCCTTGGTAGGTTATACATCCTAATCCCCAACGGATACTTTACCCAAATCATACTTTGCATTCAAATCCAAACTTGTTATCCCTATCGGATAACTTGAACCTGCTTCCCTAGTGGAAGATTCACATGCTTGATCCTTTGGTGGATCCCTTCCTCCTCCCTTATGCCCTTGGCATGAGTGGAGTTGCATTGCACTAAGATCATGATTCCTTCTACACCTTAAGTTTAGGAGTAGATCATTTCTATTAGTGTTTGTGATTCTTCAGACGTTGTTGATCATCTCGATCAACACCAATACATGTGGTGTGCCTTGTCAGTCACACCACACCTATTGGGTGCCCTTTATTGACCTCACTTTTGGAGTGAGCTCTCAACTTCCTCATCATAGATCTAGAACTCTCATAGACACTAAGAGTTTCATAGTCATAAGACATTTCTAGTGATTAGGTGAACACTTAACCTAACCCTAGAGACTTATAAGAGTTAGCCATAAAAATAGGTTGTTCCTTAGGGATTTAGGAAGATATGGCCCAAGCCCAATCCTTGCTTCCTTCTTTCAAACCAAACCTCAAATTCAAATTAAAATTCTAAAATTAAATCCAACTATCCAATAATTGAAATCCATCACCAAATTCAAACTCCAAATCTTTTCCTAAGCCCTTTGATTTCATCTTATAGACTTAGCCTTAACTAAATCCAAATCAACCCCAATCTAATTAATTTTCTCAATTATCAAATTTGATCTCAAATCAATTTCCAAATCATAAATCAATTCCAAACTCCAAATGATCGAGACCCATGATCAAGTCCAAATTCCAAAAATCTTTCTCTAAGCCATATGAACCACCTTTATATGCTTAGACAAAACTCCTTCAAACTAACTCAAGCTTGGTTGATTTCTTTATAAATTAATCATTCCTTCATTTATATTCACAAATATAAATGGAATCTAAATTCAAACTATTCAAATCAAATCAAAATAAATCAAACCAAATCAATTCTTAAGCCATATGGACCCACCTCCATAAACCTAACCAAATCTTGATCGTGATCAACCGAAACTTGATTGATTCCTTTGAAAATCAATCATTCCTTCATTTATATCAATAAATCCAAATGAAACCCACCCTCCAATGGCCAAAAAATAAATCAAACCAATTCAAAATCCAAGTTAGCCTCTCTTGACCTATATCCCTTATCCTAATCAAATTTGCTTCCAAATCACTCTAAACTCAAGTGATTTTCCCATAACCCATTTATATCTCTATTTATATTCATAGATATAAATGAAATATAAATTCAAATGACCAAAATCAAACTCAAATCAAATCAAATTCCCAATTTTAGCCCTTTTAGCCAAACTTTTGAATTTTCTTAAATGAAACCCAAACCAACTCAAAACTCATGGATTTCTTCATGATTCAAGTAGTCCTTCAATCATTGATCCAAATATAAACATAGACCACCACCATGAAACCAAATCCAAGTCAACCCAAATGAAGCCCAAGTTAACCCCTTTGGCTTGAAATTATCATATAAACCAAAACCAATTTGGCTCCAAACTAATTGCAATTGGATTTTTATTTCAATCCTAAGCTCATATGTGAGTTCAACTAAACTTGAATCAAACCTTGATCAAGCTAATTGAACCATTTATGCTCACTTGACCCAAAGTGACCTAAAGGACCTTTTTGTGCCAATTTCCAATCCAACCCAAATTGAATTGAAGTAACCCATCTAAACCTCAATCATGATCAATAATTATCATGGGTTGATCAACCACCATGAATTGGATCAAACCAAGTCAAATCTAGCCATTGACCAAGTCAACATTTAGCCTAAATGAAACATAAACTAGGCAAAATCCATCATATGCCAAATTGATTGAAACCATTGACCCAAACCCATTCATAATCAATGATTGAACATGATCAAACCATCAATTGAGCTAAACCAAGCTTAATTGGCCACTTGACCTAAGTTGACCCAAATTAGCCTAAAATGCCAAAATGAGTCAAATCATGATTTGATCCAAATTGATTGCAAATGGCTCAAGTTGACCAAATTCATTCCAAATCACTTGTTGCCAGATGATTGAGCCCAAGTTGACCAATTGGTTGACCAATTTAATTGACCTAAAATGTCAAATTGACCAACCTAATTTGGTCAAATTGGTCAACTTGACCAATTTGACCCTTTTGAATCCAAATGAGTCAAATCCAAACCTATACCAAACCAGTCCAAATTAATTGAACTAAAACATCCCAAATCATCATATGAACCTAACCCAAGCCTTAGTTTAACCCAATTGGTCAATTCAACCCAACCTAGCTCAAATGTAACCCATTTGACCAATTTAAGCCAAATAACTTCAAGTCAACTTATGAGACCCTAAGACTTAGCCAAACTGACCCAAACATGTCCTAATTCATTTTCAAATTATCCCAAAAGCCAAGTGGGCCCCACCAAAGGATCAGCCATTAAACTATAGGATTTAAACCATAAAACCATTAGATCCACGCTAAAGTCAATTACCCCATCCCCATGGCAGCTCATTAGCACTCCATGGAACCTTCTCCTGACCCACCTAGCTAACCTAACCCACCACAGCAGCCGGGCCTTTGGGAGGTGTTGACTCGACCCAAACCAAGCACCTATTGGATCCAAGCCATTGCATCTTTACACATTGGGTCCATGGTAGCCTCCCATCATTCCTCCCATCCCTAGTGTGCCTCCCTGACTTGATGGAGACAAGTCTAACGGATGGACGGTGGTGAGCCAGTGCAAAATATGTGCATGCTACTATCCATCCATGATGGGAAATTGAGGGGTATACCCCCTCAATTCGAACATGATTTCACGGACACTTGCATTGTGAGCTCTCCAAAGTGAATTCTGAAGCCCCTAAGAGTGTTTCCAAGGATCCTTAAGCCCTCTCCATTTTGCATTTCCCATTCTCGAGCAAAGAAAAAATAAGGGATCCTAATCCTAAGCAATACTCCCTCATTTCGAAATCAAATTTCAATTCCTCTTAGCCACACCATCACCATACCCTATCAAAGCCAACTGAACCAACTCCCAAGCTTCCAAGCCATAGGAGGAGTGAGTTTGAGTGAAGTCAAAGAATTTTCTTGCGTGGATTGTTCAACCGAGCCTCCCACACCAAATCAAGCTTAAAGCTCTTCAACAGGGCCTCACCTCAACTAGGCAAAGCTACCTCCAGCGTTGCACCACCAGACATTCACTCTAGTGAGGTAATTTCTCAAATTGAGCCTTGTATGAAAAAGTGGGTTGGTCCTTTGTAAAGAAAAATCAAATTTCATGGAAAATTGTCTCCCTTCCCTGAAGGTGTGGGAAGAATTTAGAGACAATCTGAGCTCTAGTGAGCTCAGATCAAACAAAGAAATATGGACGACATCCGTCTTTCATTTGCTAAATGGCATGAACTCATGAATCACGATCGTCCGATCTTAGATCATACGGTGCATAGAGAAAGCTCGTCCACCGCCGGTTGAGTTAGTGTGTGGATGTGCCTACTTAAATAGCTAATCCCGTCGCGCCATGTGGAAAGCGTGCCGCATTAGCTTCCACATGGTTCAATGGGATAAAGGATTTAATTAGGATTAATTAATTAGTTTTTAATCCTAAAACTTCCTAAAATCATAACTAATTGTAAGAAAATCCAAAAAATACAAACTTAGGCTCATTTTGAAGATATTTCATAGTAGAATCTAGGAAAATTATAATTAATTAATTTTGAATAGTGATTTTAGCTTAATAAGAGTTTTATCAAAAATCTAATTAGCTTAATTATGCCTTATTTAAGCAGTCAATTTATCTCAAATTATTTATGGATGTTTAGGGGGATGACATCTACCTCCCTTATTTTTATGGTATTTTATTGATTTCTTAATTTGATAAATCACTTGATTAAGCCCTAATTAATCTCTTAATCTAATTAATCATAATTAATGAATGAGCAGTAACTTGCTTAATCATTTGAACATAATTACCTCTCTTGAACAGAAAGATAACTTAGGGGATCTGATTATGGAGACTTTTCCTAACTCATTTCCTGAGTCTTCTTTATCTTTAAAAATCAAATTAATTAATGGTTAATAGAATGATTAATTGATTAATTAAGTGATCAATCTTCAAAATAAGAAAATCAAAACCTAATTGGATGTTTAAATAATTTAGGGATTAGGATTAGGGCCTTGCCTTTCATCCTTTCCCCTAAGTTAATTTCATCATTCAAATTAAAACATAAGCAAAGTGTTTAATAAATTCATTAAAGGCTTAATGAAATTAAAATTAAAAATCAATTCATTCACACCTAAGCTAACCATAATTTCATTATCTCTTACCTTGGGTTATTGAATGCCCAAGGAGCTACCCAAAACTAATTAAAAGGTGGGAAAATGGGTTAGGATTAGCAAACCTCTCTCATATTTTTTAAATCAAATCAAACTCAAAGTTAAAAATACCTTTAAAGAATTTTATTTTATTTTAAATATCCTTCTTCAATATGATTGTCCTTAGGAATTAATTAGGGTGAATGAAATCATGTGCTTACATTCCTTTATTTCTTTCCAATCATGCTAAATATTGCTTGCCATGTGAAATCATGCATTCATTTCTTTTAACATTAATTAAATGAAATATTTTCTTTTATGTCAATTGCATGTGTTGACTTAAATTAAAATATGAGTGGCTATTATCATAATTAAATCAAAAGCTATTTTCAAAACCTACAAATCAATTATTATAAATTAAGTAATGTTAATTACAAATATATATAAGCTTGCATGTGATGATAGTATAAGATGTGTAATATGAAGTTTTCTTTCCCTCTCTTAATATGGATTCACATAGGATTTGCAAGTGTATAGTTTATTTGAAAAGAACATAACACTTGCCTAAATCTAATCCTATGCATCTCCATGTTAAGACTTAGGAAGAGTTTCATAATACATGTTAATTATACAACCAAATCAAACATAATTTCTTTCATGATTCCTTATCCATTTGGTTCTTTTTGTACATTCATTTGTATTTGAGAAAAGCGGTATATTAATCTTGACATCCCGGGGCTGCAAGACTTTAAGTAGCCCTAAGTATGTCTAGTACCTTACGCCCTTGGTGTAGAAAATAATGGCATTGTACTCACTTAAAACTCTTATACATATGCATGTATGGTGTGTACAATGATTAAAATAAAAATTCAAATAAATCAAACATAAATTTTGCATGGATTTCCCTATTCTTATAGTTATTCATGCATTTACATTTATCTAAGAAAAGTATATTAGTCTGTACATCTCGGGGTTGCGATGCTTTAAGTAGCCCTAAATAAGTCTTGTACCTGACGCCCCTAGTGTAGAATATAATTCACTTAAAACATATATACATATAAATGTGTATTTAGCTAATGGATGAAAAATCCCTCTTTTCTACATAATAAAGACATGCATTCATAATTCAATCAACAAATGAAATATTTAAATTTCCAAAATATACTTCTTTGCATTCATCATCAAAGTGTGCTAAGATTTACATTACATGTATATGTATGCTTAAGATTATTCATACACATGATATACATGATGAGAAGAAATAAATGAATGTGTGTTATGTGATAGTAATCCATCTTAATTAATCTTAAGATGCCTTTCTTATTGAATAGGGTTATTTAGAATGTACCTAAACTGAGGTTAATTAAAACACATAATAAACCATTCACTAAAGAAAATTCATTAATTAACTTACCTTAGAAATGACTTAAGGTAGGGATAAGAGAGAAATTCTCTCTCTTTCTTTTATCTCTTTATAACACTTAGTTTCTAAGTGTAGGCTATATGAAATAAAAGAAAATACTATGTAAAATCCTTAAATCAACTAAACCACTTAAAGATAAATCAACCCTTTATAAATTAAATCCCTCAGACTTAGCAAATCATGACTCTAAAGCCTAGTTAGGACATGCTACACAAGCTTTAACACATGCACATTAGGCCAAGTCACCATTTCTAGCTTTATGTTAGGGTGGTGCATGGTTTGATGAATGTTTAGTTTTGGGATGTATTATTTTAGACTGGATGTTAGGGTGTATGTGCGTAGTCTGAATGTTAGATCGATATTAGCCTAATAATATTTTATGTAGGGGGTCGTGCTTAAGGGGTTGATGTAATAAAAATATAAATGTTTTTTACTGTGCAGGTTGCTTTTGCCCCTAAGCATAACCACGTTAGGATAGGTATACTTAGTTACCCATGTGTGGTGCTAATTCCAAATTATTCATATAACTATTTGGATTGTATGGAGTGTTTAGCTAACACTTATTTTACAGGTGTAGTTAGATTAACTTTTCTTCTTTTCAATGTAATTTTTGCATTAGGATTAGGATAAGTGTTATAGGGATTAGGATAAATATTGGTTATAAGATCAAGTCTTATACACCATGTGATGCCTTTGGAGTAAACAACATCCCAATCAAGCCAAAAGAAAGAAAGAAATAGAGCAAAATCAAAATTGAAGAAATAAAAGATGAAGAGTGAAGAATGGAGGATGAAGAATGAAGACCCCTCCCCAATAACACTTATTAATTTAAAATTGTAATTATTCTTTCATTATATCGGGATGTATAAGGGTAGAGCTCAACTACCCATATTTCTTTTGGGTTATACAGTGGTACCTGACTGCATCGGCCTTTTATTCTTTTGCAATAGCTTTATAAAATTATTTGATATTTTGTTTAGCTTGTACAATAGAAATAACATGCATTTTCATAGTTTCTATATGATTGGTGATTGCTGTGTGACCTGGATACGATTAGGTTCTTAGAACGAAAAATAAAGATTCAATCCCATTAACATCCCATAACTAAAAATTTAAAATAATTCTTAACCTCATATAAAAGCCTAGGAATTAAATCATCATAATAAAAATATTTAGCAACCCCTTAGCTGGATGAATGTATGTATAATATCATGCATGTCATATTCTTCCACTCTTACTAAGAGAGGGCTTCCATCTATAAAATAAAGAATAAAGCCATAAAATTTCTGCATTTAGACATACAAAATCCTATAGCATGTCAAAATAAAAGTAAAACTTGACAAAAAAAATTAAAAATCTTAAATGATTAGTCTCTTATTGATTAGTAAATTAGACTTAACAATTTCTAAAAAAACAACATCTTATACTCATGGATGGATTTACTATCTATGAAATATACCCATTTTTGGCTTAGATTTCGGTCATGTTTTGGCCCTTGGCAAAGCTCCCTAGATTTAGGATCTAAGATTATTATTTTCCTTTGTGGGCTACAAGCATAAATTTTCACTTCTTAGGTATTTCAATAATTTTGTATTGTGGAATTATAAGTCTTAGATTTTTTATAAAAATTCAACTCAAACAAATAAATCTCCTCAATTTCAAATCCATAAAGCACAACCATAGGATATATTGGAGTGCTCACTAGGTCTCCTACTATCATGAGCACTCCCTACTCATCTCCTTTGGTTTCAATAATAACTCTCCTCTTTTGATCTCTCCCACCTAATTTTCTAAAAATAAAACCAATCCTTTGATAGTCCTATCTTTGAATTTTATAGAGATAATAATCGCCTACTTTAATCGAGAGTATTTTAGAGGGATTCACTTTCCTTAAGATGTAGTTAACTATGGATGCTTGCCTCCATAGGAAACTTAACAAACCCGATTTAAATAATTGGTGCCTTCTGGAATTGAGGAAAGAAATGACACCACATAGAGTTTAGGAATATTTTATTTAGATGACCAAATACGGCATTAAGGAATAAACATATTTTCTCCAAAGATAAACATGCTCTCCTATAATGGAATCGATCATTTCAATAAAAGACTCCTAAGGCTAATGGGTCTTGTAAGTATTTTCCCTACATGAAAAGTAGAACAGGTTTTATTTTATCCTGGGATCATGGTTCTTTATAAAGGCAAGCCCCCATGGTTAATTACATCTTAGGAAAGGTCTCTTTCTAAGAGTACTTCGATTAAAGAAATAAGTGGTTATTTCTAAAAACTGCTAAGGTAGCTTTCAAAAGATTACTTTTTGGAAATTTAATTGGGAGAGATCTGATTTGGAAAGAGTTATTTTAAGAGTCAAATGAGAAAGAGTAGAAAATATCTATTGATACTAGGATACCAAGTAGACATTTTAACTATCCTATGATTGGGCTTCAAATTTGGGATTAAATTTTAGATTTTGAGTTGTCATTTTCTTAGAAATCTAGGGCTAAGATTCTAGCGCACAAGACTACATAAATGCCTAGGGTTGAAGACTTATTCCTAAAAAGGATGCTTTGAACCTAGTCTACAAGCGCTTCTAACACATGTCAGATGCTCGACCTAGTTCTATCCTTAAAAATCATTGGCCATTCTCCTCACTTGAGCGAACTAGCTTATCCCTAACTCTTCTGGATTTATAACCTGCCTAGAGAAGGCTATCAGCTAACACCATCTAAGTGCATTTTAAATTCATGATGCCAAGTCTTATAAATGCAAGATGGTTGGGCTATTACTTTTTTGGAAAGAAATATATGAACCTAGACTCACTCCCTAATCGCTAAGATCATGTAGGGTATGAAGATGCATCTAATTAATGCACATTTTTTAGATTTTAATAAATTTTGACTCAAGATTCATTTTGGGCCATATGTTTGCATTTTATGCCTAATTCCATGCAGTTAGAAATGGTTATGGCCAAATCAAAAGGGAAAGAGGTGTTCTTCCATCATAGGCTCTCAAAGGTAAGCCCATACACTCTAGCAAAGATGAATGCCCTCCATTAATAAGAGCAAAATTAGATGATTATGCATGATATTAAATATACAGTGTCCAGCTAAGGTGTTGCTAAATTTTTTATTATTATGATTTGATGCCTAAGCTTTTATATGAGGTTATGAGTTATATTTATTTTTATGTTTCAATTAATTTAGTTGGGTAGAAAACTTAGTTTATCCTATGAGCCTACATCCAGGCATTCATCGCAGCATAAACACAGTCACAAAAAGACACCTAAAAAAGCATGTTGTTTCTATTACACACCTAAAATAAATCAAATAAGAATTAATATAAGAAAAGGCCAATCGACCCGGAAAATGGGTTCTACCCTTATAAAACCCATCCTAGAACTACAAGTTTAGATCTATAGGTCTTCTTTCCAGGAAAGCTTCTTCTTTAGGGACATACATCAGGCTCCACAGGGGACCACTACACCATTTCCTGGTAGGGTTAGCTCTACTAATCCTAGACCTCATAGATCCTAACCTAATTCTAAGCTCAAATTTATATTTTGAAATTCAAAAAAGAAATCCTAAGCCCAACAAAATAGATGTTAGGAAATACAAATAACACACAACAGTTATATTTCTCAAATATACGAGCTTAGTATTAGTTGCTTTCCAAGCCCACCTATCTTATGGACTATGTTAAGGGATTTTTAGCACCTGCAAGCAAAAAATAATTTTATAATTTTGATTTATGACAGCAATCCCTTTAACACAGTCCCCTATAGAAAATAGTGTTAAATCTAGAAAGAATGCCCTACCATCTAGTCTAATGAACAAATAAGCCTAGGCATCCAGTTAAAAGAAATACACCACACAAACATGTGAAGCTCAGCATAACATATCACAACAAATTAAAGAAAATCAAAGAATGATCTAACCTAGATCTAGAGTCTATGACCTAAATGATCTAGAGTATGTGAAAGAGGGGTTTGTGTGGGAAGGCTTTGCTAGATCCTTTAAGTTCAAGTTTTAATTTGAAGTTTGAATTTGTTTAATTTTTACCTATAGTTGGTTTCAATTCAAATGACTTAATGACTTAATTTCCACTTTTATTTTCATTTTATTTTGTTGAAATGATATAGGTTTTTAAGAATGAAGAATGGAATGATTCCATTTTTGGATGGAGCTCATTCCATTCAAAATCCTAATTCTTAATAGAATGAAATGAAGACTCATTATAAGGACTAGCTAAGATCCTTAAGTATCTTAATTAATTCATTTTTGATTTCATTTAGTTTGTTTGAATTGGATTAGTTTTGATATATTTTCATTTTGTTTCATTTGATCTATATTTATATTGGTTTCATTTAATTCCATTTGAGTTAAGTTCTTTATCATATTTGATTTAGTTTAATTTGAATGGATTTCAATTGATTTTTATTTTATTTCTTTTATCTATGACTTGATTTTTATTCTTGATTTAGTTTATTTTTCTTGAATTGGTTCACCATATTTCATTTGACATGGTTTGAATTAGTTCATTTGATTTACTTCATTACATTTGTTTTATGTTTGATTTAGATATCTTGAGTTTGACTTATCTTATTTGATTTAGTTTAGTTGATTTCATTTAATTTAATTTATGTTGACTTATATTATATATTTTATTTGATTTTTGGATTATGTTGTCTAATCTCATTTTAATTTGTGTTAATTTAGAATATTTTAGGTCAAAGTTCAATTTTATTTGATTTAATTTAAGTTATCAAATTATGGATTTGTAAGCTTAAGGTTTAAGTTCATTAATATGATTTAGTATTTTTTTACTTAGGTTTATTCATGGATTATTCTTAACCTAAAGTACTTAGGTTACTTATCAATCTTATTTGATCTGATTTAATTGACATAAGATTTAGATTCATTATTAGATTAATTAGAGATGAGTGATTTCATTAAATTTTGTTGATTCAAAGTTTAATGTTTAAGTTCACTAATAATTTTATTAACCTAAGATGTTATTTCATTAACTTAAGATTAAATTTGATCACTTCAATTGTCTTGGGATGTTTACATAAACTACCTTTAATATTTTTGATGTTTGATTAAGGTTGGTTTACATTATTGTATGATTTGATGGATTAATGAATTTACTTAGTTCATTCTTTGATTAACATAGACCTAAAAGTTTGGAAATTGAAGAACTCCCAACCTAGTGATCAATTGGACTTGAAATATTTTTGGCAAGTGGGGTTACATGCATATTTATGTTTCTAAAGTTTCATGTTAATTAGATTCATAATTAGGGTGTAATTAAGGTTTTAATTATTTCATTAAAACTTAAATTACGATTAATTTATTGAGATCATTAAGAGGTTTTATTTTTCACTTATTCTTCATTAAAATACCTTTCCAATGATGGTTCATTCATAAATTTTGATTAATTAGTTGATTTATTATGATTTATTATTTGATTTAATTAATTCAATTAATTGTTTAATTAAGACAATTAATGATTCATTAGGTTCAGATGCGTTTAATTAGTGTTCTGATGTTCATTAGTGTTCATTATGTTGATTTAAGGATGTTTGATTAAGTTTCACTAATTATTTCATTGATAATTAACTAATTCAATTAATTTATGGCTTAAGCATATGAAATTATAATTTCTATTGATTCAGTGAATTAAGTTCTGAAAGATTCACCTAAGGTTTGTTTCATGCTTAATTTTATTTCTCCAAAGTTTAATATTAATTAGATTATTAATTTGAGAATAATTAAGATTTAATATTTTTAATTAAACCAAAACTAATGCTAAAATACCCAATAAAATTTGGGGATTTTAATTTTCATAGATTCCTCTTTTCAAGAAGAATTCATAGAACCTTTATTTGCATTTTTATGATTTTTCCTGAACTTTCTATGATTTTTAGAAGTTTTTATAAATTTTTAATAATTTAAAATCATTGCTTAACTATTTTTAAGTGAGAGGGGTCCACGCAGAATGGTGGGCCGCATGTCACGCGCCTACGTGGCGTGTCTTATCACGTGGCACGCATGAGTTGGTCCATGCGGACCCGCGTGGCACCTCGTCAAAAGTGCGCCACACAGGATCCTTTGTAGGTCGTTCAATCATATATTGGATGGTCAAGGTTACTCCCTTAGTTCTTTAAGGGATTTAATCAACTATGCACCTAGATCTGAACCATTCGTTCCTTTAAAAGGAACGGATGGTTCTAATTGCATTACCTTCATCCTCTACGGGAGCCGAGAGCTATTGGTGATTTTTCCATGATTTTAAGCGATCGAGACAACAAAATCACACGATTTCAATTGCTACACAATCATTGAAATGTTTCCTATAGATCCATACGGCTTGATCTCACTATAGATCAAGTTCATTTCAAAAATGGTCAAAGTTGAATACCATAAGAAAAAATTCAAGGTTATTAATGACATACCTTGATTCATTGTTCAATTGGCTTCAGAATTGATTCCTATAGCTTCGGAACCTTGAAGTGAGCTTGCTTGCCAAAGGAATTGGATCCTCCTCCCTCGGATTGGTCTCTTGACCAAGCTTGGATCAATCCAAATGGGTTTGGTCATTCTCCTACTCGTCAATAATTTGGGAGGTGGGGAGTGATTTGATCCTCCTTTGTTTGGGTTGGTGAAGGTGTTGGAGAAGTCAATTTTGGTTTTGGAAGTGTATAGGTTGGAATTCCCTTTTTGGCCGTGAGCCTCTTCCCCTTTTTCTTCTTCTCCTTAGTCAGTTTTGATGATGGAAGGTCTTGGAAGTTAGCTAATGCCCTCCTCTTCTATCCCACACCTGTCTAAGGTGAAGAGGTAGGAAGAAGGAAGAAGGAATTTGGCCTCTTCATTTCCTTTGCTTGCATTAGCCTCGCTCCATTTAGATTTTATACAATAATGCAAGAAAAGTTTAAATGGCTTGATTAGGGATGTAAACCTTTATTAGAAAGGTTTAAGGGAGTCTCATCCCTATCCCATGTGATTTGGTTCGAAGTGGTTTTCAAAATTTTGTTGAAATTAGTGCATTTGACTAACCCTTGGGTAATTGGATTTAGCACAATTTCATTCTTTAATTAATGTTCAATTTACTGTTAAATGTTTATGCACTTAGTCATTAATAATTCTCCATGAATTAGAAAATTATTCCAATTTTCAAAGTGCATTGATTCAAACTTGATCCAATTCAAAATCAATTCAAAAGTGTCTTTGAAATTAAATTTAATTTGGATTTTAATCATCTTGGATTGATGATTAATTGGTTATTAATTTGATTAATTAATTTTGAATTTTTTTCAATTAAATTTTAATTCAAATTAATTGGATTTGATTTGAGCTAATCCAAATTGAAATTTTATGTTGATTCCCTAGGACACTAAGTGTAGTATCCTAAGTGTTGAATTAAGAAGTTTCTTATCAAAATTAGAATCTCCTAATTATTGATTTCAAGTTAATATTAACCTCATTTAAAATGAGGTCAATAATTCACTTCCCTTAAGATGTAATTAACTATGGAGGCTTGCCTCCATAGGGAACTTAACGAACCCGGTTTAAATAAACCTTGCTTTACTTTTCCATGTAAAATAAGGGAAAAATCTATGGTATATTCGAAGACCCATCATGCCTTAAGAGTCCTTATTAGGTTGATTTGGTCTATTATGGGGTAGTGACTTCTATCTCTCAAGATAGTATACTATTCTTTAATGTGGCACCCGATCACCTTAATAAGTACATCCTCGGATCTGCATGGTGTCCCCTAACACACACCTAAAACCAAAAATAAACACCACAGTTGTTAATAGGACAAAAAATTTATTTTTATCCTAAGAGTCTCATGGTATCCAGGTCATAGAACAATCACCAATCAGAAAGAAACAATAAAAAGGCATGTCATTTTTACTGCATAAGCTAAACAAAATATTAAATAATTTTATAAAGCTATCGTAAAAGAATAAAGGCCGATGCGATCGGGTGCCGCCGTACATCCCAAAAAAAATGTGGGTAGCTGAGCTCTACCCTTATACAACCTGGATTACAAAAAAATAATTAAAATTACAAATGATGAATGTTATGGGGGTCTTCATTCTTCATTCTTCCTTCATCATTTCTTCATCTTCCATTTCTTCATTTGATTTGCTCCATTTCTTTCTTCCTTTTGACTTGATTTGGATGTGCTTGCTCCAAAGGCATCACATGGTACATAAGACTTGGTCTTATAAACAATTCTCATCCTAATCTTTCATAACACTCATCCTAATCCTAATGCAAAATTACATTAAAAGAAGGAATGTAAATCTAGCTACACTTGTAAAATAAATGTTAGCTAAACACATCATACAACCCAAGTAGTTCTATAAATAATTTGGAGTTAGCAACCCATACATGGGTAACAAAGCTCACCTGTCCTAATCTAGATTATGCTTAAGGGCTAAGCAACCTGCATAATAAAAGCATTTATATTTTTATTACTTAGCGGCCCCTTAAGCACAACCCTATGATTATTAATATCTCCTTTTATACATACACCCTACATCTAGTCTATAACAATACATCACAAAATAAGCATACATCAAACCATACACCGCCCTAACATAAAACTAGAAATGGTGATTTAGTCTAATGTGTGTAAATTAAAGTATGTGTGGTATGTCCTAACTAGGCTTTAGAATTGTAATATGCTAAGTGTGAGAGATTTAATTTATAAAGGGGTTGATTTCTCTTTAAGTGATTTAATTGATTTCAAGATTTCTTACTTAGTGTTTTTCTTTGTTTCATATGGCCTACACTTAACAACTAAGTGTTATAAAGAGGAGAAAGAGAATGATATCTCTCTTTCCTCCCTACCTTAAGTCACTTCTAAAGCAAATTAATTAACCAATTTTCTTTAATGAATGGCTTATTATATGTTTTAATCAATCATAAATTTAGGTTCACTCTAAATGACCTTATTCAATAAGAAAGATATTTTAAGATTAATTAGAAGGAATTACTATCACATAACACATATTTATTCATTTTTTTTCCATTATGTATATCATGCATATGAATAAATCCTAAGCATACCTGTACATGCAATTTATATTTTTAGTATACTTGAATGATAAATGCAAAGGAGTGTATTTATAATTTAAATATTTCATTTGATTGAATTATGAATGCATGCCTTTTTAATAGAAAAGAGGGATTTTTTATCCATTAGCTAGATACACATTCACATGTATAAAAGTTTTTAAGTGAGTACTTCACCATTATTTTCTAAACCAAAGGCGTAAGGTACAAGACCTACTTAGGGCTACTTAAAGCCTCATATCCCTGGGATGTCCAGACTAATATACCACTTTCTTAGATACATTTAGATGTATAAGCACCTATAAGGATAGGAAAACTCATGAAAAAGTTATGTTTGATTTATCTGATTTATGATTCTTATTCATTGGCCACATCATACATACATAAGTATATGAGTTTTAGGTGAGTACGGTGCCATTGTTTTTTTACCGGGAGGTAAGATAAGACTGCCAGGGCTACTTAAAGCCTCGGTGTCCAGTTAATATACCACTTTTCTCATACATGTGAATGTACAAAAGAACCACAAGAACGAGAAGTCATGCAAGAAGTCATATTTGATTTAATTATATGGTTTAAATGTGTTATATGAAATTCTTCCTAAGTCTTAGTATGGAAATGCATAGCAATAAATTTAGACAAATGTTGTGTTCTTTTCAAATGAATTATACATTTATAAATCTGATGCAAACCCATATAAGATAAGAAAAGAGAGCTTCATATTGCATATCTTATATTATCAACACATGCAAACTTATATATATTTGTAATTAACCTCACTTCATATATTATAATTGATTTGTAGGCTTTTGAAAATAATTTTTGATTTAATAGTAATAATAGCCACGCCTATTTTTCATTTAAATCACCATATGCAATTTGACATGAAAGAAATCATTTCATTTAGTTAATTTTAAAAGACATGAATGCATGATTACATATGGCAAGTAATATTTTTACATGATTGGAAAGAAATAAAGAAACATAAGCGCATAATCTCATTCATTCCAATTAATTCCTAAGGACAATCATACTAAATAAGGCTACTTAAAGTAAACCAAAGTTCTTTAATGATATTTTTAATTTTGAGTTTGATTTGATTTAGGAAATGTAAAAATATTTAGCTGGTCCAAATCCCATTCTCACATTTGTGAGTTAATTTGATTTAATAAAAAGAAATTAGGTTGATTTTATGGATTGATTAAGTTAAGCATGGATTAAATCAATTAATTAACCCTTACCTATGTCACTTTAAAGTAATTAATTAAATAATTATGAGCTAATATAATATGTAACCACATAGAAAAGTAAATAGCAATGCTCCTATGAAATGAAAGGGGCCTAATACAATTAGCTCATAATTATTAATTAATTAAGCTTAAGGAGCTCACTTAATTACTCTTACGGTTTTCTCACACATGTGAGCTAACCATAATTTCATTAGCTCTCTCTTTAGGTTATTGAACACCCAAAGAGCTACTCAAGAAATTTAATTAGATAAGTTCTAGAATGATTATGATTTTAATTTAATTAATTAAATATTTAATTAATGAATTAGACCATTACTTATTCCCAAATTAATTGATTTCAAGTCAAGTGAAATGAACTTAGGAAAAAGAATGGGAAAGAGGTCCCAATCTCATTCCCTATGTCCATTCACTGTCTCAAAATGATTAACAAGCTTAATTAATAATTTTCTTATTATTTAGCAATTAATTAATCACATAATTAATTAAGAGAGTAATTAAGGATAAGTTAGGTTAGGTTGATTTGACCCTGAAGGTCAATTTGGGCTAAGTGAGGTTAGGTTGACCAATTGGTCAAATTGGGTCAAACAAGGGTGGGCCAAGTTTAATTAGCTAATTGGAGTGCATTGGTGTCATTGGTTTGATTCAATTTGCTTTGGATTTGATTATGGTTCATTTGGGTAGGTCAAATGGGTCAAGTTGACCAATTTGATTAATTTGACCAAATTAGGTTAGGTTAGGTATTGAATCAAGTTCAATTGGCTAATTAAAAATGATTGCAGGCTTTGGTTTGGTTTAATTTAGAAATAATGTTGGATTTTGGCTAATTTGACCCTTTAGGTCTATTTGGGCTAGGTTGGGTCAAGTTGACCAATTGGTCAACTTCGGCTCAATCATGAGTTTGGTCATGTTCAACAAGTGATTTTGAATGAACTTGAGCCATTGGTTGTAATCAATTTGGGTTAGATTATGATTTGACCTATTTTAACTTTTAGGCCAATTAGGTTTAGTTTGACTCAATTGGGGGTTTGGTCATGTTCAATCATTGATCATGAATGGGTTTGAGTCAATGGTTTTAATCAATTTAGCATATAGTAGATTTTGGCTAGTTTGGGTTTTATTTAGGCTAAGTGTTGACTTGGTCAACAAGCTGGGTTGGCTTGGTTTGGCCGAGTTCAACACAATTGATTAATCTAGGATGATTGTTGATCATGTTGTGAGGTTTGGATGGGCTTAGTTCAACCCAATTTGGGTTGAATTAAAACTTAGCTCAAAAAGGACTTTTAGGTCACTTTGGGTCAAGTGGACCTAAATGGGTTAATTGGCTTGATCATAGCTTGATTCAAATTTGGCAAATATCGGTAAATGAGTTTGAGATGGAAATATAAATCCAATTGCAAGTGATTTGGATCTATATGGATTTTGGTTCACATGATACTTTCAAGTCAAAAGGAAAACTTTGGTTTAATTTGGGTTAGCTTGTATATGGTTTGATAAATATAGTTTGTGCTTATATTTGGTACAATGATTGAATCATGAAGAAATCCATAAGTTTTGATTTGGTTTGGATAAGATTTGACCAAGTTCAAGGACTTGGCTTAAAAGGGTATAAATTGGATTTTAGTTTGGTTTTGGTTTTGTTTTGGCTCTTTGAATTTATATTTCATTTATATTTGGGAATATAAATGAAGATATAAATGATTCATGAGAAAATCACTTAAGTTTGGAGTGGTTTGGATTTTGTTAAGGCTAAGTCCATAAGGTGAAATCAAAGGGTTTAGGAAAGATTTTAGAATTTGAATTCAATCATGGGTTTTAATCATTTGATTTGGAATTGATTTTGGAATTTGGATTTGGAATTTGAGCTTGAATTTGAGGTTTGGTTTGAAAGAAGGAATCAAGGATTTGGTTTGGGCTATAGGGTAAGAAAGTCCTCCTAAATTTGTAAGGCATAACCTATCCATATGGCTAACTCTTCTAAGTCTCTAGGGTTAGGTTAAGTGTTCACATATTCATTAGAAGTGTCTTAAGACAACGGATCTCTTAGTTTCTATAAGAGTCCTAGATCTATGATAAGGAAGTTGATAGCTAAATCCAAAAGTGAGGGCAACAGCACACTTAAATGATGAATGCAAAGAGTGTGTTTGGAATTTAAATATTTCATTTGATTGAATTATGAATGCATGTCTTTTTAATATAAAAGAGGGTTATTTCATCCTTTAGCTAAGTATACATTCACATGTAAAAAAGTTTTAAGTGAGCACGTCACCATTGTTCTACACTAGGGGCGTAAGGTACAAGACCTACATAGGGCTACTTAAAACCTCGCAGCCTCAGGATGTCCAGACTAATATACCACTTTTCTTATATACATATAGATGTATAAGCAACTATAAGAATAGAAAAACCCATAAAAAAGTTGTATTTGATTTATGATTCTTATTCATTGGTCATATCATATATACATATGTAAAAGAGTTTTAAGTGAGCAAGACGTCATTGTTCTACCCCTGGGGCATAAGGTACATGACCTACTTAGGGCTACTTAAGGCCTCGCAGCCCAGGGATGTCCAGACTAATATACCACTTTTATTTTATACATGTGAATGTACAAAAACAACCACAATAATAAGAAGTCATGCAAGAAGCCATATTTGATTTGATTATATGATTTACATATGTGATATGAAATTCTCCTAAGGCTTAGCTTGGACATGCATAAGAGTAAATTTAGACAAATGTTGTGCTCTTTTCAAATGATCTGTACATTTATAATTCTCATGCAAATCCATATAAGTTAAGAAAAGAGAGCTTCATATCGCATATCTTATATTATCAACACATGGAAACTTATAGATATTTATAATTAATATCACTCCATATATTATAATTGATTTATGGGTTTTTGAAGATAACTTTTGATTTAATAGTAATAATATCTGTATCTATTTTTAATTTAAATCAACACATGCAATTAGACATAAAATAAACCATTTCATTTAGTTAATTTTAAGAGAAATGAATGCATGATTACACATGGCAAGCAACATTTAACATGATTGGAAAGAAATAAAGGAACATAAGCACATGATCTCATTCATTTCAAATAATTCCTAAGGACAATCATACTAAATTTGGCTATTTAAAATAAACCAAAGTTCTTTAATGACATTTTTAATTTTGAGTTTGATTTGATTTAGGAAATGAAAGAGGTTTTCTAATCCTAATTCCATTCCCCTTGTATGAGTTAATTTGGTTTAATGAAGAAATAATTAAGTTGATTTTATGATTTAATTAGGTTAGGGTATGAATTAAGCCAATTAATTAACCCTTACCTACATCACCTTAAGTTAATTAACTAATTAATAATAAGCCAATATGATATTCAACCACATGAAAAGTAAAATTGCAATGCTCCTAAGAAATGAAAGGGGCCTAATGCAATTGGCTCATGATTATTAGTTAATTAGGCTTAAGGGATCTCACTGAACTACTTTTATGGTCTTCTTACACATGTGAGCTAACCATAATTTCATTATCTCCCACTTTGGGTTATTGAACACCTAATGAGCTACCCAAGATTAATTAAAGGTTGCTTAGGTATGAAGTGAATTTTATATTGAGTTAATCAAGCTTATTAATTAATTGATTGAATTCTTTGATTATATTTTGATTAGAATGAAGAAATTAACTTAGGGAAAGGGATCAAGGACAAGGCCTCAATCCTCAACCCCTAAGTCACTTCAAACACTCAATTAGGCTCTGATTTTTTTCTTGAAGATTAATTAATTAATTAAGTAATTAATTACCTCATTAATCATTAACTAATTAAATTTCAAAAAGTGAAGAAAGCTTAGGAAATGAATTAGGAAAAGTATCACAACCACATTCCCTAAGCTCCCTTACTATTCAACAGAGGTAATTAGGCTTAAATAATTAATTAAACTACTATTCATTCACTAATTATCACTAACTAAATTAAGAAAGTGATTAAGGCTTAATCAATTAATTTCTCTAATTAAGCAACCAATAAAATTCTAGAAAAATGGTTAAGGTAAAGGTTATCCCCCCAAACATCCATAGAACATTGAAGATCAATTGGGTGATTAATTAAAGAATAATTAAGCTAATTATATTTCCAATTAAATTTTAATTAAGCCAAAATCACTATTCAAAATTAATTAATAATAATTTTCTAGATTCTACTATAAAATATCTTTAAAATGAGCCCAAGTTTGTGTATTTTGGATTTTTGTAGGATTAGTTATTATTTTTAGAAGTTTTGGGCTTAAAAATAGATTAATTAGGCATAATTAAAGCCTTAATCCCATCGGGCCACATGGCGGCTGATGCGGTGCCCTGATCTGGTGTGCTTTACAAGTAGCGCAACGACGGGAGTGGCTATTTAAGTTGTCACATCTGAAGGCTGAATCGGATGGTGATGAATGCGATAACTCCGTGGGCTATCTGATCTAAGATCGACCACGATTAAACGTGATTGAATTATTTTGGGTATCATTTAACCATGTTCAAGAATTTGGCTACAAGGGCTAAAATTGGGAATTTGATTTGATTTTGGTTTGGTTTTAGCCATTTAACTTTATATTTCATTTATATTTGTGAATACAAATAAAGATATAAATGGTTCATGAGAAAACCACTTAAGTTCAGAATGATTTGGAAGCAAATTTCATTAAGCTTATGTTGGTGGGTCCATAAGGCTTAAGAAGGGTCTTGATTTGACTTGATTTATTTTAATTTGATTTGGAGGGTTTGAACTTTGAATTGATTTATATTTATGAATATAAATGAAAAATGATTAATTTATGAATAAATCAATCAAATTTAATTTAGTTTAAAGGGGGTTTGAGTTAAGCATATGAAGGTTGTTCATATGACTTAAGAAGAGATTTTGGAATTCGAATTTGATTATGGGCTTCAATCACCTGGAGTTTGGAATTGATTTATGATTTAGAATTTAATTTGAGATTGAATTTGATAATTTAAAAAATCAATTGGATTGGGGTTGATTTGAATTTGGTTAAGGGTAAGTCGATAAGATAAAATCAAAGAGCTTAGGAAGGGATTTGGAGTTTGAATTTAAAATGGGTTTCAACCATTTGATAGTTGGATTTGATTTTGGAATTTGGATTTGAATTTGAGGTTTGCTTTGGAAGAAGGAAGCAAGTATTGGGTTTATGTTATAGGGTAGACAAGTCCTCCTAAATCTCTAAGGCATAACCTATTCCTATGGCTAACCCTTCTAAGTCTCTAAGGTTAGGTTAAGTGTTCACCTAATCAGCATAAGTATCTTAAAACTAAGGAACTCTTAGTGTCTAAAAGAGTATTATATCTATGATGAGGAAGTTGAGAGCTCACTCCAAAAGTGAGGTCAACAATTTGTCAAAATCAAAATAAATTAAACTCTATTTAACATACCACATTTGTTAAATAAGGGTTTCCCTTTCTCATACCAAAACAAAACAAAAGATCAAACACACTTGAACTCTACTTAACATACTTAAATTTATTAAGTAAAAGTTTCATTTTCAAATCAAAATAAAAATATCAAACACATTTGGGATTTACTTAGCTAAAATTGCTAAGTAAAGATTTCATTCTCAAATCAAATTAATCAAAATCAAATCAAACATATGACAAACATCATCACACACAAAAATGTTTTCAAAAATTATTTTCAAGCATATATCAAAATCTCATTTAGCACACCTAAAATTGCTAAGTGAATATTCCATAATCAAATTTTCAAACAAAGGATAAAACAAAATAAATTCATCTCCAAAGTCCCTCCGAATGAACGAACCCCATCCAACATACCCAAATTTGTTAGATATGGGTTCCAAATCAAAATCAAATTCTATGGCAAAGTCTCTCCTTAAATATCAAAATCTCTCCAATTCAATGAACCCCACTTAGCACACCTAAATTTGTTAAGTGTGGGCTCAAATTCCAAAATCAAAAATCAATGATTGATGATAACTATTAAAGCAAGGGTCTGATTCAGTTCTATTTTGAACAAATGCAAAGATAGCAGTTCAGTCTTTCATCCACTTCTTCAGTCAATCTTTTATCATGTCTACTGGAAAGATGATCTTTTCCTTTCCCTCTAGTGTGGATTTGGCCTTGGATCAGACCATATCACCACAACACCATCATTTGGGCATGGATTTGGCTATCGAGTCACTGCGAGGGCGACCACGATGACCATCGGCCAGAGAGGAGGTGGTAGGGCAGAAGCCACTCCTTCATTTTGACATTCTGTCAGACTCTGAGTTTCTCTCGTGAAGAGGAAGGCTGTTATTGTTCCCACACCTTGATCAACATCATTGTCAGTGCATGTAGTTCCAATTATTTCAGTGCCTATCATTCAGTATGTTATCACCTCTGCTATAGTCCTAGTGAAGGCTAGCACCTCCTCACTGGTTTCCCCTATTCTAAAGGGGAAGGCTATCTTAGCCACTAAGATGGTCTCCCCTACCTTTGAGGTAGGTTCTAGTTCTCATTCTGCTCCGCTTACTATGATGCAATGTTATAATAAGAACTGAAAGGTTAAGTAGTACCACGAGCGAGCAGCTAGATAGGTAGATGAGGCCTCTCATGTTACTGATAAGGGTTCCCCCGTGAGACCTCTCCACTCTTGAGTGGTAGCAGATTTCACCCCCTCTCAGCTTGAGACAGAGAGGATGACTATAGGAGGATTGTTGCATTACCTCCACCACACTTGAGGTACCTGGGAGAGGGTGGAATCCCTTTTGGTTTATGTCGATCTTTGCGGATCAATAGAACCCACAGACAGTCTGGTACATTATTCAATTTGAGGACTCTACACCCTAGGAGTGTTAGGGATCAGATACACAAAGAGAAGGCCATAGAGGCGATAGTTACAGCCCAACCAGGAAAGAAGGAGAGAAGGAGGTATGCCAGACAATCGATGGTCTTGACATAGATGAATTTCCCTGATTGGTGGGCTACCTGATGTGATCATATTGGCAGCATAGTCCTTACAAGCACCACCAACCATAGGAGGAGAGCTCTGACAGAGAGACAATCAGTGTATCCACCATCACACCACTCCACTCGTCACCTGCCATCACCTTTCCAAGTCTCTCCTTCCATAGTCTCCACCAAAGTACAAAAACTTGCATCTGGAGAGAGGACATATCCATTGATGATCACCTATAGCCTAAGGATCCAACTCCATCTACTCCACCTATTGAGGTGAGGTCAAGCTCTCTAATTCAACCTTCCACTTCAACAGTGGGAAAGAGGGAGTGCCAACCCAAAAGCATCATAGTCGCTCCACAGTCACAGTCAGTAGTAGAGGAAATAGGGGATAGTGCAGTCCCCATGGTAGTTGATCCCCCTAGGGAGAGTGCTCCATCAATAGGCAGTGTCTGGTATATAGATTCAGATGAACACAACCTTACACTCAACCGTCAGCTGGTGTTTGTACCAGTTTAGCCAGGCACAGTAAGAGATCATTCATTGGATGATATCCTAGAAGACTACTTTACTGAGAAGAAATAACTTCTTGGGAGTGATCATTCAAATCGAGAAGAGGGTAGAGTAGATTTCAACCCAAATGAGGATGATTTATTTAAGGATTTAGCATAAATCCATATGATCGATACTCAAGCATCCCTTCTTAGAGACCATCAGAGTCAGAAAGGTGTTGTGATCGAGGAAGGTGATACCTCTCATTCAAACCAACACCTCCTTCAATAGCTCAAGTAGAAGGACGAGCAGATCAACAAGATGGAGAGGAGGGTTGAGGATTTGTTAGCAGTAGTTCTAGCACTCTAGAACCAAGCTCCAATTTTACAGCCCAGTTCCATGGAGGCCGATTGTTCTAAGCTTTTACATGTCTTAGATCCTCCCAAGAGTGCTTCTCGCATGGATTAGGAAAGTGGTAGTTTGCATAGGAAGGTCATAGATAGTACCTCCATGAATGAGAAAGACATCAAGTAGATGGTGGATCAGCAAGTGAGGGAAACATTGGCACAACTTTGAGGTAGTTCATCTGTTCTAAAGGGTAGGCCTTACCCGAAGGAGTTTGATGTAGTCCAATACCCTAAGGGGTTCGTGCCACCATCCTTCAAAAGTTTCAATGGCAATGGAAACCCACGACAGCACATGACACATTTCAGAGCTGACTGTTGTAATGCCGGTGGCAGTAACACACTTCTCTTCCACATTTTCATTAGCAGTATTTTAGGGGTTGCATTTGATTGGTACATCAAATTGCTCAATAATTTGGTGAAGACTTTTGCTAAGTTGGAGCAACTCTTTGTCAAGAGATTTGCTTAAGCCCAGTAAAGGGTAACTATGGGTGACCTCATTATAGCAAAAAAAAATCTCAATGAGTCCTTTGTTAATTACATTCTTAGGTGGCATAACTTGAGTATGAAATGTAAATCATAGCTATCCGAATAGCATGCCATTGAGATTCATCTTAAGAATATCCATGGCCCGATCACCTTCATGCTCAAGGGCTTCATAATTAAAACCTTTAAGAAATTAATCAACAAGATGACTAGTCTACAAGAGGATGCCAAACAATTGTCTTTCCAAGACTAATCATTCAAAGTCCAAGCCACAGAAAGTATTTAAGAAGAGGTCGGGGTAGTGATGTCAGTAGATAAGGGAATGCAGCTAGACAAAGTTCAATTTGAGGGACCATAAGCTCAGTAGCCACCTTTATCACCTCCTCTTCCACCTCTTCGGCCATCATATCGACCACCATAGCTACCATAGCGACCACCACCACCGCCTCCATAGTACACTCAACAGCGGTATTCATACCCACCGTCAGGTAGTTACTATCCATATACTCTTCTAGACAAATTAAACAATCCATATTCATTCAAGAGGGACGTAGTCAAAAAAATCTTTAAAAATCTCATAAATAAGCCTAATTTTTATTTATTAAATCCTAAGAGGCCAAAAGAAGTGGGAAAGAGTGCTAATCCTAACTTTTTCCCCCATCATGACATGTTAGGCCATGTCTTAGAGAATTGCATCACCTTCAAAGACTGGCTTGAGCACAGCTACAAGTCGGGCTCCATTATTATCCCTAAGGAATACTTGTTGGAACAACCATCTAGTTCTATTATAGTAATCCTCGAGGATACATGCATCCTTTTAAGACAAAAGAAGGTTGGGATATTTCCTTATCCTGAACCTCTAAAAATATTATTTCTAATATCAAGAAACTATTCTTTCAGGTGCTTGAGGTAGCTCAAACCTCCAACACCAAGGAGGGTTTACAACTTGCCAAGGACAACACAAGGAAGTTAGGAGCTCAACAGCATCAACAGCAGCCCATACTTGCCCAGGATAGCCAAGTAGCACAACCACCATCCGAGTCCAACACTCCCTCCACCATTGTAGTTATCGCTTCACCCAGCTCTTCTTCTACTAGCAGGAGTGTTGTATCTGCGGATGAGGGCATTAAACCCCTCGCTCCGCTTACTTTACTTTATTTTTATTATATACCTCTGCCTAAAAAGAAATCAATGAAGAAAGCCAATTTACTTCTATCTTCTCTACTTTTAATAGTCTTGATGATCTCATTTCAGTTGAAAACTCTCTAAGTCTAAATAATAATAATAACACAAATAATTATAATCTTTTCTCTTATGATTCAGAATTGAACTTTGTTTTTTTGAATCAACTGAGTTCACCCATTGAGATTGACTTGGAGTCAACCGACTCTGAGGGTCTCATAGAAGAAGTTGTGGGTATGCTTGATGAGTAGGTAAAACTTTCCACCAACCCACCACATGAAGTCACTGAAGTCAACCTACGCAGTGGCAAAGTTCTACCTCCTAGGGTAGTACCTCAAGATAAGGGTAAGCAAGTAATTGGTTCTAGTGAGTAGATAGCCCCTCCATAGGATGCTCCACCTATGAATATGCTTGTGAAGGACCAAGACAGAGTTCATTATAATGTCCTAGCTCATCTTAGAAAGTTGTCAGCTAAGTTAAGCATATATGACACCCTTGTCTTATCCAAAGAGATGAGGGAATCTCTAATCATGGTCTTACTTGATCTAGAGATATGCTTAGCTCAGTTGACTTCTAGTGAAGAGGAGGCATGCCACTCGAAGGACATTTTAGGAGTTACATTCAGCGATGAAGACATACTTCTAGGGATGACCTAGCATAATCGTCCTCTTTACATTATAGTAGATGTTGGTAGATACAGGCTATCAAGAGTTCTGGTTGATCCAAGTGCATTAGTCAACATTATGAATCTAAGAACCCTTGCCTACTTGAGGATTGACATCTCCAAAACTCCAAAAAGTAAGGATGATGTTGAGAGGATTCAATGAACAAGGTGAGAGGGCCTTAGGCTCCATAGTGTTTCCCTTAGAGATAGATGATTTGAAGACTAAAACCAAGTTTCACATTATATCACTGAGATAAATCTTTCAACGCTTTTTTTTGGTGGACCGTAGATACATGAGAATAACACAATTCCATCCTCTTTACATTAGTGTATGAAGTTTGTGAGAGGTGGGATCGCCTACTATGTCAAAGGAGATCTCAAGCCATTTTCAGTTCATGATGTCGGCATATATAAGGATGCATCCTACTACCTCCCTTAAAATCAACAAGTCTATTCTCACAAACTTGGCCAAAGTTCAAAAATAAGAAAAAGGAAAAAAAGAAAAAGAAAATGAAAAGGAAAAATAAAATGAAAAAGAAAAGGAAAAAGAAAATGAAAAAAATAAAATGGAGCGAGAAATAGACTGGAGGAGGAAGTGGAGCCTGACATTAGATTCCACCCACAGTTCATTACTCCATTCGAACATATGAATAGGATGGCCTGACCTCCACCAGGCAGAGGAAGAGGCTAGTTCAGAGGCAGTCCTAGGGGTGGAAAACCTCATTATTGGCCACCCAATAGGAGATATATCCCAGCTACCAGGAGTACACCTGCTATCTATATAGACTTAGAATCTTGTTCAAAGGATGAGTCTTATATGGTTAGAACACCAACCAGCTCTTCTCAGCAACATACTCCTTTGTAGGTGACCTTAGGTCTAACCCTACTTTTCTCACAAAAAGTTGAGGGTTTTGTAGTTAAGGAATACCCTAAGTCATCCACAGATGTGAAGACTCATAGGTTCTTTCTAGGAGCATCATTCTCAAGTCAAGAAGTTGATGTAAAACTTGAGGATGATTCATATAAAGATTTAATATAATTATTTTGATAGGTACTCACCTTTTATTCATAATCTAGCAAAGAAAGGGTTAATCCCATATACTTGGTTAAATCGCAGGTCAGACTACTTCAAAAGAATATGAAAGAACAAATGCTAAAGCTCTCAATCAAGATCGAGGCTAGGATTCAGTGTAGTAGGTCCAATCAATGATGACGATTACTGCTTAGTCATCACCAATCATTTGAAATCTGATAGGTTCTTTTCAAATCACATTAACTCATATGAGGAGGTGTGCTTAAAAACTTCAGATGATCCAGATAATTTTGAAGTCAAAGATGCACAGCTAGAGTTCAAAGATGAGATCAATTCAACCATCAATGAGCTAAATAAAGTTAATTTAGGAACTGAAGATAATTCATGCCTAACATACATCAGTTCTTTATTGAATGAAACTAAAACTAATGACTTATTAGGCTATTGACTAAGTTTAAGGATTGCTTCGTATGGAGTTATGAAGATGCTCAATTTGTCTCCTGACATGGTAGTCCACAAACTAGCAATAGAGCCTAGTGCTAACCCTATCAAGCAAGCTCCTAGATGCAAGTGATTAGACATTGAACAATAGGTCATTTATGAAGAAAAAAAATTGATCGACATTGGTTTAATCCCAGAAGATAAATACCTACTTGGTTGTCCAGTGTCATCCAAGTTAAGAAGAAGAATGGCCAAATTTGTATATGCATTGATTTTAGGGACTTAAAGAAGGCATGTCCAAAAGATGAATTTCCACTACCAATACCAGAACTGATGGTAAAATTTGCTCATCTCATGCAATCTTCTCCTTCATGGATGGCTCATCTGGATATAACCAAATAAAGATGGCCCCTGAATATGAGAAAAAAATTATTTTTCAAACTCGATCAAAATCTATTGCTATAAGGTCATGCCTTTCAGCCTTAAAAATATCGGTGCTACATACAAGTAGGTTATGACTCAAATCTTCGATGAAGCTCATTCATCATCAAGTTGAGTGCTATATCAATGATCTTGTGGTCAAAAGTAAAGATAAGAAATACTATCTCTTTAACTTGAGAGTAGTTTTCAAATGGTTAAGATAATTTAACCTCAAAATGAACCCCCAAAAGTGTGCATTTAGAGTAGCTTCAGGGAAATCCCTTCAATTTTTTGTTCAACACCGTGGAATAGAAATTGATCTAGAAGATCAAGGCGATAGTAGAAATGTGACCCCCTAAAGGTTTAACTCAACTCAGACTATTTCAAGTGCGGTTGGTGTATCTAAGGCACTTTATATCCAACCTATCGAAGATGCCAGTCATTCTCAGCACTTATCAAAAGGATGCCAAGTTTAAGTGGGATGACAGGTCTCAGCATTCTTTCGAAGATATCAAGCACTACTTGATGACACTATCAATTCTAGCAGCCCCTATCCCAAAACCATTGATTCTCTATATTGTTGCATTAGATGACTCCCTTGGTGCTTTGTTGGCCCAAGAAATGATGAAGGGAAGGAAAATGTGCTCTATTACCTCAGTCATCATCTAATCCTAGCTTAAGCAAACTTTCCACCCATTAAGATGCATTGCCTTGCTTTAATCTTCACATCCCAAAAGCTACGACATTACATGCTTTCTCATAAGGTGAACCTAATTTCTAGGATCAATCCTGCAATATCTCATGACACTGTTGATGCTATCCATACGATTGACATGTTGGTCCATAATTTTATCATAATTTAACATTACTTTCATATCCCTCCGTGTGGTGAAAGGATAAGCACTAGTAGATTTCTTAGTAGCACACCCACTTCCTGTTGACTCTCCACTTAGTTATGACCTCCCTGATGAACAAATCATGAACTTTGGGGACACTAGCATTCACCCTTAGGAGATTTACTTTGATGGTGCAGCTTCCTCTCAAAGAGGAGAAGAACCATAATCTACTATCCTAGGAAAAAAAGGTAGGAGTAGATCTCCTAACTCCAGACCACGATGTGATGAGGTTCTCATATCACCTGTCCAATCCTTACTAATAATAAAACTGAATATGAAGCTTTGATTGCTAGTCTGTAGTTAGCCATCACTCTAAGCTTCCAGAACATCAACATCTTCTGGGATTCTTAGTTAGTAATCAATCAAATTGTTGGGTCCTGCAAGGTTTTAAAGCCTAAGCTTCATCACTACCATAAGTACACTATGGAGTTACTGGCCCTAATCCCAAAGGTTACAATTTACAAGATTCCTCTAGGATAAAATGTCATAAAGGATGCCTTAGCCAAGCTTGCCAAGGAGTTGGCATGTCCAAAAGATGAGTCTATATTAATAAAAGTATAAAATAGATAAGTCTGATATATTATTTACATTGAACTCATTAAAAAATACTCTCTTGAAGGGGAGGTTGCAATTACCAAAAAGTATGATGAGTTAGATTGGAAGAAATTATTCATGGACTACTTAAATAGGGGGAAAACTATCTCAAGAGAAGTCACTAGCCCATCAGGTAAAGCAAAGGGCCCTTTCCTATGCTCATGTGGATGACACCTTGTATCGGTGGTCCTTCGATCATATGTGGTTACATTATTTGGATAAACACGAAGCCCATAAGATCATGACTACACTCAGTATTATTTGGAGCATGCCAATTTGGTCTAAAGATGAAAGCCAAGATCAAGATACTAGGATACTACTTGCCATCGATGATCACAGATTGCATGGACGTAGCTAGGTGATGCCACTAGTGTCAGGTACACGGTATGATCCTACACCAACCACCCAATAGTCTACATCCTACATTGGCCTCATTGTCATTTGAGTGTTAGGGTACTTACATAGTGGGTCTGATCGATCCTCCTTCTTCTAAAGGTCAAAGGTTCATCATAGCTGCTACCGACTACTTTTCCATGTGGGTGGAGGCGATTCTACTTAGAGAGGTCATAGCTCAACATGTGCTCCAATTTTTTAGAAATCATATCGTATATGGGTTTGGGATGCCTCGATGAATTATATCTGATAATGATACTGCAAGCAAGAGAACCAAGATCAACAACTTTGTCTGGGGACACAACATAGATTGGACATATTCTACCATCTACTACCCAAGGGCAAATGTCTTGGCAGAAGCCTTCAACAAAACTCTCATCCAAATTCTAAAGAAGGCACTAGACGATAATAAGTTACAATGGCATGAGCAATTGGTTGAATCTTTGTGGGCTTATCGCACCACATACATAACTCCAACTCATTCTACTCATTTCTCCTTAGTGTATGGGTCCAAAGCCAATCTACCTTTAGAAGTCCAAATCCCATCACTAAGGATAGCTGTTGGTAGCAAGCTCACATTGGAAAAGAAAGCCAAGTTGCAATAGAAGAGCTCAAGGTTTGGAGGAGAGATGCCTATGGGCATGCCAAAACCTCAAGTTATACAAAGCTAAAATGATTCAATCTCACAACAAATTCATCCATCCTAGAGCTTTTCAAGTAGGAGAGCTTATTTTAGCTCTAAAGATACTAATTGTTGCATATCACAAGATGGGAGGCAAGTTTGAACCCAGTTGGGAAGGCACTTTTGCCATAAAGAAGACCTACCAAGGAGGATCTTATCAGCTTATTAACTATAAAGGAGAGCGCCTGATGCTTTCGATCAACTAAATTTACCTAAAGAAATAGTAGCCTTAAAATTATGTTTGAAAATCTTCATCATCAATAAAAATTTTTGTTCAAGTCAAATATGATCTTCTTTAAAAACATCTTTAGTTTCTGAATCCACCACAATGTATTTAGGATAGGTGTAAGAGAACCCAAGCAGCATCCTATTTCTTTTAACACAACACAAATATGAACTACACACAAACACATATCTTTTAGTCTTGGGCTACTTCAAGTTGGGATAACACCCCCAACAGCACTCACTCAGTAGCAGCTCTAGGTTGGACTGATGTGTTACCTAATGCATCACCCCAGTGGTCTCTTGTTCAAGAGGATGTTAGTCTGCTATGGTTTCTTTCCTGACTTGACCACTACACACCAACGAGCACCTTATTAGTATGATAGACCTTACTGCATGGCTGGTAAGCTACCTCATATTGGCTTCATTTAAAGAAATATAAGTCTGCTATGCCTTCTTTTTGAACTAGCCATCATGTACTAACTCAGTCGAGTATATTTGAGGTTTAGGATAAGTTCCCCGAGAGGCTCCTTTCCTCCTAACTACTTCAAGTATGGGTCTAGTCCTTCTTCATGACTCCCTACTCAGTAGTCGCCCTTAGGCCGGGTCGACTTGTTGTGCCAACAATGGGTCACCCCAACAGTTATTCCTTACTTTGGAAGATGTAAGTCTGCTATGCTTTCTTCCTAGCAATTGTTGCCAGGCGACCAGGTCGGATAGTGCCTATTTCGACTATCTTGGTGATTAGTTCCTCTTTAGGAAGATATAAGTCTACATGCCTTCTTCCTGGCATCATCTTAAGCACCTTAGGTTGGTTGGTGTTTCTTATCGTGACCCACGATGGATACACCACCCATGGTAGATATAAGTCTCTTTCTTTCTCCTTGAGTTGTTGCATACACCTACAAGCTTTCTTATTTATATGGTCCAAGATAATGCCCCTAGTGGAACCTCCCCTTGTGGGCACTCTATTTAGATCACATATTTTGTGACACCATCTTGAAACTACCCTGGTTACTTCTGGATTGACTAGTCCCTCTTACCTAGCAACCACCCCTATGGTTGAAGATTTTGTTCCACGGATGCATATATTCTCTCTTGATCCAGCAAATTTGAGATAGGTCAAAGCTGACATAGCCCCTTTTCAGTGTGGTCCCTTGCACACTAATAGGAGAATGCCCTCTATATATATCCCAATATATATATATATATATATATATGTAAAACTATATATATATGACTACTCTTGGGTTGAGATAAGTCCACAGTGACACTTTCTCAGTAGTCGCCCTTAGGTCGAGTTTGACTTGTTGCACCACCAACATGTCACCCTGATGGTCATCCTTGCTTTGAAAGGTGTAAGCACCTTCTTGATCTTTCCGGCCATTACTGCGATGAGTAGCCTTAGGTTGGGTTTAATTTGTCATACTACCAATAGATCACCCCAGTGGTTGTTCCCCCGCTTTGGATGATGTAATTCTGCTATGCTTTCTTCCTAACACAGTCATTACACACCAAAAGGCACCCCTTAGGTTGAATAGTCCTACCCTACGGCTGGTAGATTACCCCTTTGGATCGATAAATCTGAGATAGGCTGGTGACATAGCCCTTCTCGGTCGGTCCATCATACGATGAGGTCCATTAAATCAAATGAAATTAATCTTGACTACTCTTGAACTAGCATAAGTCCCCAGCAGCATTCTCAATAATCATTATAAATCAGGTTAATTTGTTGTGCCAACAACAGGTCACCCCGACAGTTGTTCCCCATTTTGAGAGATGTAAGTTTGTTATGCTTTCTCCCTAGCACAACTGTTACACATTGAAAGGCACCCTTAGGTCAGATAATCCTACCTTATGGTTGGTAGACTACTCCTTTGGACTTGTAAATCTAAGATAGGCCCAGGTCGACATAGCCCCTTCTCAGTGTGGTCCATTGCACATTGACAGGGTCCATAATAAATTAATTCAAAACCATCCTCCCCAATGGAGCCAAATTAAACCCATCTCTCCCTAGTGGAGCTAATCAAATAAACCAAAGAAATCCAACCAAACCTTTTATTCCCAGCAGACACATCCCCAAATAAATCATATTTGAAATCAAATTCTTATCCCCATATGGTGTTTATCTTTGGTTATGTATGTGTGTGATGTGTGTATTGGGAGGAGGGTGTGGGGGTGGTGGGGGGACACCACACATATTTGAGGGTATATTTATTGAGGTGATCGGGTATGACATCAAAGAATAGTACACTATCTCAAAAGATAGAAATCACTACCCTACGATGGACCTAATCACCTAATAAAAACTCCTAAGGCATGATGGGTCTTCAACTATACCAGAGATTTTTCCCCTACTTTACATGTATAAATAAAGTAGGGTTTATTTAAACTAGGTTTTAAAGTTCCCTATGGGGGCAAGCCCCATAGTTAATTACATCCTAAGAAGGTGAGTTCCTTATGAATACTCTCAATTAAAATAAGCAATTGTTGTCTCCAAAGAATTCAAAGATAGTACTATCAATAAATTGGTTATATTTGGAAGATCAAATGGGATAGATCGAAATGAGAGACTTATTATCGAAGCCAAAAGGAGATGAGTAGGGGATTCTCATGATACGAGGAAGCCTAGTGAGTATCCCAAAGTATCCTATGGTTTGGCTTTATATGTTTGAAATTAAGGATAATTATATATTTGAGTTGAAATTTTATTAGAAATTTTGGACTTATAATTATAAAATACAAGATTATGAAAATTTATAAGAGGTGAGGATTTATGCTTATAGCCCCCAAGGTAAACAGCAACCTCGAATCCTAAATCTAGGGAAGCTTTGGCAAGGGCCAAAGCACGGCCTAAATCTAAGGTGAAAGTGGGTATATTATCTACCTCCATAAGAGAGAGTAAAACACCTTACTGCTGGACTTATAACTGCTTAGAGTGGTAACCAGCTAACTCCTCCTACATTTTAAAACTATGTGATCAAGTCATATGTTTTGCAAGATAATTAGGTTGTTATTAATTAGAAAGAAACTAAAGTCCTTAAACCCACTCTCTAAGAGACTAGAGCATGAGTGGTATGAATAATGACTAATGCAAATCTTATAAAATTTTATTTGATTTTGACACAGGCTATAAGATTTTATATGCCTAAAAGTATGATGAAGTTGATTATGGGTTAAATCAAAAGAGAAAGAGTTATTTTCCATCATAGGCTCTCAAAGGTCAAGCCTTTTTTTATCTAGAAAAGATGGAAACCCTCTCTTAGCAAGAGTGAAACAAAAATGATATGCATGATATTAAGCATACAACATTCTGCTAAGGGGTTGCTAAATATTTTATTATTTTGATTTAATGTCTAGGCTTTATGTGAGGTTATGAGTTATTTTAAAAGTTTAATTATGAGTTATAGTTGGGGTAGAAAATTTATTTTTCCCTAAAGCCTAAACGGATCCAAGCCACACATTAAATCATTATACATAAAGAAACTAGAAAAATACATGTCATTTTTATTGGACAATGTAAACAAATCATCAAACAATTTATAAACTCAATGTCAAAGAATAACATGCCGGTGTAGTCGAGTACCTCCGTACAACCAAAAAATAAATGGGTAGCCGAGCTCTACCCTTATACAACCCGATATATGAAAGAATAATTACAAATTACAAAATGATAAGTGTTATGGGGGATCTTCAAGTCTTCATGCTCTTTCTTTCCTTCATTTCCTTCTTTCATTTGGTTGGGCAAGCTCCATAGGATCACATGGTACATAAGACTTGGTCTTGTAACCAACATTTATCATAAGCCCCCATAGCACTAATCCTAATTCCTAATGCAAAATTACATTGAAAATAGAAAAGTAAATCTAACTACACATGAAATTAAACATACCATACAACCCAAGTAGTTATATGAATAATTTGGACTTAGCACCCTAAACATTGGTAATAAAGTCCACTTGTCCTAAAGTAGATTATGCTTAGGGGTTAAGCAACCTACAAAAGAGAGCATTTGTATTTATTTTAAGTGCCCCTTAAGCATAATCTCATGCAAAAAATATGATTAGGCTAATCACGGCCTAACATCCAGTCTACAAAACATACAACCTAGCATCTCGTCTACAATAGTACATCACAAAACTACCATACATCAAACCATACACCGCCCTAATATAAAGCTAAAAGTGGTGACTTAATCTAATGTGTATGTGTTAAGGCTTGTGTGGTATGTCCTAGCTAGGCTTTAGAGTTAATATTTTCTAAGTATGAAGGGATTTAATTATAAAGGGTGGTTTCACTTTAAATGATTTAATTGATTTGCAAATTTTATTTAATATTTTCTTTTGTTTCACTTGACCAACACTTAATAATTGTATGTTATGAAGAGAAAGAATGAGAGGATCAATCTCTTTTGTCCCTATCTTAAGTCACATCTAAAGCAAGTTAATTAATCAACTCCCTTTAGTGAATGGCTTATTACATGTTTTAATTAGTCCTAAGTTTAGGTTCACTTTAAATAAGTTTATTCAATAAGAAAGGCATCTTAAGATTAGTTGGAATGAATTACTATCACATAACACATGTTTGTTTCATTTCTTTCCATTATGTATGTCATGCATATAGTTAAATCCTAAGCATAGCTATACATCCAATTTATATCTTAACATGCTTGAATAATGAATATGAGTAAATATGTATTTGGAATTAATATTTTATTTGGTTGAATGATTTTATCATATTGATTTAAAGCTCTATCTAGATTCTTATGCAAAAGCATAAGGAAAGAACTTTAAATCACATGACTAATCAACTCAACCAATTAAATAAAGTATGAATGCATGTCTTTTTAATAAAAAAGGGGGTCTTCATTTATTAGCTAAGTACACATCCACATGTATAAAAGTTTTAAGCAAGTATGTCACCATTGTTCTGCACCAAAGGAATGAGGTAGGAATCTTCTTTGGGCTACTTAATGTCGTGCATCTCGGAATGTCCAGACTAATATGCCTGTTATCCTTAGATACATATGGATGTATGAATAACTACAATAATAGAAAGCCATGCAAAAATTATATTTAGATTTGATTTATTTATTTTATGTAAATGAATTAAAGCTCTATCTAAATTATAATGTTCAAATACAAAAGAATGAAATCAAGAAGGTACGTCACCATTATTCTGCTCCGAGGGAACGAGGTAGGAAGCTCCTTAGGGCTACTTAAAGTCGTGCGAATGGCCACTTAAATTGGATGGTCCATGATTTACTCCATGGTTTAGAAGAGAAATTAGAGTGGATCTAACATGATTAGATCACGACCAACCATTCTGATCATGCAGAACAGAAGGTTCGTGATCCATCCCATTCGCGATGAAAGACGGATGTCATCCATCTTTCCCCTTTTGATCTGAGCTCACCCGAGCTCAGATTGCCTCCAAATTGATCCCACACCTTCAGGGAGGGTAGTCGCACACATCCAACGGCTAAGATCTAATTACATTCACATTTGCTTCATAAAGTACCAACCTATTTTTTCTAGGGAGCTCGATTTTGCCAAATTACCTCACTAGAGCTAATGTCCAGTAGTGGGATCAATGGAGGTAGCTTCATCTAGTAGAGACAAAGCCATGTTGAGATGAATTGGGCTTGATTTGATGTAGAGCTCTCAGTCAACCAAGCCACGCACATAAGAGCTTCAGCTTCGATCGAACTCTGATTTCTAGTGGTCGGGAAGGCTTGGAAATGATTCGATTGGCTTTGATGAAATACAAGGATGGTGTGGGTGCAAGGAACCGATTTGATCAAGTGGAGGAGGAGTATTGCATGGGAAGGTGGTGTCATGTTTGACTTTTCTCGAAGGATAAATGCCAATCGAGGGAGCTTGGGGAGGCTTCAGGGAGGTTATTTATAATTTTGAAAACTACTTAGGGACTCACACAAGTGAACAGTGAATAATTATGCTCGAATTGAGGGGATATACCCCTTAATCAACCTTGATGGATGGATGGGATCCATTGCTTAATTTCGGCTGGTTCACCACTATCGGTCAGTTGTCTCCCTCAACTCCACTTGGAACATCTTGGTTGGAGGAAGTTGTGGCAGGAATCTCAAGGCTTTATTTTTATAGATTTTGTTTCTCTTGGTTCATGGCAAGTGCTAGGGTGGCTTAGGTTGGGCTAAGAAGGCTTAGGCTTGCTTCATTTGGAAAGTGGAGGACTGCCATGGGAAAGGAAAAGTGGACTTTGTCACTTATGGCAAGAATCCTATACAAAGAGCTTTACACATTAGTCAATTCCATTAAATTAGGTCCCACTTGGATTTGGGCTGGCTTGGGGTTTCTATAAGGTGGCTTTGGGTGATTTGTCTTCATATGATCAAAATAGGCTCATTTGGGTTAGGTTGGGTTTGGTTGATCAATTGTTCAAATTGGGTCAAACTAAGGCTTGAGTTAAGTTCACATGATGATTTGGGATGTTTTGGTTCAAGTGGTTTTGATCAATTTGGCTTAGATTTGAATTCGACACATTTGGATTCAAAAGGGTCAAATAGGTCAAGTTGACCAATTTGATGAAATTAGGTTGGGTTGGGTGTTTAGTCAAGTTCAATTGATTGATTGAAAGTAATTGTAGGCTTTGGTTAGGTTTAATCTAAAATCAATTTGAATTTTAATAGGTCAATTTAGGCTAGGTTGGGTCAAGTTGACCAATTGTTCAAATTGAGCTCAATCATGGCTTTGGTCAAGTTCAATAAGTGATTTGGAATGAACTTGATCCATTGGTTGCAATCAATTTGGATTAAATCATGATTTGACCCATTTTTGCCTTTTAGGCCAATTTGGGTCAACTTAGATCAAATGGCCAATTAGACTTGGTTTGGCTCAATTGAGGGTTTAATCATGTTCAATCATTTATCATAAGTGGTTTGAGTCAATGGTTTCAATCAATTTGGCATATGGTTGGTTTCAGCTTGTTTAGGCTTCATTTGGGCTAAAGGTTGACTTAGTCAAAAACTTGGTTTGACCCAATTTAAGGTAGTTAATCACCTTAGGATGATTATTGATAATTATATGAAATTTAGATGGGCTTAGTTCAATCCAATTTGGGTTGGATTATTGGTGAATGGGTTTGAGATGAAAATATAAATCCAATTGCAAATGGTTTAAAGCCATATAGATTTTGGTTCATATGATAATTTCAAGTCAAAAAGGACTAACTTGGTTTTGACTTTGGTTGACTTGGGTTTGGTTTGATAATTGTAATCTATGTTTATATTTGGAACAATGATTAAAGGAATTATTGAATCATAAAGAAATCCATGGGTTTTGAATTGATTTGGGTATCATTTAGGCATGTTCATGGAATTGGATAAAAGGGCTAAAATTGAGAATTTGATTTGATTTGGGTTTGGTTTTGTCTATTTAGATTTATATTTCATTTATATTTGTGAATATAAATGAAGATATAAATTATTCATGAGAAAATTATTTGAGTTTGGAGTGATTTGGAAGCAAATTTGACCAAGTTGAGGGATGTAGGTCAAAAGGGCTTAAGTAGAGAATTGATTTGGTTTGATTTGATTTGAATGGTTTGAGTTTAGATTTCATTTATATTTATGAATATAAATGAAAGAATGATTGACTTACAAAGAAATCAATCAAATTTGATTTTATTTGAAGGAGGTTTTGGCTAAGCATATGAAGGTAGTTCATATGGCTTAGGAAGGGATTTTGGAGTTTGAATTTAATCATAGGCTTCAATCATTTGATTTGGATTTGATTTGGAATTTTGGTTGAGATTTGAGATTAAATTTTATGTTTGAGAAAATTGATTGAATTAGGGTTGATTTGGATTTGGTTAAGGCTAAGTCTATAAGATAAAATCAAAGGGCTTAGGAAGGGGATTTGGAATTTAAATTTAAGCATGGGTTTCAATCATTTGATTTGGGATGATCTTGGATTTGAATTTGAGGTTTAGTTTTGAAGAAGGAAGCAAGGATTGGGTTTAAGATTATAGGGTATGCAAGTCTTCCTAAATCCCTAAGGCATAACCTCTTCCTATGGCTAACCCTTCTAAGTCTCTAAATTTAGGTTAAGTGTTCACCTAATCACTAAAAATGTCTTAAGACTAAGGAGCTCTTAGTATCTATAAGAGTCCTAGATCTATGATGAGAAAGTTGAGAGCTCACTCTAAAAGTGAGTCAACATCCTAGTGGATAGCTCAAACCTGCTTCCTTAGTGGAAGGTTCACATACCCAATCCCTAGCATATATGAGCCTATATCCCGCGGATATGCCACCACATCAATTAAAACAAAATGAATTAAAATTAATTTAATATTAATCCCTGGTATATTATAGATTCTTATCCCTAGCAGATCTTCCTTCCCACAAATCATATTCACAATCAAACTAAAATCCATATCCCCAATGGATAGCTTGAACTTACTTCCCTAGTGGAAGGTTCATGTACTCAATCCCTTATGGATTCCTCCTTTTATTCCGTTGCCATAAACCTCTCATATGTCATCTTTGATGCATGTGTGAACCCCTAGCAGATCTTCCTTCATGTCCTTGGCATGAAATTCCAACCAAATCCTTCTGGTTCTCTTATGCCCTTGGCATAAGTTGAGTTACATTGCACTAAGATCATGACTCTATCTACCTTTTGGGTTTAAGCATAGATCGTTTCCATTAGTAATTACAATCTTTTAGATGTTGTTGATCAACTTGATCAATGTCAATATGTGCGGTGTGCCTTATCAGTTACATCACACCTATTAGGGGTCCTTTTGTTGACATCACTTTGGAGTGAGTTCTCTATCTCTCTATCTTAGATTTAGGAATCTCTAGATACAAAGACTTCCTTAATCATACGGCACCTCTAGGACTTTAGGTGAACACTTAACCGAAGCCTAGAGACTTAGGAGGCTTAACCATAGGATCAGGCTATGCCTTATGAGTTAGGGAAATCCACCTATCCTATAGCCTAAACTAAATCCATGTTCACCTTCTTAAGCTATAACCAAACCTCAAATTTAATTCAAATATCAAATCTAAATTCCAAGCCAAATCAATGAAGCTCATGATCAAATCCAAACTCAAAACCAACTAAGCCCTATGATTTTATCTTATGGACTTAACCTTAGACAAATTCAAATCAATCCAAACTCAGTTGATTTTCTTAAATATTAATTCAACCCTTCGATCAATCCATCAAACTTACAATCAAACTCAATTCCAAATCCAATTTGCCAAAATCTACAATCATGCCAAATCCTATCTAAGCCATGTGACATTCTTTCATGAACTTAGCCAAAATCTCATTCAGATCAAATCAAACTCAATTGATCCTCTCATGGATCAATTATTCCATCAATTATCTTCCCAAATATAAATCAAATCCAATTTCAAATGATCAAAACTAAATCAAATTAAATCAAAACCCTTCCTAAGCCATATGAATCAACCTTTATGAGCTTAGCCAATATCTAATTCAAATCAATCCAAAGTCAATTGGTTTCTCATGAATCAATCATATCTTCAATCATCTTCATAAATATAAATAAAATATTCACTTAAATAATCAAAACTAAATTAAAATAAATCAAAATCCAAACCTAAGCACATGACTCAACTCCATGGACTTAGCCAAATTCCTTCAATCCAAAACCCAAATTCAATTTATTTTCTCATAAATTAATATACCTTCAATCATATTCACAAATATAAATGAAATCTATAATCATCAAGCCAAATCAAAATCAACTCAAGTCAAACCCAACCTAGCCCATTTGACTTGACATTTTCAAGTGAACCAAAACTCTTTTGAACCCAAACCAATTGCAATTGAATTTATATATCAATCCCAAATCCATATATAAACTCAACTAAATCAAGCTCAACTCAAAATCAAGCCAACTAAACCTAATTGGTCCATTTAACCCAAAGTGACCAATTTTACCTATTTGAACCAAAATCAAATTCAATCCACACCAAAGTGAATTAAGCCAATCCAAACTTCATGACATGATTGTTGATCATCCTAGGTTGATTAATTTTCATAAATTGGGTTAAACCAAGTCAACCTAGCCCTTTGTCCAAGTCAACCCCTTAACCCATATGAAGTTAAATTGGACAAATCGTAACCTAAGCCAAATCTCTTGAAATCAATGATTCATACCAACCTAAAATCAACATTTGAACATGACTTGACCTTCAATTGAGCCAAACTAAACCCAATTGGCCCTCTTGATCCAAGTTGACCCAAATTGACCAAAATGGCCAAAATGGGTTAAATCAAAATCTATAAATTGATTGCAACCAATGGCTCAAGTTCATTCCAAATTGATTGTTGAGCTTGACCAAAGCCTCAATTCAGCCCAATTGACCCACTAGGCCCAAATGACCTATTGAACCCAACTTGACCTAAAGGGTCAAACTAACCTAAGACCCAATCAAATATAAATCAAACTCAACCAAAGCCTACAGCATATTCCAAATGCCCAACCAAACCCAAACCAAGCCATGACCCAAGCCAATTTGGACAATTAGATCAAATTGGTCAACTTGACCCATTTGACCCAAATGAACTTAAATGAACCAAAACTAAATATAAACCAAATTGAACCAAACCAATGACTCTAATACATCCCAAATGATCATAAGAACTTAACCCAACCCTTAGTTTGACCCAATTTGATGAAATGATCAACCTAACCAATTTTGACCCAAATTAGTCAAATTGTGCCAAATCAAACCAAATGAACTTCAAATGACATTAAATTTGGCCTAACCTACTTTTGAATCATTTCAAATCTTCCCACATCAAATCCAGTGTCAAATGACCATCCTACCTTTGGGCTAAGGGTGTCACATGAGGCAAACCACCCATGTAAATGGTCATTTCCATTCCTTGGCCACTTGGCACTCTCCCATTTGTCCACCTAGGCTCCTAGGACACTGACAAACTTGACCCAAAGGTGGTTTGTTTGGCCATAACCAAAGGGGAGGTGAAATCACCTCACCTCCTTCATTGGAGCACTTGAAACACCCAGGACACCCACTACCCTCCCTGACAGCCACCTCCACACCTTCACCCAACAAAATCGAGCCAACTCATCCACTCAAGGACAATCACGACCCTCTAAGGTGGTAGAATGATCATATAGAGCCAAATCAAATAGAGCTGACTGATCCAAGGAAGGAGGGGTATACACCCCCTCATTTCCACTCAAACCCACACCAATTCACTCCTGAGAGACTTAGCTACTCAAGACGAGCTGTCAGAGATATTTCCCAAGCTCCCAAGCTCATCCCACAATCCCACTCTAGGTTTCCTTCAAGCCAAAATAGGGCAATGTCCCATTCATTCCCATTTGCTTAAGACTCAACCAAAGTGTAATTAACTTTGCACACACATTCCTTGGAGCTTGTCAAGCAAGAACAAAACATCCCCCAAGCCCTCCGATCAATGGACGACTGACTTCGATCAACATTGACCACCTACGCTTTGGGTGGCCTTCCGAGCAAACCACCTCAAATTTGAGCTTGTCTTGTCAGTAAAACTTCATCTCCATAAGATGAAGCTTCCTCAATTGAATTAGACACCGATCTTTAGCTCATGTGAGCTATGCCATTGAAATCGGCCTTATAGTGAAATGAGTTAGAGCTTTTTGAAGAAAACTTGCATCTAGTGCATCTTGGCCATTAGATCCCTTCAAATCCTCCTTGATAAGGTGTGATTTCAGTTTGAGATCGATCCGAGCTCAGCTTAGCTCAAATCGATCGAAGGAAGGCGGACGGTGTCTATTTTTCATCGATCGATAGACAAGGGATCACGTACCGTCCATTCCGCATGATTGGAATGGATGATCATGATTAAATTTATTAGAATTATCTTATTTTATCCTTTAGCATCGTGAGTTTAATCGTGGTCGTCTGATCTTAGATCAGATGGCGCACGAGAAAGTACATTCTACCATCGCCACGTAAGTGCTAACTTAGACTATTTTTCATAACCAATCCTACATCGCCACATGGTGTCAACGAGATTAAGAGTTAATTAGGCTTAATTAATGTGTTTTAATAGATGAAACTTGCAAAAATCATAACTAATTGTAGAAATATTATAAAATTGCAAATAAATACACATTTTAAAGGTATTTTAGAAGACAATTTATTAAAGATATTCTTAATTAATTTTAAATAGTAATTAGATCTTAATTAAAGTTTAATTAAAAAATTAATTAGCTTAATTTCTCTTTAATTACTTAAGTAATTAATCTCAAACCCTATGGGTTAATTAAATGGGATGACCTCTACTTTCCATAATTTTCTTGGGATTTATTGCTTAATTAATTAGGAGAATTGACTAATTAAGCTTTAATTACCCTTCTAAGTTAATTAATTATTAATTAAACACATGAATAGTAAAATTCTAGTTAATTAAGTGGTTAACCACTATCCAACAGTGAATGGACTAATGGAATGACCCTAATCTATTTCCCCAAGTTCATTTCATTAACCAAACTAATTAAGGCTAAATTAACTAATTAAATTACTTAATTAATTAAATTGAAATCATAATCATATCAAAACTTAACTAATTAAGTCTTGGATAGACCTTTAGGTGTTCAATAACCTAAAGAAGTCTTAAGAAAATTATGGTTAACCCATATGTGTGGGTAAACTATAAGAGTAATTAAATAAGTTTCTTAGCTTAATTAACCATCAATTATGAACTAATTGCATTTGGCCCTTTTCCTTTCTTAGGATCAATGCTAATTTTATTTCCAATGCATGTGCATATCATCTTGGCTCATGATTATTTAGTTATTTATGTTAAGGTAAAATAGGAAATCATTAATGGATTTAATGCATTCATAACATAATTAATCCATAAAATCAACTTAATTATATTTAATTAAACCAAATTAATTAACAAGCATGGGAATGGGTTATGATCATCAAACACCTTCTCAGATCCTCAAATCAAATCAAAATTATGAAATTAAAAATGGCTTTAAGAAAGCTTTGGTTTACTTTAAATGATTTTACTTAATATGATTGTCCTTAAAAATTAATTTGATTGAATAAAGTCATGTGTTTATGTTTATTTATTCTTTTCCAATCATAATTAAATATTGTATGTCATTTTATTTCATACATTCATGCTTTCAAATTTAAACAAATCAAATGGTCTTTCTTTATGTAAGCTTGCATGTGTTGGATTAATTTATAATATGTGTAGCTATTATCACTAATAAGTTCAAATTACTTTCCTAAAGTTTATGAATCAATTACATTAATTAGAGTGATAGTATTTATGAATACATATAAGTTTGCATGTGCTTATAACTTAAGTATGTGAAATAAAGCTTTCTTTTTCGTAACTCATGTGTAGTTTTACATGTATTTGAATACTAATAAGTATATAGTTGGACATCCCAAGAATATGAGGCTTTGGCTAGTCCCAAGGAGGTCATTTGGTTACCTCAATTCCTTAGTTAACAACAACACATACTTATTTGATTTCATTTATATGTATTTCTACACTAGAATTTAGATGAAACCTTGCTTCATATACATAAATGATTCAACCAAATAAAGCATAATTTTTTGCATGATTTTCTTCCCCTTATTTACATATAAATTCATGTGTTGTGAGATAGCAAAGTATATAGTCTGGACATCCCATGAATATGAGGCTTTAGCTAGCCCCAAGGAGGTCATTTGATTATCTCACTTTCCTAGTTAATAAAGGCAAGTACTAGCTTATTTCTCTTTACATGTGTATGTATGTGTGGCTAAAGAATTAAAGTACCTATTTTCTACTAAAAATGCATGCATTTATGATCAATCAAATATTTGGATCAATCAGTCATGTGAATTGGAGCCTTCTTTTCATATTCATGTTAATAAACTTACATATGATTGAATGCAAATGGGTATATAGTTTGGGCATCCCGAGAATACGGCTTTAGCTAGTCCCAAGGAGGTCATTTAATTACCTCACTTCCCTAGTTAACAATGACACATACCTATTTAATCTCATCCCTATGTATTTTTGTATAAGAATTTAGATAGAGCTTTAAATTAATATGATTAAATAATTCAATCACATAAAAGAATATAAACTTTAAGTACATATATACATTCATTGTATAAGTGTGCTAAAATATGTTGCAGGTATTAGTACACTTAGGATTAAAATCAAATGCATGTAACATGTGATGGAAAGGGATGGATTACCATATGTCATGTGATGGTAATTCAATTAGATTAATCTTAAGATGCCTTTTATATTGAATAGAGTTATTTAAGGTGAACCTAAACTTAGGATTAATTAAAATGTGTAATAAGGCATTCACTAAAGAGAATTAAATCGAATTAACATGCTTTATAAAGTGGCTTAAGGTAGGGATGAAAGAGGGCAATCCTCTTTCTACTCTTTATAATGTTTAGATGCTAAGTGTAAATCACATGAAATAAAAGAAAGTATAAATTAAAACTCTCCAATCAATTAAATAATTTAAAGTGAAATCAACCCTTTATGTTAAATGGAAGTCTTCTACACTTAGAAAAATATAACTCTAATGCTTAGTAAAACACACCACAAAAGCCTCAACACACACATTAGAACTAAGTCATCACTTCTAGCTCTATGTTAGGGTGGTACATGATGTGATGTATATTTTATTTTATGATGCATTATTTTTAAACTGGATGTTAGGCTATATGCTTCGTAGACTGGTTGTTAGGTCGATATTAGCCTAATCATATTTTTTGTAGTGGATTATGCTTAAGGGAGTGCCTAAAATAAATATGAATGCTCTCTTTGCAGGTTGCTTAAACCCCTAAGCATAATCCAAGCTAGTATATGTGGGCTTAGTTACCTATGTACGAGGTACTAAGTCCAAATTATAAATATAACTGCTTGGGTTGTATGTATGTTTAGATAACACTTGTTTTGCAAGCATAGTTAGATTTACTTTTTCAAATTTTAATGTAATTTTGCATTACGAATTAGGATTAGTGCTATGGGGGATTAGGATGAGCAGTGGCTAGAAGGCTTTATCCTAGGAGGCCCTGTGATGCCTCCAAAGCAAGCATATTCAAATCAAGAGAAGAAAGAAAGAAGATATGAAAAAATGAAGGAAAGAAGACCCTCATAACATTTATAAATTGTAATTATTCTTTTATATTCTGGATTGTATAAGGGTAGAGCTCAACTACCTATCTTTTCTTTCTCGGGTTGTATAGCAGTATCCGACCTCATTGACCTTTTATTCTTTCATAATAGTTATAGAAATTGATTGATGATTTGTTTAGATTGTGTATTAAAAATTGCATCTTTTTCATAGTTTCTTAAATGATTGATGCTTTAATGTGTGGCCTAGATGCGATTAGGCTCTTAAGAAAAAATTAAATTTTTTATCCCAATTAATCACTAATAACTAAATTTTAAAACAACTCATAACCTCACCATAAAGCCTAGATATTAAATAAGATAATTAAAAGATTTATCGACCCCTTAGTTGAATATTGTATGTCTCACATCATACATGCATATTCTTTCTCTCTTGAAAATAGAGGATTTCCATCCTTGCACGATAGGGAAATGCTTGACCTGTGAGGGCATCCCTTGTGATGGAAAACACACCTTTCTCGCTGATTTAGCCAACAATCTTATTTTATCATGCATGTAGGCATCAAAACCCTAAAGCTTTTGTCAAAATGAAGTGTCAAAATAGAAATAAAATTTGAAAAGATTTTGCATTAGATTAAGTCAATGTTCATACCACTCATGCTTTAGTCTTTTAAGGAGTGGGTTTAAAGACTTTAGTCTCTTTATAAATAAATAATAGCCTAACTATCTTGCAAATTCATAAGACTTGCCTACATTGATTTAAATCATAGGAGTTAGCTGGCGGCTACTTCAAGCGATTGTAAGTCCAACAGTTGCGTTGTTTATCCTCTCTTGTGGAGATAAACCTTATGCCCATTGTTGACCTCACTTTTGGAGTGAGCTCTCAACTTCTCCATCTTAGACATAAGACTCCTCTAGACATTAAGAGTTCCTTAGTCTTAAGATACTTCTAGTGATTAGGTGAACACTTCACCTAATCCTAGAGACTTAGAAGAGTTAGCCATAGGGATATTAGAAAACCTTACCTACCCTTTAGCTTGAACCAAATTCTTACTTCCATCTTTCAAATCAAACTTCAAGTTCAAACCAACTTCAAGTTCAAACCAACTTCAAATTCAAATCAACTTCAAATTCAAATCAATTTCAAATTCAAATAAATTTTAAATTCGAATCAACTTCAAGTTCAAATCAACTCCAAACTAAAAAGATTTTCTCATAATCCATTTATATCTTCATTTATATTGACAAATATAAATGAAATATAAATTCAAATAACCAAAACTAAATCCAAAACTCAATTCCAAATCCAAAATATTTCCTAAGCCCTTTTGATTTCATCTCATGGACTTAGCTCAAATCAAATCACTTCAAGCTCAAAAGATTTTCTCATAACCCATTTATATTCTCATCTTTATTCACAATTATAAATGAAATATAAATTCAAATAACTATCAATCCTTCAATCATAAGCCCAAATATAAACATAAACTTCAATTATCAAACAAAAATCAAACTAACCCAAGTCAAACCCATATTCACCCTTTTGACTTGAAATTGTCAAATGAATCAAAACCCATTTGACTCCAAATCACTTGAAATTGGATTTATATTTCAATCATAAGTCCATATGTGAGTTCAACCAAGCTTGAACCAAGCCTTGATCAAGCCAATTGACCCACTTAGGTTCACTTGACCCAAAGAGACATAAAGCACCTATTTGAGCCAAATTCTAATCCAACCCAAATTGGATTGAACTAAGCCCATCTAAGCCTCACATTATGAGCAACAATCATCCTAGGATGATCAATCACTCAAATTAAGTCAAACCAAGTCAACCTAGTCATTGACCAAGTCAACACTTAGCCCAAATGAAACCCAAACTAGCTAAAATCCACCATATGCCAAATTGATTGAAACTATTGATCTAAACCAATCTAAATCAATGATTGAACATGATCAAGCCATCAATTGAGCCAAACCAAGCCAAATTGGCCACTTCACCCAAGTTGACCCAAGTTGACCTAAAAAGTCAAAATGGGTTAAATCGTGATCTACGCCAATTTGATTACAACCAATGGGTCAAATTCATTCCAAATCATTTGTTGAACTTAACCAAAGCTTCAATTGGCCAACTAGACCCAACCTAGCCTAATTGACCATGAACCCAACTTGACCTAAAAGGTCAAATCAATTTGAAATCAAATCAAACCAAAATTGATTGAAACCAAAGCTTGCAATACATTTCAAATGATCAACCAAGCCAAAACCAACCCATGACCTAACCCAATTGGGTCAAATGGGTCAAATTGGTCAACTTGACCCATTTGACCTAAGTGAACTCAAATAAACCAAAACCAAATATTAACCAAATTGAACTAAGCCAATGACACCCATAGGCTCCAAATGATCATTTGAACATGTCCTAACCCATGGTTTGACCCAATTTGACCAATTAGTCAACCTAACCCAAATTGATCCAACTTGACCTAAATAGGTCAAATTGAACAATTCAAAACAAATGAACTCTAAATCAATTAAAATTTGGCCCAACCCACTTTTGAAACATCTTAAATCTGCCTAAATCAAAATCAAGATCAAATGATCATTTTACCCCTAGGTCAAAGGGTAACCTATGGCCAAATTCACTTGGAATTTGGCCAATTCCTTCTCATGGCCACTTGGCATCCTCCTAATGGACCACATGGACACCAAGGAGGGTGGTGAACATGACCCAATGGGTTTGGGTTAGCCATGACCCAACCCAAGGCCAAATTGACCCCTCCAATGGGAATTCTCCACTTGGATCACTCCATACACTCACCTAGCACATGTGCCCTTCCTCTCCTCCACTCCTCTGCCAAAAATGAAGCACATGGAGTCCCTAACAGCCTAAATAAACTAATCAATCCGAGCAATTGAAGAAAAATGGCAAGATGGCTCTTGATTGATCCACGGAGGGGGAGATATAGTCCCCCTCATTCCAACTCAAATCACACAAATTACATTTGATTGAGCTAGAGAGATCGAAAGCAAGCTTCTCCAAGTTTCCCTAAGCCATTTCCAAGCCTCTAGAATTTCTCCTTCTCAATTTTCTTCAAAGACAAAAAAGGGGAGACCTAAGGAAATTCTAACTTGCTCAATTCTCCACCAAACCTAAATTCACTTTGCAAGCACCATCAAGGGAGCTAGTCGAGCTCACCCAAAGTGTTTCCCAAGTCTCCAAGCCACGAGAAGGGGGATTCTAATCAAAGCCGCAAGCCATTGAAGGGGATCTTGGTCAATTGAGCAATTCACTTCAAATAAACACTTGAAACTTTCAACAGAGCTTCATCTCCACTAGACGATGCTACCTCCTTCATTAGAAGCACCGATGATAGCCTCCAGGTATGGCTCAAAATTGATCCTATGTTGAAAATTGCTTGGTCTTTTGTGAAGGGAATTATAATCCCATTCGATCCTAGCCATTGGATGTTCTTCCCTACACCTCTTGATGGTGTGGGGTGAATCTCAGCCTAATCCGAGCTTAGGTAAGCTCGAATCAAGCCATGGAGGATGGACAGCCTCTGTCTCCCATAGCTTAGGCAAGGATGAATCATGGGTCGTCCATCCCACATATTTTAGATGAATGGCCATGATTAAAATGATCAAATCCACTGATTTAAACCCTTTAAAACCACGGGATTAATCTTGGTCGTATAATCCTTGATCGAACGGCCCAGGGGAAAGCGTGTTGCGCCACTAGCTAATGTGGTACATGATGTGATAACTTAAATAACCAAACCCATTGCTCCACATGGCACATCGTGTCAATGGTCCACATGGCGTCGATAGATCAGTTGATTAATTAGGCTGTTTGATTATCCATTAATCATAGAAACTTCATAAAATCATAATTAAATATAAAAAAATCTAAAAAATATAAATGATGGCTCATTTTAAAGATAATTCAGTGAGGAATAATATCAAATTAAAATCAATGAATTTTGAGTAGAGAATTTTCTTTAATTAGGTTTAATTAAAAATTGAATTACCTTAATTACTCCCTTATTACTTCATTACTTAATTCCAAATTTCTCAGACATGTTTAGTAGGATGACTTTTGCCTCCCTTCATTTTCTTGAAATTTATTAATGAGTTAATTAGGGAAATTAATTAACAAACTCTTAAGCACCCTTTATATAATTAAGAGTAATTAAGCATATGAATAGTGGTTTAATCCCTTAATTGAAATAATTAAATATGGTTTAAGTAAGGAGGAGGTTTATCGAATAGGTTTGGGATATTTTCCCTAAGTTATTCTCTAAACCCCCTTTCTTCCTTAATCCAAACATAATTAAGGATTAATTCACTAATGATCTACTTAATTAGTCTAATCAAACTTTTAAAACCAATCTAGAATTAATCAATCTCTTATTGGGTAGATCCTTAGGTGTTCAAAAGCCTAAGGTAAGTTTAAGGAAATTATAATCCAACTCACATGTGTGGGAAGGTTATGAAAGTACTTAATGATAACCCTTTAACTTAATTAATCAATAATTGTGAGTTAATTGCATTAGGCCCCTTTATTTCTTAGTTGCATTATTGATTTAAATTTCATGTGGTTGCATGTCATATATTGGCTCATAATTACTTGGTTAATTATGTTAAAGCGGTATAAGTAAGGGGTAATTAATGGACTTAATTTATACCTTAACTTAAATAAAACATAAAATTAACTTAATTGTTCAATGATTAAACTAAATTGATTTACACATGGAGGAAATGGGTTAGACCAGCAAACCCTTTCTCACAAATCATTTTCAAATCAAATTCAAAAATAAAAATCTCTTTAAAGAATTTTGATTCACTTTGAATAATCTTATCATATAGGATTGTCCTTAGAAATTAATTAGGGAGCCATATGCTTACATCACTTTATTTCTTTCCAAGCATGCTAAATATTATATGCCATATGAAATCATGCATTCATATCTTTTGACAAATCAATTAAATAAAAATGTTTCCTTTTATGTCAAATTGCATGTTTTGGCTAAAATTAAGAATATGAGTGGCTATTATCACTATTAAATCAAAATTATTTTCTAAACCTATAGATCAAAGATAATAAATGAAGGTATACTACTTATAAGTACTTATAAGCTTGATGTTATTATAGCATAAAATGTGTATTATGTGATTTTCTTCTCTTCTTTTAACATAGATTTGAATAGGATTTGCAAAGTGTATAGTTCATTTGAAAAGAACATGACACTTGCCTAAATCTATTCCTATGCATTTCTATGTTATGACTTAAGAAGGATCTTCACATTTACACATGTAAATTATACAACCAAATCAAACAAAAAATCTTTTGCATTACTCTTCATCCATTTGTTTCTTTTTAGTACATGCACATGTATTTAAGAAAAGTGGTATATTAGTCTAGACATCCCAAGGTTGCAAGGCTTTAAGTAGCCCCAAACAGGTCTTGTACCTTACACCCCCGGTGTAGAAAATAATGGTGTCATACTCACTTATGTCTTTTATACATGTGAATGTGCATTTTATTAATGGATAAAAGGGTCCATCTTTTCTATTTAATAAAAATATGCATTCATGGAATAACCAAATTTTCTTAAGCAATATCTCTTTGCATTTATCATTAAAGTGTGCTAAGATTTGCATTGCATGTATATATATGCTTAGGATTATTCATATGCATGGTATATATGTTGGAAAGAAATAAATGGTTGTGTATGTGATAGTAATTCACCTTAACTAATCCTAAGATGCATTTCTTATTGAATAGGTTTATTTAGAGCAAATCTAAACTTAGGGTTAATTAAAACATAAAATAAAATATTCACTAAAGAAAAATCATTAATGAATCTACCTTAGAAATTACTTAAGATAAGGATGAAAAAGAAGTTCTCTTCTCTTTTCTTCTCTTTATAATATTTAGTAACTAAGTGTAGGTTCACTCAAACCAAATCAAATCATCAAATAAAATTGACAAATCAAATAAATCACTTAAAATAAAACCACCCTCTAAGTTGAATCCTTCACACTTAGAAAATTTCAATCTTAAAGCCTAGCTAAGACATACCACACAAGTCTTAAATGATACACTCATTAGGCTAAGTCACCTTTTCTAGCTCTATATTAGGGTGGTGCATGGTTTGATGCTTGATTTTATTTTGTGATAATGTTCTTAAACTATATGTTAGGGTACATGTGCGTAGACTGGATGATAGGATGATCTTAGTCTAATCATGTCTTCTATAGGGGATTATGCTTAAAGGGTGCTATAATAAAAATATAAATGTTTTGTTGTGCAGGTTGCTCATGCCCCTAAGCATGATCCAAACTAGGACAAGTGGACTTGGTTACCCATGTGTGGGGTGTTAAGTCCAAATTATTCATATAACTGCTTGGGTTGTGTAGTATGTTTAGCTAATCTCTATTTTATAGGTTTAGTTAGATCTACTTTTTTTTAATTTTGATGTGAATTTCATAATTAAGATTTGGAATGAATGTTATAGGAAATTAAGGTGAACATTGGACATAAAACCAAGTCTTATGCACAATGTAAAGCCTCGGAGCTACCACATCCCAACCAACCAAAGGAAGGAAAGAAATGAAGAAAGAAAGAAATGAAGAAAAGAAGAAATGAAGAAGTGAAGAATGAAGGATGAAGACCCCCATAACATGAATTCCCTTTTAATTGTAATTATTCATTTATAATCCAGGTTGTATAAGGGTAGAGCTCGGCTACCCATTTTTCTTTTCAGATTTGTGCAGTGGAGCCCGACCACATCAGCCTCTTATTCTATTGTGCTAGATTTATAAAATTATTTGATATTTTTTTAGCTTGTGCATTAAGATGGCATGACTTTTCTAGTTTCTTCATTGATTGATGAATGGCCTGGATGCAATTAGGCTCTTAGGGAATAAATAAATTTTCTATCTAATTAATCAACTCAAAATTAAAAATTAACAACTCATAACCTCACCTAAAGCCTAGGATATAAATCAAGATAATAAAAGATTTAGCAACCCCTTAGCTAGATGTTGTATGTCTCACATCATGCATAAAAAAACATATTGCTTCACTCTTGCTAATGGAGGGCTTCCACCTTTGTTAGAGAAAATGGCTTGACCTTTGAGAGTCATGGTGGAAACACCTCCTTCTTTCTGATTTTGGCCCATAAATAATTTCTCATGCATTAGGCATATGAAATCTCATAACCTGTGTTAAATAAATTGTCCAAAAATCAAAATAAAACTTAACAAAATTTTCATTAGATTTAGGTCATTATTCATGCCCTACATGATCTAGTCTTTTAAGGAGTGTGTTTAAGGACTTAGTTTTCTTTCTAAATAAGAAACATCCTAGCTATCTTACAAAGCATAAGACTTTTCTACATGTATTTAAAATCATAGGAGGAGTTAGTTGGTATCCACCCCCAGGCGATTTTAAGTCCAACAGTCCAGTGGTTTATCCTACCTTGTGGAGGTAAACTATATACCCATTTTCACCTTAGATTTAGGTCATGTCTTGACCCTCGCTAAAGTTCCCTAGATTTAGGATCAGGTTGTTTCCCTTTGCGGGCTACAAGCATAAATCCTCATCTCTTAGGCATTTCCAAAATTTTGATATTATGGAATTATAAGCCCAAAATTTCTAATAAAAATTCAACTCAAACATATATTCCTCTTTAAATTTCAAAAATATAAATCCCAACCATAGGATAGTTTAGGATCATACTAGACTTCCTAGTATCATGAGCATCTCCTACTCATCTCTTTTTATTTTCAATAATAACTCCCTCCTTTTGATTATTCTCACTTGATTTTACGAAGATAACCAATTTGTTGATAATCCTACCTTTGAAATCTTTGGAGGCAATGATCATTTACCTTAATCAAGAGTATTCCTAAGGATTCTTATTCCTTAAGATGTAATTAACTATGGGAGCTTGCCTCCATAGGGAACTTAACACTTGGTTTAAAATAAACCCTACTTTACTTTTTCATGTAAAGTAAGGGAAGAATCTCTGGTACATTCAGACCCATTGTCATTAGGAGTACTTATTAGGTGATTAGATCCATTGTAGGATGGTGACTTCTATCTCTCAAGATAGTACATCATTCTTCAATGTCATACCCGATCACCTAATAAGTATATCTGTGGATCTACGTGGTGTCCCAATATACACAACATAATTTTATTTTTCAAATCTCCAAAGGTTTGAGAAATAAAAATACACCGCAAATTTTTCTGGTGACTCCATTGGGGATGGTTCCTCTCTCCATCTTTGGTAAATGATCATTAACTCCAAGTATTGATGGAGGATTTGTATTTTATTTGAATCTGAGACTATCCTTCTTTTCCCTTGGCACATAGTTTATTTCATTCATAAGCAAAGTTAGCCAACATCTTTTAGATTTTAGGACCTCACTCTGTGTAGCTCTTAAAACCCCTATTAAATTCCCAATAGGTGAAAATAAAAATTTAATAAAAAGAGATTATTAAAGACCCTCCTCCTTACCATTTCTATGGTAAGGAAAGGTTCATTCTAAAAATAAAGAAAGAAAAATAAATCCTTTATATAAAAATATCACTTTCCAAAAAGCACTTTTTCAAAAATTTCACATAATAAAATACTTGCACAAAACTTTTATAACTCAACCTTATCTAACAATTTTCAAAATTGTTGCATGTAGGATCTTTTCAAAAATCAAAGTTAAAAAAATTTATTGAATAAAGATTTCATTTTCAAATAAAATTAAAAATTATCTTTTCAAAAAGCACATATGTGCATCCTCATTCAATATACCCAAATTTATTGAATGAAGATTTTATTTCCAAATAAAACCAAAATTATCTTTCCAAAAAGCACATATGAACATCTTCATTCAATATACCCAAATTTATTGAATGAATATTTAATTCCTAAACAAAATAAAAATCATCTTTTTGAAAAGCACATATTTGAAAATGAATATCCTCATTCAATATACCCAAATTTATTGAATAAAGATTTTATTTCCAAATAAAATCATATCATGACATTGAGATTCCATTTCAATATATCTCACATATGTTGAAGTTGGAATTTCTTTTTTTCAAAAAGTACTGATTTGAAAGTAAGCCTCTTCATTCAATATATCCAAACGTATTGGATAGAGGTTTTATTTTCAAATGAAATTACACCATTTGAAATTCACTCAACACATCTCACATGTGTTAAGTTAGAATTTCCTTCTTAACAAAAAGCAATAATCACACATAAAAATTTCATCTTTGAAAAATAAAATATAATTGACTTCCATTTTTACATGCCCAAATTTGTTAAATGAAAATCTGTTTTGCAAAAATCACAACAACAAAAAAAATCAAACACATTTGGATCCTTTATTTAGCATGCCCAAATTTGCAAAGTAAAGATCCTCTTTTCAAAATCAAATACATTTGGATGTTTTATTTAGCATGCCCAAATTTGTCAAGTAAAGATCCTCTTTTTAAAATCAAATCATAAAATCAAACACATTTGGATCCTTTATTTAGCATACCCAAATTTACTAAGATCCTCTTTTCAAAATTACAAAAATCAAACATATTTGGATCCTTTATTTAATACCCAAATTTGCTAAGTAAAGATCCTCTTTTCAAAATCACAAAAATTCAAACACATTTTGATCCTTTATTTAGCATACCCAAATTTTCTAAGTAAAGACCCTCTTTTCAAAATCATAAAAATCAAACACATTTGGATTCTTTATTTAGAATACATAAATTTGCTAAGTAAAGATCCTCTTTTCAAAATCATAAAAATCAAACATATTTGGATTCTTTATTTAGCATCCCAAATTTGCTAAGATCCTCTTTTCAAAATCTCAACAATCAAACACATTTAGATTTTTATTTAGCATACACAAATTTGCTAAGTAAAGATCCTCTTTTCAAAATCAAATCATGAAAATCGAACACATTTGGATCCTTTATTTAGCATATCCAAATTGTTAAATAAAGATCCTCTTTTCAAAAAATCAAAACAAAAACATTTTTGACTTTTTTTAGCATACATATCTGCTAAGTAAAGATTCCATTTCTAAACTCACACATGATTCACATCATGAGCAAACAAGCAAAAGAAGAAAATTATTTTAAAATAACTCATTTAGCATACCCAAATTTGCTAAATGAGTAATTCCAAATAAAATCAATTGACCCTCGATTTAACATACTCAAATTTGTTAAATGAAGGGTCCCCAAACATAAAAATCAAATTCAAATATGAACCAATAGAAGTGTCAAATATCTCTTCAAAATATTTGAACCCATTTTCAACATACACAAAGTTTTTGAAAATGGATTCTAAACTCAAAAATCTCTTCTCTAATACATTCAAAATCTCTTTCCAAAATTAATGAGCCCCACTTAACATATTTAAATCATTGAGTGTGGGTTCAAATTTTAAATCAAAATTCAAAAAGTTAGCAGAATACAAAAGCAAAAGATCTGATTTGAGTTTATTTTTAAAAATTATAGAATTTCAACTCAGTTTCAGTCAGCTTTCACTCATTTCAGTTTAGTGCTAATGGATTCCTAGAAGTATGTCTTCACTTTTCCTTTTGGGATGAATTTGTCCTTGGATCAGGCCAACCTACCACAGACTGACTTTGCCCATCTGAGTCACTTTGGTCAAGATTCGAGGGGGCTAGGATCACTTGTGAGGAGGCAACCCTCACAACCGTTAGTAGGAGTGTGGTGACTAGGTAGAAGCCAGTCATCCATGTTGAGATGCCTTCAGATTCTGAATTTCTCTCACTAAAGAGGAAGGTGGAAGTTCTGTAGTTTAATTTGGTGCATCAGTTGTTCCTATTGCTGGGGTTTCTTCTTCCAAGGGGAAGGCTAACCTAGCTTCAATGATAGTCTCCCCTGCCTACAAGGTAGGATCTAGTTTCATACTGCTCCTCCCAGCAGAACTCAACACCACAATAAAAATTACAACATCAAGTGGCATCATGTGCGCATAGCCAAGGAGATGGAGGCAGTCTCTCAGGTTGTAGTAGAGGAGTTACCCAGGATAGTTTATCCTCTGATTACACAAAACAAGTTTCATCCTCTCTCCGAATTTGATGGATAGGAAGATGTTAGGAGAATCATAGTGTCACCTCCACCTGCAGTTTAGTATGAGGCTCCTACTAGAGACAGGAGGAGGTCATATGTCAACCTCAGGATAGTTCTACATCAAGTTGGCAGGGCTTACGGATGGTTAAAGTTTGGGACCCAATTTGATTTATGATTGGTTATTCCTCATAGCGTGAGTGAGCATATCCGGCATGAGAGGGCCAAGGAGGCCCGTGTATTAGTTCATGTTACTAGCAGGGAGAGGCGAGCAGTCATCTGCCTCCGCCCTCATGGATTTTCTCGATCAGAATGCTACCCATGCTTTTGACCAGTACTACCCACCATGGGAAGAAGGCTCCCGTACAGAGAGAGTCGGTGGTGCCTCCACCACACCGCTCTACTCCACGTCCACCATCTCCAGTGTAAGTTCCATCTTCCACAGTTCCATCAAAATCCATGAAGGTATCATTAGGAGAAAAAAAGCTGGTGATCCGCTATGTCCAAGAGATCCCATTTCATCTACACTCGGTGAGGCGAGCTCTCTACTGACCTCCTACGGTTGTGGTGAAGAGGGAGTGGAGACCTTATAGCATCATAGTTGTGCTATCACCACCACCACCGCAGCAGATCATGGAGATAGCATTAGTAGAGGGAGAAGGAGATAATTCAATTAACCTTGTGGGAATGGATCCTCCTAGGAGTATTACTCCACTCGCATCAGATGATAGCCATGAGCATGTATCCTCCAGTGAGCATAGCCCTCACAAGATCAGTATTCCGATAGCTAGGGAGGTCAGATGTATTTCTATTCATGAACATGATCTTACCACCGGTCAACCACGATCATTTTTTCCAGCATAGTTGGACCACTCCCTAGATGATATTGTAGCACAATATCTCATTAAGAAGAAGGAAATCATAAGGTATGACTGGTTTGACCTAGAGGAAGAGAAGGTTAGCTTTGATCCCAATGAAGATGATTTGTTGGAAGATTCAGCAAAGGTGCATATGGTTGATACCATAGGTTCCCTCATTCAGGATAAGCATAGCTTGGAAGGTGCTATGGCAACAGGATGATACAGCCTATTCGACCCAACACCTCCTTCAACAACTCAAATAGAAGGATGAATAAATTGACAAAATAAGAAATAGCTTGAATATTTGCTAGCAGCAGTTTTGGCACTTTAGAATCAAGCCCCAACAGAACATCCTACTATTATGGAGATTGGTCAGCCTGAGTTGTTGCATGTCTTAGATCAAAAGACTACCTCTAGTAGAGCAGGGACTAATAGAAGGTAGGGCCTCCATACAAGAAAAGATATTAAACTCATGGTTGAGCAAGTGAGAAGCATTGGTGCAAGCCTGAGGAGGATCATCAGTTCCAAAGGGTAGACCCTACCCAGTGGAATTTGATGCTATCCAATATCCTAAGGGTTTTCTTCCTCCTTCTTTCAAGAGCTTTGATGGCAGCAGGAACACATGCCTGCATATAGTGCACTTTAGGCCCAACTATTGCAGCATTGGTGGCAGCGATGCATTATTATTCCATCTTTTTATCAACAGTTTAGCGGGCATAGCCTTTGATTAGTATGTTGAACTCTCTAATAGTTTAGTGAAGATTTTTACTGAGTTGGAGCAACTCTTTATTAAGTGGTTTGTTGGAGCTCAGCAAAGGATAATTGTGGACTATCTCGTTGTAGCACAACAACACCCTGGTGAGTCCCTCATTGATTATATTCTCAGATAGCATAATTTGAGTATGAAATGCGAACCGCAACTGTATGAATAGCATGCCATTGAAATTCTAATAAAGAATATTCATGGTCTGTCGCCTTCATGCTCAAAGGTTTTACCATCAAGACATTGAGAAGCTAATCAACAAGGTGGCTAGTCTACAAGGAGAGGCCAAACAGTTGCCTTTTCAGGATCAATCATCAAAGCCAAAGTTGTAGAAAATCTATGAAAAGAAACTAGATGTAGTAGCAGCATTGGACAAGAGGAAGCAGTCGGCCAGAGAGTAGCATGAGAGACCTCGAGCTCCACAACTGTCACTTCTAACTCCACTACCACCACCTAGGCCATCCTACCGGCCGCCACAGCATCCTCCACAGCCTTCACTGCCTCCTCCTTAGCCATACTCACAGTAGTGGTACACATATCCGCAACCAGGTAGCTACCATCCACTTACTCTTTTGGATAAACTAAATAAACCTTATTTATTTAAGAGGGAGGTAGTTAAGATAATCTTTAAGAACCTCTTAAAGAAACTGATTTTTCAGCTACTCGAACCTAGAAAGCTAGAGGAAGTGGGCAGGAGTAATGTTCTTAGCTTTTTCCCCTACCACCGCATACTAGGCCATGTTTTGGAGGATTATTTTACCTTCAACAATTGGCTTGAGCATAGCTACAAGTCAGGTGCCATAGTTATCCCAAAGGAATATCTAGTGGAAAAACCATCGAGTTCTATTAGAGTAATCCTTGGGGATACATGCGAACCTCTCAAAACCAAAGAAGGTTGGGATATCTCCTTATCCTGAACCTCTAAAATGATTATTTCAAAAATCAAGAAACTTTCCTTGTAGGTGCCTGAGGTAGCTCGAACCTCCAACATCAAGGAAGGTTCATAAGTTGCCAAAATCAACTCGGAGAAAGTGGGAGCTCGTGATACTTGTGGATAGCCAAGTAGCCCAACCGAGCCCATCCCATTCCATTGTAGCTACTACTTGGTAGGCACTTCTACTTTATATAGCTCTTCTTCTAGTAGACATCTTGTATCGGTGGATGAGGGCATCAAATCTCTCACCCCACTTACTTTATTAGATTTCTAATATGTACGTCCTTTTAAATCCAGGAAATCGAGGATAAAGCTAATTTGAATTACATCTATATCACTTCTGAAGGGTTGTCTAACTCTATTCTTATAGAAAACTCTTCAAGTCTAAATAATAATTATAACAACTCTGATCTTCCTCTTTCTGATTCAGAGAGGGACTTTCCTTCTCTAAATAATACAGGTTCACCTCTTGAGATAGACTTAGAATCATCTGATTTTGAGGGTTCTATAGAAGAAGCTGTAGGTGAGTCTAACAGTAGAATCTTTTTCTTGCACAAGAGATCACCAAGTTAACCTGGTGGCAGGTTCTACCTCCTGGAAGCACCTCAAGATAATGGAAATAAGTCATTGGTTGAGCAAGAAGCCCCTCCACAGATGCTCCACCGATGGATATGCTTGTGGAGGATCAGCCTAGAGTTGATTATAATGTACTCACTCTTCTAAGAAAGTTGCCAACTAAATTAAGCATATATGATGACCTTATCTTATCTAAAGAGATGAGGGAATCATTAACAAAGGCTCTTCTTGATCCAGAGATATGCTTAGCTCAGCTGATCCTGTTGGAGATGAGGTACATTATTCAAGAGAAGCTTAGGGAGTCACATTCACAGATGAAGACCTTCTTTTGGGGACATGAAGCATAACTGTCCCCTCAACATCAGAGTGGATAGGGGAAGATTTAGACTTTCTAGGGTTTTAGTTGATCGAGGTGCATCAATGAACATTATGAGTCTAAAGACCCTTACCCATTTGAAGATTGACAATTCTACACTCCAAGGAGATGGGAAGATGTTGAGAGGATTCAATGAACAGGGTGAGAGGGCTTTAGGCTCCATAGTGTTACCTTTGGAAATAAGTGACTGGAAGACTAAAGCCAAGTTCTATATAATTGATTCAAATACTTTGTTCACTACTTTGCTCGGTAGGCCTTGGATACACCAAAATAAGATGATTCCATCCTCCCTTCATCAGTGCATCAAGTTCAGATGGGATGGAATCGAATACAGTCAAAGGAGATGAAAAGCCATTTTTAGTTAGAGAGGTTGAGATATATGAAGATGTGACCTCCTATCTTCCTCAAAATCAAAACACATTTTCTCACAAACTTGGTCAAAATTCAAATACAAAAGAAAAAGAAGCAAAAGAAAAATAAAAAGAAAAAGAAGAGAAAAAAAAAAGTACAATCGAGCAATAAAAGGACACCAAGGAAGAGGTAAAGTTGCATGTTACATTCCATCCACAGTTCATTCCACCATACAGATAATGGGTAGGATGACTCAACCTCCACCAGGCAGAGATAGAGGCAGATACAGAGGCAATTCCAGAGGTGGAAGACCCCCTAGTTGGCCACCAGCCAACATGGGTTATGTTCTAGTTCACAATAGTACCCCTGTTATTCACATAAATTTGGAATCCAACTCGATGGACAATTCTCATGTGATTAGCATACTAGCCAACCTCTCTTAGTGGGTTTCATTGGAGGTCACACTCGAGCTAGATAGTGATGAAGACCAGGCCTCCAAAGCAAAGCACAAATGTATTTGAATCAGGTTTATTTAAAACTATTAGGCGATAGTTGGGGACTTTAGCTCTAACATCACTTTCATCTCAAAAAGTTGAAGGTTTAGTAGTTAAGGAAGCCCTAAGTCTTCAATGAATGTCAATCTGAAGAGATTTCTATTGGGATCATCATCCTCAAGTCCGGAAGCTGATGTAGAACTTGAGTAAAATTCATATAAAGATTTAATGGAATTATCTTTTGAGTAGTACTCATCTTGTGTTCATAATCTTGCAAAGAAAGGTTTGATTCCTTATACATGGTCCAAGCAGATCAGAGTATTTTGAGAAGCTGCGAAACAACAAAGGCAGGGATGCATAATCAAGACCTAGACTAGGATTCAATACAGTGGGTCCAATCAATGACGATTATTACTGCTTAATTATCACCAATCATCTGGAGTCTGATAGGTTCTTCTCAAACAACACTAACTCTTATGAGAAAGTGTGTTTAGAAATTTCAAATGATCTAGATGATCTTCAAATCAAAGATACACCTCCAAAATTTGAAGATAAAATTCATTCAACTATTGACAAGCTCAAAGAAATCAACCTCAAGATAGAAGAAGCTCCATGTCCTACATACATTAATTCCCTATTGAATGAAGTAGAAACCAATGACTTAGTTAGGCTATTGATTTAGTTGAAGGACTACTTTGCAAGGAGCTATGAAGAGATACCTGGATTATCTCCTAACATAGCAGTCCACAAACTAGTAATATACCATAATGCTAACCCTATCAAGCAAGCTCTTAGATGCATGCAATTAGAAATCAAACAACAGGTCATTTCTGAAGTAAAGAAACTGATCGATGCTGGTTTTATCAGAAGAAAAATACTCTACGGTTTTGAGTTAAGAAAAAAGAATGGCCAAATTTGTATATGCATCGATTTCAAGGACTTAAATAAGGCATGTCCTAAATATGAATTTCTACATCCTATACTAGAATTAATGGTGGATATCGCCTCATATCATGCAGTATTCTCTTTTATGGATGGGTCATTTAGCTATAACCAAATCAAGATAGCCCCTGAGGATGAAAGAAACACTGCCTTTTGAATTCTGATTGGAATCTATTATTATAAGGGCATGCTTGTCGGTCTTAAAAGTGTTGGTGCCACATACCACGGGTCATGACTCAGATCTTTAATGAACTCATTCACCATTAAGTTGAATGTTATGTTGATGATCTAGTAGTCAAAAGCAAAGAAAAGGAAGACCACCTCTTTGACTTGAGAGTAATTTTTAAATGATTAAGATAATTCAACCTCAAAATGAACCCCCTAAAGTGTTCATTCAGAGTAGCTTCAAGGAAGTTCCTTGGGTTTGTTGTCCGACACCGAGGAATAGAGATTGATCCAGAAAAGATCAAAGCTATCTTAGAAATGACATCCCCCCCCCTTAAAAGTTTAACACAACTCAGATCTTTCCAAGACGCTTTATCTTCAATCTATCGGGAAGATGCAAGCCATTTTTAGCACTTGTCAAAAAGGATGCTAAGTTCAAGTGGGATGACAAGTGCTAGCATACATTTTAAGACATCAAGCAATATTTGGTGAAGCCATCAGTTCTAGCAGCCCCTATCATAGGCAAGCTATCGATCCTCTACACTACTGCATTGGATGACTCCCTTGGCTTTGTTGGCCCAAGCCAATGACGAAGGGAAGGAGAATGCTCTCTACTATCTCAGCCATCGTCTAATCTCTACTGAAGCAAACTACCCACCTATTAATCTTTGTATCCAAAAAAACTACGGCACTATATGCTTTCTCATAGGTAAACTTGATTTCAAGAATCAATCCACTATAGTATCTCATGACACTGCAAACATTATCTAGAAAGTTGGCATGATGGTCCATGATTCTCTCAGTTTAATATTACATTCATACCCCTCCATGTGGTAAAAGGACAGGCACTAGCGAACTTCTTAGCATCACACCCACTTCATGTTGATTCCTCGCTTAGTGATGATCTCCCTGATGAAGAAATCATGAACTTAGGGGAGGTTGATAATCATCATTGGGAGATATATTTTGATGGTGTAGCTTCCTTTCAAAAAGGAGAAGAACCATGATCTACTCTTCCAAGAAAGGCAAAGGTAGGAATAGTTCTCTTAACTCCAGACCACGATGTGATGAGATTCTCATACTATCTCTCTAATCCATGCACCAACAATGAAGCTGAGTATGAGGCTTTGATTGTTGGTAGTTAGCTATTACAGTGTGTGTCAAAAGCATCAACATCTATGGGGATTCTCAGCTGGTCATCAACCAGATTATTAGATCCTATAAGGTTCTAAAACTTAAGCTCTGTCACTACCATGAGTACACCATGAAGCTGTTGGCCCAAATCCCTAAGGTCACCATCTACAAAGTTCCTTGAGGAGAGAATGCAGTAGTAGATGCTTTGGCCAAACTTGCCAAGGAATTGGCATGTCTGAAGATGAGTCCATTCTAATAAGGGTCCAAAATAAACAAGTCATATCCCTTATTGACACTGAACTCGTCGAGAGAATTTCTCTTGAAAGGGAGGTTGCCAACACCGAAAAGGATGAGGAGCTGGATTGGAGGCAACCATTCATAGATTACTTAAACACAAGAAAACTACCTTAAGAGAAATCACAAGCCCATCAAATGAAGCAGGGAGCTCTCTCCTATGCTCTCATGGATGGAACCTTATATCGATGGTCTTTTGATCAAATGTGGTTACACTGTTTAGACAAACATGAAGCCCATAAGATCATGATCGAGGTACATTCAGGTCTATATGGAGTGCATCAATCCGTCAAGATGAGAGCAAAGATCAAGATATTAGGATACTACTAGCCTTCTATGATTACAGACTGCATGAATGTAGCTAGGAGATGCCATCAATGTTAAGTACAAGGTATGGTCTTACATCAATCACCCAACATTCTACATCCTACCTTGGCCTCATGGCCATTTGAGTGTTGGTGTACTGACATAGTGGGTCCTATCGTTCCTCCTTCTTCCAAGGGTCATCGATTCATCTTAGCTGCCACCGACTACTTTTCCAAGTGGGTGGAGGCAATCCCACTGAAAGAGGTCACAGTTTAGCATGTGCTCCAATTTTTTAGGAACCATTTTGTATATGAGTTTGCAATACCTCGATGAATTATATTCGATAATGGTACTACATTCAAAAGCACCAAGATCAATAGCTTTGTTAGGAGACATAGTATAAATTGGAGATACTCTACCATCTACTATCCCAGGGCAAATGGCCCAGTAGAAGCATTCAACAAAACTCTCATCGAGATACTAAAAAAGACACTCGACGATAACAAGAGACAGTGGCATGAGCAGCTAGTTGAACCTTTGTGGGTATACTGCACCACATACAGAACTCCAACTCAATCTACCCTGTTCTCCTTAGTGCATGAGTCTGAAGTCATTATACCATTAGAAGTCCACTCGTCACTAAGGATAGCAATGGGTAGAATGCAAAGTTTGATTAGAAGAGCTCAAAGATTTGGAGGAGAAACGCCTACGAGCGTATCAGAACCTCGAGTTGTACAAGGCCAAGATGATTCAAGCTCTCAACAAGCTAGTCCACCTTAGAGCTTTTCAAGTAAGAGAGCTTATTTTAGTTCTAAGGAGACCAATTGTTGCCCGTCGAAAGATGGGAGGCAAGTTTGAACCTACTTGGGAAGGCCCTTTTGTCATATAGAAGGCTTACCAAGAAGGATATGTCAGGTTATTGATTATAAAGGGGAACCCGATGCTTTCAATTAATGGGCTCTATTTGAAAAAATGTTACCCATAAAATCATGTTTGAAAATAATTATCATCAAAAATTTTATTCTAATTCATCAAAATATTCTCTTCATTCGAAGTGTTATCTGCTTGTTTGTGAATCAGCCATGACATATTTAGGGTAGGTAGAAGAGAACCCAAGAGGCATCCTATCCCTCTTTCACAACACGAACAAACAAATTAAACACAATTCCTAGCACTACTAGAATAGGTGAGAGAGAACCCAAGAGGCAATCCTATTTTGACTAGCACAACTAAGTTAGGTGTAAGAGAACCCAAGCGAGATCTTTTCTTGGTGGAATCCCAACTGCCATTCATGGTATTATTTCTTCAAATTCCCCAGATATTTTAAGATAGGTGTAAGAGAACCCAAGTGGTATCCTATTTTTTTAACATAAACATAAACAAATACATATCTTTTGTCTCGAGCTATTTTGATGTGGGAGCAAGCCCCCTATGTCACTCACTTATTAGCTGCTCTAGGTCAGGCTAACATGCTACCTTGTTAGTGTGTCACCCCAGTGGTCATTTGTCTAGAGGATGTGAGTCCCTACGCTTTCTTCCTAACTTGACCATTGAAAACTAACGAGCACCTTGTTAGTTTGTTAAACTTCACTACACAACCAATAATCTACCTTATGTTGACTCTATTTAAGAGGATGTAAGCCTACAAGCTTTCTTCTTGAACTAGCCATCATGCACTAACTAGGTCAAGTATATTTGATGTTCAGGGTAAGTCCCCAAGTGGTTTCTTTCCTCTTGACTATTCTTGAGTTGATATAGGTCCCCTGGTGACATTCACTTAGTAGTCGCCCTAGCTCGGATGGCACCTGTCGAGCTGAAGACATCCGAATCAGTTTTGTTATATAAGGATGTTAGTCCCTGATGCTTTCTTCCTAGGCTGATTGTTACAAAGTGATGGGAACTTTAGATTGGTTGATGTTTGCTATGCTGACAATGACTCACCCGATGGATACACCTCTCTTAGCAGATGTGAGTCCCCATGCTTTCTCTTTGAGTTGGCCATTGAATACCTATAAACATTATCTTCTCCAGGGTTTTGCATTAAGCCCTTAGTGGCCCCTTTCCCTGTGGGCACTTTACTTGGATCACATCCTTTGCAACCCCATTTAGACACTACTAGAGTTACTTTGGATTAGACAGTCCCCCTTTCCTAGTAGCCACCCCTAAGGTTGGAGAATTTGTTCAGCAGATGCATAGATTCTTCTTTGATTCAGTAAATCTGATATAAGTCTAAGCTGATATAAGCTCCTTCTCAATGTGATCTCTCGTAAACTAACAGAGTCCATGATAAATAAACAAATAAAATAAATAAATAAATAAATTTATTCACTTGTGGATTAGGAATTCAATCCCCTAGTGGCCCTTTTCCCAAAGCAAGCATCCTATCCTTAGGGATGTGTCAACAGAACTCCCTATAGGAATTGCCTGACTACTCTTGAGTTGAGATAAGTCCCCGGGTCGGCACTCTTTCAGTAGTTGCCCTTAGTTCATGTTCACTCTATTTTTTCACGAACAGGTTACCCGGTCATTTCACTTTGAAAGATGTAAGTCTACTATGCATTCTTTCAATAAACGAGCAACCTTAGGTCGGGCTGACATGTTACCTTGCTAATATGTTGCCCCGACGGTCTTCTATTCATAAAATATGTAGTCCCCATACTTTCTTCCCTGAATCAGACCACTACAAACTGAAAGGTACCCCTTCGATTGGATAGTTCTCTCCTCATCCGAAAAACTACTCCCTTTGGATTGGTAAATCTGAGCTAGTTCAAGGCCAACATAGCCCCTACTTAGTCCATCGTAAACCGATTGGATCCATCAAATATAATTAAAAATAAAATTAACCTTGCTAACGTGTTGCCTCACTGGTCTTTTATAGTGAAAGATGTGAGTCCCCGAGCTTTCTTCCCTAAATTAGCTGCTGCAAACCAAAAGGCACCCCTTTAGTTGCATAATCCTACTATGTGGTTGGTAGACTACCCCTTTGGATTGGTAAATCTAAGCTAGGTCAAGGCCAACATGTCCCCCTACTCAGTGTAGTCCATCACAAATCGACAGGGTCCATCTCAAAATTCAAATTTTAAAATTTGAAATAAAATTAACCTTCCTCCCTAGTGGAGTCAAACTAAACAAATAAAATAAATTCAATCAACCTCTCTAGTGGAGTCAAACCAAATTAAACAAATCAATCCGCTTCTCCTCAATGAGATGCAAATCCTTCCAGTTCCCTTAGTGGAACCAATTTGATCTAACTTGAACTTGCTCCCCTAGTGGAGAGTTCACATTTTCATCCCCAGCAGATCCCGAATTCTAATCCCCTGGCAGATTTCACAACCTCTAACCCCCATTGAATGACTTGAATTTGCTCCCCTAGTGGAGTTCACATTTTCATCCCTAGTGGAGCACCAATTCATAAATCAACAAATCAAATCAAATTTCTCCCTAGTGAGATGTAAATCAAATCAAACCTCTCATTAATGGATGACTTGAACATGTTTGCCTAGCTAAGGGTTCACATACTTAATCCCTAATGGATTCCTTCTTCACTCTCTTATGTCTTAGGCATAAGTAGAGTTGCATTGCACTAAGCTTTTGATTCATTCTACACCTCGAGTTTAGGAGTAGATCATTGCTGTTAGTGCTTGTAATCGTTCGAACGTTATTGATCATCTCGGTCAACACCAATACGCATGGTATGCCTTATTAGTCACACCACACCTAGCCCTTTGTTAACCTCACTTTTGGAGTGAGCTCTCAACTTCTCCATCTAAACATTAAGAGTTTCTTAGTCTTAAGACACTTCCAATGATTAGGTGAAGACTTAACCTAACCTTAGAGACCTAGAAGAGTTAACCATAGGAATAAGTCATGCCTTAAGGATATTAGGAAAACTTGCCAACCCTTTAGCTTGAATCAAACCCTTACTTCCTTCTTTTAAATCAAACTTCAAGTTCAAACCAACTTCAAGTTCAAACCAACTTCAAATTCAAATCAACTTCAAATTCAAATCAATTTCAATTTCAAATCAATTTCAAATTCAAATCAACTCCAAACTCAAAATATTTTCTCATAATCCATTTATATCTTCATTTATATTCACAAATATAAATGAAATAAAAATTCAAATAACCAAAACTAAATCCTCAATCCTAAATTCAAAATCTTTCTTAAGCCCTTTTGATTTCATCTTATGGACTTAGCTCAAATCAAATCCAAATCACATCAAACTCAAAAGGTTTTCATAACCCATTTATATTCTCAGTTATATTCACAAATATAAATGGAATATAAATTCAAATGACCAAAACTAAATTCAAAACTCAATCCTAAATCTAACCAAAATTCGACCTATACCCTTTCAACTCAAATTCTTGAACTTAACCAAATCATTCTCAAATCAATTCAAACCTTTGGATTTTCTCTAAAATAATCAATCCTTCAATTATAAGCCCAAATATTAACATAAACTTCAATCATCAAACCAAAATCAAACTAACCCAAGTCAAACCCATATTCACCCTTTTGACTTGAAATTGTCAAATGAATCAAACCCCATTTGACTCTAAATCACTTGCAGTTGGATTTATATTTCAATCATAAGTCCATATGTGAATCAACCAAACTTGAATCAAACATTGATCAAGCCAATTGACCCACTTAGGTTCACTTGACCCAAAGTGACCTAAAGCACCTTTTTTTAGCCAAATTCTAATCCAACCCAAAGCATCTAATCCTCACATTATGAGCAACAATCATCCTAGGATGATCAATCACTCAAATTTGGTCAAACCAAGTCAAACTAAAGCCATTGACCAAGGCAACACTTAGCCCAAATGAAACCCAAAGTAGCCAAAATCTACCATAAGCCAAATTGATTGAAACCATTGATCTAAATCATAAAAAATCAATGATTGAACATGATCAAGCCATCAAAGCCAAACCAAGCCAAATTGGCCACTTGACCCAAGTTGACCTAAAAAGTCAAAATGGGTCAAATCTTGACCTAAGCCAAATTGATTGCAACCAATGGGTCAAATTCATTCCAAATTACTTATTGAAGTGACCAAAGCTTCAATTGGCCAACTATACCCAACCTAGCCCAATTGACTATGAACCCAACTTGACCTAAAAGTTTAAATCAACTTGAAATCAAACCAAACCAAAATTGAATGAAACCAAAGCTTGTAATAAATTTCAAATGATCAACCAAGCCTAAACCAACCCATGACCTAACCCAATTTGGTCAAATAGGTCAAATTCATCAACTTGACCCATTTGACCTAAGTGAACTCAAATAAATCAAAATCAAATATAAACCAAATAGAACCAAACCAATGACACCCATAAGCTCCAAATGATCATTTGAACTTGACCTAATCCATGGTTTGACCTAATATGACCAATTGGTCAGCCTAACCCAAATTGTCCTAACTTTACCTAAATAGGTCAAATTAAACCAATTCAAATCAATTAAACTCCAAATCAATTGAAATTTGGCCCAACCTCTTTTGAAACATCTCAAATCTGACTAAACCAAAATTGAGATCAAATGACCATTTTACCCCTAGTTCAAAGGGTAACCTATGGCCAAATTCACTTGGAATTTGGCCAATTCCTTCTCATTACTACTTGGCATCCTCCTAGTGGGCCACATGGACACCAAGGAGGGTGGTGAACATGACCCAATGAGTTTGGATCATCCATGACCCAACCCAAGGCCAAGCCGACCCCTCCAATGGGAATTCTCCACTTGCATCAGTCAATACACTCACCTAGCACATGTGCACCTCCTTTCCTCCACTCCTCTGCCAAAAATGAAGCTCATGGTGACCTTAATAGCCTAAACAAACCAATCAATCCAAGCAATTGAAGAAAAATGGCAAAATGGCTCTTGGTCATCCAATTCAAGGAGGGCGAGATATACTCCCCCTCACTCCAACTGAAAGCACACACATTGCATTCGATTGAACTAGAGAGATTGAAAGTAAGCTTCTCCAAGTTTCCCTGAGGCATTTTCAAGCCTCTTAAATTTCTCATTTTTGGTTTTCTTCGAAGCTGAAATGGGAGACCTAAGAAAATTCTAACTTGCTCAATTCTCCACCAAACCTAAATTCACTTTGCAAGCTCCATCAAGGGAGCTAGTCGAGCTCACCCAAAGTGTTTCCCAAGTCTCCCAGCCACTGAAAGGGGGATTTCGATCAAAGTAATAAGCCATTGAAGGGGAGCTTGGTCAATTGGACAATTCACTTCAAATCAAGACTTGAAACTTTCAATAGAGCTTCATCTCCATTAGACGAGGCTACCTCCTCTGTCAGAAGTGTCAGTGATAGCCTCCTGTGAGGTATGGCTCAAAATCGATCCTAAGTTAAAAATTGCTTGGTCTTTCATGAAGGGAATTGTAATCCCATTAGATCCTAGCCATTAGATGTTCTTCATTACACCTCTTGATGGTGTGGGGTGAATCTCAGCCTAATTTGAGCTTAGGTAAGCTCAAATCAAGCCATGAAAGACAGACGACCTCCATCTCCCATAGCTTAGGCAGGGATGAATCATGGGCCATCCATCCCATTTATTTTGGATGGACGGCCCTGATTAAAATGATCAGATCTATTGATTTAAGCCCTTTAGAACCACAAAATTAATCCTAACTATCTGATCCTTGATCGAACGGCCCATGAAAGCGCATTGTGCCGCCAACTAACATGCTTGCAATGTGACAACTTAAATAATAAATCCAATCATGCCATGTGGAAAGCGCATTGCACCAGTGGTCCACGTGGTGCCGACGGGATCAGTTAATTAATTAGGTTGTTTAATTATCCATTAATCATAGAAACTTCAAAAAATAATAATTAAATGTAGAAAAATCCAAAAAATATAAATGAGGGCTCATTTTAAAGATAATTCAGTGAGGAATAATATAAATTTAAAATTAATAAATTTTAAATAGTGAATTTTCCTTAATTAAGGTTTAATTAAAAATTGAATTACCTTAATTACTCCCTAATTACTTCATTACTTAATTCCAAATTTCTCAGACATGTTTAGTGGGATGACTTTTACCTCTCTTAATTTTCATGAGATTTATTAATAAGTTAATTGAAAATTAATTAATGAACCCTTATTCACCCCTTTATGTAATTAAGAGTAATTAAGCATATGAATAGTGGTTTAATCCCTTAATTGAAATAATTAAACATTATTTAAGTAAGGAGGAGGTTTATGGAATAGGAATGGGATAGTTTCCCTAAGTTATTCCCTAAACCCCCTATCATCCTTAATCCAAATATAATTAAAGATTAATCCACTAATGATCTACTTAATTAGTCTAATCAAACTTTCAAAACCAATCTAGAATTAATCAATCTCTTACTTGGTAGATCCTTAGGTGTTCAAAAGCCTAAGGTAAGTTTAAGGAAATTATAATCTAACTCACATGTGTGGGAAGGTTATGAAAGTACTTAATGAAAATCCTTTAGCTCAATTAATCAATAATTGTGAGCCAATTGCATTAGGCCCCTTAATTTCTTAGGTGCATTGCTGATTTAAATTCCATGTGGTTGCATATCATATGTTAGCTCATAATTACTTGATTAATTATGTTAAAAGGGTATAGGTAAGGGGTAATTAATGGACTTAATTTATACCTTAACCTAAACAAAATATAAAATCAACTTAATTGTTCAAAGATTAAACTAAATTGATTCAAACATGGGGGAAATGGGTTAGGACCAGCAAACCCTTTCTCACAAATCATTTTGAAATCAAATTCAAAAATAAAAATCTCTTTAAAGAATTTTTATTCACTTTGAATAATCTTATCTTATAGGATTATCCTTAGGAATTAATTAGGGAGAATGAAGGCATATTCTTACATCACTTTATTTCTTTCCAAGAAAGCTAAATATTATATGCCATATGAAATCATGCATTCATATCTTTTGAAAAATCAATTAAATAAAAATATTTTTTATGTCAAATTGCATGTTTTGGCTAAAATTAAGAATATGAGTGGTTATTATCACTATTAAATCAAAAATTAATTTCAAAACCTATAAATCAAAGATCATAAATGATGGTATGCTGCTTATAAGTACTTATAAGCTAGCATGTGATTATAGCATAAAATGTGTATTATGTGATTATCTTCTCTTCTCTTCTCTTAACATCGATTTGAATAAGATTTGCAAAGTGTATATTTTGTTTGAAAAGAACATGACACTTACCTAAATCTATTCCTATGCATTTCTATGTTATGACTTAAGAAGGATCTTCATATTTACACATGTAAATTATACAACCAAATCAAATCAAAAAATCTTTTGCATGACTCTTCATCTATTTGTTTCTTTTTGTACATGCACATGTATTTAAGAAAAGTTTTATATTAGTCTTGACATCCCAGGGTTGCGAGCATTTAAGTAGCCCCAAGTAGGTCTTATACCTTACACCCCTGGTGTCGAAAACAATGGTGTTGTACTCACATATGCCTTTTATACATGTGAATGTGCATTTTGTTAATGGATAAAAGAGTCCCTCTTTTCTATTTAATAAAAATATGCATTCATGGAATATCTAAATTTTCTTAAACAACATGTCTTTGCATTCATCATTAAGGATTGCTAAGATTTACATTTCATGTAAAGATATGCTTAGGATTATTCATATGTATGGTATACATGTTGGAAAGAAATAAATGGTTGTGTGTTATGTGATAGTAATTCACCTTAACTAATCCTTAGATACTTTTCTTATTGAATAGGTTTATTTAGAGCAAATCTAAACTTAGGGTTAATTAATACACATAATAAAATATTCACTAAAGAAAAATCATTAATGAATCTACTTTAAAAATTACTTAAGGTAGGATGAAAGAGAAGTTCTCTTCTCTTTTCTTCTCTTTACAATATTTAGTAACTAAGTGAAGGTTCACTTAAACTAAATAAAATCATCAAATAAAATTTACAAATCAACTAAGGGCCCATTTGGGGCCCCGTTTCATCTGCGATGTGGCTCAACCCTCGTCTTTGTTTTCTGATGTAATGGAATCTACCATAAAGCTCAAGGGAGCTGCGTGTGGGGAAAAGTTTATGAACTACCCCACATTTTGCTCTTTCTATTCACCCATGCCCGTGCTCTTTCTATTCTCCCATGCGCTACAGATCTCCGTTTCGATCTCCTCCTTCTCTTTACTAGGGCATTGACGGATCTGAGAGTCTAGGGCTTATATCTCTTCCTTCCGTATCCGTCTTTTGTCATCTTCCTTCTTTCTAATCTCTCTTTTATCGTCTTCCATCGTATGTGAAGGTAAGCATCCATTTTCGACAGATCTTTGAAGCTCATCATATTTGATCTCTCCTTTGAGCATTTGTTATTTGAATGGGTGAGTGATTATTTTGTGCTAAGTGCCCATGAGGTAGAGAGGAAATCATACTCTGACCTCTCTGTGAAAAATTGGATCTTCAGTTTTGACCTCTCTGTAAAAAATTAGATCTTCGGTATAATGTGGTAGAAATTGGATCTTTGGTTATAATCATACTCCTCCTATAGATTTGCAACATCCATCATAGTAAAAGGCTATAATGTGGCAGTTAAACATTGCTTTGATTTTTTAACTATTACTGCTTTCATCAACATGTCTACTAGGACTAAATGAATGAAATGATATCTTAGCTAGATGTGCTTCATCCTGGCATGAAATGCAATATTCTTGGCTAGAAGCATAGCACTTATTCTGTCAAAATGAAGATTGCCATTTTGTTGGCCCTTGACAAGTTTTGCCAAGAAGTTTTGTAACCTAATCATTTTCTTTGTAGCTTCAATGATAGTAATATGCTAAATTTCTATGGTCAAGAGAGCAACTAATTCTTCTATAATTTGGACATAAAGCATAATCTTAGTAATATGAAGAATTGTTAATACATTGCTTACATACATTATTTGAAGACATATAAATTTGCATGAAATACTAAAAATACAATTATTTATTGCTATAAGTTACATTATATGTTTAGCATTGCCTAACCAAATTAAATAATTGTAATCCTTTGTTGTTTGATTAATCTAGGTTTCATCACTTGTGTGATAATGATAGGATCTTTAAATGGGAAACCCAAGGGAAGGTGGAGCCAGTGCTACTTGGGAGAGAGATGTGAAAATAATATTTTGTGATCTTTATCTAAAGGAGATAAACTTGGGTAATAGACTAATGACCTATTTTAATAAAAAGGGTTGGGTAATTTAACCAAAAAATTTAAGGAGAAAACTAGAAGGGAATACAACAAGACACAATTTAAAAATAAATGAGATCAGTTGAATAGGATTGGAAACTATGGAAAGAGTTGAAACATGGATCAACTAGTTTGGGATGGGATCCGACAAAGAAGATGATTGACACATCAGACAATTGGTGGCGAGAAAAACTGGTAACTATCGTATACCTAATTTTCCATTCTAATAACTTGACAATGAGTTCATATGAACATAACATCTAAACATAATTGCATGTGTTCTTATAGATATTACCAAATGTAAGGAAATTTAGATATTGCAGCTTAGATCCTGAAATTGAAGAGAAATTGGATCTCATGTTCAATGGTGTGGTTGCCATAGGTGCCCATTCTTGGAAGCCAAATCAAGAAGCTAACGATATTACGCAATAACAAAGTTATTCTGAGCAAAGTTCTGTTTCAATTGATTCAGACAATGAATTATTACATGCCACAAATTCCCACACTGAATCTAGTCATGCTAGTTCACCAGCTCTAGGTCGGAGAGGTCAAAGAAAAGGGGAGGTGATGGATTCTTCTGACATCAGATATTAGAGTTAGTTAGTGCATGCACTTCTAGAGTGAATAAGGCAATTGCTATGCCATCACTATCTGAGGTTATCAGTATTTTAGATAAAATCGCTGAAGTTTTTGATGATATTCCACTTTATCTGCATTCAACTAGGTTGCTTGAAGATCCAAACAAGCAGAGATCTTTGTGGCTATGGCACTAGAGAGTTTATTATCTACACTATCATTTTGAATCACATGATGTTTAGCTAAGTTGCATTTAGGAAAACATGTTTTCTGATCTGTCAAAATTTAAACTTCATCGTGATCTGGTAGTGGAGAGTTTGCTCTTTTTTACTTGTTGTACTTGTTTCTGTAAACTGCTTTTTCTCTTTAGTTATAAGAATTTTGTTTAGTACATTAATCTGTAAAGGCTAATATAGTGACGTATATTATTTTGTCATTAATTGCAGTTATGGATAATGATGATGACGATCAACCTGTGATTGTTCCTACAATATACTTAATACATAAGTACTATGAGACTTATGTTTGCAAGACTCCATGTATGACTTCCAAATTTATTGGTGAAAATTAGATCAATGAGTTACTAGCAGGGCACCCAAGGAGATTTCATAACATGTTTCATATGTCATAAGTTATTTTCAATAACCTGCTGCAGGAATTACAAAATTTACATGAACTTAGTGGATCTTCAAGAACTATGACTAGAGAAGTCTTGGCCTTAACATTATATATTTTATCACATAATGAATCTATCATGCTAGCGAGCAATTTCACTCCTCAAAAGTAGATATACTGTTGGCCTTGATGCTTTGGTATGTTTATCAACTAAAGTTATAAAGCCGATAGATTCAACTTTCCAGAACATACCTACTGAGATTCTGCATGATTACCAATACATGCCATATTTCAAGGTATACTTCATTTGTAAGTTTATTTGAAAATGACCATTTATGATTATCACCTAAGTTTATAACAAATTCTATTGTAGGATTGTATTGGATCAATTGATGGAACACATGTTGATGCACGTGTGCCATCAACTGAAAAGGTCGCTTACATTGGTCGATGTGGCGCACCAACACAAAATGTGATGGCAGCATGTGATTTCAATATATGCTTCACTTTTTTAATGGCTGGATGGAAGGAAGTGCACATGATAGTTGCATATTCAACAATGTTGTACGGCGCAGAGAAAATAACTTCCCATTGCCTCCTCCAGGTATTACTGGAATGAATCATCCATTGAATACAATGAATATGATATTTTTTTACATATTCTAATTAGAAATGTAAACAAAAAAATATTACGTTATTGATGCTAGTTACCCAATGCAACGAGGGTTCTTGAAACTTTTTTCAGAAATAAAATATCATATTCCTGATTTTGAAAGGAGCAGCCAAGTCACCAAGGGCCGGAAAGAATTATTTAATAAACGCCCCTCATTGTTGCATGGTGTAATTGAGCGAGCCTTCGGATTGTGGAAGAAGAAATGGGTTATTCTCGTGATATGTCTGTGTACTCCTTCAAGAAGCAAGTTAAACTAGTTGCAGCTACTATGGCATTGCATAATTACATACATCATCACCCATCACACCACAACATTGAGTTCAACATGGTTGATAATGACTAGTTATTTGTTCCACCAAACATTTGAACATCGATTGGGCTACTCAATGTTTGAAACAAGTCAACATACCACGAGTTAGAGACACAGGATAAAGAAGGAGCTGAGGAGATGATAGAGTTACAAGAGCAAATTACAGATGCCTTAGAGAATTTAGAATGAGGTATAAATTATGGCTCTAAGATATTATTCAGAAAATGGAGAACTCTCACAATGATAACAAGTAGTGATATTGGTAACCTTTTATGTGATGAAAGACTTTAAATCTTCTTTACCAAAGTCACATCTACTATATTTATAATATTGTATATTTTTGGAAGATTAAGTTAGTTTCAATATTATAATTTATCATTTAGAACAATAAAGAGTTAATATATTAGCTATTTTGTGTGCTTAATTTCTTTGCTAGTAAAGCATATATTTCTTTAATGAAATATATTGCATTTTGGCTCTTTAATATCATTAAAGATGATTTTTATGAATCCCTTGAGAGATTTCATAATATTCAAGAGTTGTTGGAGAGGCTCTTTAATATATTGCATTTTGGCTCTTTGAATATTTATGCATCTTCATTGTGTGGGAAGATGTGAGGAAGGTGAGGAGAGTGATGGAGGAAAATAAGGTGATGACATTTTGGGTCTTTCAAACATTTCATAATATTATTGTTGTGAAGGGCATGGACAAGCAACTAAAGTCCTTTGGTGATGACAAATGTTGAACCCATTTAAGCGATCTAGCAGCATGCCAGTGAAGAAAAATCTGGCAGCATGCCAGTGAATGTGATAAATTAATAGTCTCTTAACTTCACAGCTCTTCATAGTAGATAAAATTTTGAAGAGATAAGAAAGAGCTATTTTTTAATCTCAAGAGTCCATTGTCATATTGAAGCATTTAAAATCTTGAAGTGGAGGGAATGTCTTACATGAAGCTGCAGTTGAAGGTTTGATCCTAGCTAAATTTGAGTTAAACTGTTAAAGGTAATAGCTTTACAATTTTTATAACACTGAAGTGAGCAAAAATTTATAGTTTCATCTTGTGTGCTTAATTCTAAAGTTTAATTCTAGTGTTTGTTGAATGTGGCTTGCATAATTATCATATTCAGAAGAATAAAATTTAATATCATGTGCTCACTCCTAAAAACTAATTAATGATTGATAAAGGATTATCTTTAAGTTATGGGGAAGTGTTAATTAGTTCTATAATTTATTCATCATCAAATTTACTTGAAGCACTATACTATCATCCATGGCTTTTGAGGCTATTTGTTGCCTCAGCAAATGATGATATTTGTTGTATCAGTTAAAGATGTTAGCTGAAATGATTGCAAGCTATGAAGTTGTTCCTGAACATCAGCATTACTGCTGCACTGTTAACATGTTATGTTATGAGGTCAGCTCATTTCAGAGTTGTTGTTATTGCTTTACCTAGGTTGGCTATTATTATTACTGATCTTGTTGTTGTTGTTATTGGCTTTACCTGGGTTGGCAGTTATTATTGTTGATCTTATTATTTTCTTTATGTTATTTGGTAATTGGATTTGTGGTGCTTCGCTTTGTTGGGTGTCTTCAGCATTGTTATTCTTTATTCTTGATAGGATTGGGTTGGCTATTATTATTGCTACTCTTGTTCTTTTCAATGGGTTCTCAGGTAAACGGATTGGTGGTGCTCTGGCTTTGGTTGGGTGGCTTTTAGAATCAATTTTCTATTTTGTATTGCTGATCGAATTGGGTTGGTTGTTGTTATTGCAGATCTTGTTATTTTCTTTATGTTCTTTGGTAATTGGAATTATGGTGCCTTTGCTTTGGATGGGTGTCTTTCAGAGCAGTTATTGTTATTGTTGGTGATAGGATTGGGTTGGCTATTGTTATTGCTGCTCCTGTTCTTTTCTTTGGGTTTTCAGGTAAACGGATTGATGGTACCCTGGCTTTGGCTAAGTTGCTTTCAAAATTGATTTTCTATTTTGTATTGCTAATCGAATTGGGTTGGCTATTGTTATTACTGATCCTGTTTAGTAATAATTTTTTTATGAAAGAATTGTTCATGAGACAACAAGCTTAGACAAATTAATCTGAATTTGGTTTGTTAAATTGTCAAAGTAATTTATCAAGCTTGATCAAAACCTATCCTTCCTAAAGTTACATACTTGCCTGATGCAACTTAAACTAATAGTTTAATTTATGTATTTATTTATTTAGTAAATGAATTTGAAGCTTTCTTAAGAATAGATTCTTTCACTATATATTCTTCTCAATAAAACTATCAAGCATGTTAAAATGCAACAAAGAGCTCATATATTATCAAGCTATTTAGTGGCTGTTGTTTTACCTGGGGTGGTGGTGACTTGGTTTGGTATCTTGGAGTTTATTTTGGCTCTTTTCTGGATGCTCTTTTAATATTTCTATTTATCTGTCTTAGTGGAGGTGCGGCTACCCTTTTATCTCTTGCTTATCATCATACACAATATATTTGGAAACTCTTTATTTGGTTGGTTGTATTGTTGTTCCTGCTTATGTGGTATCTAGGCTTCTTTGCTCACGATTCTCTCTGATAGTGAAGGAAATGGCTATGATGGCATTGATGTTATTTTTTTATCATTAAGGCTGGTAGCATTTTATGTGATTATAACCCTTCATTTTGAAGTTTGGATGCTCACATACAATGTTGCTCCTTGGGATAGGCTTTCACTGAGCCTGAGCCGTTATAATTTACTTTAATGTATCTTTCTACATTTGTTTGTCTTTTTTGAGCTTCTTGCAGGTATTTGTATACGGTGGAGCCTTGCAATGGTTAAGTAATTTTACTTAGCCGAATTACTATCTTTTTAATTAATAATTGTAACCCTTCTATTTTTGTTAATGAAATATCTATCACTTTTTGGGGAAATAAATATTTTGTCATTTTATTTTTAGTTTAAAAATATTTTGTAATGTGACCAATCCTCATATTAATATTTTTATTGCTTACACAATTTACTTTATCAGGAAATATGAGTTCAAGGAGCTCTACTGAGTCTAGAGTTGTGTATTGTAACTGTGATTTGCAATATTATGATAAGATTTTTCAGGTGTCCAAGAAATAGAACAGGAGATATTGCAACTATTTCAGATGGATTGATGAATATGAGGGTGACACATCAAACAGTGATCATGTTATAGCAATGGAAAAAAAATTTAAAAAGATTTCATGAACAGGATATTAGGCTTAATATTCTGATCGTACTAGTTATTGTACTTACACTTTTAATATTAGTGTTATTAATTAGGTAGTATTGTTTATTAAGTGATGTGCAATCTATTAATGTAATTTATTAGTTGACTTTGACTGCATATGAGTATCAATTATTATATGTTTATTCATTCTATTTAAATTTATTCAGCTTATATAGCCACAGGGATATTTTAATCATTTTACATAAACAGCTACACCACAATAGATTTTAAATATAGTTTTCCAAATAGAATCACATCTTCAGCAACAGTAGCTTCCTACCACCTGCTTCTTCTGCAGCAACTTTACAGCTGCTTCTCAAAAATTGCAGCTACCCCAAACCGGCCCTAAATCACTTAAAATGAAACCACCCTCTAAGTTGAATCCTTCACACTTAAAATTTTAACCTTAAAACCTAGTTAAAGCATATAACACAAGCATTAAATGGCACGCACATTAGGCTAAGTTACCATTTCTAGCTCTATGTTAGGGCGGTGCATGGTTTAATGACTGATTTTATTTTATGATGTAATGTTTTTAGACTGAATGTTAGGGTGCATGTGCGTAGACTGGATGATAGGATAATCTTAGTCTAATCATATCTTCTGTAGGGGATTATGCGCAAGGGCGTTATAATAAAAATATAAATGCTTTTATTATGCAGGTTGCTTATACCCCTAAGCATGATCCAAACTAGGACAGTGGACTTGGTTACCCATGTGTGGGGTGCTAAGTCCAAATTATTCATATAACTTCTTGGGTTGTGTGGTATGTTTAGCTAATCTCTATTTTGTAGGTTTAATTAGATTTACTTTTTTCCATTTTGATGTAAATTTTGCAATTAAGATTTGGAATGAATGTTATGGGGAATTAAAGTGAACATTGGTCATAAGACCAAGTCTTATGCAACATGTAAAGCCTTGGAGCAACCACATCCCAACCAACCGAAGGAAGGAAAGAAATGAAGAAAGAAAGAAATGAAAAAATGAAGAATGAAGGATGAAGACCCTAATAACATGAATTCCCTTTTAATTATAATTATTCATTTGTAATCCGGGTTGTATAAGGGTAGAGCTTGGCTACCCATTTTTCTTTTCGGGTTTGTACGGTGGAGCCCGACCACATCAGCTTCTTCTTTTTTTGCGTTAGCTTTATAAAATTATTTGATGTTTTCTTAACTTGTGCATTAGGATGGCATAATATTTATAGTTTCTTCATTGATTGATGAATGACCTAGATGTGATTAGGCTCTTAGAAAAAAATAATTTTTTTATCCAATTAATCAACTCAAAATTAAAAATTAACAACTCATAACATGACCTAAAGCATAGGACATAAATCAAGATAATAAAAGATTTAGCAATCCCTTAGCTGGATGTTGTATGTCTCACATCATGCATAAAAAAAGTAACATGCTTCACTCTTACTAATGGAGGGCTTCCACCTTTGCCAGAGAAAATGGCTTGACCTTTGAGAGCCATGGTAGAAACACACCTCCTTCTTTTTGATTTTGGCCCATAACCAATTCTCATGCATTAGGCATATGAATTCTCATAGCCTGTATCAAATAAATTTTCCAAAAATCAAAATAAAACTTAACAAAATTTGCATTAGATTTAGGTCATTATTCATGCCCTACATGATCTAGTCTCTTAGGGAGTATGTTTAGGGACTTAGTCTCCTTTCTAAACAAGTAATAGTCTAGCTATCTTGCAAAGCATAAGACTTTCTTACATGTATTTAAAATCATATAAGAAGTTAGTTGGCAGCCACTCCCAGGCAGTTGTAAGTCCAACAATCGAGTAATTTATCCTCTCTTATGGAGGTAAACCATATACCCATTTTTTTGTCTTAAATTTAAGTCATGCCTTGGCCCTCACCAAAGCTCCCTATATTTAAGATCCAGGTCATTGTTTCTTTGCGGGCTACAAGCATAAATCCTCACCTCTTAAGCATTTCCATGATCTTGTATTATGGAATTGTAAGCCAAAAATTTTTAATAAAAATTTAACTCAAGCATATAATCCTCTTCAAATTTCAAAAATATAAAGCCCAACTATATGATAGTTAGGGATGCTTACTAGACTTCCTAGTATCATGAGCATCTCCTACTCATCTTTTTTTGGTTTCGATAATAACTCCCTTCTTTTCATCAATCCCACTTGATTTTCCAAAGATAACCAATTTGTTGATAGTCCTATCTTTGAAATATTTGGAGACAACAATCATTTACCTTAATCGAGAGTATTCTTAAGGAATCTCATTTCTTAAGATGTAATTAACTATGGGGGCTTGCCTCCATAGGAAACTTAACCAACCCAGTTTAAAATAAACCCTACTTCATTTTTCCATGTAAAGTAGGGGAAGAATCTCTGGTACATTCAAAGATCATTGTCCTTAGGAGTCTTTATTAGGTGATTAGGTCCATTATAGAATGGTGACTTATGTCTCTCGAGATAGTACATCATTCCTTAATATCATACTCGATCACCCTAATAAGTACATATGCGGATCTACATGGTGTCCCAACATACACAACATAATTTTATTTTTCAAATCCCCAAAGGTTTGAGAAATAAAAATACACCACACCCATCTTCTCTTAGATTTAGGTTGTGCTTTAGCTTATGCTAAAGCTCCCTAGATTTATGATCTGAGGAAATTATTTTCTTCGGCATACAAGCATAAATCCTCTCCTCTTAAGCATTCCCACAAGCTTGTGTTGGAAGATTATAAATCCTAATAATCTAATAAAATTCAACTCAAATACATAAGTCTCTTCACTTTCAAAATTATAAAACACAACCATGATAGATTGGAATGCTCACTAGGCCTCCTAGTACTGTGAGCATCCCATACATATTCCCTTTGGCTTATGTTGACCTCACTTTCAGAGTGAGTTCTCAATCTCCCCATCTTAGACTTAGGAGTCTTTTAGACACTAAGACTTCTTTAGTCATAAGACACTTCTAGCACTTTAGGGAACACTTAACCTAAGCTTAGAGATTTAGAAAAGTTAATCACAGGATTAGGCTATGCCTTAGGACTTAGAAAAATTTACCTACCATGTAGACAAACCTAATCCCTATTCACCCTCTTAAAACCAAATCTCAAATTCAATTCAAAATACCAAATTTAAATCCAAAACCAATTCCCAATCAAATTAAATCAATCTAAGCCCTATGATTTTATCTTATGAACCAAACCTTATCCAAAGCCAAATCAATTCAAATTCAATTAATTTTCTCAAATATCAATTCATCTCTTCATTTAATCAACCAAACTTACAATCAAACCTAATTTCAAATATAATTTTCCAAAATCTACAATCAAATCAAAACCCTTCCTAAGTCATGTGAATCAACCTTCATGAACTTAGCCAAAGTCCCATCCAAACTAATCCAAAATTAATTGATTTCCTTATAATCAATTTATATCTTCAATCATCTTCTTAAATATAAATCAAATCTACATTCAAACAATCAAAACTAAATCAAAATAAATCAAATTAAATCAAAACCTTTTATAAGCCTTATGAACTAACCTTCTTCAGCTTAGCCAAATCTTAACCCAAATAATTTCTAATTCAATTGATTTTCTCATAAATCAATTATACCCTCAATCACCATTCCAAATATAAATGAAACTTACATTCATCAAGCCAAATCAAAATCAACCCAAGTCAAACCCAAATTAGGCCATTTGATTTGAAATATTCAAATGAACCAAAACTCATTTGAACACAAACCAATTCCAATTTAATTTATATATCAATCCTAAATCCATATATAAACTCAACTAAATCACACTCAACCCAAACTCAAGCCAACAAAACCCAATTGGCTCACTTGACCCAAAGTAACCAATTTGACCTTATATAAACTAAAATCCAATTCAATCCAATCCAAAATGAATTAAGCCAATCCAAACTTCATGACATGATTATTGATCATCCTAGATTAATCAATTATTAAAAAGAAGGTCAAACCAAGTCAACCTACCTCTTTGACCAAGTCAACCCTTTAAACCCATATGAACCTAAACTAGCTAAATTGCAACCTAAGCTAAATATCTTGAAACCAATGATTCATGTCAACCGAAAATCAACATTTGAACATGACTTGATCTTTAATTGAGCCAAACCAAATCCAATTGGCCCTCTTGACCCAAGTTGACCCAAAATTGACCTAAATGGACAAAATGGGTCAAATAAAAATCTAAAATCAAGTTTATTGTAAATAATAGCTCAAGTTCATTCCAAATTAATCATTGAACTTGACTAAAGCCTCAATTGAGCCCAATTAACTCACAAGACCTAAATGATATATTAAACCCAACTTGACCTAAAGGGTCAAACCAACCTAAAATTCAATTAAATCCAAATTAAATTCAACCAAAGCTAACAACATACTCCAAATGATCAACCAAACCCAAACCAAGCCATGAACCAAGCCAATTTGGCCATTTGGGTCAAATTGGTCAACTTCACCCATTTGACCCAAATGAGCCAAAACCAAATCCAAAGCAAATTGAACCAAATTAATGACACCAACACACTCCAAATGGTCATATAAACTTGACGCATCCCTTAGTTTGACCCAATTTGACCAATTAGTTAACCTAACTCATTTTGACCCAATTTGACCCAAATGGGTCAAATTGAGTTGAACCTAACTAAATGAACTCCAAATCACATGAAATTTGGCCCAACCCACTTTTGACTCATTCCAAATTTGCCCAAATCAAATCCAATGCTAAATAACCATCTACCCTTGGTCTAGGGGTATCACATGAGATAAACCACCCATGTAAGTGGTCATTTTCATTCCTTGATGGCTTGACACTCTTCTATTGGTCCACCTAGACTCTTAGGATACTTCCCAACCTGACCCAAAGATGGTTTGGCCAGCTATGACCCATGGGAAGGTGAAATCACCTTACCTCCACCATTAGAGCATTTAAAACTACCAAGGACACCCACTATCCCCCTTGGCAACCACCTCATATCCCTTAACCACTCAAACTGAGCCACCTAAGGGGAATCCCTGCCATTCCCCCAAGCTCCCAAGCTCATTCCACATTCCCACTCTTATATTTTCTTAAGCAAAATAGGGGAGCCTTCTATTCGATCCCATTTACTCAAGACTCCACCAAAGTATAATTAACTTTGCACACCATCCTTGGAGATAGTCGAACAAGAATGAATCATCTCCCTAGCTTTTTGACAGCCGAAGGGTGGACTTCAATCAACGTCAACCACCTACATCTCATGCATTGGCCTTTCAAGCTATCTACCTTAAACTAGAGCTTGTGCTGATCAACAGGGCCTCATATCTACTAGACGAAGCTTCCTCAATCGGATTTGGCACCGGTCTTAAGCTCCAATGACGTATGCCATTGAAACCAAGCTTAGAGTAAAAATGTGTTGGAACTTTTTGAAGAAAACTTGCATCTCGTATGATCTTGGTTGTTGGAACCATTCTGATCCTTCTTACGAAGGTGTGGGATCAATTTAAGATCGATCCGAGCTCAGGTGAGCTCGAATCGATCGATTGCATCGATCAATAGATCAGGGATCACACACTATTTATTTTGTGTGATTGGAACAGACGATCATGATTAAATCTGATGGAATTATCCATTTTAATCCTTTAGCATCACGGGATTAATTGTAGTTGTCCGATCTTGGATCGAATGTTGTATAAGCGCGTTCTACCGCCAGCTGACTCAACATTGATGGTGATAATTTAAATAGCCAATCTCGTGGTGCCACGTGGAAAGTGTGCCTTATCAGCACGCCGCATCAGATTCCATATGGAGCCAATGGGATTAAGGGCTAATTAGGCTTAATTAATGTGTTTTAATGGCTGAAAATTTCTAAAATTATAACTAATTATAAAAAATAAAAATATATAAATAAATACCTATTTTAAAGGTATTTTAGATTAAAATCCATTAAAAACACTTTTAATTAATTTTGAACATAAATTAAAACTTAATTAAGGTTTAATTAAGAAATTAATTAATTAATTAATCTTTAATTACTTAAGCCATTAATCCCAAACTTTGTGGGTTAATTTAATGGGATGACTTCTACCTCCTATAATTTTCTTGAGATTTATTACTTAATTAATTGAGAAAATTGACTAGTTAAGCTTTAATTACCCTCTTAAGCTAATTAATCATTAATTAATCACACTAATAGTAAAATGCCAGTTAATTAAGGTTAATCATCATCTAACAAGGAATGGACTAATGGAATGGGATTGAGGCCTCCTCCCTAATATATTTCCCTAAGTTTAGTTTTTCAATTAATTAATTAAATTGAAATCATAATCATATCAAAACTTGGTTAATTAAATCTTGGGTAGACCCTTAGGTGTTCAACAACCAAAGAAAATCCTAAGGAAATTATAGTTAACCCACATGTGTGGGAAAATTATAAGAGTGCTTAATTAAGTTCCTTGATTTAATTAATCATTAATTATGAGCCAATTGCATTAGGCTCATTCATTTCTCAGGATCATTGCTGATTTATTTTTCAAAGTATGTGCATATCATATTGACTCATAATCATTTGAGTAATTATATTAAGGTAACATAGGGAAGGGTTAATTAATGAGTTTAGTGCATATTACAACCTAATTAACTCATAAAATCAACTTAATCATATTTCATTAAATCAATTTAATTAATAAACATGAGAATGGGTTAAGATCAGCAAACCTTCTCTCACATCCTTAAATCAAATCAAAATATGAAATTAAAAATGATATTAAGAAAGCTTTAGTTTACCTTAAATGATCTTATTTGATACGATTATCCTTAAGAATTAATTTAATTGAATGAAATCATATGTTTATGTTTATTTATTCCTTTCTAGTCATGTTAAATGTTGTATGTCACTTAAAATCATGCATTCATCTTCTCAAAATTAAATTGAATCAAATGATTTTCCTTTATGTAAAGTTTGCATGTGTTGATTTAACTTAATATATGTGTGATTTTTTTAACAATTAAATCCAAATGTATTTTCCAAAAACTTATAAATGAATGATGACATGTGTAGTAATGATAGTTAAAAATACATAAGAGATGCATGTGCTTATAGTTTAAAGTGTATGAAGTAAAATCTCTTTCCTTTATTCACATGTTGATTTACATAAGTTTGGATGGTAATGGGTATATAGTCTAGACATCTCAGAAATACGTGGCTTTAAGTAGCCCCAAGGAGGTCATCTGATTACCTCACTTCCCTAGTTTAATAATGGCACATACCCATTTGATTTCATTATTATGTATTTTTACATTAGAATTTAACTAGAGCCTTAATTCATATACATAAATAATTCAATTAAACAAAAAACAAGTTTTGCATAATTTTCATTCTCTTGGTTATTTATACATTCATATGTATCTAAATAAACAAGTATATAGTCTGGACATCCCGGGAATATGAGACTTTAGCTAGCCCCAAGGAGGTCATTTGATTACCTCACTGCCCTGGTTAATAATGATTGTACTTGTTTATGCATTTATACATGTGTATGTATATGTGATTAAAGAAGAAAATCCCTTTTCTATTAAAAATACATGCATTCATGATTGGCTAAGTCATTGAATTAATTAGTCATGTGATTTGGAGCTTTCTTTCTTATGTTCATGTATACAAATTACATATGCTTGAATGCAAGCGGGTATATAGTCTGATATCTCGGGAACATGGGGCTTTAAGTAGCCCCAAGGGGGTCATTTGATTACCTCACTTCCCTGGTCTAACAACGACACGTACCTATTAAATTTCATCTTATGTACTTTTGTATGAATTTTGATAAAGCTTTAAATTTACATATATTAAATAATTGAATCAATGAAAATGTAAATTTTAAATGTACACATGCATTCATCATTTAAGTGTGCTAAAACATGTTGCATGTATAGCTACACTTAGAATTTAATCACATGCATGCTATGTGTGATAGAAAGGAATGGCTTAATATATGTCATGTGGTAGTAGTTCAATCAAGTTAATCTTAAGATATCTTTCATATTGAATAGGATCATTTAAGGTGAACCTAAATTTAGGATTAATTAAATTATTTAATAAGCCATTCACTAAAGAGAACTAAATCAAATTAACATGCTTTAAAAAATTACTTAAAGTAGGGATAGAAGAGGGAAATCCTCTTTCTTCTCTTTATAACACTTTGTTGCTAAGTGTAATCATATGAAACAAAAGAAAACACAAATTAAAATTCTCAATTCAATTAAACAACTTCAAGTGAAACTAACCTTTAATGTTAAATTGAACATTTCCAAACTTAGAAAATACAACTCAAATGCCTAGCAAGACATACACACAAGCATTAACACACACATTAAAATTAAGCTACCACTTCTAATCCTAAGTTAAGACGGTGCAAAACATGATGTATGTTTTAGTTATGATGTATTATTTTAGACTAGATGTTAGGTGTATGATTAGTAGACTGGATGTTAGGCCATTGTTTGTCTAATGTTATTTTCTGTAAAGGGTTGTGCTTAAGGGATTGCTTAAAAAATATATAAATTCTCTCTTTGTAGGCTGCTTAAACCCTTACCCAAAATCCAAGTTAGGACAGGTGGGCTTGGTTACCTATGTGCAGGAGGCTAAGTTTGAATTATAAGTATAACTGCTTAAGATTGTATGTGTGTTTAGCTAACCCCTATTTTGTAGGTGTAGTTAGATTTACATTTTCTATTTTCAATGTAATCTTTGCATTAGAAATTAGGATTAGTGTTATGGGGAATAAGGATGAGCATTGGCTAAAAGGCTTTGTCATGTGGCTATGTGATGCTTGTGAAGTGGAGTAAATCAAATCAAATGGAGACATGAAGAAATGAAGACATGAAGAATGAAGAATGAAGACCCCCACCACCATAGCATTTATTCATTATAAATTGTAATTATTATTTTATAATTTTGGGCTGTATTAGAGTAGAGTTGAGCTACCCATCTTTTTTTTTCGGGTTGTACGGTGGTACCCGATCGCATCGGCCTTTTATTCTTTTATGTTAGTTTTATAAAATTTATTGATGTTATGTTTAAATTGTGCATTTAAAATAACATGCTTTCATAGTTTCTTATGATTGATGCTTTAATGTGTGGCCTGAAGGCGATTAGGCTCTTAGGAAAAAATTAATTTTTTACCCTAATTAATCACTCATAATTAAATTTTAAATAACTCAAAACTTCACCATAAAGCCTAGGCATTAAATAAGATAATTAAAAGATTTAGCAACCCTTTATCTGAATGGTTGAATGTTTCACAACATGCATATCATATTATCTCACCCTTGAAAATAAGGGATTTCTATCCTTGCATGATAGGGGAATGCTTGGCCTATAAAGGTATCCCTTATGGTGAAAAATACCCCTTCTTACTGATTTAGCCAACAACTCTATTTCATCATGCATATATGCTTCAAAATCCTAAAGCCTTTGTCAAAATGAAGTGTTGAAATTGAAATAAAATTTTGAAAAGATTTTGCATTATATTAAGTCATTATTCATACCACTCATGTTCTAGTCTATTAAGAGTGGGTTTAAGGGCTTTAGTCTCTCTCTAAATAAATGATAGCCCAACTATCTTGAAAATTTATAAGACTTTCCTACATAATTTTAAAATCATAGGAGGAGTTAGCTGGCAGTGACTTCAGGCGATTATTAGTCCAGCAGTTAAGATGTTTATCCTCTCTTATGAAGGTAAACCCTATGCCCATTTTTACTTAGATTTAGGTCATGCTTTAGCTTATGCTAAAGTCCCCTAGATTTAGGATCCGAGTTAGTTATTTTGTTCAGGATACAAGCATAAATCCTCGCCTCTTAGGCATTTCCACATTCTTGTATTGCTGGATTAAAAGCTCTAGTAATCTAATAAAATGTTAACTCAAATCATATAAATCTCTCCAACTTCAAAATTATAAAACCCAACCATATTATAGATTGAAATGCTCACTATGCTTCATAATATCATGAGCATTCCCTACCTATTCCCTTTGGCTTTCAAAAATAAGTCTTCTCCTTGAATTTTCCCAGTTGATTTTTCAAATATAACCAATCCTTTGATAGTCTAACCTTAAAATCTTTGGAGATGATAATTGTCTACTTTAATCGAGAGTATTCTTAAGAAATTTCATTCTTTAAGATACAATTAACTATAGAGGCTTGCCTCAATAAGAACTTTAGAGCCTGGTTTAATGTAAACTCTGCTTTATTTATCTATGTAAAGTAGGGAAAAATCATTGGTACATTTAAAGACCCATCATACCTTAGGAGTCCTTATTTGGTGATTAGATCCATTGAAGGGCGATGTCTCTATCTTCCAATATAGTATATCATTCCTTGATCTCATACCTAATTACTTCAATAAGTACTCTCTACGATCTGGTGTCCCTCTCCCCCCCCTACATCCAAAAAAAACACCACAACTTCCAAAATAAGTCTTCTCCTTGAACTTTTCCATTTGATTTTACCAGTATAATCAATCCTTTGATAGTCTAGTCTTGAAGTCTTTGGAGATCCAAATTGTCTACTTTAATCGAGTATTCTTAGAGAATTTTATTTCCAATGATATAATTAACTATGGAGGCTTGCCTCCATTGGGAACTTTAGAACTTGATTTAATATAAACCCTACTTTATTCATCTATGTAAAGCAGGAAAACTCTAGTATATTTGAAGACCATCATGCCTTAGGGGTCCTTATTAGGTTATTAGGTCCATTGAAGGGTGATACCTCTATCTTTGGAGGTAGTATATCATACCTCAATGTCGTACTTGATCACTTCAATAAGTACCTCCTACAATCTGCATGGTGTCCTCCCACATCCAAAAATAAATACCACAACATCTAAACTTGAAAAAATCATAGTAGCTGAAGTTGATAAATCAATTGGAAAAAATTGACTAACTTTATTTTTAGTTTTCATGGTTTCATAATTGACTTTATCTATACAAAGAGTAAAATGAGAAAGTTAATGTGCATCAACATTTTAGAAAATTTATTAATGATTAAAGACTTGAAAGAAACTAATTTTGTGGTATTAATTTATTATTTATACGACCTAATTTTTTTCTCTACTTTCTTTTTTCGACTTGTGTTTGCTTACACAATTTATATTTATGTGTAAGTGATAGAAAGATGCACGAGGTTCAATATTGCATTATTTTAAAATTTGGTGGACATTGGATAAAAGTGAAAAATCAGAATAGAAAGAAATATGAAGGTGGAAAACAGAAGTCTTTCAAGCTTGACAAATATTTACTAAGTGTATTTGTGCTTAGAGACAAGGTTATATAAATTTGCTCTTCATTGAGAGATCATGATTTTAAATTGCATTATCATATTTATGGAACGTCGCCTAAAGAATACATTAGTAGTAATGATGATCTGATAGAAGCACTCCATAATTACAATGAAAATCATCATGTTGAAGTTGTGGTTTTAATACATGATAATGAAGTTGAAGATGATGGTGCAATGTGTTCAATAAATACACAAATTAGAGATGATGTGAGAGTTGATCCATTAAATGAGGGATTTTTGAGCAGTGAAACACAAGAAAGTGGTGCTCTATCATTGGGTTTATGTTTTAAATATGTAATGAGCTTTAAGCAAGTGCTCCACAGTAAAGCAATCATAAAAAATTTTGATGTGAAGATCAAATCGAGTGATAAAACTCGAGTGATAGCTACTTGTGCACATCGAGGATGCCTATGAAGAATAAGAGCATCTATGTGTACTAATGGTCATACGTTCCAAGTGAGAAAGTTAACAAGTACACATTTATGCCTAGGGGTCAATTGGGCTAAAATAAATAGGCAACATCGAGTTGGGTGGCTCATGAAATAGAATATATTATGAAGAAGAATACTGATATACCACCAAAGCTTATCAACAATAGCTTAGAAAATGTTTATGGATTGTCATTGCCTTATATGCAGTTGTGACGATCTAGAGAACTAGCTCGAGATCTTGTTTTTGGATCGATTGATGAGAATCACAAGTGGGTACCGACACTTTGAGCAGAGCCATTAGTAGAAATCCATGTTCACATATCACATTTGTATATGACATGGTTCATAATTCATTCATGATATTTTATGTAAGCTTTAGAGTTTGTATTGATGGATTTTTGGCTAGGTGTAGGCCTCTAATAGGCTTAAATGCATGCCACTTGAAATCAAAATACTTGAGGGTGCTACTATCAGTAAATTCTCTAGATGGCAATAATGGTCTTTTTACAATTGCCTTTGTCATGGTTAAGACTAAATTGAAGAAGACTAGGGAGTGGTTCTTAACAAATTTATTGGAGTCATTTGCATGCGAGGTAGATCCCTTAGCCTTTATTTCATATATGGAGAAAGGTTTGTGTGAGGCCATTAAGGCTATCTTTCTAAATGCAAAGCACAAGGTATGTATAAGGTATTTATTAAAAAATTTGAAAAAATTCTTCTACTATGGTGATAGTCATAAGCTTAGAAATTTAGTGTGGACAACTACTAATGCATATACAAAACATGAGTTTGAAAAAAAGAAGGAAGAAATATTTAATATCAACCCCCAAATACACTCTTATCTAGTGTCATTATCATATATGTGGTCTAAATCAGAATTTATAGTTGATATAAAAAATCACTATAATACAAATAATATAGCAGAATCATTTAATTCATGGATTAGAGAAGTTCAGAAAACTCATGGCGGATTTGGTGGACATTCTAAAAGGTATGCATATGAAGCAACGAGCATAGAGAAAGATAACCTCTACAATCGGAGGGGACACTTGGTGTCATTTGTTGAAGAACACATTAGAAAAATTAGTACAAGAAAAGAAAATTTTATTATCAGGCATTCTATAGCATTTAAGGCAGAGATTGAAGGGAATAAGTAGATATATTTAAAAAGGGAAGAAGTAGATATATTTAAAAAAGAATGCACTTGTAATTTTTAGCAAGTTATTGGATTTCCTTGTATCCATGCAGTTGCATTACTAGGGATGAAAGACCACCCATTGTGGCACACCTATCTCGATGAACACTACCATGTTATAAGGTAATTGCAAGTTTAATATTTCAATTACATACTTATTATTTTTAACCAGAGTTGATAATAACTTATTCCCTTACTCTAATAGATATCGGATGGCTTATGAAGGTGCAATAGCTACTCTTCCTGGAAAAAACATTGGACTTTTGTTGATGCTGGTATGGATATTAGAGTCTCAAACACATTACGTCCTAGAGGTCAACCCAAAAAAATAAGAATAAAAAGTTTTTAGAATGCCAAAATTATAGAACAGAAAATGTTCACAAATCTGGAAGGTGCTGCCAATGGGGTCATCATCGGAGCACATGTAAAAACCCCTTAAATCAAATTTTAGACTCAATGCCCCCAGTTGAAATAAGTGTTGGCTCCTCAAATAATGTTTACGGTGCAATTAGAATGCTCGTAAAACTTCCTATTATATGTTATAGAGATGGGAATGACATACAAGATTTTGTTGTTAGTTTTGATTAGCAAAATCTGATTTTGAGATTTATATTTTTTGTTGTTTTCATGCACATGTCATATATGAATGCAATTACAGATGTGCATTTACATGAAGAACAATTAAAGAAATGTTTATGTATTATAGAGTTCACTCATTGTTTACCTATCTTTGCAACCTTCTCTAGGATGTGAAGAGTTTGATGTCGTTCATCCTATATGAGTTAGGGGCAATTACTGGTTGCTTCTCGTAGACTTAGCTTGCTGATTCTGCCTTCTTGGTTTTGTTCTGTCTTATTATGCTGGGGTTTTATTTGGTGCTTCCTATGTTGGGGTTTGGGGTTTATTGGCCTTATGTGTTCTCTGTTTTGGTGCTGGTTGATTTGTGTTTGTTTGTGGGTTGGTTTGATTGGTTATGCTTGCAGCCATTGTCCTGCTGATAGAGGGTTGCAAAAGAGTTTGGTTTTACTGGTTCTAAGTGGTTCTACCTTCTTGGCTTTGTTCTGTTATGTTATGGTGCTCTTCTGTTTGGTTGCCCAGCTGTTTGGTAGCCGTGGTGATTTATTGGGCTGTTGGTTTGGGCCGGTTGTTGTGGTTCCTTTAATGGTGGCTGCTGGGTTTTGGAAGGAGTTGTTATTTCTGCTAGGTTTTGGAAGGGGTTGTTGTTTCTACTAGGTTTTGGAAGGAGTTGTTGTTTCTGTTGGATTTTGGAAGGGGTTGTTGTTTCTGCTGTGGCCAGGGAAGTGGTTTTTATCTCTACTGTGTGGCCTAGGAAGTGGTTGTTGTCTCTACTATGTGGCCTAGGAAGTGGTTGTTATTTCTGTTGTGGCCTTTTCCGTCTATTTTTCCTTGGTTTGCTTGTTCTATTATGGTATGGTGCTCTTCTGTTTGATTGCCCAGCTATGTGGTGGTCATGGTGGTTTATTGGGTTACTAGTCTTGGCCAGTTGCTACTTCCTAGTTGATTGTGTTTGGTTTGATGGTTGTTGCTCTTCCTTCTTTTTTGTTCTCTAGGTGCTGCTACTCAAGCTTTGTGGATTATGTGGTTTTGAGTGGTCTTGGGCTAGGATTCTCTTATTGTCTTGTTGTTTTCCTCCTTGTTGGTGGTGGTTGTCTTTGGTTGCTTGGGTTGCTTTGCTATCCTGCTATTTATGATCTATTCTATTTAAGTACTACCTTGATTGGGTGTTTTAGTCTGTGATAGGGTGTTTTTGCAAGGCTGTGATAGCTTTGATATTTTCTCTTTCTTTCTTTGGTTGGTAGCATTATATGTGATTGGAACCCTTCTTATTGAAGTTTAGATGCTCACATATGTTGTTGCTCCTCAAATAGATTTTAACTGAGCTTTAGCCTATTTTGGAGTACTAAAATAGTTTAGAGTGGCATATGAGTAATATTTATATTTTGTGTGTTAAATAGATAATATATATAGTTTTGAGTGGTATGAATGTATAAACCTCTTTACTTAAATATTATGCTCATTTGCTTTTTTTTCTCATTTCACCTTGAGTATTTTTTTTATTATTTTTGTTTTTATTTTTTTTACAGGTCTAAAGCTTTGCAACAACTATGTTCTTTACGCAGATATTCAACTTCTGGTGAGGCTTTAGGCGGATAATGTTTTTCTTATTTTCTATTTTTGTATTAGTTAGGGGAATTTTTCTTTAGGTGATTTGTAGCTCGTTTGAGCAGTAGCTTTGAGAATTTCCCCTTTAAAGCCTTTGTATTCTTCATTTGATTGCAATAAAAACTTGTAGCTATTTCGATAATTGAACTCATAAAGTGTAGCTATTTCAACAATAATTGAAGTAATGTTCATTTCCAATCTTAAAGACAATCATGTGGATTATTCTCAAATTTTGCTTGCTTTAAGTTCCTTCTAAGTAATAATGCAAACATTGAATCTATTGAACATCTTATATAATGGAAGCTCAAGCACAAAATACACATAGGAAAACTATAACAATTCAACACTGTTCTTCAAAACATAAAATAAATGATTACATAAATAGGAAAGTGTAGTTCACAATCATACTTTTTTTTTAACATAATATTTCAGAACATACAACTCTTACAAAACCTAATACTATTGCAAACACTATAAACCAAATAGCTATCATAATTTTAATTTATAGCATCTTATATTTGAGAGACCTAAAATTTAGTAGAACTGTTTTCTCAGAAACCACTCTACTCGGATTATTCATGTCGGAAAAGAAATGCGTAACTTTGTCCATCCATCACGATAGTTGCAATCATCACATTCCTATTTGGAGATAGAATCTTCGTCCACAATTTTCACCTCTATAGACTGTAAATATCGTACATTATAAGTTATAGTGACAATAAATTGAACGATCTTGATTGCTTGTCGATGTTGTCAAGTGCCTTGAACTCATTTCTTCACATACACAATTTATGAAATAAGAACATATACAAAGTTATCCAACTCGGGATAAACATTCAAAAATTTTAATATGCACACGGGTGCAGCATCTAGCTCCAAAACAAAGGGTCGACGGACATAAATTGTCAGTTGCATCACCAAATATACGAAATAAATCCAATTTATAGGTCTTTTAGAAATAAGAAATGAATTGAAAAAGACATTAAAACCTTAAAGTAAAAAAAAGATTTGGTCGACACAAATTGTAAGCCGATTAAGCCTTTAATAAATTTCATATTTTTTGAACTCTATTACTAATAAGAGCTAATTTCCTCATGCTTAGGTCTATGATTTCCTATATGCATAATGCTTGAAAAATGGAGAATAAAATACCAAAGAAGAATAGAAAGCTCAACCCTAAACCCTAAACGAGATTGAAATGCAAAAAAAAAAAAAGATAAACAGTAGAACTTTATTATGCAAATGAGAGTAGAGGAAGTTCCTATCTTGCGTCATGGGAAGCTACGACGATACACTCACACAGGGCAGCTGGAGAATAGGATTTGCGGAGAGGGAATAGAAATGCCCGATGCCCCGATACAAGAGGTTTCGTCCCCAAGGTTTGACGTAATGGTATTTTGGAATAACGGGAATAGTTTTGAGTAGCATACGAGTAATATTTATATTTTGTGTGTTAAATAGGTAATATACATAGTTTAGAGTGGTATGTATGTAAAAACCCCATGATTCTTATGTATTTACATATCTAAAATTTAAAATTAGATATGAGAATAATATTATGTAAACCCCTAAAAAAAAATTTCATTGTGAATTATATATATATATATATATATATATATATATATATATATATATATATATATATATATATATATATATATATATATATATATATATATATATATGTTGTATAGTCTAATGCTATTGGAGTGTGAATGTAGAGCTATATTTGAACTCCACATATAATAATTTCTCCTTTGACAGAGCTTTTACTTTGCAAAAACTATTTAAATTTTATTTTTAAAAATTGCTTTAAAAAGTTATATAGGAATAAATTTAAAATCCAAGAAAAAAGAATTTTATAAGAAGTGTTTCTAAATAAATGGTAGAAGCAAAAGAAAATATTTAAAATATAGTAATGACGTTTAAATAAAATGTAAAAATCTAAACCAAATAAGGCCACAATCCTCTCAAACACATATCATATCAGATAGATTCTTGATTGATTTGATGCTCTCAATTTTATAAAAAGAGAGAGCCATATCTAACAATGATTTTTCCCTTTTTTTTTTTTTTTAATGAGATTCTATAGAACACAAAAGATGAAAGGCAAATATATTAGCAATAAGAAAATGATTTTGGCATTCTTGATAGACCCAAAAATTAAACATTTCAATAATTGATAGACCCAAAAATCTACGCTTCATTAGATGGAAAGATGCATTCAATCAAATAGTTGATTTGAGCAATAAAGATGTCTTTGATTAAAAAATCTTATTTCGAGGATGTCAAAGTTTTAGTTGATTATGTACATGATTTTATTTCAACTGTATAAGTGCATATAATTTATCATAATTTGATATCAATATATATATATATATATATATATATATATATATATATATATATATATATGTATATTGATATCAAGATTGAAAGTCAAATTTTTTTATCAATAAGTTAAGATGACTTGCACTGCATAGATCAATTAGAAATAAAAATGAAACCAGATGAGTTAACTATAAAATTTCACATATGGGCTATGAGCTATGAGCTATAGAATATTAAACTGAAACATGGCTGAAAAGGAAAAGTTAAGCATACACACAGCACTGACAGCAGTATATATTATATGTTAGGTGGCACCGAGAGTTCCCCCAAACACTTCATTGGGCGGCGCTATAGATATAAAAAATAGCACAAGGAACGTCAGTGAAGTGTTTAAGGGAACTCCTGAGACCACTCAACCATCACCTTAAATACAGCAGCTCCTTTAATTCTTGTTTCTGCGTATTTGGCTTTGAGCAACTCCTTGCCTCATTCCTCCTATTTATAGAGAATCATACATGAATATATTTTTTTAGTTTTGTTTTATGATTTTCATGCAATGAACTTGGCCATGTTTTTGGGTCAGGTGAAGGAAGAGCAATGCCTTTTTCCCTCTCTCTCTCTCTCTCTCTCACACACTATATTTCTCCAGAACTTAATTAAAACTCCCTCAAAATCTAATTATCATGATGAAGTGACTCTAAGGTAATATATATTCATTATAACGTTGATCACTCTTTAAATAGCTATATTAAGCTTTGAAGGATTGTTTAAAGAGATTCTCTCTAGCTGCAGGTATGTGGCCATGAAAGGAGGCAAGTGTGCAAGAGGAGAAAAGATGCCAAAAAGATGGCTGTCATGACCACTTCAGGGGTTATTCCCATGCCCTTGTGAAGAAGAAAAAAAGTTGGCCAAGTTCATTGTATGTAGCAAACTTTGTAGCCGAATGCATGAATTGCACATAATTCTTATGCATTTGTATATCTAATATTTAAAATATGATATTTATAAATATGGCATTTTTCTTATATATGAAAGGGTACATTTCATTTTAAAAAACTAATGATGTTATTATCTTTATGTAATATTAAAATTTTGAGTATTATTTATATAAATATGAAAATTTAAGTATTAGATGTTTAAATATATAAAAAAAAAAAAAATTTGTGTGCTATGTATGACTTGAGTGAGTAAAAGGAACTTTTTTTTTCTTAAACTTAAGTGAAATCAATAGAAATCACTCTACATAGTGATTTTATGAGTCGTGGCTTTTAAATTGATGGCAAATCCCAACCCAATTTACTTATTAAATGATCAAAATATATATGATTTCGTATCTAAAAATCTTGAATTCCATCACAGATTTTTTTTCTCATTGATTGACTCGGTTGGTATGCCTTAAATTTGGTGGTAGACTTTAAAATAGTAGTCATCAATTTATATATATATATATATATATATATATATATATATATATATAATTTTTCAACCCTATAAAACCAATGTATTTTAATAAACATTTAAGATATATGCATAGTGAGAGACGTATACTTTTGCTAAATTTATTTTTGAGTCTATTAATTTACATAAGTTTTCACCTCAAGATTTGCACCATTGATTGTGGAAAATTAATCTCATCAATTTTGTGAGATTTTTAACATTAGGTAAAATTATTAATATATGCATAATAATCATAGTATTTTACAGTACTTTCATGCATCATCAATAGCTAATATGTTTAATTCCAATCATCTAAGGGTATATGAATATTATATTTCATAATATAGTATAGTAATGGTTACATATTTTTACAAAATACTTGTAAGCAATAATTAGATCTAATTTTTATAGAAAAAAATTTTAAAATTTGTTCACACACAGACACACACACACACACACACACACATTGCTCATTCCGAGCTCTATTAGTTGGAAGCCTCAACTCTTAATGGAAAGAGAGAGTTCAAGAATAACTAACATGTCACAACCCAATTTGTTAACCTATAACTTTTAATATGTTATATAAAGTTAATCATATAGTAGAAGGTTGCTCAATATCTATTCGAAAAAAATTCATATCTTCTCAATCACATAACATAAAGACACTAAATCATCAGTAATATTACCAAAAAAAAAAAAAACTTCATCCCTAACATAATAGGGATGAAGCTTTTTGTTTTGTAATATTATTGATGATTTAGTGTCTTTATGTTATGTAATTGAGAAAATATGAATTTTTTTTTCAAATAGATCTTGAGCAACCCTTATTGATGAATTAGTATCTCTATGTTATGTGGTTATGAAATTCTTTCAAATAGATCTTGAAAAACCCTCTGTTATATTCTTGACTTGACATGATCTATTAAGAGATATATGTTATATCAAATTAGGTTATATTCATCAAAACAATTTACATTCAAAATTTTTATATATAATAATCATTGTGTTCTAATAACTCATATGGAACACAAATAATTTATAACTATAAGCTCATTTTTTAATAAAATATATCTCTATCATCAATGATCATGATCTTACTCTATTGGTTATTTATCCTTTCTTAAAAATATGTAAGTGATGTAGAAGTGAGCTAATAGCTCAATAAGTTACATGAAATTTATAGTTGAATTCAATGCAAGAAAATAGAATAATATGACTATATCATGAATATTCCACATGTTATATAAGTGAAATTTATATCATTGTTTATGAGTAAATATCTGTAGAATATAAATCATGGCATGACTATAATGTCATATCACAATAGTAATAATTTATATCACTAAATGTGGCATAAGAATTATTTATTATTATGTATATAATATTCAAGTTAGATGTTCTCAATAAATATGTCATATCATGTGGTATTTTGCTTATACTAATCTTAATATATCAGGTATAAAGTCATGTCATACATATCATGCAGAAATAATCAAGTGGCATAGTACATAAGAGTCATCACCTCCAACCCATCGATAATAATATCATATTATATCTCCCTTATAAACTCTCATAATGTATTGGGTTCACATCAATAACCCCATATTTATAGGAAAGTTTATCAGCACACTCTCTTGTGCAAAGATCATCATGTCTCCACCAACCTAGTAACTATTCTTTTTTGTGTACACACATTCTATAATATATTTAAAATATTTAATATTTTATTTCATCATGTCAATTTCAAAACATTTAAATTACATGTAAATCAGAAATAATAAGGGCCACAAAATAGACCCATATGTTCAATTTACATATATATATATATATATATATATATATATATATATATATATTAACAAATAAATTACAATCAACTTATATGTCATTTATACCATATCAATATGCTGAGATAAAATTTTATCAAAAGTTTAGAAAAAAAATTATATAATTCAAATTAGGATGCATGCCTAAAAAAATAGAAATATCATGTGAAAATTCAATATGATCACATAAATAAGTGCAAAATAATTAAGGTAAAAATATTCTAAAAGTTTTTCAGAAAAAACTTTTCAAAATATTGAGTTATGTAATTTATTAGCTTTTTATAAGTTCTAACTAAATTTAAAAAAAGAAAAAAAATAGAAGTGCAAAATCATAAAAAAAAAAAAAAGTAAGATGATGGTAGCCTATCTCAAGTAGATCAATTTTCCTAATGGGCTGCCTCAAAACTATTCTAAGACCTCAAACCCAAAGCTAGTTTTCTCTCTCATTTTCTCTCTTTCTCTTTCAATATTAATGACTTAGGGCTCATTTAGGGCAGCTGCAGCTTTTTGAGAAGCAGCTATGAAGTTGCTGTAAAAGAAGCTGGTGGTAAGAAGCTACTATTGCTGAAGCTGTGATTCTGTTTGGAAAACTCTATTTAGAATCTATTGTCCTGCAGCTGTTTGTACAGAAATGACTGAAATGTCCTTGTGGTTATATAAGTTGAATAAATTTAAATAGAATGAATAGAAATAGGATAACTAATACTCATATGTAGTCAAAAGCCAACTAATAAATTACATTGACAGATTGCACATCACTTAATAAATAGTACTACCTAATTAATAACACTAATATTAAAAGTACAAGTACAACAAATAGATCAAAATATTAAACCTAATATCATCAAATCTTTTAAAAAAAATTATTGCCCTCTTAGCATGATCATTGTTTGATGTGTCACCTCATTAATCCATCAAATAGTTGCAATCATCTCATGTTCTATTTCTTGGACACCTGAGAAATTTTCTCCCATAATTTTCTTCCATATGTGAAGTGAATATATAATATTGCAATACATAGCTCTAGACTCATTAGAGATCCTTGAAGTTATAATTCCTGATAAAAAATTTGTAATAGCAATAAAATATTAATATGATGATGGGTGACATTACAAAATATTTGATTCTATTTCTTACATGTCTGATATGAAACTGAATGACATTACAAAAAATTGTATTAGCACAATTGTTGCAATGAATAAAAGAAAAGAAAAGAAATAAGCAACCGCAATTTTTCTGAAGAAATAACATCTGACAAGCAGAAAAAAGAGCTTGATCTTCTACCAACTGGGAAAGGGAATTATGTGGATATCACGGCGATGAGGGTGTGGAGTAATACACGCACAATGATCTAAAACTCCGTGAAATCACAATCATATGTTGACAACCTTTCCAAAAGATAGATAATGTTGATATCAAGTTAGAGCATTAACTCATTCCAACAAAATGCTATACAAAATTGAGAGGTGATGGAAGATCTTTCAATGGCTTTAGAGACAATAATGATGGTAACTCATGATTTATGGATGGTCAAGGTGAAGGTTTTGATACACTCTCAGATGATATGGATTCAAAATTGAACAAAGTAGCTAATACTTTTGCTTTTACTAATGAGATTAAGGAACTTGGTCACAACCTATCTTGATCCAAACAACTTTCTTAAATTTATTTCACAAATAGTATTTAAAAAAAACAAAAAAAAAATTAATTCAAAGGTCAATCTTCTAATTCAAATGCTTGTTTACCAAAAATTTCTAATTAGAACTTTAATTTGTTTGAAACTACCCAATCAATAATCGCTTCAAGGATAAAAAAAGATAACTTCCATGAAATAGAAAATAGCATTATAGCGGTCATAAATTACTACATCACGATAATGAAAAAGAATGTCAATATGAATATGATTGATACATATAGAACTTCACATAAAAAATTATACTTAATATTTATGAAACTCCACTCAAAGAGAACGCATCTGTTACTTTCAAGTATAGCTTTGATGCAATATCCTCTGCATTTACTCGATTGGTTTCCATAGCTTTCGGTATGCATGCATGATTACATGCTAACCTCAAATCAAAGTATTTTCAAAGCCTAAGCACTCCATCTACCTCTTGATTTACATTCTGAAGTTTTCAATTTTGTGATTTTCCCTAGTTAATGAGTTTGCTCATCTGATACAAATATCAATGAAAAAAAAAACATTTTAATGTTTTGACCACAAACTTAGGAAGCTTGGAGACTTGAACTGAAATAAAAAAGGGAAAAAATGTTTTGACCACAAACTTGTGGAAAAATTTAATCATTTCAATATTTTTCTCAAAATTTTATAAATCATTTAATCCAATAGAGTACAGAGGAACAAATTGCAAATCCTTCATATAACCTCCATATGCATTCAATAACAATGAGTAAACTGTTGGATTATAAGACTAAGAATTAAAGAGCAATATCCTTCTATCTTCATTTAGTTCAACTTAATTCACCTAAGGCCTGTGATTTTGTCTACAAATATGCATACACATATAAGTATTTAGAATTACCAATAATATAGAAGGTGCAAGCTCTTTAATGTAGTGGAGCAACATGCAACTTCCTTTATCTTCATTTGTGCAATGCAGCTACATATTTCTGTCTAAGAATTATTTAGTAAAATTGGAGGTGAAGGAAAGAGGAAATAAGGATTGCACAAACTTAATTGTGATGATTAAGTAGGTTCTTAGCACTAGCAAATCACTCTGCCTCCATGAAAAATTCATCATAGTCCAACTTATTTTGGAATTTTCAGTGTGTTAATCTAGAAAACGATAGAGCAAGATGCCTACCCGAGACTGAAAGTTAAAAAATGGTGCATACAGCTTCACATGTGTGGCAGTATATTTATGCATTTCACTCTATCCAATTCTCCACCAACGGAGTAAGCCTACCTTTTACTTTAACATTCTACCAAAGTTCTTCATAAATCCATAAAAAACCAATAAAAATGCAGATATCAAGTATGTGAATGTCTTAAACTTGTAACAACGAAATAAGGCTATGACCAATCCTTTTCGATGAATCCACTCAAGTGTGAATAGTTTCGCTAGAACTCTTCTACTTCTTTCCTTGTCTCTCTTATACTTGAATTGATTCTTGATATACTACTTGTTGTATTAATAAACCACCATTTTAGGTTATCATGCAATAGTCATGATCCAAAATAAATTTCAAATTTATTGGAAGTTCCAGCAGATGTTCAAGTACATAGTTCCCGTCAATACTACACAAGACTCGCTTGATATCTAATAAAATGCTTAATGATGGTTTGATGAGTGAGTTGATTAGAAAGCACATTAGTCTGATAAGTGATGAACCCACAATTTCGTAGATTATCCATGCTTTGAAGAAACAAATGTAGTATTATTTGTTTTCAATCCTAATAGGAACATAACAAAAAACATATAGTATTAAGAGTAGTTCCATGGCACATCTAATGCTAAATGAGGCTTCATTTATAGCTCATAGAGACTATGCAATTAAACTTGCCTTAATATTTTTGAGTACTTCACAAGTGTTAAAGATTAATTGTGGTGAGTAACTTTGTACAGACTTAAAGCTTTGTTCTTCTTTTGAGTGTTTTTTTATCCTCCCTCTTTTTTTTAATTATTTACCTAAATAAGCAAAACCTTCATATTTACACAAAATACCAATATGGAGAGAATCAATTCTGATAAAATGTTCTTTCATTAATCAAACAAGACTGAACACAACAATGTCTTAAAAAGGATTGAGCATTGAGCTAGAAAAGAAACAGGCCGAAGCTGGTCTATAAAAGTTAATAAACACTTTGCAAATGTTGAAATATAATACTATCTAAGGCATTTGTAATTTGCTCTCGTAACTCTTCATCTCCTCAGCTTCTTCTACATCCTGTGTCTTCAATTCTGTAGTATGTTGACTCATTTCTACCATTGAGTAGCCCAACCGATGTTTGAATGCTTCAAGTGGAACAAATGATTGGTCGTTGTCGACAATGTTGAACTCAATGTCATGGTGTGATGGGTGACAACGTATATAGTTATGCAAAGTCATTGTAGTTATAACTATTTTAACCTTCTTCTTGAAGGAGTACGCAGGCATATCACGTAGAATAACTCATTTCTTCTTCCACACTCTGAAAGCTCGCTCAATTACACCACGCAATGATGAGTGTCATTTATTAAATAATTCTTTCTATCCCCCCTGACTTGGCTCCTTTCAAAATCGAATATGATATTTTATTTTTATTTAAAGGCTTGAGAACCCTCGTTGAATTGGATAACCAGCATCAACAATGTAATATTTTTCTATTTACATTTGTAATTAGAATCTATAAAAAATATCATATTCTTTGTACTCAATGGATGATTCATTCCAGTATTACCTGGAGGAGGCAATGGGAAGTTATTTTCTCTGCGTCGTACATCATTATTAAATATACTATCATGTGCACTTCCTTCCCATCCCATTAAAAAGTGAAGCACATATTGAAATCACATCATCACATTCTATGCGTACATCGACCAATATGTTTACCTTTTTTAGTTGATGGCACCGCATCGACATGTGTTCCATTAATTGCTCTAATACAATCCTACAATAAAATTTATTGTGAACTTAGGTGATAATCAGAAATGATCATTTTTAAATAAACTTACAAAAGAAGTATACCTTGAAATATAGTATGTATCGGTAATCATGCAGAATCTCAGCAAGTATATTCTAGAAAGTTGAATCTATCGGCTTTATAATTGTAGTTGATAAACGTGCCAAAGCATCAAGGCTAATAGAGAAGTATCTGCTTATGGTTTCAGATGAGTGTTGAAATCGCTCGCTAGCCGCCCTAATAGATTCATTATGCGATAAAATATATAGTGTTATGGCCAAGACTTATCTAGTTGTAGTTCTAGAAGATCTATAAAGTTCATGTAAATTTTCTAATTCCTGCAGCAGGTTAGTGAAAATAACTTGTGACATACGAAACATGTTATGAAATCTCCCTGGGTGCCCTACTAGTAACTCATTTATCTAATTTTCACCAATAAATTTGGAAGTCATACATGGAGTCTTACAAACATAAGTCTCATGGTACTCATGTATTAAGCATAATGTATTAACAATCGTAGTCATAGGTTGATCGTCATCATCACTATCCATAACTGCAACTAATGAAAAAAAATATACATCACTATATAGTCATTACAGAAACAGATACTAAACTAAATTTTCGTAGTAACATATGATATATCAGGTACCGCTATCATATAATTTATAAAGAAGTTCAGTATATTACAGAAATAAGTACAACAAGTAAAAAAGAGCAAACTCTCCACTACGAGATCACAAAGAAGTTTAAATTTTGACATATCAGAAAATATCTTTTCCTAAAGGCAACCTAGCTAAAAATCACGTGTTTCAAAATGATAGCGTAGATAATGAACTCTCCATTCAGGTATCATATCCACAAAGATCTCTTACTTGTTTAGATCTTCAAGCAACTTGGTTGAATGCAGATAAAGGGGAATATCTTTGAAAACTTCAGTGATTTTATCTAAAATAGTGATCGCCTCACATAGTGATGGCGATGCAGTTGCCTTATTTACTCTGGAATTGCATGCACTGATAACTCTGATATTTGATGTCAGAGGAATCTAGCACCTCCTCTCCTAACCTGAGTAGGTGAACGCCTATTAGATTCATTGTGGGATTCTGTGGCATGTAACAATTCATTATCTAAATCATTTGAACTAGACCTTTGCTCAGAATAATTTTGTTCTTGTATAATGTCGTCAGCTTCCTAATTTGGTGTCCAAAAATGGGCACCTGTGGAAACCACACCACGGAACATGAGATCTAATTTCTCTTCAATTTCAGGGTCTAAGTCGCAATATCTAAATTTCTTTACATTTGGTAATATCTATAAGTACACATGCAATTATGTTCATATGTTATGTTCATATAAACTCTTATATGAAAGTTACTAGTATCTTTTCTCGCCACCAATCGTCTGATGCGTCAATCATCTTCTTTGTCGGATCCCATCCCAAACAAATTGATCCTTGTTTCAACTCTTTTAACAATTTCCAATCCTTCTTCAACTGATCCTATTTATTTTTAAGTTATGTCATGTTGTGCTCCCTTCCAGTTCTCTCCTTAAATTTTTTTGGTTAAATTATTCCAACCCTCTTTAGTAAAATAGGTCGTCAGTCTATTACCCAAGTCTATCTCCTTCAGATAAAGATCACAAAATATTATTTTCAAATCTCTCTCCCAAGTAGCACCGACTTCACCTTCCCTTAGGTTTCCCATTTTAAGATCCTATCATTATCTGTTAACCACCATATGTGTTCCATAAGTCAAAGTCAAGCCTAAAAATCAAATTCGACGGACTCCGGAGGTGAGAGTGTGCAAATCGGGGCTCAAAATATACTAGATGTCACTGAAAATGGTCAAAATGACTTATGATCGGTGAACGAACTTCGTTGTTGCATTCAGAACATCAAATTGATCAGAATATAAATATTGCAAAATCTAACGATCAATCAATTAAGTGCTCGAGCTATCAATGTGTCGACACCATATCAAAGCCGGGAATCTACGACCATATCTGAATGACCTTAGTTCATAAAATTGATCATTCCGTTAGCTTCAAAATATCAAAAACTATCAAATGAGACTGTTCGCACTCAATTCAGACGAGTCTCGGCAAATATCAAATAATTTGAAGTGACAACATGCAAATCAAGGTTGAAATGCACAGGACAACACCAAAATCAACTCAAATGACCTCTGATCGATGAACGGACTTCGCCATCGCATTCAAAATGTTAAAACTAGTTAGAATATAAATATTGCATAGCTTGATGATCAACTGATCAAGCGCTCGAGTCATCAATGTACCGACATGCATATCGAGGTCAGGAGGCGACGAAGCAAGCCAAACGACCTCCGTTCATGAAATTGATTGCGTCATTAGCTTTGAAACATTGAAATCTAGCAAGTAAGACTATTCACACCCAACTCAGACAAGTCTGAGCGAATGTCGAGTAGTCGAAAGCGGCGATGCGCATTTTGACTAACTCAATTTTGGCCGACCAGAAACGGCCTCCGTAAACGATTGTGTCGTTGCATTTGGAACATCTGAATAACCTTACATTGATATATGTTTTGATTACCTAATCCACCGCTGTGAACCCGGCTTCTCCGCGCAGCATAGCCGTCGAGCATCCCACCGCCGTTGCAGTAAGCGAGTCATCCCATTTTGCTTCTCCACAAATCGGGGAAGAATATCGTCAACAGGCAAATTCTTCTTTCGATTTTCGATATCGCACCCCTCGCTTTAGCCTTCTCATTTTTGCTTCCCCGCAAACTGGGGAAGAAGATTGTCAACAGGCGAATTCTTCTTTTGATTTCCAGCGTCGCACTCATTGCCTTACATTCCTTTAGTCGAGCATTGTAGCACCGAAAAACGCACCAAAAAATACGTGATATGTGAATGTGGATATATATATATATATATATATATATATATATATATATATATATATATATATATATATATATATATATTGTGTGTGTGTGTGTGTGTGTTTATGTTTCTTTGCAGATTTGAAGACCTCGTTGTGCTCAACAAGGTGTGACGAGATGAAAAAATTGGTCTGTCAGAAGACACCACTCGCTATGCTCAAAAGCATAAGTAAGCAAAATACCCCGATCTTACCGAGATAACAGGACAAACTACATATTTTGACTTAAAAAATGGGAGAGAGAAATGAACTGACTTAAGAACGCTAAGTAAGGAAACCTACTAATTTTAAACTAAAAGCATCAAACAAGAAAAAAAGGGGGAACCTTTAAAGAAAATTTTGGAAATAATAGAACATTCATTTAAAATCTAAGTGAAATTTGTGAGGCTAATATTAAACTCACAAACTTTGGAAAGGCTAATATTAAACTCACAAATTTTGAAGAGGATAATATTAAACTCACAAAACTTTAATCGTAATTCTCTACAGCTTAAATTAAAGCGATAAAGGGAGTTCTCTTTTTGTGCAAATTTCTTAAAATTAAATAAGTTTTAATTAGAATTTAGGGGGATTAATACTCAACTCATAACAAACTTGCAAAAAACTTACAATCTAAGGATGAATCCAAATTGGGTTTAATAACTCTTATATGAATATGGAGGTGATTCCTATGCTAGCTACTAATCATAAGTAAAGCTAAAGCAATAAACACTGAAATCGGCATAACTTATTAAAAGTGATATAAATTGAATATAATCAAGTTGGGTTAATTATAAAAACTCAATAAGTAAACTAAGTGCAAGTAATGTTTTAAACTACAATCTCAATCAAAATGTTTTCATCACCACCGAATCTGCAACTCTTTGTACAAGCAGACAGAAGGTGATACTAAATCAAATCTACAAAAATCATATGGCTTTCTTTAATCAAAATTAAAAATTTCATTCTAATTATGATTTTCAAAATCAATAAAATCACTAATTATGTGAAATTATCTAAGCTATAAACACCTGCATATGCTCGAACATGGAGATTTCAAGTGCAAATTTTAATGTCTGAAAATACTGCGTGAGTTATTTTCCGGTTTAGTCTTAAGACTGGGTCTAGGTTAACAAAACCTAAAAATCTATAATAAGAGTTTCAAAACAGACATATCCGGCTTGATCGTGTGATAGTAATCTAATCCTCATTAGCTAAGAGTAGCAGGATCTAAAGCTCTTAAATATATTCAAATTAATCAATTTTTTCAAATCAAATTAAGTAGCAATCTGAAATCAATCTCATAATTCACAAATAAAAACTATCTAAATTCTTAAATACACCCGCATGGACCGACACTACGCTGAATGTTTAAATTCAAGTGTTTGAGGATGCTATGTTGATTGCTTTCCGGTTTAGTCTTAGATTGATCCGGGTTAACAAAACCTAAAAACCTATAATAAAAGTTCTAAATCAGTGAAATATTTGAGAAATTGATTCTATCGGGTGATAGTATATCTAATCTTATGTTAGCAGCTAAGCAGAATTGACAGGATCTAAAGCTCTTAAACATATTCAAATTAATCAATTTTTCAAATCAAATTAAGTAGCAATCTGAAATCAATATCACAATTCAAATACAAAATTATCTAAAATTTCTATACACCCTCATGGGCCCCAACACTATGCTGAATGCTTAAATTCAAGTGTCTGAGAATGCTACGTAGGTTTCTTCCTAGTTTAGTCTTAGGACTGGGTCCGTATTAACAAAACTTAAAAAACCTATAATAAGAGTTTCAAATCAGTGAAATATCTGAGAAATTGATTACTGAGATATGAGATCTAATTCTCATTGTAGTAGCGAGTTGAGGATTTAAAGCTCTTAAACATATTCAAATTAATCAATTTTTTAAATCAAATTAAGTAACAATCTGAAACTACTTAAATGAAACTCTATCATTAAAACTTAAATCAAATCTCAATCTATCCACCTTCCACAACTATTTACCAGGGATGACAAACTAAGAAAACTCTAGCTCATAGAGGAGCCAATGACAAATCAAGTGTTCTGCTATGTTCACTCTCAATCAATCTAATGCCGGAAGGACGTGGCGTGTTCTGCGTGGCTTGGATAATAGTCCACAAATGAATTAGTAGTCCTCGATCGTGGTTTGGCCTTACTCCATTATATTATTACGATCGATCATCGTATCTTTCTCATCCTTTGAGTTGTGAATCATGGGTATACTTGATAGGACAAACAACCCTCTGGTAGACTTAGATTTCTTGGGCGTAACATGTGTTCGATGAGGATCCTTCCGTTGGGTCAACTACCTCCTCTAAGTTAGGGAGAATGCGGGATAATGAGAACCATGGGATCTAAATCGGGCACATCATCATTCCCCCAACCATCCGATTTAAGCTAAAATGATGAATTTTATATCTTAAATTCTAAATCTCTACATTCTTCTATTATACGCTACACATTCAGCGATTTAATGACTAGCCTTAATCGAAAGTTCTCTCTCACTTACTGGGAGGGGTAATTAATTATAGGAGCTTGAGCCTATAGGAAACCTAGAATCAGATCTAAAGTCCTCACAAAATGAGGGTGAAATCTCTGGGTAGTGTCTTATCTACTATTACTTCTACCTTAAAAATTACATCAACACTTTAAATCACTCTCTTCAATTTAAATAAAATTGTCGAGAGATCGATGGTAAATTTTTGGAGCACACATTATCACACAAACGATGAAACCCAGATGAATCAAGCAATAGAGGATTGCAATTATTTAATTTGGTTAAGCAATGCTAAACATATAATATAACTTATAGCGAATAAACCATGAGTTCTTTAAAACTTGATCAACATCATATTGCATGTGTACTAAGTGAATGCAATTTTTATCGAATTGTAATATGTGTCGTAACAAAATATCTTAGTTATTTTTTATAATTTTTTTTCAAGTTCCTAATATATTATCATATAGATATCATGAAAATATGAAACAATACATATTTTGACTTAAAATAAGATTCTAGATCTGATGAAAGTAAATCAAAGCTTGAGATAAACCATGTAGAAAGATATGATGCGCTAAATCTTATTTGATTATTCTTATGTAATGTTTAATACTTAATTAAATCAAACCATTCGAACATGCCTTTATGTTAGTAAAAGGAAGCAAATATGAATCATATAATAAACTAAAGAGAAACTGAAAAAACAAGGAGGAGAACCATTCGAACATGCTAATCTTCTTTTGATTTTACGACCAAAAGGTTTTAAATCATGATGTTAAACAAATACAGTTCTTAAGTTGATATGGTGTTTTTTTTTATAAATATAACTCGACCAAATTTATGTTTTGCTTACAGTTCTTAAGTTGTAATTGGAGCGTCAAATAGGTACAAAAGAATTCAAGAAAAAAATTTATTTAGACAATATAAAAAAATTGAGTTTGAGAAGTTAAAAAATACAAAACTTATATTTTATATGTTGTTTATAAAAAAAACACAATTTTGACATGACAGTAACAAAAAAAAATAATCTTATGTTTAATTCCAACTAAGCAAAATATTCAATTTTTAATCCAAGAAGCAAATTTACTTTAGTGTTTTTCATGCAAATTTATATGTCTTTAAATAATGTATGTAAGCAATGTATTAACAATTCTTCATATTACTAAGAGTATGCTTTATGTCCTAACATCATTATATGATCTCGTGTCAATTTTAAAATATGTAAGCCCATATTTGAAGTATTATAAATATTTTAACATTTAAAAAAATGATGCATTTTGCAAGGTTGCCTGTGTGCGTGCATGCGTGTGTGTGAGAGAGAAAAATTCATACAACCAATAAATTGAAATCCAAGATGTTCATCACAAAATTTTCCAAACAATTTGATCCATAGGTATGCTATTTATGCAAATTATAAATCATTTGTAATGATAAAGTTATACAAGAACCATTTTTTTTAGCAACTAATAATAACTTCACTCTTCACCATTAGCAAATCAAAATTATTATTTTAACTATACTAACATCTTCCTTAATAAAAGCAAGTTGGCAGTTGAAGACAAGAACATGATGTGGGCTTTGGATGACATAAGAGGTGTGGCAATCCAAAGTTTAGGTGGGAGAGAGACAGGGGGTAGAAACAGAAATATTTTCAAAAAGTTAAACAGAAAGCTAAGCATAGCGGGACTTTTACGAACTAGTAATTATAGTGGTTATAATTATATAGCATGCATAGATACATTATGTGCAAAGAATTTTCATTCGCCAAATCCAAAATATCTGCCCCAGAGAAAAGCATTGGTCAAACTACTATAATTAGCAAAGCTGAAAAAAAGCTTACCTTAGATCATACTAAACTACATAGAGGTCAGTTTTTAGAACACTCAAATATGCATAACAAACTACATTGTGAATATCAAAAAGTTTACCTCCCGTTAATTGGAAATCCTGGAGACAGCCACAAAAATCCTTCGAAAGTGTTTCAAAAATCCTCCCAAAGTGTGGAAATCCTGGAAATTGCTGTAGAAAAGCTTAGTTTTTGAAATCCTTAAGCCAAATTTAATTTCCCTGAATTTCCTCTCTAGCTCATGTGCACTTACCACAAACTAATCTCCCTGAATTTGGAAATAGCTCAAAGAGGTGGGAGGGTCAAATAACAAATGCTCAAAGGAAAAATCACATAAGACTACCTTCACAGATCTGTCAAAAATGGGAGAAGATGCTTACTTTCACAGATGACTGAAGATGGCAAAAGAGAGGTCAGAAACGGAAGGAGGAGATCGAAGCCCTAGACTCTCAGATTTGTCGATGCCCTGGTAAAGAGAAGAAGGAGATCGAAGCCGAGATCTGTAGAGCATGAGAGAACAAAAAGACCACGGGCATGGGAGAACAGTTCTTGTCACCAGGAGGGTAGCAGATAACCTTTTTCACCCTTGAGCCACTCCCTTCAATCCGCGTTGAGCTTTTACTTCCCAAATATCGCTAAAATAAACGAAGCACGGTTGGGACCATGAGACAGCGCTCCAAACCCCTTAAAAGACTTTAGAATTCTCTTTTTCTCCTTTTCTCTCTCTTCCTCTCTCTTCCTCTTCTTCTAGTCCTTCTCCTTTATTTATTCTCATTCTCCTTCTTTTTTCTTTCTCATCCTCCTCCTCCTCCTCATCCTCCTCCTTCTTCTTCTTCTTCTCCATCATCTCTTCTCTTCTTCCCTCCTTCTCCTCCTTTCTCTTCATTTTCTTCTCTTCTCTTTCTTCCCTCTTCTCTATTTTACTCCTCTATTTAAAGACAAGCATAGATTTTTAATAATAGAAAATCAATGGATCTATATGGTTATTAATAGGATTAAATATGAAATATTCTTGAAATATTCCATCAATTATTTAATTATACTTTTATTTGAATGTTATTCTTAATATTTATATATGATTCTTTATATTAAAATAATCCATTTGAAATTAAGAATTTTATCAAAATATATTAGATTATTTTTGAAATATATGAAACTGATCATAATTTTTAGAAGAAATAATTATCTCATACTTTTGAAACTATAAGGATTACATAACAAGTGCATGATGTTAGGTATGCACATGTATTTGTAACTCTCAATGTTATGTATATCATGCACCTAATACTAACTTTGGAAATCATTCCTCACTAAATGAGTCACACATACAAAGAATTAAGGGTGGAATCACAAATACATGTGCATGCCTTATATTATGCACATGATGTCCATTCTTGAACTCACATTATTGAAAGAGTTGAAGCCATTTGTTTATAAACTTATTTATTTCTTTGGGTTTATTTGTCTCTTTATTTTGTGTGCCTTTATTTTTTAAAATTATAATTATAATGATCATCACATATAGCTCATTATCATATCACATTTTGCTTTTTTTTCCATGTGTGATTATGCAATCATCATATATATCTTCATAAAGTTCTTTTTTTGTCATTTGAGAGACTATGCATTGCATGTGCTTCTCACTTTCTTTGGGGTGGCATTATTATTCATATTGTTCTTATTATTGTGAACTCTACATTGTTGATTAATTGGTAACTTTGTTGTATGTGCTTTCCTATTGGTAATAATTGCTTTGGCTAGTATTCTACATTTGATAAATCATGATGGACTAGTTGACTTTCTTTACAATTGACTAGCTAGGACCATTTTGATTGGTCTAAGAAGTTTTGAGATGGCCCATCAAAAGTTATAAGATGTTGAATCAAATACTATCTCATGATGCTCATCAAACAATAAATCATCTACGAATGTGACATGTGCACACCATATATAATGATCTATCATATCCACGATATCTAACTGACATCCTTAACACACATTCTAATGGCCTAATAGTCATTTGACCTAACATCACCCACCACATATTGTGTTATTTCTTCCTTAAACAACATGTGAATCATGGCCTTTATTACACCACTCCTTGAGAGGCTAGACATGTATTCCACCAAGTTTTTAGGATAGCTATCCATGACATTTCATGCCTTAGTCCATGATGTCATTGCTATAGTAACCCTTAGAGTGTATAAATATCAATCTTCCTTCTTTAGAAAAGGGTCTTTTTATTATTTTTTATTTTGAGAATGATGAAGTATGAAACCACATGTAAATAAAGGAATTGTTATCCTACACTCTACTTTTTTCTCCTTTAACCTTCTAAGATCTATATCATTAAAAAGATTATATGGATCTTTTGTGCCATAGGTGTGCATTTTTGTCTTCATAGTGAAATATTGACCTTAGAACATCATTGGCATAAGTTGTCAAAGTTTAAACATATAAATCTTGGTCATTATATGCCACTCTCATTTTTGCTCTTACTTTTCATCATATTTGTAAAGACATCTTCATAAATGTGCCTCGCTTTTTTATACTTTTGAGACTACATCAAAGCTATCTTTAGAGGTCCAAGCCAACCTTTCATTTCATTCAAGTTTTTCTTGCACCCATATTCACTTGCTTTATGGCCCTAATAAAATCCATTATAGCCATCTCTTTCATTTCTTTTTATTTATTGTGGCTCGTTGGACCACCCATTCTACTATTAAGTTGTATATCAGGTTTAACATTCACTTTCTTGCTTTTAGAAGACAACTTACAATAACTTCGATTATAAATGTTATATAGGTTTATCTAATGATGAGCCTATTTTTATCATTCATAGCTAGAACCATAAGACGTCGAAAAGCTTCTTTTGAAAGCATGCAACAATAATTTTACAAATTTATATTTCATTGAAAATAATTCATTCAAATAATTCTAACTACTTATAAACGTTACTCGATATTGACTTTATTTTATATATAACATCTTAAAAATTATAACTCATATATATATAATTAAATAGCTCATGATCACTTATAAAATGCTCGTCATTATTTATTTTCCATCAAAAGGTAAATTTAATATACGCGTATTTGTAAATTACAATTTTAGATACACTCTTTCGATCCAGTCACCCAGTTAACTCTTTCTAAAGGATTTAGATTTAAGAGCTTAAATCCGGAATAAATCCATTGCCAAACAACCCCTTAGGGACATCGTGGGGAGGATCTCACTAGCTTGCGGTCCAGGGGCGAGACGGATCAGCGATCAAAGCGAAAGAGGTGATCACGTGTGCTGCCCTGGGAAGGGCTTGCGGCGGTTCCCGTGGCCGCCGGCAAACTCGAATCGGGACAAGAAAAGTACAATGCCCTAAGCTTTTCCACAGCTCTCCTTTTTTTCGGCATCTTCCTTTCAATCTCTCCCACCCCTTTCTCCATGGCAATGGAAGGCTGCCACTGTCCATAGGTTTCCTGCGAAAGAGCTCGCTCAAATGGGAAGAGGGACTCTCCTTGACCTATCGTCTTTGTTTTTTGTACCTTAAGGTTTGGTAAAACATAATGAAATGAAATGAAGTTTCAGTACTTCCAGCATAGTTAATTCTGAAACTAAGCTGTGTATGCTTATATTAGTTGATTAAAACTCCAACCTTTTCGGTGAAATATTTGTTCTTTATGTCGTCTGAGTATATATATATATATATATATATATATATATATATATATATATATATATATATATATATATATATATATATATGAATTGGAGGAAGTTTCAGTACTTGATTTAAATGAGAATTTGACACATAATAGGACACAATGGAGATTCATGTAGCCCACCACACCTAGTGGGATTAAGGCTTTTTTTGTTGTTGTTGTTGTTGTTGAGGAAGATGAGAGAAATCCTAGCATCATTATAGATTTTTACTTAACGTGCTTTAGGTAACTGGTTTTGGAATCTAATTGTTGTTCCCGGTAAGGATTAGAATGGAAAGCTGTTATTGTTATTAACTAAAAGCCTAAGTTAGAAAGATGGTTTCTTACTATAATATATCCGCATAATCACACTCATTCTCCTCTTTATTGTATTCCTTTTGTTTCTCTCACAGCTTTCCTGTATATAGGCACTTCATTGACTAAATGAATGTCGACATTTTCTTTCTAACATGGTATAGTATTGTTAGCTCTTTTCATAGTTATCCCGCTCTTTCCTGGGCCCCTCACTCTCTCTCCTCTCTTTTCTTCCTTCCAAAGTTCAACTTATAGCCGTAGTACTCGAATTTGTAGCTCCCACTCAAGGCACTCATCTACACACTTGCATCTTGCACTCACAAGCTTGTGTGCTCGTTCATTCACCCGGTGCTCTCACTCACATGCTTGTTGTGCTTGCTAGCTCGTCTTTGATCACACTGCACACCGCCTTCATCTTGATTTATGCTTTATTTATTCTTTCTCATTCTTTCCTCTCTTTTTTTTGGTGGTATTCATTGGCATTGCATAATGTAATTCTATTGGAGATTAAACCCTCATACACTGTTAGAACAATGATCAAATTCAATAATACCAATCATTCCTCATGATCTCGAGCCATTTATTTACTTGTGGGATCTCACGAGAAAATTCATTGTATAGGCTTTCATCTTTCCAAACTGATTAACATCTCTAAATACATCAAATGACAAGTTTTTAACTATATTGTTCTCACTTCTCACATGGATGCTCAACAACCTCAAACCTACTATTTTGTCCATCGTTATATTCTAGGTTATATTATAGGAGACGACCAAAGAGATGTGAAAATTTCTTAGTTCTATCTACTTTTAAAACAATATCATATTTAGGTTATATGCTGCCTACTTAAATATATTTTCTTTACAACAATGCTACAAATCTACTTGAGAATATTATAATAGCTTGAAAAGTAAATAGAAGAAATTTTTTTAATATTACCCATTTGACACCAATTTGTTTATTTAGCAAAAATAAAATGAGGAGTTTTACACTCCTAAGCTTCCTTTTGGTTTTTATCTCTCTCTACAATTTGTTCAAGTTCAATTGATGGCTGACTTAGCTATCCCAACATTTTCACTACTCTCTCATGAGTTCCCTTGGTAATCGAGTTATGTGATTTGCCTTTTTCTGATCACAAACATACTACTCTCTCATGAGTTCCATTTTATTTTTTTTATTGATGAAAACATTAAGTTACTTAGATTTATTTGTTGAAGTATTGTCCAAAAAATTTTTCTATATTCAAGTTGCTTTATCATGAAAAAAGCAAGTTCATTTTTTGTTTCATCAAATAAAAAACTCTAGAAAAAAAAGTTTATTCTATCAAAAATATAATCATTTAAGGATTAAAGCCTATTTTAATGCTGATAATGCTAGATTGATTGAGGATCATAATTCTACTTTAGGATATTGTGCTTTTATGGGTGAAAATCTTGTGCCTTGGAGAAGTAGTAGGTTCTTCTAGCTAGATTTAGCATTGAGGCTGAATACAATGTTGAGGCTTATTCTTCATGCAAAATAATATGGATTAAAACTCTTGTAGCAGAATTTTGTTTCCATGCAATGCCAAAAATAATGCTTCACTAAGATAATTAGGCAACCATTTATATTGCAATCAATTCTATCTTCATTTTTACAATTTTAAAGCATTGGCACCATATTAGTAGATTTGTTTGATAGGTTTATACTTTAATTTTGGGATAGATTCTTGATCAAAGTTATGGTAAAGAAACTTGAACTTGCAAATTAAAAATGCTTCCATAAACATTCACTTGTAGGTGATTGGTGTGAATAGTGTATTTTAATCTTGTGTTAGATGTTATTAAGGGTCTAAAAAAGCATGATAAGAATTTTTTGGATATTAGGCATATATATTGTTGACCTATGTGCCACTTCAAATTAAATAAATAAAGTAGAGATTAAAGCCTCCTAATCGCGATCAAAATCAATTAAATTAGATCAATTCAACCTCATAATGAGTCAGCGTCAAAATTAATTAAAATAAAATATCGAATCAATTAATGATTAAATAATTAAAATCAATTTTTAATGAAATTCGCCGGAAGCACGCGTCAGAACGGCTGTTCGCGAAATTAATCACGCCGTGAAACGTCAAAACTCAAAACGCGCTTCGATATTCGGCAAAGTGTGCGTCGGCGATTTGGTGACGTATGATTTAAACCTAATTTATTCACGTCAACTTTCTTCAGAATCACATCGAAATCGCAGATTGGCACACAAATAAAGATTGGCCTATTATTAGGATTTATTATTAGGATTTATGAAAATTATTAATTATCTTAATTACTAAGCTAATTAACTAAGTAAACTCCTTAATCCTTACCTAACCCGGCTCTAATCCTCGAAACCAAAAGCGGCTAGGCCACGTTCACGGCATTCTCTTCATTCGACTCTCCCCTCTCTCTGGTTCCTGCGGCTCTCGGCTGAAGCTCTCGTGCGATTCCCTTCTGTGATCGGCTCCCTCTCTCGTTCCTGAAGCTCTCGACCGAAGTCTCCTCTCTTCCTCTCTCGCTCTCATGCGACTCCTGTCCGTCTCGAGCAGCGTAGAAGCCGAACGAAAGTCCTCTATCGTCCGTCTCCCTCTTGCTGCACTCGGCCAAACTCCCCTGCAGCGGTTCTTCGAAGCACCGAACCCTAGTCGAGCAAACAGAGGGATCGATCCTTCCTAATCACTCTTCCAACCGAAACCCTCAGGTTGTTTCGTTTCAATCCTAAGTTATATTTTGTTATGTGGGTTTTTCTTGAAGGAAATGCAGATTTCTGTTTCCCTCTTCCATTTGTGTTTTATGGTTGGACTTGTTTTCTGGGTTTGCAATAGCATGAAATTAAGATGATTGGATTTATGCTACAAGCTTTCAGTTTGCTGTTTTCTCCTTCTAAGGTTGAGCCGAGGAGTCGGTTCCTCCTTTCCTTTCGTCCGTCAGTTCCTCTCCACTGGACGCACAAGCTAAGGCTTTCTCCTCCTGCTGTGTGATATGTTGATTTATGTGCTTTTAGTATTTTCTGTATCAATTACTTATCTACCCCTCGGAGTTGCTCTATATATTCGTATTGCTTTGTTTCCTCTTGCGGGACGGCCAATGGTTCATCATCCAATCTCTGATTGCAGAAAAATTCTAAACTCTTTAGGTTTCTCTGAACTTACTATTGCTGCTCCTAATGGACAAGCTAAGTATTCTATTGCTCTTGTTCTCATAATAAATAAAGCATAAATCAAGATGAAGGCGGTGTGCAGTGTGATCAAAGACGAGCTAGCAAGCACAACAAGCATGTGAGTGAGAGCATTGGGTGAATGAACGAGCACACAAGCTTGTGAGTGCAAGATGCAAGTGTGCAGATGAGTGCCTTGAGTGAGAGCTACAAATTCGAGTACAACGGCTATAAGTTGAACATTGGAAGGAAGAAAAGAGAGGACAGAGAGTGAGGGGCTCAAGAAAGAGCGGGATAACTACGAAAAGATCTAACAATATTATACCATGTTAGAAAGAAAATGTCAACATTCATTTAGTCAATGAAGTGCCTATATTCTGAAAGCCGTGAGAGAAACAAAAGGAATACAATAAAAGAGGAGAATGAGTGTGATTATTGATATATTATAGCAGTAGAATCTTTCTAACTTAGGCTAACAATATGTAAATCCAATCTAATCCTTACCGGGAACAACAATTAGATTCCAAAACCAGTTACCTAAAGCACGTTAAGTAAAAATCTATAATGATGCTAGAATTTCTCTCACATTCCTCCTCCAACAACAACAACAACAACAAGAAGAAGCCTTAATCCCACTAGGTGGGGTCGGTTACATGAATCCTTCGTCTCCATTGTGTAATATTATGTCAAATTCTCATTTAAATCAAGATCAAACTTCCTCCATTCACACACATATATATATATATATAACTTGACGCATAAAGAATAAATATTTTTTCCGGAGTTTTATCAACTAATAAAGCATACAGCCTTCAATTAACTATCTTTGGATAAAACTTTCATTTCATTTCATTCATTTACCAAACCAAAGGTTAAGAAAGACGATAGGTCAAGGAGGTTCCATTTGAGCTCTTTCGCAGAAACCTGGGCATCCTTCCATTGAGAGAAAGGGGTGAGAGAGGTTGAAACGAAGAAAAAAAGGTGGAAAAGCTAGGGACTTTTGAAGCTTGTGAGGAGCCGAGGAAGCCCTTCCTGGCGACACGTGATAACCTCTTTCTTGATCCTCTCCCCTGGACCTGTGAAGCTAGTGAGCTCCGCGATGTCTATGGAGTTTGGCAAGATTTATTCTTTAAGCTCTTAAATCCTGATCCTTTGGTGACGATTTACTTAGGATTTAGGCTCTAAATCAAGAATCTGTCAAACAAAAATAGATTTACTAAATCGAATTTAGTAAATCCCTAAATCCAATCTAAATCCTCTTAAATCTCGGTTAGTAAAGGTAAGATTTACCGATTTGAAACTGCAGGCGAGAGAGAGAGACGCGAGTGAGAGAGAGAGAGAGAGAGAGAGAGAGAGAGGCGAGCGAGAGAGAGACGAAGAAGAAATTTCAATTTTTAAAAAATTATGTATATAACACATAAAATTATGTATTTATATATCTAATATCTAAAGTTTAATATTTATAAATATAATATATTTTGTATACTTCAAAAATTGAATTTTACTTTAAACAAATTAAGAAAAAGAGTATTTTTATTGTAATAATAAAAATTTAAATGTTATATATGTAAATATGTTAGATATATAAATATAGAAGAATTGTGTGCTATGTATGTAAATGCTCTTTCTTTTTAATCTTCTAAAAAATATTAATTTTAAATAATTCATTTAATTATTATTTTTTCTTAATTAAAATATGATGATAAAATTAATTTTAATATAATATTATTAACTATTTATTAATATGTAATTATAAGTTAATTATAAATTATTAATTATGATTATTAATTAGATTTAAGTAATTTTAGTTAATATAATAGTTGATAATTTTAATTTAATTTAATTTTATTTAAACCGATTTAATAAAGTATTATTTAAGATTAACTTATAAGTTATTAAAATTAAAGTAATTTAGTAAATATAATATAATTGTTATAAATTTGATAGTTAATTAATTGAAAATTTGAAAGAATTATGCGATTTTATCTCTTCACATGCCTTAATATGGTTTTATTCCTAAGATATTAATCTAATAAATTTAATACCTATAAATTTTAATTAATTAATAGTTAATACATAGTATTTTAAATTAATATTTATACTATTAATTGATTAATTAATATAAGTTAATTTTAATTGTGTACTATTAATGACTTGTGATTAAAATTTTTTTAAATCTTAGATTTTAAATCTTCAAATAACTCCCCCAGGGACATCGTGAGGATCTCACTACCTGCGGTCCGGGGAGACGGATAAGCGATCGGCGAAAGAGGTGATCCGTGTCAAGGGAAGGGCCGGTTCCCATGGCCGTAGCAAACTTCAGCGGGTCACGATGCCAGCTTTTCCAGCTCTCCTTTTTTTCGGCCTCTTCGTTTCAACCTCTCCCACCCCTTTCTCTCTGGCAATGGAAGGCTGCCACTGTCCATAGGTTTCCTGCGAAAGAGCTCGCTCAAATGGGAAGAGGGACTCTCCTTGACCTATCGTCTTTCTTTTCTGTACCTTAAGGTTTGGTAAAACATAATGAAATGAAATTCAACTTCCAAAGATAGTTAATTCAAATTTATGCTTATATTAGTTGATTTTTAACCTTTTGAAATATTTGTTCTTTATGTCAAGCGTCTGAAGTTATATATATATATATATATATATATATATATATATATATATATATATATATAAAGTTTCAGCTTGATTTAAATGAGAATTTGGCACATAATAAGACACAATGGAGACGAAGGATTCATGTAGTGGGATTAAGGCTTGTTGTTGTTGCTGTTGTTGGAGGAAGGTGAGAGAAATCCTAGCATCATTATAGAGAGTGCTTTATGGTTTTGGAATCTAATCTTCCTGTAGGATTAGATTGGAAAGTCAATTGTTATTAACTAAAAGCCTAAGTTAGAAAGATGGCTTCTTACTATAATATATCCGCATAATCACACTCATTCTCCTCTTTATTGTATTCCTTTTGTTTCTCTCACGGCTTTCCTATAGACACTTCATTGACTAAATGAATGTTGACATTTTCTTTCTAACATGGTATAGTATTGTTAGCTCTTTTCATAGTTATCACGCTTCTTTCCTGCCTCTCACTCTCTCTCTCTCTCTTTCTTCCTTCCAAAATTCAACTTATAGCCAATCAATTTGTAGCTCCCACTCAAGGCACTCATCTGCACACTTGCATCTTGCACTCACAAGCTTGTGTGCTCGTTCATTCACCCGGTGCTCTCACTCACATGTTTGTTGTGCTTGCTCTCTTTGATCACAGCACACCGCCTTCATCTTGATTTATGCTTTATTTATTCTTTCTCATTCTTTTCTCTCTTTTTTGGTGGTATTCATTGGCATTGCATAATGTAATTCTATTGGAGATTAAACCCTCATACATTGTTAGAACAATGATCAAATTCAATAATACCAATCATTCCTCATGATCTCGAGCCATTTATTTACTTGTGGGATCTCACGAGAAAATTAATCATATAGGCTTTCATCTTTCCAAACTGATTAACATCTCTAAATACATCAAATGACAAGTTTATAACTATATTGTTCTCACTTCTCACATGGATGCTCAACAACCTCAAACCTACTATTTTGTCCATCGTTATATTCTAGGTTATATTCTAGGAGACGACCAAAGAGATGTGAAAATTTCTTAGTTCTATCTACTTTTAAAACAATATCATATTTAGGTTATGTGCTGCCTAATTAAATATATTTTCTTTACAACAATGTTACAAATCTACTTGAGAATATTATAATAGCTTGAAAAGTAAATAGAATAAATTTTTTTAATATTACCCATTTGACACCAATTTGTTTATTTAGCAAAAATAAAATAGGAGTTTTACACTCCTAAGCTTCCTTTTGGTCTTTATCTCTCTCTACAATTTGTTCAAGCTCAATTGATGGCTGACTTAGCTATCCCAACATTTTCACTACTCTCTCATGAGTTCCCTTGGTAATCGAGTTATGTGATTTGCCTTTTTCTGATCACAAACAGACTACTCTTACCATAGGAACAAAGGTTAGTTGGCGGTAATCATGGATGAGGTGGTCGCAATCTTGACTCTTTTCATTCTTATCAACATTATCAATGAACTAATAACTCATAACTCCCATCTGACCATTGTTGGGAAAAATTGACTGTTCTCCAATAGCTCACCATGTCTCCACTACCCTATCAATTCTACTAATACTCATTTTAGTTCAATCCTTATTTCCCAAGAAGAGTATGATAGATTGTTCCAACATTCTTAGACTCTTAGTTGATCACTTGAGTAGTTGAGCCTCACATGCTACTTCCTCTTATGGTTCAATACTTTGATACTTCTTTGTTTAAGATTCTTGTGTATTTTCTCATATAACAGATAATCAACAATTATTTTAATATTTTATCATTGCATTCCTCTCACTTGTTATTACGGTTGATGGGTCTTGCTATTCTCTAAAAAAGTATTTATTCATTACTGCTTGCAACTCTAGACAATATTTTGTATGCTCCATAATTTTCTATAAATCTTTTGCCTATACATCGCTTTACTAAATCTCTTAATTATCCCAGAACTTTTTATCTTTCTCTCTATGTTTTTCAAGATCTCACCGTAAAGATGGTTAGTGGAGGTATTGAAGTTGGAAGCATTTACTATCTCATTAATATTGTTTCCACTAAGTCGTCCTTCACTATTTCACCTTCTTAGGGGAATTGTTGTTTGGGTTCTTCTCCACCATACCATATTTGGGGTTTTACTCATGTTCTCTTATATTTCTTCAAATTTGAATGTGAAACTAGTAACTATGATAAACACCCTTAAGTCTCATCTCTTGTGTCTACATCCTCTCATAGTAATGCATCTTTTGACTTTGTTCATTCAGATATTTAGGGATCAAGTCTCATTACCACTCATTTGTGTTTTCATTATTTTATTTTTTTATTGATGAAAACATTAAGGTTACTTAGATTTATTTGTTGAAGTATTGTCCAAATTTTTTTCTATATTCAAGTTGCTTTATCATGAAAAAAGCAAGTTCATTTTTTGTTTCATCAAATAAAAAACTCTAGAAAAAGAAGTTATCAAAGATATAATCATTTAAGGATTAAAGCCTATTTTAATGCTGATAATGCTAGATTGATTGAGGATCATAATTCTACTTTAGGATATTGTGCTTTTATGGGTGAAAATCTTGTCCCTTGGAGAAGTAGGTTCTTCTAGCTAGATTTAGCATTGAGGCTGAATACAATGTTGAGGCTTATTCTTCATGCAAAATAATATGGATTAAAACTCTTGTAGCAGAATTTTGTTTCCATGCAATGTCAAAAATAATGCTTCACTAAGATAATTAGGCAACCATTTATATTGCAATCAATTCTATCTTCATTTTTACAATTTTAAAGCATTGGCACCATATTAGTAGATTTGTTTGATAGGTTTTTGGGATAGATTCTTGATCAAAGTTATGGTAAAGAAGCTTAACCTTGCAAATTAAAAATGCTTCCATAAACATTCACTTGTAAGTGATTGGTGAATAGTGTATTTTAATCTTGTGTTGATGTTAAGGTCTAAAAAAAGCATGATAAGAATTTTTTGATATTAGGCATGATATTTATCAAACTACACCACTTAAATTAAATAAATAAAGATAGCTCAATCGCAATCAAAATCAATTAAATTAGATCCGATTTGAAAATTCAACTTCACCGAAAAGCATCAAAATTAATTAAAAAAAAATATCAAATCAATGACCAATTAAATTAATAATAATTAATCAATTTTAATGAAATTGTGCGTGACATCGTTTCCGACAAAACAACGACCGCTCAAATTGATCAAGCGTCGTCAAATAAACCTTATCAAACGACGCCTTCGATCAAGTGGAAAAGGACACAGCACTTGACACAATTTGAGCGACGTCACTCAATTTCACTAATCACATTTTACCACCGCCGACTAATTCCGGACGATCGACGCCGCTATGTTCGGCACAACTAATACCTAAAATTGACTACATATTGCTGGTTATTATCGGGAGATTCAAAAAATTATACAGATTATACAATATTCTAATAAGCTTTAACCTAAGTAAACCTTTAATTTACTCTAACCTTTGCCCCATCTCGCCTAATTAAAGCCGCCCGCCCTTCTATCCCTATTGGAACCAATCTAAGGGTCGACTTTAATCCTCAAACTAAAGCTGCTAGGTACATTATTCACTCAGATTCTTTCATTCGACTCCTCCTCTCTGTTCCTCGCGGCACTAGTTTTCGGTATTCCTTCTCAGATCGCCCTCTCTGCTCAAGTTTCGACCAAGTCTCCTCTTCCTCTTCTGCCATGACTCTGTCTCTGCCTTCAGCAAATGGAAGTTGAACGAAAGTCCTCGCATCGTCTCTGTTTCCTCTTGTCGACGGGCTAAACTCCCCTCAGATGTTCCTTTCTCTTCTGCCTCACCAACCTACCAGCAAACAGAGGATCGATCCTTCCTCACTCTTCCAACCAAACCCCTGAGGTTGTTTAACTCCTAAGTTATATTTTGTTGGTTTTTCTTGAAGGAAATGCGTGATTGCTTTCCTCTTCCATTTGTGTTCTATGGTTGATCTTCGAGCTGGTTTATAGCATGAAATTAAGATGATTGATTTGCTACAAGCCAGCTTTCATTGCTTTGCTCCTTCTAAGGTCGAGCCGAGAGCCCATTCCCTTTGCTTCGTTCCTCCTTTCCTTTCGTCCATCCGCCTCCATTGACGACGAAATGAGGCTTTTCCCTCTTGCTGGTATGTGATATGTTGGTTTATGTGTGCTTTTAGTATTTTCTCTCAGATCAATTATCTACCTCCTGAGTTGCTCTATATCTTGATTGTTTTGTTTCCTCCTCATGGACGCCTAAATGGTTCATCATCCACCCTCGGGCTGCGTAGTGAATTCTAAACCTTTTAGTTTCTCCTGAACTTACTATTGCGCTCCTAATGGACAAGCTTGGCATTCTATTGCGCTTGTTCTCTAATATAGCCCAAAAATGAGATTTCAGATATCGGATTCATTAAACATGATTTGTTTAATCATGTGGAATAAACTTCATATAATCATCATGTTAAAGGAAGAGTATGAGGGAAGAGTTGATTGACTTTTGCTTTTCTTTTCTTTTGCTATCACTAAGTTAATTAGCTTATAATCAAATGCCAATTACAAGTTTGTTTAAAGTCATTTTATTATTCTGGCTTCATTAAAGTTGTATTCTGCCTAGTGTTCATAATTTACTTACAAGCAATTATCAAGTCTCTATCTGCATTAAAATAATTCCTATGTCCATCATGGTCCATGATATAGTATTCATACTGAATCACGCAGCATACACCGCTTTTGCCTTTTTCTTGCTTCCTCTTGAATTGTTAAATCATGTTTACAAATCGGGAATTGTTGAAATTTTTTTCTAATGAGAGAATCAATAAATCATTCTAATCAAAGTGGACTTTGTCATACCATATACTAATATCTCTTACGATTTTATTTCATTTGCTTCTCAGATGACACTGGGAATGAAACTGAAAATAAATTAAAGTTAAAAGGAATCATTATACTACTTGCTATTCCCTACTGTTTCATTCTCTAGATATTTGCTCTGCTTTCTATCATTTTGATATTGTTAATAGAAATGCTACGTTATCAAAATTTCGATTAGTGTCTCACGACATCCCATCACACTTTCTTGGCGTGGTGTGATCTCATGGCGGTCGGAGAGGCCGGGAGAATTTGTTGTAAATGATTATTATGCTCTTAATTAAATATACATGCAATTTTTTTTTTATTGTGCAAATGCAAGCTTTTAAATTTATTACTATAAGTCTACTCATGTTTTTTCCACATTAGAAAATTTGTTTATGCTATCTTGTAACTCATCGCCTTTCTTGGCGTGGGTACAAAATTTGGTAGTGGTGTCTCACGACATCCACCCATACATCTTTCTTGGCATGATGGGCATCTCTGTCACAACCCTATCGAGGAGGTATTTGTAAAAAATGAGGAAAGATTTCTTCTTTGCAATGTTTGATAGATATTATCTTTGTTAAATATATATGTAAGCGTGTTTATATATAATCGAAATTTAATCTATCTTATTAGTACCATCGTGTTTTCCAACAGCAGGAAAATGTTATCTTATGCTAAATACACGCTTTTCTTGGCGTTAAATTTACTGGTGTCTCCGCATCAAACACTTCTTTGGTGTGGTCCGATCTGGGCATATCGTGACATAAATTTGTAAATTTGTTTAAAAAAAGGAGGAAAAGATTTATTTTCTTTGCGATGTTTAAGCGTATTTATATACAAATCTGGCTTTAAATCTATTACTTATAAATCTACTACTTATGTTTTTCCAACATGGTGGAAATGTTTGTGATGTCTAATCCATACGCCTTTTCTTGGCATGGAAAATAAATTTTGTGTTTGCATACACCTCGCCTCTTGGCGTGGTGCTAATCTCATCAGCCCTGAGGGGATGTGAGAGGTTCAAATTTGTAAAAAAAAAAGATGAAAAGAAAGGGATGAAATGCTTAAGTTGTCATAAGCTTAAAATTATCTTTATCTCAAATGTGAATATCTTTCAATTTATATAACGCAGTTATCTGATACACTTAAATCAACGAGTATATGAATTGATCAATGCTTATTTATGTTAAACATGAACGCTTATGTATTGATTTTTACATCATACAAGTTATCCTATTAAGTGATCATTATGATATCATTATTTAACGCTCATCCAAAATTATTTAGCGACATGTTACATGTTGGACATATCTTAAACATAAAAGAAATACATAAAAATAATATCTACCTATACATCATCATGAAGATATCAAAATAGAAAATTGTCAAGTTAGAAGGGGAACTTACAACTATGGCACAACTTAACCCTTTTGCAAGATTGAAAGAACTTGGATTAGTAGTAAGAGAAGAGGAAGATAGGAAGTAAGTTTATGAGGTGAATCCTCTCTTATTTATAGTTCTTTTCATCTATCATCGCATACGTCATATCTTGTCATAGTGCATCTGAAAATCATCTAAATTCGTCATTTCATATCACACATGTGATAATAATCTTGCTTGTCATCGTTCACTTACCTTAATGTCATAAAAAAAGAGAAATGGATTTAAAATAAACTCTTTTGTCATATCTTCTTAATAAAATTTAATAGGACTGTGTCCCCTTTATTAGAACTGCGTGTGAAGGAGGTGAATTTTAATTAATCCACTTGTCTCTTAAATGATATATGTCTACATATCTTTATCTTCTCGTCCATTATTAAGAGAAACATGTATGATCATAGTATAATGCTCTAAAATAATTTATTTCAAACTTTTCTTAGATTTGTTACATAAGGAGAGGATTTCTCAAATTAAATCTAAAATCTTTTTCCATTATAGTTGATTAAATGGACCGAAAGTGATTTATTTCATATCCCTCTTGTTGCATAAAAAGGGTTTTTATACGATTAACATACTGCTCTTCTTGGGATGTTTGGTTCAAACTTTTGTGTAAAGTAATCTAAATCGCTTTTCTGCTTTTTTTTTTGTGTTTGGTTCAGTAAAGTATTAAGCAAAGTTTTAGAGTATTTCAATTTCCTTTCTAACATTTATGTAAGCGAATTTCAGCGTATTTATTCATGTGAGAAATGAAAAAATTTTTTTTGTTTTCCTGATGAAAATTTTGTTTTTGCGTGAAAATTTATTTTTTTCTTTTGGGGCGAGGAGCCGGAAATTTTTTTCTTTTTTAATTTTTTTTTTGAATTCCATAATATTAATTTTAATTTTAATTAAAATAAATATTATTCTTAATTAAGATTTAATAAATATAATTATATTTATTCAAATTTATGATAAATAATTCACGATAAATAAAAGAAATAAAATAATTATTAAATTTTTCTTTATTTAATTAAAAAATAATTAAAGAATAAATTATTTATTAAAGAAAATTATTTAATAAATAAATATTAAATCATGAATAATTTATTTAATAAAAATTTTTATTAATTAATTAATGTTTAATATAATAAAATTATATATATATATATATATATATATATATATATATATATATATATTAAATTTGGGTCATTATATTGATATAAAATGATAATATTCAAAATTTCTTTATTTATAACACTAATAATTAATATCTTAAAAAATTTATAAATTAATTATTAATAATTAAATATTCAAATACATTATATTTGTATTTGATTTTTTTTTTTTTAAGAAAAAAATTTTATTTATATTTTAATATATATATATTTTTTTATTGAATCGTTAATTAGTGAATAAATTTATAATTAATTTAAATATAATAAAGTATTCGAATTCATCGATTACTACTTCATCCAAATGAAACGAAAAAAATAGTTTATTTTTTTACTCACAAAACAAAATAAAGTATTCGAATTCGTATTCACTTTTCGATTTCCTTTTACATCTAAATGCAACAAAAATAGATAAATGGCTTTTTTATCTTTCAACAACATTTTACTTGATCAAAATGGCTCAAAATATTCGGTTTAATCCCTATTTTTCCTTTGTGATTTGTTGCATAAAATGGGGTTTTAACATTATGCATATTTTATTTTCAATCAAATGTCTAAGTCTATTTTAGGCCCACTTCTTCGATTGATCAAATGCCTTCAAAATAATTTATTTCAAAGATATTTTCCCGATTTGTGGCGTTAAAATTTTCGATTAAATGTCATTTTTTTAGGTTCAATTCTCATGATTGATCAATGGGTCTCCAAAATAATTTATTTCATTCTTTTCTCGATTGGTGGCATAAAAGGAGAATTTTTCTATCTGTTCTCAATTAAATAATTACATTTTAGATTCCTCACTTTTATCCCAAATGAAGTATCCAAATCAAATATCTAGAAAGACATGATCCAAATGCAAGATAAACAAAAACAAATGTTATACTTGGTTTCTCTTCTTCTCCCTTAAAATCAGTTTAAATAAACTTCAACTTAGATCTTAATGTCCATCAAAATTTTCAAAAGAAACAGTATACACGTTGAGTAATTACTAAGTTAAATACAAAAGGACGATACTATACATCGGTTTTTCTTAATGGTCAGTTCAATTTGATATTAGAATTTAAATTAATAATATCGAGAATATATTACATATAATACTGAATATAATATCTAAATTCAAATTCTGTGAAGAAAAGTCTCCCGATCTATGTTACAAGGTTTGAAGGATTATACTTCGAGATAATGAATTTATACCGTCCTCTGTAACCGAGTGAACGAATCATTAATTACAACCATATTCGAAGTAATTATAATTAAATTTCATGATAAATGATCATATATTCAAATCTAAAATCAATCATAAAATGATCAAAAAATTTAAAGAAAATAACAAAAATAAAAATAAAAATAAAATGAATTATTTAAATTAAAACTAAAATAATCAATCCACCCTCATTGTTTATGCTTAAGAAAACTTTTCTTCACAAGAAGCGCCAATCAAATCTAACTATCTTCACACTCAAATATTCAAAAGCGACGGCCCGTATCCCTCGGCTGGTTTTTGATAAATTACTAAAATGTTCGACCAGCTTTTGTAAGTGGTTCCAGTGATATTATCATTAAATTCACAGAAACCTGTATGTTCCGGCCCTTCTTTGGTTGAAATGTAAAATATATATTAGTGCGCATATTAAGGTTCTTATATTTGTCTAGACAAACTCCAGTCTACAAGGACACCTGACGGCGAACCATGTGTTCGACAAGGATCCTTGTCAGGTTCGACTATCTCCTATTAAGCGGACCGGGATACCATATAATAATGAGATCTAGACGGGCGCATCGCTCACAAAAGTTTTAAATTAAAGTAATAAATTTCATAAGTTCCATCCATAATTATATACTGCTCTTTAACTATGATTAATTTCGATCGAAGTGCTCTCTCTCATATTAGTGGGTAATTAACATAGCCAGACTGAACAAGATATAAAAGTTCTCTCCAAATGAGAACGAAATCTCTATCTTATCTACTATTCATCTGTTTCAATTATCACATAAACTACTCTTTTCTTTTGTTTTCCAAAAGTTTGATCCCACGATATTAGCATGATAATTTTGTTGTTGTTAGGTCATGTAGGTAAGGGCCTTATGCCACCCACGATCTCTAATTTAAGGTAGTTGAGATACTACCATTATTTTTGAAACCATCCATTTGAAGGTTAGCATCTAATAGTTTATGCTTATCCATGAATTCTCATATAAAAGGCTAAAAGAAAATTAATAATAACATAATGCATGCTAATAATAATAAAAATAATTGTCATGTCTAAGACACTTAAATTTCAAAGGTCTAACGTCAATCTCGGGAAACCCTAAATCAACTTAATTGAGTTGTTTTATAAGATATGCCAATATATTGAGACATTCCTATAGGCATTCCAAATATTTGTAAATATCATACAACAATGTACCAAGTCACCTTAATGCAAACAATATCCATGCCAAATACATTGATGTATGCAAAGCACATTAATATTCCATGGGCCTTAGTATGGATGCATATAAATAAGCATAGGTCCCAAGTTTAACCTTAATAAATCCAAGTTGGCCTCAGGGTAATGAATCTCAATATGTGTGTTAAAACATGCATTACATTATAAAGCATATTCTAATTAATCGGACGATCATGCCTGTATAGGTTAAGGCTACTACATCTATGATTATACTTTCCTCAATCTTAGAGTTATAAGTTTCACTTGTGAATCTTCCAATAGATGTCATAGTAATTAATCTAGATTAACATGAAGCAAACAAGCTCATCAAAATAAGTAATTCATAGGCCTTCTTTCAATAAATGTAAATTTCACTCATATTAGGCTTTAGCCAACTCTCATACTAATAAGCCTATCAATTAAAATGAAGCTGACCAATCCCCATATGTATCTTAGCCATACTTTGAGTCAAACCAAAACTCATGGATAACTAATAATCATATTATGTTCTTAAGTTTTTTTTTTCATCATGCTTAGTACCTTTGAATAATAAACAACCATGCTTTGTGCCTTTAAGCTATTCATTGAAATTGGTATGACCAACACTCTGCTAGTAAACCAATAAGCATTAATCTCAAAAGCATATCTTTCATACATACATTTCACCCTAGCTTATTTAAGATGTATGAGATGAGGTAACCCATGATTGCTAACCAGGCTCTCTAGACGTTAGATCTACTAGTATACTTGGGATGGAAAAATTATGAGATATTGATCAAGTCTACATCAATATCCCCAATCATTTCCCATCAATTAACTTCAAACTTAAATATTGAATATAAGTCTTAAATATGATCCTAAGCAATCTTTTTAATCAAAAACGCTCTTTGGTGAGTGTGAAGGATAATTAATTATGATGGTTCCCGTCCATAGAAAGTCTCTATCTTATATATAAACAAACTAAGATGTAATATTATAGGAAATTTAGTTAAATCAAACCAAATCTGTCTAAAAAAAACTATCACTATATTCAATGACGCTCAAAGATTGGGATTTAAGTGATTATTTAACTCTACTTTGTTTAATATATTTGATTTTTATTGTTTCATTAACAAAATGTTTCAAATTTTATTTTCTGAAATGGATATTTTGAATACTAATTAGCATCTACAACATACGTTTATACTTGAGTTTCCCTTTCAAGAATCAAAGGCTTAGCCGTCAAGTCATAATGCTCTTTCTAGACTTTCTAACTAAGACTTAAGGTTTACTCCTTGAGAGGGTTTCTCTGTCATCCTAATGTCGAAAGCTTAAGGATGAATACTTTACAAGAAAAAATTACTATTATCAATTAATCATCAATGGTTTATTATGAAGGGATTCCTCTAAGTCAAAAAATTTAAGAAGAGCGAAACTCTTCAATATTAAATCCTACAAGATCAGCTGGGTTTGCAGAGCTCAAGTGTTTGGTCGGTAACAATCTTTGTGAATAACACATTCCCATAACCATACATTCAAAATATTACAAGAAACACAAAATAAATGCCACAAACAGTAGAGGTAGAGAATAAAATAAGAAAAATGTACATGAAGCCGCAATACAAAATAGTGAGGCTTATATTCTTGTCCTCCCTTTTTATACAAAATTCTTAAGAATGTATTTTAAACATGCATTCCTCTATTATCTTATCTTAGACTAACACATTTTTTCACTTGTGATAGCCTCTTTTATGTGGCTTTTAGCTTTGATCATAATATGCCTTATATTAATTATGCTTGTCAATTATTTCTGCTCACTTCACTTTATGATCTTTTGTAAGTTGCCTCTTTACTGTAACAACCTCGATAATAAGTTTTCTTATTCTGCCTTTATTAGCCATGGCTCTCTTATTGTCGTGTAAGACCATCTCCTGGGAGTTATTTTGATTCTTAATAGTACTTTCTCATCTATATCACCCCAAAGTTACCTTTCTGTATCTATTTTGTTGGAAAGATTTTGTATAACTATTTTATCATCCCACTCATTTATTCCATTGTACAGCTTCTAGTTATGCTCTAGGATCTTTTTCATGCGCCCCTCATATTCATCACCTAAACGGACTTTGCGCCTTGTTCTTCACCATCACGTTCGACTCTTTGGAATGCTTGTTGATCTTTTGGATCACCTGCAGCCCTTTGCCCTGAGGTGTCTCATATTTTCATTCAGCAGATCGGTATAACATATCTTGTCTTGGCTAACCTTCTTTATGCTCAACAAATGGTTCTCAAAATGTTTGGCAATCATGTTGATCATATGTTCTTTGAACTCTCCCAATTAGGCTGTGATCTACTTACATTCATGGCATTGACACCCAAGTAGTTGAAGCTCAATTTCCCTATTGATACTTCATATGGGGTCCTTATCATGTGTAGGACCTGTCATTCTCCGCCATTGGATTATTTCATTAAATTCTCTGGGAAACTTAGACCTGATTCTTCATGTGGGGTCCTTATTGTGTAGGACTTGCCATCCTTTGCCATTAGATTATTCCATTAAATTCTCTGAGAAACATAGCCCCCCAGCTCTACTCTATATCTTCTGATGTTTCTAACATAAAGTCTAATTTACTTTTGGTGCCAATTTCCTCATTGGTTCAACTCTATTCAAGCGGACTCTGAGCGGTACTAATCAGCCCCCCTACTTTTTCTGATAACTTATTTTGTTGCAACTTCAGTTATTTTCTCTCTAGGTTCTTTTTGGTCTTGATCTTCTCGATCACTACCAACAACTCAATGGTAACATCCTCAGACTTAAGTATCCCTTTGTTCAGTTTCAGTAGCAGACAATTTCCTCTTCTTCTTTGGTGCAATGAAAAGATAAGTTTTGTTTTTTCTCCTCTACCTTCACAACAGATCTCTTCACTTGTGGTTCTTATTTCTTCTCCACTCTTTTTTTCACTGCGATGACGTCCAAGTCTCCGCTATCTTTCATTTACTTGGTATCCGTGACTATAAAGACAGGTTTACGGGAGTCTTCAGAATTAATATTGCTCTTTTATCCCTACCCTAAGAAATCAAAATCACCGTCGCTCAAAATACCTATTTCATTACATACCTCAACTCAGAGCAGAGTTTTTGTCTTTACTGGTGAAAACAAAGATGCAGTTCTTTCTTCATAGTTTAAGGGATGCAGGGATAGCGTGTGGCATGTAACTAAGAAAAAGATGCCATCCAGCTTTCTCATGTGGAATAGATACACCGAGGTACCGACCATGGTATACTACTTTGGTCAAAAACCATCTTCACTCTAAAGATTGACTAACCATGTGGGATAAACTCAGCCAACAGCATTTTGAAGGTCATTGATAAGTCTTTTTGCTCATTTGTGAATGGCACAAATGGACCTTAAATATATATTGATGAATGGAGAACATTGAAAATTAAAAGTTGTGGAGAATACTCACATGGCATAGCTAAACAATACACAATTTTATGCATCATTGAAACTTTGAAGATGCGTTCTTCCTTGAGTATATTCCATGAATATTGATGCTGCTGCTTTGGAGAAAAAATGACTTGCCATGGTATTTAGAAACAAATGAGATAAAAACAGTGTGTTTAAACTTATTCTAAGAAGATCCTAAGTTACTCGTGAGATGGCAATTGATGCTGCTGTCATGCTTTTCATTGATGACACACTTGAGGGGTTATGTTGGGGCGTATCGTTGCCAAAAGCAATAGCAACATGTGCTGAAGCCTCCTTGGATAAGTGCAGATCCCCAGCATTATGAATGAGATAACCATCCATTAATGTTAGTTCAGTCTTGTTGACACTGTTAAGGCCAAATAAATCTTGTTTGGGCTCTTATTCGATCAATTCAAGTGTGCACAAACTTTATTTGGCTTGTTCAAGCCAATCTAGTAGTGGTTGAGCAATTTGGGCATGTTCAAGTTAAAACTTCGGCTCCAGATGCACTATGCCATAAAAGTTGTGCGTCATCAATTTATGAACCCACAAACATCACTCCAGTTTAAGCATGAAGTAAGCTGGATTTGAGGGCTACAGTCGTGGAAAGCACTATCTTACATGCTACGAGTACGATAAGTTTCCTAAAATCTTCTGCTTCCAGATCTGTCCTAGCGTTTGTTATTCCAACTGGAAATCATCTCCTTTGCATACTGGTTTCTTTGTTCGATCATGGAAAATGGAAAAACCCTTTCTAGATTCATATATTTTTTTATTATTACCCAACTTTAGGATTATTCTTGATAAAAAAATATTCATAGTTTGTGATTTAATCTCTGTATTATATAACTACAATTGTGGGATCTTCATGCTCTTTAAGTACAGTTTGGATAATATAAAACTGCAAAGTGGGGTGGTCTTCACACTTTGAATACGGATTTGATAATATTTAGATTACGAAAAAAAAAGAGATATATGCTTCATATATCTTCAGATTCTTCTATTTCTGCAGGGAAATATATGAATTAAGTGTCCTGATAACAAAAATTGGACCATATCACAAAGTCATCAGTTGTCATATCTACTTCCAGGGTTGACTGCTTGTTATGGAATTTTGTGAATTTATCACCAAGATGAAAGGGGAACACATTCTCTTGTTTCCATTTTTCCAATTATAGTATGTATATACATCTATTCTACGATTCAATCCACATCACTGGAAACCTATAGCAGATGTGCTTCCGTTGCATATGTTTATTTTACAAGTTGTTTTTACAAGTTGTACTATTCTTTTTTTATAAAAATGGTTGGTTATATTATTAAGTTTTCCTGGCAATACCCAGCTTGATGATCATTTCTTTTCATCTTCCTTTCTTTGGCACACTTATAGTGGGGGCAAAGGATCTTAAACACAACCCAACTCTGCGCCAGCAATGGTGGACGTATGGTGGTCTTTAGTCGGTGCTGCTATTCCAGCTTTTATTGCGGGACAAGCCATTCGAGCCAAGAGGAGGAGAGCTGAGGAGAAGCGTCTTGAGAGCGCTCGTGGCCGTGAGAAAAGCTCTGATGATATATTTGTCTGCGAGAGGGTCTGCACCTCAAAAAGAATGTTGAAGAAAGTTGGTGCCTTCTCCAAAGATCCCACCCCCGATACTTGCGTCACGGTCTGTGGTGTCTCACTACTTGATGCATGTACTGATGCTTGTGCGCGTACTGTTTGTGTCAACCAACATCAAGTTCCCAACTGGAATGATGTTTGCCTCCGACGATGCCAAAATGAATGCTTGAAGCTTTCTTCTTCTTCTACTACTAACTAAAAATATCAGGATCAGGAGTGAATCTTTTTGATGGTGTGTACTCAGGAATGAATCAATGTGTTGTTGCTTAAGAGTTGAAGTTTTAATATTGATTTATTAATCATTTCTATGAGCTATATTCTGGAATCAACTCTTGAACTGATTTTAATTACAAGCAAAAGCTTATTCAATTATTCAGATTGGCCAGTTTGGCCATTTTTGATTCGTCCTAATAGAAAACAAAATACAATGCTCTTGTATACCTTAGATTTAATATATCATCATAAAAACATGAAGAACATAATTTGTAATACCTATTGTCTGTGTACTGGCCTTAAAAATCAAGTACAGAAAGTATGATATTGATGTGAATATGACTTGCCATGAAACCATGATTAGGATGAGCAAATCAATGATAATTGATGCAATGTATTTTAGTTAAACAAACTTAGTATGTGTAGGAATTATAGGGTGGAGAATCAGGTCGGGCCCCCAGGGGTTTTATGAGGGGGTTTTCTGGGATGAGAACACATGATTAGAGAGGAGTAACAAGAGGCAGTAGCATGGATTAGAGGAGGCAAATGACAGCAGGCCGAGGCAGCGAGGTTGGGTGATTAGTGACTGCAGTGGGATCAGAAGTAGAGCACAACTGCGAGCCAAGCTTATGCTTTAATTGACTCCACAAAACTTTCCTCACTGGTCCTTCAACCAAAAGATAAACACTTTCTTTTTTTATTAAATCATCACATCAACATGTATGAAATATAAATATATTCTCAATTTATATAAGGGATATAAGCATAAAATAAGCATCCACATCAACTAATGTACAAAGTAAAGGATCTCGCCTCTTCAAAGAACCTTAAAATGAGATGAAACAACTTTTCTTGAAGCCTCTTTTAATACAATAACAATAACAACAGTAAATCTTTACCCCATTACATGAGGTAGGCTTATGAATCCTTCTTCTCCATTGTGTCACAACATATTCAATGTAAACTTAAAATGACATGAAAAAGATCAGTGATCATATTTATGACTCTTTGCTGCAGCAATGACAACCAATGAAATCCACAATAAAGCAAAGCAAACCAAGGCTTCACAGCATATTCTAATGCAATATGTATCAGAGCATAAACCATTTTCAAAAATAAGAGAATTCAAACTCTACATAACTGAAGTTTCAAGTCTAATAATAGCATTATCCCACCTGTAGAATAACGAAAATAACAAATTTAAAAGTCGAATAAATTCAATTAAAAAAAAGAAAATGACATAAAACTCTCAGCACTTCCAAAGTACAAAAAATAAAAAATGCAGCCCATACAGATTTAATACCCTATATTGTAGATGCTGCTGCACTAACCCTTGTTACAGAAGAATGCAATTATGATTAGAACCTCGAGTTAACACTTCAACGGCCTTACCTCATATCCACCATCTTTCCTGGGGACTAACCTGTAGGGCATGTAGGTTCCCAGCACTCTATCCCATACCGAAAAGAATGGCTGAGAGTAGTTATACTTAGTTCCTTGTAGCTGATGGTGGATGTCATGATAAGCTGAGTTGTTCTGGAAGAAGAAGTGGAAGAAATTAGCAGGATGCCATAGCCCGCAGTGGTCATCAACAGTCTTGATCACAGCGAAGCAGAAGAAGAAAACAGCTGTTTGTGGAGTCATTCCAGAGATGAGGAAGGAGATGGCGCCACCAAAGGTGTCTAAAAGGAGTCCCTCCAATGGATGGTTGTAAAGAGCTCCAATTGCATAAGGGACGATCAATCGGTGATGCTGTGAGTGGACATGGCGGTAGAGGAACTTGTTGTGGTGCATATATCGGTGCACGAAGTATTGCCATGTATCCATTACGATCATTGCCACAAAGATCTGAAATAGCTGAACTGGAATGGATGGTTGAGCCAGTTGATCTGATGCACTTGAGCTTCCAGATACCTGATGCCAATGACGCAGCAGTCATTTAGATAAAATAAACTATTATCAAGGGAATGGAATATTGTTCATGTGATCATTCATCAAAACTGTAATTCTTCCTTTATTACAAATAAAAAGTCATACAAAAGTAAAATACAATTAAGGACTCAAGTAGAGAGAGAGAGAGAGAGAGAGACGAGGATAAAAGAAAATATAATAAAAAGGAGAATATTTCAAAAAATGAATAAAAATTATAATAATAAATAATTCACATTTTTGATATAAAGAAATTAAAAATTCTGATAACAAATTGATTCTTTGAAAAATGATGATTTTACTGGATTATGTTATTTGGTTTGAAGCAGCAGTAAATCAATAGGGGTTTTTGAATTATCCAAGCACCTTTAAAATGTCTCAAAATGATCATTTTATTTTTCTTACTCAAATAAATGCAATTGAAATCTTCATTTCTAAATTATGTTTTGTCTAGCTACAAGTAACCAAATGAGCACTAAAATAATTTAGGGATGTCTAAGAGTTAAATATTTCCAAAAAAAGTTGCAGTCAAGGGCTTCTATATTAGTTTTCAGAATGAAAAGGCATCTTAGAAGTGAAGAATTGGTTTGATTTTTTTTTAATCCCAATCATTACATTTGAGTGGTTTGAGGAGTTTAAAATCGAAATTAACTTCTAATTACATACATCGAACAATGAAAATTAGAGAATTCATCAATCAAATAAACCATAAGCTGATGTAGACTCCCGCAATAGATTTTTGCCATATTCTAGGCCAAATCAGTGTGACCATTAATGGCTAGGCCTTAAAAAGCTCATCACTGATTAAGCAGTAACTTGAAAATGTTTAAAAATTGTACAAACAAAAATAACTGGATGTACAGAAGAAGGCTTGATCGCAAAAGCTTCCCTAGCACTCTCCTTTGTATTTCACATCTAAGATTTAAAAAAGGAAATCTTGAGAATTCACAAATTAATCAAACTCACATGCCAGACAAAATCAGTCATGAAATTATTTATCAAATACAACTTATTCATGCCTCATGTAGTTCTTAGTCACTAGTTTTCTATGTCAATATTTTGGTCATGACATATATGCCCAGAAGAATAGAAGCATGAGAGAAACATTGATAACACAAATTAATAAGATTAACATCTTCACCAAAAGTTTTGGCAAATAGATTCAAACTCCATCTTCATGGTTTTGTTGATCAAGCTCAATGCACTTTTATTAAAAAAAAAGGTACTCCTGACATTTACCTTCTCTTCAATGGATCTAAAAATCTATTCTTGTGGACCCAAAATCCTTAATTATATCATTACAACAACAACAACAACAACAACAAGCCTTAATTATATCATTAATACAAATTATTTAAGTCTTCATCACTTTACTGTTGGATAGGTAAAGACATTTAAGATTCTCAATTTATTAGGGGCTTGTTAGGTTGGAGAGATTTTGAGTGTATTCCATTTCAAATACAAAGTTGATTTAGAGTAAAATAAATTTACGATAATTATTTTGAGAGTTTTCCTGATTCAAGCAAATTTTAAATGCATTGTGCCATAAAATCTTGCCATCTATATGACATCACCTTGTGACCGCGAGGCATCTCTCACACAGCATTGGTTCATGACCTTCACACAACTCACCTCATCACATGACCTAATCTCATCTCATGATGATCTCATCACACTCATGACCCCTAACACCTCATCATGACCTTACCATTCCTATGACCTCACCGCACCTCACAATGACCTTGTTCGCAACCTCACCACCCACTCGTGCGAGTGCCCTCATCATCCCATCGAGCACCCTCCCAAGCCTAAATCATTTTGAAAAAAATCTTAACAAAATATTAATAACAAAAACTTAGGTTTGTTTTACTTCTAGCAGAAGACAAAAAAATGTGATTTTACAAACAACCAAACAATCTTGAATATTTTAAATACATTGTATTTATTTTACAATATATTTAAAATGCCATTAAATTTAAATAGTTGGTGTATGCTTTTTGTTGATGACATTCTTCTTGTTGATAAGACTAGAGAGGGAGTCCAACAGAAACTTGAATTATGGAGGTCAACTCTAGAGTCTAAAAGCTTTCATTTAAGTAGATCTAAAACTGAATATATGGAGTGTAATTTTAGTTGTAGAAGTTCTAGTGATAGTGTTGTGACATTAGGTGAACAAGTCATTAATTAGAGTGGCGTTTGATATTTAGGCTCTATTGTTCAAACTGATGGTGAAATAGATGGAGATGTTATTAGTAGAATTCAAGTTGGAAGGTTGAAGTGGAGGAATGCATCCGCCTATTATGTGATAGAAAAGTTAAACTTAAGGAAAAATTTTATAAGATGGTAGTAAGACCAATGACTTATGTGCGAATGTTGGCAATAAAAAGAGAAACATAAGACTAAGTTAAGTGTTACTGAGATGAGGATGCTTAGGTGGATGAGTGGCTTTACTCTTAGAGATAGAATGCAAAATGAGTATATTCGGAAAAAGTTGGAGTAGCTCTAGATAAGATTAGGGAGAGTCGCCTTAGATGGTTTTACCACATAAAGCATCACGTCCAGATGACGATTAGGAGAGTAGATGCATTAGATTTGCCTTACGTTAAGAAAGGTGGAGGTAGACCTAAAAGACTTGGATAAGATGTATAAAAAATGATCTCGATACTTGATTTAAATGAGAATTTGACACATAATAGAAACTGATGAAGGCGAAGGATTCATGACCACCTAGTGGGATTAAGGCTTGTTGTTGTTGTTGTAACTAAATAACTCCTAAAGAAGTTCGAAAAACCTTTTTCCCTTTCTGCTATTGGAATATTTGAAATCATGAAAGAATCAATTTTGGACAGATGTTTACATCCATACTTTCCCTTAACAAGCTTTATCCTCATCCTTGCAAGTTGGAATGGAATCCTAATTGTTTAGTGATATTTTGATATTTCTCTTCATAGGTTGGCATCTTAATGGGAAAGAAATCAATCCATTTTATTTGCCTAATAATATTTCTAAACTTTTCTATATGTTAAAATATATAAGTTTGACCTCATAGTTTGACCTCATACTTGATTTTTCTTTATTAAATTTTGGTTTTGATTTTCAATATTAGTGATTGTCAAATTTTGGTTTTGATTTTCAATATTAGTGATTGTCAAACTCAAGATATATTCATACTTGATTTTTCTACCAATTCAAAATTTATTCACATTTGATTTTTCAAGATGATGGCTACAGAACTCAAGTTTTATTTACACTTAAATTTATAAAGTTATGTGTCTTGTAGTTTGAGATTTTTGATATGTTTTTTTATCTCATCTTTATTTAGATTAGCTTGAGATTTTATCAAAGCTTTGTTCTGAAAAGCTTTTACATTTAAGCATGAAGGATGAAATAATCAAAATTGATAAGTTTAATGAACAAACTTTTATTTTCAAAGATGTGGATAAAAGACTATCTATATCAAAGAAAACTACATCAACCACTAAAAAGAGTAAAATCATAATCAATCAATAAGGAAGACAGCAAAGCTTTAGGTTAAGTTTTAATTGAAAGCTTATCTTGGTTCACTTAAGAATTAAAAGTTATTGGATTGCGACTTAAGATTAAAATTTGCTTTTTATTTCGTAGTTTATGATTTTTTATTTATTTATGATAATGAATTAAGCTAATATGTTGATGATTTGTGACATATTTATGAATTATCCTTGATTTTATTAGTTTTTTTAATTTTAAATTTGACTCTTATCCCTAGATTTGCCTAGAGGTTTACACCTCATTTCATTAAGGTAAAATACTTTAGTTCTTGACTTTACCTTTTAAATTTGAATCAAATATTTACATGGATATCTATTTTATTCATACAACAAGATTAATATTTAGTGATTAAATATTTCTCACTTCATAATCAATTAAGTTTCTTAGACGGGCATAGACAGTGACAACACCAGATTGTGTATGGATGGAACAGAAGTTCCATGTGGATGAAAGAAGAAAAAAAAACCTTAAAATATCATGGCTCATCTATTACATGAATGTATGCCCTACACAATAAGACAATTATTTGGACATTGTTCAAGATAAAAGTTTACAGAATTTCAATATTGGTATATCATGAGGAAGGATGCTCCAATTTGTTACTTTTTATATTTCATCTCTTTTGAATTTGATAAAACCCACTAAGCTCTCTATAACAACCATTACCTTCAATCTTTTCCTTCAAAACCACATCTAGTTAAGGCTATGACCACAACATGTTATGATCTACAAAATAATCAAAAATCAAGGTTCGAGTGTTTTACTCAATGCAGAAGCTTGGCCTGAAATGGAAAACTCTATGGTATATATTATAAATTTGGTTTACCGATTTTGTTAATCACATCTAAAGCAATTAAAAAAATGGCTTTAGCTCTAACCACATAAGTAGTTCGATAGTGAAGAAGGATCATCCTTGCAATAACCGATCTCAAAAATACATGCCAACAATCTTGTGCTTATTTTCGGATTATCCTTTCTTCTAAATCTGTTGCTGCAGACCCATTTTTATCCTCATTCGTTTTCAATAAGTTTTTCATCTTACATAAATTAAAACTTTGAGGAAAGGATACTGCAAGAAAGCAACCATTTTAAGTTTTGGAAAATAATTTTGGGTTGTCATTTCTTAATAGTTTATTCAAATTCAACTTATTTTCAATATTAAACTACATGGTGCAAGTCAAGTTGTGGCCTTTACTACTTTTTCGACCAACAATTATAAATTTAACCATAAATCTGAAAAAGGAGTAAACAAAACTCTACTATTGATACCAACTTCTCTTAAGGATCATGACAGTCCTTCACAAGCCTTCTCCAATACAGACAGCTCCAGTTATGGAGAAAGAACAAGAACCATAAGAGCTTAAATAACGCTTCATATCCGCCAACCAACCTAAAGTAAAACTCTTTCTGAGCTGAAACCTATTTCAAAGACCGTTAAATCTTGGTAAGGAAGATCCTACGAACGTCATAGAGTTTGTTAAGCAGAGCACTTTATTTCACAAAGATTCCTTAACGGAAAAAAAAAATTTGTGCAACTACATTCATTGTCCATAGGAATTCTACTTGAACAGGAAGCAAACGGATACGTTCGTGGCTGCAATCATTACTGCCCATTTGCTTGCATGTACAATTAGATTATAGCTCATGAGGCTTTCAATACTCTACTTACCTGTCCAACATTTTCTAAGATCATTCCCAGCTCACAAATCCACAAGTATCGGATATAATAATCAGGATAAGTAAGTTGTTAACCGACTTAAGTACCTACGGAAATAAATCAATATTTTCTTGGCATAATGAAGTTCGAAGTTTTTTTTTTAATCAGATTCCTGGTACAGCTATCCTTGCCGGAGACAGATCAATTGAAGAATAAAATTGCTTTGCATGAATCAGAAGAAAAGAAAAAAAAAAAAAATCATCAAAATTTCTTAGCAAGAATACAAAAGAAAAGATAACTTACCAAGAAGAGAAGTCTGGCAACCGTGGCCTGAACCACCTGCTGTAACAGAACACCTTTGATCACGGTTGGCATTCGCATCAAATTCTTCTGCTCCTCTTCCTTCAGAGTGTGCAGCCGATATCGATTTGAAGACGGCAAGAGCTGATACATGCCGCCGTAGATCCAGTAAATGACTACCGGGGCAAATGTGCCCATCATTTCATCACTGACATAGCCCGTCCAAAACACCATCTTAATCACACAAAAAAAATGCTGAGGCGGGTGACTAATTTTAGTAGGTGTAAAAGCGGCGAGCCTGAAGAAATCAAGAACATGTATAAATCAAACTGAACAGAATCCGAGAAACCGTAAGAATGATTTCTAACCTACGAACGGATCTTGGGCAGAAATGGAATGTGGCTGCGATTTCTGAGCTTCGGTGCTGTTAAAATTGAAGTCTCTTGGCGGAAGACTGCAGTTGCAGGAAGGCGAATTCCAAAGCTATCCGATGGGTCGCGTTTATAGGGAGAGAGAGAGAGAGTGGCCGGCAAACTAAGGGGGGTGGATTTATTTCAAGTAGTATTTAGTAAATTCAGTATATCTAAATTTAATAAATTTTAAATTGTTAAATACTGAAAAGTATTTGATAATAGATTTATTAAATTCTGTTAAATTCAAAAAATATTTAAAAAATTATTTGAGGATTTAAATCTATTATAATTAAATAATAATATTTAAAAAAAATATGAAAATAAATAAATAAATTGAAATATAGTGAGCCCCTACTAATTAAAGATAAGTTATATGCAAGAGATGTTTTGAAATCAGAAATTATAATTTGTAATTGTAAAGCGTTTTTTCAAACACGTGATCAGGATACCTTTAGGAATTTAACGTCATCCTAAACATAAATGAAAGACAATTGAATCCAAAAATTGAACCAATTGTTCCAATTGGAAACAATGAAAGTGGGTAATCTAAAGCATTTTCAAACATGATCTATGATATCTTTTACAAGGAATTTAATATGTCATCTAGCTAAACATTGATGAAAAGACAATTGAATCCTCGTTGATTCTAAAATAATGCTCCTAAGAAATCCATTAATTATATATTATTATCGTATACAATAATTATTTTTATTTTATTTTTAATATATATATATCGATATATAAATATAATTGATAGTAATAGTGCTCCTAAGAAATCCATTTTCTTTTTACTCCTCTCTTCTTCTTCTTCCACGACGTCCGAGTAAGCGGTTGGTCGATCTCCACCTTCTTGGCTATTGGAAGGAAGCGAGATGGACAACGATGAGTCTGTTTGGGAATTTCTTCAGTTTTTGCAAGGTCGGTTTGAATAGCTTTGTCAAAGAATGAACTTATGTAGCAATCCACGCCGATGCAGTTGCGGTAGGCGAATCTTGGGAAGGGAAGAAGCGAGCGGCGCTTGTTGCGAGTGAAGAAATAGTAGTTCGAAGGAGTTACGATAAGGAGTGCAATTCCATATACCACCGATCCAGTAAATCCGTTAAATCCATCGAATCGATGGATTTAATCGAGATTTATCCGTTCAGGATTCTGACTAAGGGATTTATTAAATCCTTCGATGGTATTTGGAAGGATTTACGGGATTTAAGCGCTTAAATTCGGAATAAATCCGTTGCCAAGCACCCCCTAAAATGGATTCTTCCTTCTTCTTTTCTTGATACTTTTGAACAAAATTAAAACCTATTTTGGCTTTTGTTTTTTTCTTTTTCTTTTTTAAAATATTGATGTAGCGGGTAATGTTTTTAATCTAAAACCGTAAAGAGAAAAAGGTGAAACATCTGAAATCCGAAAACGGTTTAAAATAGGCTAAAATTTTAAACTAGGCTTAATTAAAATATTAATTATGTAATCAGACATAAACAAATTTAAAAAATAGGTCTAATCGTTCATTGAACGAGCGACTGACTCTACCTCTTAAATCACGGTTCTCCCGATTCTTCCTCACGACCCCGTGCTCCCGAGATTTTCCGCTGCTTCGGAGACGTTCGTTGACCGACACCGCCGCCATTGCCCCGACTCTGCTGCTGTCCAATCTAGGTTTTAGAGTTGATCTCAACTTTTTGAGGTATTTTTTGGAACCGTAAAGCTTGAAGTTCATTTTAATTGTGATTGTTAAGTGATTAGATGTGTTTTTATTAATTTATATGTGTGATTAGTGAATTTATATGCTAGATCTATAAGGTTGTATGCTACGTTTATATTTTTCAGGGTAAAATAAATCTTTAAGCATGGATGTGTATTTTAAATCCTGTGTGATGTTTGTTTAAATTATTTTTTAGTTGTTCCATTTATTTTCTGAGGTATTTTTTATAACCCTAAATTTTTAAATGATTGTTATTTGTGATTATTGAATGTTTAAGTGTAAATTGTTAGTTTAATTGTGTGATTAGTAGGTTTAGATGCTAGATTTGTAAAGTTAGATGCTACGTTTGAGTTTTTGGGTAAAATATATCTTTTAAAGTGGATGTGTGTTTAAGATTGTTTGGGATGTGTGTTCAAATATTTTTCTTAAGTTTAAAGTGGATCAATTTATTTTTTGAGATATTTTTTGCCACCTTAATTTCTTAGGTTAATGTTATTTGTGATTGGTAAGTGATTAGGTGTAAATAGTTAGTTTAAATTGTAGATTCATTTACTGTTATTTTAAAATAAATTGAATTTATTCTTTGTCCATATGAGATAAGGGATTGTTTGTGTTGTGGTGTTCTGAGTTAAAAATGAATTCAGATACTGCTTGCATAGTTCTATATTATGGTGATGATTTTATTCCTACTTATATTGGTGAGAAAAATCTTCCAATACAAATCCCAAGGCGGATTAACTGCATGGACTTATAAAGGCGCATTATGAGGCCATTGAAGTTAGATCCAGCAAATTTCTACGTTAGTCTAACATGCAGGTTTCTTATTGGTACTAGATTTATTGCAGCTCATATTACTGATGATGAAGTATGTGAGTCTATAATCAATGCAGCATGCATTCAGCACATTGTAGTCTATGTTGAAGTTGGGGTTGTGTCAAATGAAGAAAGAGGAGTAGACAATACTGAAGAGTGTTAGAGAGCTCTAATTGTTATTGAATACATCACACCAGCATCTCAAGTAACCTCTCAAGTGGAAGCATATGGATCTGCACAATCAGAACATGTCTACTTTGTTGGGACAAGTTCTAAGTTTATGGGTGACCCTCAAGATGTTCCCACAAATTCACTATCTTCTGAAGATGAGGGGTATGAAATTATGCTTACTGCAACAAACAGTGATATTGCTGCTGATGATAATAGTGATGCAGAGCGAGCTACTTATTGGCCACAGAACCATCTATCAGGGCTGGAGACCTAATTAGGGAATATTCAATCAGAACAAATCATATTAAATAACATTTATTATCTAACAATGAGTATATGTGTTGTGCACAAACAGCTAGAGAATATAATGAGAAGATGACATTTGATGGGTCATCAGATGAGTTAGCGTTTAAATTCCAGGTGAACCGCTGGAAGGTATGTTCTTTCATTATAAAAGCAACTTCAGTTCACTCTTTAAGGATGGTCCATCTTAAATAATGTTGAGATTATGATATATGCTTCAAATAAAATAAAGTTCACTGTGTTGTGCATGTATCATGCTCACCCAACTACACCTTGTAAGTGGCGATTACATGCAAGCTCAAGTAGGAGATTGGGTGGTGCATGAAGGATTGGTAATATTGGCTCACCTCATACCTATAGTCATTCAGTACTCAATGCTGGATACAGGCAATGCACATTCAGTTTATCAATAATTTAATTCAACCTGCAGTTAGACGTCAACTGAATTTGAAGCCCAGAGAAATCATAAGTCGTTTAGAGTCCAAATTTAATATAAGGGTGCCTTATATGAAGGCCTGGGATGCTCGCCGCAAGGCAGTGAAGGTAATTTTTGGCAGTTGGGAGGAATCCTATTGAAGCTTAGAGAAATTTATGCATGTTGTATATTCAGTTATGCTAAGATCTGTATATCGGGTGCACTTGACAGAATCAAACATATTCCAGCATCTTTTCTGGGCATTCGAGCCTTCAATTTCAGGTTGACAGTTTTGTCGTCCAGTTTTATATCTTGATGGGACATTCCTCCTAGGTAAGTATAGGTGGACTCTACTTAGCGCAGTTGGGGTTGCTACCAATAATGATTTATTTCCATTAGCCTTGCAATTGTTGAATCTGAATGTATTGAGTCATGTGTTTGGTTTCTACGGGCACTACAAGACTTAATCTCACTGATCTTTGTATTATATATGATAGGCATGCAGGTCTTCTACATGGTTGCAGAGAAATTTTTCCTTTGGCTGTGCTGCACTTTTGCCTCCGCCTTTTGAGAGAGAATTTCTAGAATGCTGTTAGACAACTTGGAATAGGGGATGTAAAATTCATATGCCAGAAAATATATGTAGCAGTTAATGCTGATGATATCCGAATTTTCAAAATATATATGACTAATATTAAGAACATTAAGCAAGAGGCTTATGTTGTATGCTCATTACTTATTTATTCTCTGGTGTTGGTTACTATTTGCAGACAAGAATAATTGATCTACTCATTTACTATTTTGGTTGTATTACATCAAAGATCAGCTCTAAGTTCGTATCTTCTTGCTTTAGTTCTGGATGTTCTTATTACACATTTACAAGAGGTTGTACCTTGATGTATACTTTTTATTGATGATATTTGGTTTGTTCATAAGATTAGAAAGGTAGTTCAAAAAAAAAATTTGAATTATGGAGGGAAACTCGAAGGAGCCTTTTGGATTTGTAGACATGTTTCTTAGATGCAACTTATTTTGGTTATTCATATTTTTATTAGAGTGTTTATGATGATATTATTGATATTGATTATGTGACTTCCATAGGGTGAACCGCTCACAATTCATTATTCCTTACTAGAAGTTCACAAAGAGCTATAGTTATTCAATTCGTGTTGGGAGCAGGCTTAAAATGAGTTTTACAGGTGAAGATGCACAAGAAAGAATGTTTGAAAATATTTAGTAAGGGAAACAAGGAATTTATGGTCTGATTCAATGGTATTTTTTTTTCATCTAATTTGATAGGTTTACAGGAATGATAACTATTGTATTAAGTCCTTTTAGAGTTAGACCTTACACTGCCAGTCAACGCTCATCCCCTCGTGACACCTTCTTTATATTCATCACTTGCATGTGAGGAGTTTCTCTCAGCCAACACTCACTCTTATATTTACAAAAAAATTTGTATTCTGGGCCATATTCTTAGTTTTTGGTCAACATAAAAGTCGTGGAGAATTTTGTTACGATTCTAATGATACCCAACTCGTTTGATTCCGACGCCGGATGAGTACAATAAGACAAAAATACCGAGGCTAGTCATATATTCCAACTCAGTACTGCAGTTTTTGCGAGCATTTGCAAAAATTACGGCATACCGGACCATATTAGCTTTTTATCAACATGAAAATCGTGGAGAATTTCATTGTGATTCCAACGATACTAAGCTCGCTCGATTCTGATGTCAGATGAGTCCGATACAGCCAAAATACCACAACTAGTTCGATATTCCAACTAGGCACCGCAATTTTTGCGAGAATTTACAAAAGATGAAGCGTACCAGGTCACATTTGCAGTTTTTGGTCAACATGAAAGCTCGTGGCTAGTTTGATATTCCAACTAGGCACCGCAGTTTTTGTGAGCATTTACAAAAATTGCAACGTATCGGGCTGCATTCACAGTTTTTGGTCAACATGAAAGTAAGAATTTCGTTATGATTCCAACGATACCAAGCTCACCCAATTCCGACTCCGGATGAGTCCGATACGACCAAAATATCGTGGCTGCCTACACTTTTTAAAAAAAAAAATTTAAGCAGGTGCCATAAGTTTTTTTTGGTGCCTAATTACGTAATTAATATTTTAATTAAGCCTAGTTTGAAAAATTTAGCCTTTAAAATAGCATAATTGATTTGATGTCAAAAAAGTAAATTTACTTAAGGGATGTTTGGTTGATTAAAATAAATAAATAAATATAATATATTTTGAATATTTTATAATTGTTTGATTGAAAATTTTATAAATATAAAGATTTTTTTTATTTGATAAAGTGAATATAATGTAATGTATTTAGTAGTGATTAATGTGGAAAGTGGTTATTAGTGATGATGGGCATAATCAGTGGTGATAGTGGTTAGTGGTTGGCGGTGGCAATAGTGATGGGCAGTAGTGGTGGTCGACGTTGATGGTGCTGGGTGACAATGGTGGCCAATAGTGATAGTCGACGACGGTGGTGATCAGCCATGGTGGTTGGTGATAATGGTAATAATGGTGGTTAGGGTATTAGTGATTGGTGACTAAGTAGTGGTGATTGGAAATTGTGGTAATGTGGCAATAAATGTCTGCTGGCAGTCGGTGGTGATAGCATTGGTTGGAGGTGAGAATCCTTCATTTATACCGTGTGATGTATTTGAAATTCTCCCAAATTGGGTAACTTTCAATACATTTAATTTGAACTAAATGATGAATTTAAAATACACTAAAATTTAGCATTTCAATCTAAATTCATCAAACCAAATATCAAAATTTATAAAATATCTGTATTTCAAATACATTATACTCATTTTGCAACAAATCTAATAGCCCAAAAAGTGCGGCATCTTTTATCTTTATCATTATGTACATGAAATTATGTTGATGGAATGAGAACAAATTCTGATGAACTTATTTTTTTATATTACATACACAACTAATCAAATAAATAAATAATGTGATATATGATTTTTTTATGTAAAAAAATTTTAGAGGAAAAAAAATCATAAGTCTTAATTAAATGTTTAGAGGAAAAAAAATCAGAAGTCTTAATTGACCAACATCCATTATTTATAGGAAATCATTGTAAGAGTGGCCCACCTCTAGTAAATGTAAGATTTTAATATAAGATATCATTTGAGTAATAAGACAATTATTTTGACCGTGAATTTTCCACAAATTCAAACATAAATTAGAGGCGAATTTAAATTTCAAAATATTTAATGAGTTGAATAAATGATTTTAAAAATTTATTCAAGGACAGGACAGACTATGAATTTTACAAATTTGTAATTTATATGCTCATTTAATCGTGGTGATTCATATATATAATATTTGTAATAATATTTTATTTGATTGATGCCTATATCCTTCATGCAGAAGATTTAATTATTACTATTTAAATGAATTAAAAATCTATTAAATAATGAAATTTAGCTAGTGTTAGTCATTATCCTCAATCAATTAATCTGTTTAATGTTATGTTCCTCTAATTCATTCATCGGTGTATAATATTTTTTTTAGAATAAATTTTAAATATCATCGTGTGTCTTCAATATAATTAAAAGCAATTATTTGTTATTATGTAAAGCCTGATTGTGCCAATCTATCTGGAATGTACTATCGACTTAATCCTCAATTTCATAGGTCAAGTTCAGTGGTGAGCTCATACGGAATTGTAGGAGGACAACGCCTTCCTTGCTTCAGGGTTTGGGGCGAAGCCCTAGAAAAATATTTTCTAGTGTACAATTCTTTGTATTGTGATATGAAGGTCTTAGCATCAGAGATAAAAAAGATAGTGCCTCCATACTAAGAGGTCAGCGCATAATGTCATGGTTCGTGGGATTGCATTAGGAAGGCAATAAAGCAAGTGCCTTGGAACTTGGATCCGTTCATAAAAGTAGGAAGGCAGAGCTCTAGCACTTTGAAGCTACAACAAAGTGTTGCAGCGCTAGAATCCATGCAAAAGAGTAAAATGACAAAGCTACTAGCGCCTAGACACTACTTTTGCAGCATTATGGCGCTATGAAGCGGGGGAGCTCATCTTAAATAGTTTTTCTACAATTTTTAGTGTCTTTTTTCTTCATTCTCTTATGAGAGTAAGTGAAGAGTGAGTGTCCTATAGTGAGTGAAAAAATTTGTTAGAGAGCCTTGAGTGAAGTGTGATTAGTACAATTTTTCTCAATTTCTTTATAGTGAAATTCTTGGTGTGGTGTGGCTCCTTTATTTTTCCCGTTATAAGATTTTTCATGTAAAATCTGATGTTCTTTGTACATTTTATTATAGTTACTTTTGTTCTAAATTTTGCTCGAAACTTTTAGAATCGTTTCGACATTTTCTTCTCCTAAAACTATTCAGAGTTCTTTTAATAAGATGCATGAAAAATATGCATTACCTAAATAACTTTGTATTTTATATAGGATACTTGAGAAGTAGTTTCCAAAAAATGAGAGATATGTTCTAAGAGCTATAGTTTTGGCACTTGAACATGTAGCCCATTGATTGAAAATAAAATTGAAGAATCCCAAGGTGTCGGTTTGAGGGTTCACCCTACTCTAAAAAATGGCTATAATTTGAAAGTTGAAATAACTACACATTATTATATTTGAAAATTCCCAAACACACTCATACCCACACACATGTTCACCCCTATTTAAGAGTTTCAAAATGAGTTAATGTATCTTTTTCAATCTTCAAACCCATATTTATTCTTTGTTTTTGATAGTAATTCTTTCTATGAGATAGATTATTATACATATTTACTCTTATTTTTTATACATTATTACTAGTCCCATGAGAGGCCTTAACAACATCTAGATGACTAAGTTCATGATGCCCCTCAATATGTTTTGGATTCTGCCTTGGCATCTGTCATCACTATTGTTCATTTAGATTATAAACAAAATATTGTTAAAGTTTAATCTTAGAAAAAAATGATTTTGAAGATGTGTTCTAGATTTTAATCTCTCAGAGTACTCAAGAAGTTGAGATTCTTGAACAAGATATCTTTAATAATTTTATTTTTTGCATGTGGACCCATTTGCTTATTTACCAATCACAAAAGTGTTTAGTGTGCACAGTGTATATCTTACTATTTAATTTGATTATAAACAAACATTGTGATATAGGCTAACAATTTATTAATAGTGCAACATGTTCATTTATCTACAATAATCATCACAATGATCGTCAAGAAATGTTGAATAAAAAATTACAATCAAGTGGATATATTATTTACACAAACATCCACAGATTTAATAGGTTTTAGATATCTTTAAACAGTATATTACAAATTTTGATAAATGAGCTCATAATAAAATTTAATGGTAAAATTTAGTTATCATTTCATACATTATTCTCATCATATTTTTATTTTTTTCAAAAATCAAAAGTGCATTTTCAATTTTAAAAAAATCATGCATATATTATTTGCTCATACAAACTTTAGTAACTCATATTGTGCAAGTCATGTGAATTCTTTTTATTAAATCATTAGTAAATTTTCTCATTATTAATGCAAAATTTCCATTTATTTGATCTAAATTATTATTTGTATTAGCCAATTAAAATATAAATTAATTCCAATTATTTTTCTTCATTAACCAAAATCCTGAATTTTGTTTTTTTTGCCAAATTTTAGCTGTTTTTATTTTATGTTTATTTCATTTCACTTGAATTTAATTGGCCATATTTATTAAATATATATCTATTTACTTATATACACATGATACATTAGAATATTTATTTTCTAATATATTTAAATCATAAATTCTTGGTTTGACTAAATTTTAAGGTATTTAATTTAAGTTTTTTATTTTATTTTGATAAGTTGAATTTCCATCCTAGTTATATCATTTGAAATTCAATTTAATTTACTTCAAATCTCACATTTTATTTATGATAAAGTCTAGTCCAAAATATGTGGTAGCCCACTTACTGTTTTTGAAGGAAATTTGAAGTGATTTTATTTAAAATTCTTTCCAAATCTCTTCCTTTAGACGTGGGCCTATTGAGAAAACTTTTTAAAATTTTTTTTGAAGAAAATACCCTAATTTTGGGCTGTTGACCTCCATGCATGCGTCATAAGTTAAGCCGAGCTCGCAAGATGAAATTCAACGAGCTTTAGACCGCAAATCAGAGCTGAAATACACTCGACGGTGCCGAAAATCAGTCAAAACGATCTCCAATCGACTAGCGGATTTCTCCATCGCGTTCAGAATGTCAAAATTGATCAGAATATACATATTACACAATTCGTTGGTCGACCGATCAAGAAGACAGTCGATGTACCTATGCACATATCGAGGTGAATACGGCGATGCTTGTTTTCGTTTTGTTAGTGTTGAAACATCAAATCTTTCAAATGAGACTATCCGTGCTCAATTCGGACTATCGAATATCGAGTTGTTACGACGCAAATTGAGCCGAAATTCATTACGTTGACTTGACAAAAATCTTTCTCGCGGGCTGCATTTTTGTTGTGAATATCGAAAAACCTAATATATATATATATATATATATATATATATATATATATATATATATATATATATATATATATATAACCCATGTAATAATGTCAGCGCAAAAATCTCAATTAGGGTTAATTTTAATCACATGAACATTAAATTAATTAAATAATAGGGCTCATTTGTCACTAATTAACAGTGATGATACTTAGGGATTAAATTGGGGATCTTTCTTAATCTTTTCCCTAAGTCCACTTCATTTGGAGGATAGTTAACTCGTGGCTATTAAGTTTAAATTTAATTAGGTGATTAATGATTTCATTAATCTAATTAAAATCTAAAACACATCAGAACCTGATTAATCGATTCATGGGTAGATCTTTAGGTGTTCAATAACCTAAAGATATTTAAGGAAATTATGATTAACCCACATGTATGAAAACTATAAAAGTACTTAATTAAGTTCCTTAACCTAATTAATTATTAATTATAAGCTAATTGCATTATGCCCTTTCATTTCTTAGGATCATTGCAAGTTAATCATGTTGGCTCATAATTATTTAATTAATTACTTTAAGGTAACATAGGTAAGGGTTAATTAATGGATTTAATGCATATTATAACTTAATTAATCTATAAAATCAACTTAATCACATTTTATTAAACCAAATCAATTCACAAACATGGGAATGAGTTAGGATCAGCAAACTTTCCTTCATTTCATTAAATTAAATTGAAACATCAAGTTAAAAGTGACATAAGAAATTTTGGTTTGCTTGAAATGTTTTATTTAGTATGATTGTGCTTAGGAATTAATTTAGTTGAATGAACTTATGTGCTTATGTTCAAGTATTCCTTTTCAATCATGCTAAATATTGTATGTTATATGAAATCATGCATTCATGTCTTCCAAAAATAAATTAAATGAAATTTTCTTTATGTTAAGCTTGCATGTGTTGAATTAAATTTATAATATGTGTGACTATTATCACTGTTAAATAAAAGTTATTTTCAAAAGTTTATAAGTCAACTATAATACTTGGATAATTATAAATATCTACAAGCTTGCATGTGTTTATGGCTTAAAACATGTGATATAGAGTTCTCTTTCTTTAGTCTATATGGATTTACATAAAGTTTGAGTGTTAACAAGTGTATAGCCTATTTGAAAAGGACACAACATTTATTTGAATTCATTCCAATGTATTTCTATGTTAGAATTTAGATAAAATTTTAGCTCACATGTATAAATAATTCAATTGAAAGAAATACAACTTTTGCATGATTTTTCATTCTTATAGTCATTTGTATATTCATGTGTATTCGAGAATAGTGGGTATATCTAGTCTAGATATTCCGGGGACGTAAGGCTTTAAGTAGCCCCAAGGAGGTCTTTACCTCACTCCCCTGGTTTAACAATGGCAAAGTACTTGCTTAAAACTTTTATACACTTGTATGTGCATTTAGCTAATGAATGAAAATCTCCTTTTTCAGCTTTAACTCACATGTATAAATAATTCAATTGAAAGAAATACAACTTTTGCATGATTTTTCATTCTTATAGTCATTTGTACATTCATATGTATTCGAGAATAGTGGGTATATCTAGTCTAGATATTCTGGGGATGTAAGGCTTTAAGTAGCCCCAATGAGGTCTTTACCTCACTCCCCTGGTTTAACAATAGCAAAGTACTTGCTTAAAACTTTTATACACTTGTATGTGCATTTAGCTAATGAATGAAAATCTTCTTTTTTAGCTTTAGCTCACATGTATAAATAATTTAATTGAAAGAAATACAACTTTTGCATGATTTTTCATTCTTGTAGTTATTTATACATTCATGTGTATTTAAGACTAGTGGGTATATCTAGTATGGATATTCCGGGGATATAAGGCTTTAAGTAGCCCCAAGGAGGTTTTTACCTCATTCTCCTAGTTTAACAATCGCGAAGTATCCACTTAAAACTTTTATACACTTGTATGTGCATTTAACTAATGAATGAAAATCTCCTCTTAATTGAAAGAAATACAATTTTTTGTATAATTTTCCATTCTTGTAGTCATTTGTACATTCATGCATATTTAAGAATAGTGGGTATATCTAGTCTCGACATTCCCGAGATGCAAGACTTTAAGTAGCCCCAAGGAGGTCTTTACCTCATTCCCCTGGTTTAATAATGGCGAAGTATCTACTTAAAACTTTTATACACTTGTATGTCCATTTAGATAATGAATTAAAATCTATTTTAAAGTGTGCTAAAAGAAACATGTTGCATGTATAGTTCTACTTAGAATTAAGTCATACACATGCTACATGTGATGGAAAGGAATAACTTGATATATGTCATATGATAGTAGTCCAGTTAAGTTAATCTTAAGATACCTTTCATGTTGAATATGATCATTTAAAGTGAACCTAAACTTAGAATTAATTTAAAATGTGTAATAAGCCATTCACTAAAGAAAAGTAAATCAAATTAACATGCTTAAAAAGTGGCTTAGGGTAGGGATGAAAGAGAGCAATTCTCTTTCCTCTCTTTATAACACTTAGTTATTAAGTGTAGGTCACATGAAACTAAATAAAACACAAATTAAAATTCTAAATCAATTAAATAACTTGATGTGAAATCATCCTTTATGGTTAAATTGAATTCCTTTCACACTTAGAAAAATATAACTCTAATGCTTAGCAAGACATACCATATAAGCCTTAACATACACACTAGTAATAAGTCACTACTTTTAGCTTTATGTTAGGGCGGTGCTTGGTTTGATGTATATTTTATTTTGTGATGTAATATTTCAGACTAGATGTTAGGGTGTATGCCTCGTAGACTGGATGGTATGTTGTGATTAGCCTAATCATCTTTTTTACAGGAGATTGTGCTTAAGGGGTCACTTAAAAATAAATATAAATGCTCTCTTTACAGGTTGCTTAATCCTCCAAGCATAATTCAAGTTAGGGCAAGTGGGCTTGATTACCTATATGTAAGGTGCTAAGCCCAAATTATAAATATAACTGCTTGGGTTATATGTATGTTTAGCTAATACTTATTTTACAGGTGTAGTTAGATTTACTTTTCCTATTTTTAATATAATTTTATAATTAAAAATTAGGATTAGTGTTATGGGGAATAAGGATGAGCATTGGCTAGAAGGCTTTGTCCTTAGAGGCAATATGATGCCTTTGAAGTGGAGTAAATCAAATCAAATGGAGACATGAGGATGAAGACATAAAGAATGAAGGATGAAGACCCCCCATAGCATTCATTCATTATAAATTATAATTATTATTTTATAATTTCGGTTGTATAATGGTAGAGCTCGGCTACCCATTTTCTCTTTTCGGGTTATACGGTGGTACCCGACCGCATCAGCCTTTTATTCTTTCATGATAGTTATATAAATTGGTTAATGATTTGTTTAAAATGTGTACTATAAATGGCATGATTTTCGTAGTTTCTTAAATGATTGATGTTTGAATGTGTGGCCTGGTTTCAATTAGGCACTTAGAGAAAAATAAATCTTCTACCCAACTACAACTCATAATTAAATTTTTAAATAACTTATAACCTCACATAAAGCCTAGGTGTTAAATTAAGATAATTAAAATATTTAGCAACCCTTTAATTGAATGTTGTATGTTTAACACCATATATATTATCTTGATCACTCTTGTAAAATGAGGGCCTCCATCCTTGCACATATGGGAACCGCTTGACCTGTGAGAGTAACTCCTACTGATGGAGCTTCACCCTCTTCTCTCTTGATTTGACCCATAACTCATTTTAACATGCATTTAGGGATACAAAAATCCTATGACCTTTATCAAAATGAAGTGTTAAAAATCAAATAAAAATTGAAAATATTTGCATTTATAGATTAAGTCATTACTCATATCACTCATGCTCTAATCTCTTAGAGAGTGGGTTTAAGGACTTTAGTCTCTTCCTAAATAATAAGTATCATAGCTATCTTGCAACTCATAAGACTTGTATGGATTTAAAGCATATGAGGAGTTAGCTGGCTGTCACTCTAGGTGATTGTAAGCCGAGTAGTCGAGTCATTTATCCTCTCTTGTGGAGGTAAACCATATATCCATCTTCGATTAGACTTAGGTTGTGCTTTGGCTTATGCCAAATATCCTTAGATCTAGGATCCGAGGCTGTTGTTTCATTCGGGCTACTAGCATAAATTCTCACCTCTTGGGCATTTATACAACCTTGTGTTGGTGGATTATAAGCCCTGGTAATCTAATAAAATTTCAATCCAAACAAAATAAATCCCTTCAACTTCAAATATGTAAAGCTTAATTATAAGATAGATTGGAATGCTCACTAGACTTCCTAGTATCATGAGCATTCCCTACTCATCTCTTTTGGTTTCCAAAATAAGTCTCTCCATTTGATCTATCCCATTTGGATTTCCAAACATAACCAATCCTTTGATAATCTTAACCTTGAAATCTTTGGAGACCCTAATTATCTACTTTAATCAAGAGTATTATTAAGGAATTCACATTCCATATGATGCAATTAAACACATACTTTATTTTTCCATGTAAAGTAGGGGAAAAATCTATTTAAGACCCATCATCTTGAAGTCCTTAGTGATTAGGTCCATTATATGGTGATTTATATCTTTTGAGATAGTGCACCATTCTTAATATCACGATCACTTAATAAGTATTCCAAGATCTGGTGTCTCGCATCTCATAAATAAACACCATAAGAATTAAATATATTTTACTAAAATAAATTATTTACAATTAAAGGCATATAACATTGGTAGAGAAAAATATAATGAGCCCTTATCTTACTAGTATAAGAGGGAAAAACTTATGGAGAAATATATAATTGAGGTAAACAACATCATTTAGTTCTAAAAAAGGTTGTTGAGACGATCATCTTCAACTTGTAGAGCTAAGAGACTATGACAAGTTCAAAGAACATTGAAATACAATTAAAGGTATAATTGAGTCAAGTCAACTCGCAAACTAAACCTAACTCTGCTTGTTAATGAGCTCACAAGTCAAATTTGTCGAGACATGAGCTCGAGCTCAAGCTTCGCTTATTACTCATTTGTTAATACAATTTAATCTCGAACTTAATATGACTTAAGACGGTTACTTGTTTAACTACTATAATATAATATAAGAAAATTTTGAAATTTTAGTTTAAAATCATGTAAGATCTCTCCCAATCGGCTTAATCTTCCAACCCTAAATCTAAAGGCTTTGATGAAATACTATATTCCCAGACATGATAGTCTCATGAACTTTTCACTTCAAACACATCACTAGTTTAGCTGATGTCTTCTCCAACGAGCTCCCATCGTGACATTTTTACTTCTCTAGTAACCTACCCATCATTAATGCCTTCTTTAGTGACCAACCGTCACCATCAATGTCTTCTCCAATAAGATCCCATCTTCTCTAGGGACTTGTCATCACTGTCAATGCCATCTCAAATGGCGTACCATCATCATCAATGCATTTTCTAATGAGCTCTCGTCACAATGCCTTCTTTCGCAATAAGTCATCACTAATAATACTTTCTCATGCGATCTCATGAGCTCAAGATTGAACCCATTATATTTAAGTCAAGTTGAGCTCGAGTTTGTCTTATGAGCTTGACTAGAGCATAAGCTTGAATTTTAGCCTATCATTAAGCATATGAACTATGATCGAATTAGCTTGAGCTCAATTTGTTTCATTCACACTCCTAGATATGCTCATCATCTAGGACATTTATATAAGTTCATTAGAGATGTAAAGATCTTTTTATGAGATTGCTATAATATACTTGAAAGTGACAATTTTAAGAAAGCAAGATTGTGATGCCTATATGAAGGCGTTCACTTGACAGGTGAGGTTGTGCATAATTGATAATGTCAAACATTTGAATTATTGATTTAAAAATTAAATTGAAATAAAATAATGGATTACAAAAGACTTGGAATTGATTGTTATTGTACATCTACATCCTTGAAATCAGCCAACATTTCTGAAAATTTAGTCAGTCCACGTGACTTTACCGACCTTCAAAGCTGTCAAAATTGCTGCATTTTGGCTAATTATGGAGAAACTATTGCTGTTTATTGTTTTATTATTATTTTTTTTTATGAACTGTTCTCCTACTTGTCCCTTATTTTTGGCTATTGCAGATCCAGCAAGACAAGGGGTCCCGCCGCATGGTTTCTCTTACTGCATTCCACGTGGCACGTTGTTATGTGATACCAAAAAATCGATGGGAAAACATATATGTGAATAGGTCAAAGGAGAATGTTTATTATATATTTTCCACCGTCACATTATGTTGTGGGATTATACAGTTTTTATAATTATAAAAGTTGAGTATTTATATTTCTATAGGGTGATCCAATGATAAGGAGATTATTTTGTATGGGTTAGCTGCACAAGGTGCATGATTAAGTGATATTAGTAGATTATTAATTAGTGAATAGTCCTTTCAATTATCTACGGGTCATTTGAGGTTAATTTTATTTTTAAATTTTATTTTATTTATACATTAATTTAAAATAAGATATATATGATAATGATAGTTGATTTTAAAAATATTCAAAATATTTTAAAATATTTTAAATATTTTTAAAAATAATATACAATTTAAAATAAAAAATTCAAAATTGTTCCCAAATAGGCTAAAAAGTAAATTGATCAATTTCATTTCATTATTCACATGCAACATTTCTAACAAGAAGAGCTTCCATAAATTCATAGGAAAACAACTCATGTACAATGGCACCTCCAACACTATAATTTATCTTGTCAGACTTCATGGTAAATTATACTACTTTTCATTCACATGATTATTTTAAATGGAAAACACATTTAGCAGTTTCCAATCCACCAAATATATTCGAACTTCACATGCATATATCAGCACACAAAAAACATGAAAGCAGTAGACTATATGAATGATATGAATTGACAATTAACTACTACATCCTTACCTGCAAAGGAAATTGGAACACCTTCCATTCATGGAAGAAGTTCATATTCCAAACATATCAGCAGCATCGTTGAAGGTTCCCCCAAGCAAGAACAATAAACCTCCACCATGTACCCTTCCCTCAGGGATAACAATCTGAGAGCTCATTCTTTGGTTGTTCTGACCATCCTCTCCACCCGCACTCGATGATGAGGCGGTCTTCATAGACAGAGGAACCAGCACCTGTGGAGGTAATAACTGCTGCTGCTGCTGCCTCCTCCTTGGCCTTTCCACAGAGTCTAAAATGGTGGTTATGTCTGAAGCAGAGTTGTCATTATCAGTGCTGTTTCCAACAGTCGTCACAACTCCTTCGAAGAGCCCTGTTCGAATCAAGCCGCCACCTTCTCGAGTATGCAAAGCAGCCATGTTGCTGTGCACCGTGCACAATCCACTCTTCCCCCTAGCGAACTTCTCGCATGCTTGATGCCACGTGCATCGCTTGCCTCCCCCATGAGCCTTGCAGAAATCCGTGCTTCCTTGCGCACTCTTTGCGCATTCCTCAAACCTACACCTCTTACCACCACCATGCCTCACACAGCAATCGGTGCGCCCGCGAGCGCTCCTGGTGCACCCGGGCACAACACATCGCTTCCCCCCTCCATGAGCTACACAATAGTTTGTGCCTCCGTGGACACTCTTCGGGCAAACTCCACCACCTTCAAAAAGACATCGCTTTCCTCCACCATGACTCTTGCAGAGAAGCGTGCTTCCTTCCGCTCCCTTGGTGCATCCCTCAAATACACACCGCCTGCCACCTCCATGGGCCTTGCAGTAGACCGTGCTCCCCTGAGCACCCTTGGTGCATCCAGCATATTGGCACCGTCGGCCGCCTCCATGGGAAATGCAAAGTCCAGCTTGGCCCTCAGCACTCCTATTGCAGCCATCAGCAGTGCAGCGTTTACCCCCGCCATGTTTTATGCATAAACCAGACTTGCCACGGGCAGCCTTTGCGCACCCATGATTGTCACATCGTCGCCCACCTCCATGAGCAATGCAGTAGTCAGTCTTGCTGTCAGCACTCTTAGTGCATCCAAGCTTCTGGCATCGCTTTCCTCCACCGTGAGCTTTGCAGAAAACAGTCCTACTCTCTGCACCTTTGCCGCACCCAGGTTTTTGGCACCTCTGCCCTCCACCATGGGCAATGCACAACCCAGATGCTCCTCTGGCTCCCTTTGCGCATCCATTGAATCTGCATTTCTTCAAGTGATGGATGTGAAATTGAGAATTAAATACAGTAGAATGGGATGTTGTCCCTGCTGAAGAATTAGTGATAGTCGAAGGATCAGAGCAGAAGCTACATAGATGCCTATGATCTTCATCATGGAACATTTTGCAGGTCTCTGGTTGACTATCCTTTGCTTCAGAGCCCTCCAATCTTGGGGCAAACAGAAGACCAGGAATATAACCGCCTGAGCTCCGCTTCGCAGATGTTGATCCTTCATCAACAACTGTAATGGGAGTTCTTTCAAAAGAAGGTTGCAATACAGTACCACATGAGAGCCCAAGTTCCAGCAACTCAGAATCAGTTCCAGATCGCAAGCTACAGTCTGAATGAGAAGCAGATTCTTTAATTTTACCGAGGGCAGACTGAAAACTATTGAGATTGCAGGATGTTGGTGTAGAACCCAATCCCAGGGCTAAATGGCATCCATCACCCTGCAAATGAGGGTCAGAACCGCTCTTTGAATACTCTGGTAGGTTTTTCTTGCTCATCCCATATCCAAGGCAATCTAGGCGCAATGTGGTGTCGCTGCAGCTCTTCATGGGATTGTGTCTTAACTCCATATACAGATGATCTTGCAATTCTTTGCTAAATAGCATCATGTTTGACATGATGAGATCCTTATTATATCAGCTGGATAAAAGATGGTGGTGATTCGCATTCATGAAGATCCAAAGGATTTTTGCTGCTTCCAAATCCAATGCAGCATCCTTAATTGTCTGCTTCTGAGTAGATAAAATGGAAATACAAATGAAAATGTAACCTTGAATCTCCACCGCTGACAAATCCAGATGTATCTGTCCTGTCCATCGCTAACCAATGGTGATGGCTTCCAAAAGTACTTTATAGCATTCTAGGACAACAAAGAATAATGAAGACGCTCAATACAATAAATTTACACATCCCTTGCAAGTCCTTTCCATTTGCAATTCCAGACTTCGTGGTAAACATCAATTCTACAAATAAAGCAAATAATCAATAAGAACGGTCTGTGAACTGAATACTCTCGCATGGAACAAAATGAGGAAAACCATATGCGTCTTTTGCAACATAATGAAATCAAGATTCCCTGCTTATGGTGCTCAGATCTAGCACTAGGTTGTGCTGGATGAGCAAGCAGGCAATTATTGCAGAGCATGTGCTATAAGGGACAAAAGCGGTTTAAAGTGAAGATAGTGCACTGTACTTTCTGCCAACAAAAGTAACTTTGTTCAGGGTATTTAAACCCTAGCCAACTCTTTGAAACACTCAAGAAAGTAGCACATGAACTATTATGCACTGTCAGATCAGTTCACCATTTACGATCACGTGAAATTCCATTAGCACCACCATTGTATAAAAGCCACGAAGGCGAAAAATAAAAAATGTTGTTCGTGTAACTTTCCAATATGGACATTTGATAAATAAACTGTCATTGTCCCCGTTAATCAGTTGATAATGGAATATCCATCAACCATAAGTCTTTAGAAAAACTATTAGCAGCAAAGAAATTCATAATTAAAACTCTCATATTTAAATTGATGTCATGGATGGTAACTCACGTAGCAAGAAGTGTTCAAGAGGTGTCCAAATGTAATATATCCATTATACTGGTGCCTATGAGATCGGAATGTGTTCTCATGAGTCAAGTGTTTAGATTACCATAGAGAGTTTGGTTTACTACTACAAGTTGTTTGGTTTCAGCTCTCATTGAATTCCCTACTTTTTTTTTTTTTTGATTCCTTGTTTGTGCACATGTTCCATCTTCTATTATCATACTAATTACCGCATATTTTGGTTCACGATTTGACATGCCACTGATTGGGACCATCTTCAAGCTTCTTTGTAACGTGCAGCTGTTTATTGTTCAATATTCAAAAGCTTTGAGAGTTGATATTCTGATCCCTTATTCTCCTAGTTTTGGCACAATAGCTAGGATTCACCTATTGTTTCCATGTATCATCAATTATGGCATCATAACAATCAATGACCAAATATTGCTTAGCATTTACAGGAAATTTGGTTTTTAAATTGGAAACATACTATTTTAATTGGACATAGAAGTTTTAAAAGCTTGCAGTTTTAGGCTAGATCTTAAGAGGATTATAAGAAGTTATTATTTTTGAATTTTTTGGATCATAAATAAGACCGTATATATGCTGGCCTAAAATATAAAAATAAAAACTGATATCCATCATTTGTTGAATATAGGCATCAATTGCATGCAAATTTTAAGCATTGTTAACAAAAGGTGAATATAATGCCTTTCAAGGAATGATAGGTTTACTATTCTTGTAACTAAGAGATATTTGCCTTGTGATTATTTTGTTGTCACTATAAATTTTATCAACAACAACAACAACAAGCCTTTATCCCATAAAGTGGGATCGGCTACATGAATCTTTCGTCTCCATTGTGTCCTATTATGTGTCAAATTCTCATTTAATTCAAGTATACTAAAGTCATTTTTATATATCTTAACAAAGCATTTTTAGGTCTACCTCTACCTTTCTTAACATAAGGCAAATTTAATGCATCTACTCTCCTAACTGGGTTATCAGACAACCGATGCTTTATGTGGCCAAAGCATCTAAGGCGATTCCCTCTAATCTTACTGCCACTGGAGCTACTCCAACTTTTTTCCCGAACATACTCAATTCACATTTTATCCCTAAGAGTAAAGTCACTCATCCACCTAAGCATCCTCATCTCTACAACACTTAACTTAGTCTTTTATTAGCCAGCATTCTGCACCATAAATCATTGCAAGTCTTACCACCATCTTATAAAATTTTCCTTAAGTTTAAGAGGTACTTTTCTATCACACAATGTAGGATACATTCCTCCACTTCAACCATCCAACTTGAATTCTACTAATAACATCTCCATCTATTTCACCATCATTTTGAACAATAGAGCCTAAATATCTGAATCGTTCACTCTTTTTAATGACTTGTTTACCTAATATCACAACACTACCACTAGAACTTCTAAAACTAAAATTATACTCAATGTATTCATTTTGAGATCTACTTAAACGAAAACCTTTAGACTCTAAGGTTGACCTCCATAATTCAAGTTTCTCTTGGACTCCCTCTCTAGTCTTATCAACAAGAAGAATGTCATCAACAAAAAGCATACACCAAGGTACTCTTTTTAATGACTTGTTCACCTAATGTCACTATAAATTTTATCGAAGGTCTCAAATAAAAAATTATAAATGAAGTTATAATCCATAAAAATAAGTTATAATCCATCAAAAATGCAACTTTGAGGCTTTATCTAGATCAGTAAATAATGAGAGATATTATGATCATTTTGTTATGCTATCATACGTATAATTGAAGTTCGAAAAGAGATTCATATATAATCATATATAAACAAAATTGATCATATGTGAGCCAAAATATGAACTAGGACCTCAATGTATTTTGATTTTGAGTTCGAGCTCTATGTATGTTAAATCTCATCTTGAATGTGAACTTAAACTTAGAAATTAGGTTTATCTTTGAATTTGATCTTAAACTTCTACAAGACACTGATTATAATCCTAAATGTGAATCTAAACAAATAACGTCTATTGTAGTTGATGAAACAATTAAGTTAATAAAATAATTTGAGATTTTGTTCAAGATTATTGATTTCTAAACTTACGAAGTCATAAACAAGATATTAGTTATAAGGTGAAATTGCTCAACTAGATCTTTAAAATTCCATCTCTCTAGAAAAATCTAAAAATGAATAAATAATCATCATTAATACTTAAGTCATTTGAGATAGCTTTCTTTAAGGATAAAGCTTGTCCAAACAAGTATAACATATTTATGTGATTTCTATGCTTCCAATTTTCTTTACCATATCATCACCTAGGAATAGATTATAAATCATACTAGCATCTATATTTATGACACATGTTGGCGTTTTAGTATTTTTCATTACTTGCTTTGTATTTACCTTTTCATAATAATATTTACAGAAATTAATTATTAAAAATGACAATTATAAGCATATCGTTGATGCGAATAAAAGATATGTAACATTCAAACCTAAAATAAAGATGCATCTAATCATGAATGGCTTTCTATAGAATCCTTTAAGAAATTAACTACAAAAAAGATGATTTCATAAAATCATACAAAGCATTGGGGTAAATACTTATAAATTTAAAAAATTAATACTGCTCTAGCATGAGTTTTTTATGCTTTAGGATGAGATACCTACCTGTGATGATTAAGTATTACATCAGAAGAAGTACTATAAGAGTGTCTAGATTTAATTGACAAATATCAAATATTTAATTCATTAGCATCAATTTTTTTTCAAGCCAAACAAAATGATGCAAATCTAAGATATTGGGAACACAAACCACATGCAAAGATATTACTTTAGTTGTAGCTATATTTTCTTTTTCTACTTTATTTTTTAATGTAACTTGCTTATGAGAATATGACATATTCTCTAATGTTAACATTATCTTAGGGGTTGATTTACTACAAGTTGTTTAGCCTCGACTCTTATAGGATTCCCTAATGCAATTGCGTTTGATCCCATGTCTCCACACCTATTCCATCCTTTTACTTCATTTTATTTTTTGTTAGTTTAGGATCCGGTCTCATATATCATTAATTGGGATCCTTTTCATGTTCTTTGTTTTAGCAAACAATCGTTTTACTATTTCCTTAGCTATTGTCATTAGGTGTTATTACTTTGTTTCATTATCCTCCTAATTATGTCATTGTAGTTGGGATTTGACTATTTGATTCTCTTTTATTCTTGATTATTGCAATGTAGCATGAATCTAAAATTGCATAGTATTAGAAGAAATAAAATTTCAAAATTGATGATATTACAATAATTAAATGAGTTCTCATAAATCAAGAAAAACACACAAATGCAGTAAAACATTGAAGGCAGCCATTACAACCTCATGTCTTTGACATCACCTAGCTCATCACAAATAATTAACTTACTAAAACAAATTTTATTTTAAAAAATAAGAAATTACTTGGTGTCATCACATGCATCTACTACTCGAGTGCCAACGATGAAAGAGCAATCAAAATCTCTTGAATTTCAAATAAAAATATGTCAATTTTCTACAAACCTAAAAAATATAAATTCATCTAGAGGTAAAGAATAAATAAGTATATAAGTTAAATAATTGAAGCTAGAAGCCTAGAATTAACAAATCCAAGTATGTAGCCTGACAAAAAATATTTTTAATCTCAAACACCTTTTATACTATATGTTGCAATGGCTTCTCCTAGCATCATATAGAAGGAAAACAACCAAAAATTTCTCATCAAATCATAATCACCATCAAAAAAAAGTACAGTGGATAAAAATAAAAAAAGCATAAAATAAACCTATTTAAGTAGGCTACATTTTCAGAATCTTCAAGCCAACTTGAATTTAACTTGAACTTCATGGAAACCACCTTCAACTGAAGAGTTTCCTCCCCTACACTAAGGCAATACCTTAAGTCATAATATAGACTCCTCTAAAGAGAAAAAAATTCCTTAGACCAAAGGTAGATTTTTCAAATATGATAGCTATGTTAATGAAGATACAACAAAACCACTTTAATTATTTATTTACTCTTTTTTCTATACTAATCCATGCCATGTTCAAGGTCGCATGTTGTGTACTTAACCAGGTTAGACTCAATATGGAAGCTCATCTTGATCTTTATCACTTCTAACTAGCTGTTAAGTCGCATCATGTTGTTTTACTTTTTCAAAAAATGATCTTATTTTTCCTATTATATGAGCACCATACAAAAAAAGTAAATCAACTAATTATGTTAGATTTAAATCAAGGACATGGCCTTACTCATTATTTTATTTAGTTAAACATTGAAAAAAATTGATTTTAAGACATAAGCTTATGAAACATTAGATCAAATGACTAATTTAGCATTCAACTAGCTGAAATTAACCAATGAATTTTCTTCTCATACCTTCGGGTTAAAGTGCTAGATGCATAGAAATGTGTAGATAATTTTCTCACCATATCACAAAAATAAAATCTAACATAAATGTATTTTATGTGTTTACCAAGCATTCCTAAAAACTCTATCCAACCTTTGCATGTATGTTAACTATCACCTAATGTCACCTACTTAGTATCTACAAGTTTGGTACTAATCACTCATTCTTCCCCATCATTTAGCTAGTTGGAGAGGCTGAGGTCAAATAATTGGCTGCTATAGCAATAAGGGGTTGATAGTAATCGTCGCCAATAAATTAGAAGATTTCATTATTGCATGGTCAATAATAAGCACTGAAAGATGTGCCATATAATTATCTTTAGACTATATGAATAGTTTGTGCATATGTGAACATAAGCGGATCTCACCTAACCATATTAACTCTTTTGAGTCCTTTTTTTAGCGTTTTCCTTGCAGATTACTTTAAATTCGATTATTTTTTTATTCTTGAGATATTTGTTACATTCACAAGCACACTTTTCCCCAACAAGATGGTCATAGAAAATCCTATCAAGTTATTTATAAAATATTGAAGATATGCAAGAATCAAATAATTGATTCATCACTTAACGCAACTTAAAGCACAAAATTCAGACACAGAAGAAATCTAATGAGGAAATCATAATGTAAGATCCATCTAATAAGTTAGGTGAAAAGACTAAATGACTCTATGGAAAAAGCTGAAGGAAAATCAAGATGCCTTGATGAAATCAGCTATAGATTCTTCACTTCCTACTTCATCTAATTGCTATAGAGGAAAGTGGTGTAGATATGTACAAGGAGGGATTTAAAAAGGAATTAAGAAAAACAAAAACATACAATAAAACAACCAACATAATCACTGGTGAATGAAAAGTAAGAGTTTAAAAGGCTATAATAAATTTAGCAGGAATTCACATCCACGATATTACAATTCAGTTTTCTCTTCCAGCTCAGTTGGCATCCGAATCTTAGATATACTGGCTACTCATCGAGGTCATCTATGTAATCCAAATATAATCAATTGCAGATTCCATTTCAAAAGGCAACATAATATTGTCTAGAATCATTTTCAAGGGCAACCAAACAGCCCTTAACTTTCATAAATGTAAAAAAGCCGAAGGAACCACCTTGTCTCTTCGCCATCTAATTACCTCAGTTTCCTTAAAGAAGATGAGAAGTGATAGAAAAGAACAAATTTCAGCTCAACACAGAACACCATTATAAATCAATGTTAAATCATCTGCAAATGAGAAAATTAAAGGAACAAACCATCGAAAAAAGCCAGCTAACGAAAGGCTTCAAAATAGAAAAAAAAATGAAGAAAACAAAAGACCAAATTCGACCCCTTTCAAAATCGAAACATCAAGTTCTCTTTGATTTTTGGTTAATTAATCACAACACAATGCCAAATAACCTAAAATCAATAACCGAACATAGTTGAGAAAACATGGTATTGACTAACGTAACAGCGGCAAATCGAAATCAAACAAAACCTAGAAAGTGAGTAAAAAATGATCGGATTTCAGAATTCAAAACAAAATATTTCAAAGATCAAACAACAGAGTGAGTGAGAGAATAAGAGAGCACCTGAAGAGCAAAGGATGGAAAAGATCTCAGCTTCCTCGCGCAAAGTAAACTGGAGAAGGATGAAAGCAGATGTGAAGAAGGAAGCGCAGGGAATGAATGGGTGGCGATTTATATACAAATTATGAGAGATTTAGATTATGTAAAATAAGCCGGGAATTAAAAAATAAAAAATAAAGGAATGCCTATGACTTCTTTCGAGCATGTAAAACAATATTTAAGAATTTAAAAGTGTAAAAAAATGGATGTATTATTAGAGAGATGACGTCATAACGGAGACGCAGAACGCCGTTATGAGTTGAGAAGCTTGGCTGGACGGCAGCCCGCCGGTCCCCCAAGCTGACATGAAATTTTTTATTATTATATAAAGTATTCTAATAAATTAAAAGTTATGAAAATGGAAAAGTAAAATTGAGACATCAAATAAATTATATTGGCAACGAAGTATCTAAAGTTATATTTTTTAAGAATATAATTATTTTATTTAAATTATAAGTTATTTAATTTAATCAAATAAATTATATTTATCTTAGAATTCCAAAATTACAATACAGAAGCATTCTCAAACAAAATGAACATTTCAAGCATAAATCTCATTGTAAGTTTTAAATTAAAAACTTCTAAAATTTAATTCATAGTTATTCAAATTATGATTATAATAAACTTATAGTCGAAATGAACATTTCAAAGTATCAAATCAAATAACACTATAAGAGTTTTGATCAAAGTCCAAATGAGCTTAAATCAAATTTTGAAATATAATTATTGCATGCTAGAAAACTAGTTGTGGTAGAGTGAAAGTTTACGTCTTAGGCTTATTTGTGAAATCCAATACACACAGATATTTAAAGAGTGAACAAGAAAACTCCAGAAATTTTAACTAAAACCGAAAGAAAAAATCACGGACTCCCAAGAAAAAAAAAAACTTTCACTATATATTTATTTTGGAGTATAAGTTTTCCTCGATAACGGATTACAATTGTATAGAAGGGCTAACAACAGGAATCCCAAAATCGACAACACATATATATACGCTCAGCCAGAATAGTTGAGTGATATGAATAAATATGGGGAACCACTAACGAAGGTGGGTGATGAGATCGACGAGATTGACGAAGGCAGGACCGGGATGGTACGATCGGTGCAGGTGGTTGACAACCAGTGGCAAACGACAGGCTTGGAGGATTTTCAAGCTTTAGAGTTCTCCTCTCTTTGGCCTCATACGGGAATGAGGGGCTATTATTGGAGGAGTGGCGTCTCAGAATACATGCAAAATCTGAACCACTCATCTCCATCGGACAGCTCATGATGATTCCCTTGATCATATGATGCATTTTATATATGTGAATGCTCAAATGAAGTCAAAATTATGAGATGTTAGATCCAGCCAGACGCCGATTTGACTATAAACACTCAATGTTTGAGAGTTATTTAGAGATTTAATTGACATCCAGTTTCCGATATTTTAAGTGCTTGATCGACTAGTTTCAACTGGATCGCTTGCTTTTAACATCAAGAGTGCTCGACCGAGTATTCTAAGTGTCATATCAAAAATTTAAAAAAAAAGTGATGCAGGGCATCATCGTCACCGTCATCGACGTCATCATCATAAAGCTTAAATCCATGATTGGGCCTTTTGTTATAATTTAAGTTTTGTATTATTGGGCTTTTATTTTTGTATGTTTTGAGCTTATATGTATTGGGCTACTCTTATGTTATGGCCCATGAGAGAGTAGTATGACACTTGGGTAGGTATGGAATGAGTGGTTTGATAATGGTGTTAGTTTGGTAAGAGTGGTGATAGGTAGTGGTTTAGTTTGAGTTTGGAGTTAGGTTTGAGTATTCTTAACTCTCTTTCAATCCTATAAATAGGAGACTCTTGTAATGCTTGGTACTTGAATTTGGAATGAAAGTTATCTTCTTAAATTTCTTTTACTATTCTTTTGTGTGATTTCCCTCGAGTGATCTGACTACTTGAGTGTGAATTCACAACCCTGAGAAGGACTTAAGGAAGGAACGCGATCTCCACAATGACCTGACCGCTTGTAGAGGTCGATTTCAACTTATCCCCGCTTCGTTGTTGGTTATTTTAAATCTGCTACATGTTAGATCGTTCATAACTTTTCAGTTATTTCTTTGTACTTATAAGATTCAGGTCTCTAGTGTGGTTGACATAACTTTAACTAAGATTTTTTCAACTTCACTAAATTCATAATATTGTGAATGTGCTCAATAGTAGTGTGCATTTATCATTACTCTTGTGAGAATTTAAGAATTATCGATAATAAATATCATATCATAAAAGCACCATTGTCCTACATCATATTTGGTATCGAGCAAGTATGTTTCTTTGGGAACATCTTGTTTAGTATTGAGTTTTATTTTGCATTAGAGTAATTTTGCAATTCATTATTAAAAAAAATCATATAAAATTTTTATCTAATTAGAGCATTTACTTACTTTTAATCGTGTCTTTGATTTCATTACATTGTATTTTAAAAAAAATTATTAATTAAGTATTTATTTATATTAATATTTTTAAAAGAATATCATCATGTCAACTCAGTGGTCTTAGATATCAAGATCAATCCTTAGATGAAAAACATGATTCCTATGAATTTTACTAAAAAATAGAAAGCTTACCCTTATGCACCAACAAACCTTTAATGAATTCCAAAAAAGATTTGAAGCTTAGAACAAAAAAGTTGGTAGGCTTACAACACATTCACCGTAAACTAACCCAACTTAGAACACCAACTTGAAGAGAGAGAAGGTCATCATGTTGATCCTGCTCTCTTCCTCTCTCACCCCATCCACATTCTCCTATTGCACCGCTATCGCCTCTAGAACAACTTCTTAATGAATTCACGAAGTTTGATGAGGTACTTCCTCACCCACCTCATCGAATAGGAAGACAATTAAGACGAGATGAAGGTTATGCTCATCGAACTCCTTAAGAGCATTATCCTCGACATTACGAAGAGTCATTACTTAATTTTGTTGCCCCATGACGTACACTTAGAGAACCTGATGATGATGTTATTCGTAGGGTTAAAATTGATCCACCTACTTTTGATGGTCGACTTGATCCTAAAATTTTCTTAGATTGGTTAGTAGACATGGACCAATATTTTGATTGGATGCCCATGTCAAGAGAAAAGTTCATTTTGCCGCATGAAACTAATTATGCTAAGACTTATTAATTAATCTCACACAAAATATCAACGATTAGGACAACCACCTATTGCTTCTTGGGATGAGATGAAAGAAATTTTAAAGCAAAAATATGTACCATTAAATTTTTATGATCAACTTATGGATGAAATGACTATGCTTAAACAAGAATCTTTAACTATTGTTGAGTATATGACACGGTTTGATGAATTGATGATCCGTTGTGATGTTAGAGAGGATCACCGATCTCTAGATTTTGATCCAGGTTACGAACGATATTCGTAATGAAATGATAACTCGAGAAATTTATTCTCTTGAGGATGCATTTCAGTGGCGACTCAAAGAACAATATCTTAGATCACAACCTTATAAGCGATTCACAACTTCATCTACAAATAACTCAATCGCGTGTTAACCCTCCTACTTTAGTAGTTCCTAAAGATGAAACAAAAGGAAAAGCTTTAGTGGGAACATCTAGCTCTAAGACTTCTAGCATTACTTATTTTATATGTGGTAAAATTGGTCACTATGCAAGTACTTGTCCTCGTCGAAACTTACACTTATATTATGAAAATGAGGACAAAATGAAAATAATGATAATCAAATTGCGGTTGACCCTTGTGAAAAAGCTAGTGATGAAGAAGTAGATGAATCTCATATAGCATTATGTGTGTTGTGTGTTAGCAATGAGCTAATAATTGATTGGAGGTGCACATCAATTTTCCACACTTATTTTAAGAGTGGTGAAAAGACATGTAAGTTAATCATTGATAGTGCGTGCATGAATGTTATTGCTACCTCTTTAGCTAGGATGAAGCTCACCCAGACCCACCCCTTATAAGGTTGCTTGGGTAGATAAGACCTCTTTCTATATCTCAACCATTTGTACCCATTCAATTAGGAGAATATAGTGATAAAATTTGGTGTGATGTTCTTCCGATGGATGTTGCTCATATACTTTTAGGTAGACCTTGGCTTTTGATATAGATGTCACAAATTATGGTGATCTAATACATATGCTTTTAATTTTCAAGGTAAGAGAATTGTCTTAAACCCATAAGCCTAAAAGAGGTCACTCCACTTCAACCCCAAAATTCTTCTCCACCCATAGAAAAGAAATCCTACATATTATTAATAAACGTCAATTTAGAGATTAATGGGAATATCATTTTTGCATTAGTTGTCCTAACCTCGAAAATTCAACCTTGTGTTAAATCATTCTCATCACGTGAACTTTTATTGGAATATCAAGATATTTGTCCTGAAGAACTTCTGAGTGAGCTTCCCCCATTAAGAAGTATCCAACATGCCATAGAGCTAATTCCTGGATTATCACTCCCAAATTTGTCACATTATCGTATGAACCCAAATGAACATGCAGAGCTAAAACAACAAGTTGATGATTTATTATCAAAAGGGTTTTATCGGAAAGTTTATCTCCATGCGTGCACGCTCTTCTTACCCCAAAGAAAGATGGTAGTTGGCGTATGTGTGTGATAGTCGTGCTATAAATAAAATTACTAAGTATAGGTTTCATACCTAGACTTGATGACATGTTAGATATGATGGGGATCAATAGTTTTCTAAAATTGATCTTAGAAGTGGATATCATCAAATTCAGTATGAGAGAAGGTGATGAATGGAAAACCGCATTCAAGATAAAAATGGTTTGTATGAATGGCTAGTAATGCCTTTTGGATTGATGCTCCAAGTACATTTATGCAGTGATGACTCATATCTTGCCATTTATTGGAAAATTTTAGTTGTGTACTTTGATGATATTTTAATTTTAGTCAAACTAAGAGATCATGAGAAACATTTACGACAAGTCTTTGAAGTGCTTCTGAAGAAAGACTATATGTTCACTTAAAAAATGCTCATTTGACATCTTTTAATCTTCTTAGGATTCATTATTTCTTGTGATGGCATCTCTGATCCAAAAAAATTAGGGTTATTCAAGAGTGGCCTACACCACAATTCATGATGTACGTAGTTTTCATGGGTTAGCCACATTTTATCGAAGGTTTATTCATGAATTTAGCACTATTATGGCGAACTCAATGTCTTAAAAAAGGAGACTTTGTTTGGACAAAGGTATGATGTATTCTAAAATTAAAGAACTTTTAACAAGTCCATTACATTTGCCAAATTTTGACAAAGTATTTGAGGTATCATGTGATGATTCGGAGTTGGTATTGGAGGTGTTCTTAAACAAGAAGGTCATCCCTATTCTTTAGTGAAAAATTAAATGAAGCGCATCAACGATATTCCACATATGATGAGTGTATGTCATCCAAACTTTACGTTATTGTGACATTATCTTCTTTCAGAGAATTTATACTTTATTCTGATCACGAAGCACTTAAATATCTAAACACCCAAAAGAAACTTAGTTCTCGTCATACGAAATGGATTCAATTTCTTCAAGAATATACGTTTATTCTTGAACATAAATTTGGTGTCGAGAACAAAATTGTGGATGCCTTAAGTAGAATATGTACATTATTAAATACTATGAGTGTGAAGGTTACTAGATTCGAAAAGGTTAAAGATGATTATCCTAATTGTAAAGATTTTCAATAAATTTTTGAATCTTTGAAATTTGATGTTTCAATTAATAGTCAGATTATCAAATCGAGATGGCTATCTCTTTGGCACACAACTATGTATCCCATTCATCACTTCAAATTTTCTTGTTGAGGAAATTCATTTTGAGGTGTATCGGTCATTTTGGTCTGATAAGACAATAGCTATGATGGAGAATAGGTTCTTTTGGCCTAGTCTTAAGAAAGATGCTCGTATCATTGCATTTTTGCCAAGTAGCAAAAGTGGAAAATAAAATTATGGTCTATACACACCTCCCAATCCCTCACAAACCTTGGGAAGATCTTAGTATGAACTTCATCTTAGGATTACCTCGCCTGTAACATTTTGACTCTATCCTAGTAGTTGTTGATTCTCTAAAATGGCACACTTCATTCCATGTTATAAGACATCGATGCCTCACATATAGCGACAATTTTCTTTTGTGAGATAGTTACATGGACTAAGACAATTGTGTCATCGTGATGTAAGATTTATGAGCTATTTTGGAAAACTTTATGGAAAAAGCTTGGCAAAAACTCTTATTTTCTGACTTACCTCAAAGATGGACAAACTAAAGTTGTTAGAAGCTTAGGAAATTTATTTAGGTGTCTAGTGACCGATCATACTACTAGTTGGGACCTGGTTCTTCCTACTTCGAGTTTGCTTATAATAGTTCAATTAATAGGTCAAGTATGAGTCCTTTTCATATTGTAACTGTTATGATCCAAGAAAACCAATTGATCTTGTTGAATTGCACATGTAACATATAGGTTTAGTGCATTTGCATCTTCATTTGCATAAAGCATGCATGATTTACATCGTGAAATTCAACAAAAACTTACTCGAGTTATGATAAATATAAAGCAATGTTGATACACATAGGCGATATGTAAAATTTAATGAGGAGATTTGGTTCTTGTTAAAGTTAGAGAGATTTCAACTAGAACTCTTAAGAAATTAACTCTCAAGAGATCTGGTCCTTATAAAGTTGTAAGAAAGATAAATGATAATGCTTATGAAATAGATCTTCTAATGAATGTTGAAATTTTTCTAATATTTAATGTATCAGATTTAACGTTGTACCATGGGCAAGCCACAGATGATACTATTCCCTCTACAAATAGTACTGACATACAGGTTCATACTTCATCACCGACTCTATACCATCTAAGATCACATCGCCGATCAAATTTTAGAAGACGATTATCATCACATCGATGGAGGCACTCAAAGATTTCTCGTTTGTTGGAAAGGTCTTTCTCCACTTGAAGATTCATGGCTTACATTTGATGAGTTGCATCAACTAGACTCACAATTATTACAAGAGTACTTGGATTTTCATTCTCCGTGAGGAGAATCCTTTAAAGTCGGATGCGGGGCATCATCGTCGCATCATCGGCGTAATCATCATAAAGCTTAAATCCATGATTGGGCCTTTTGTTATAATTTAAGTTATTATATATTATTGGGCTTTTATATTTTGTATGTCTTGAGCTTATATGTATTGGGCTATTCTTATGTCATGGCCCATGAGTCATTGTAGTAGGTATGACACTTTGGGTAGGTATGGAATGAGTGGTAGGTTTGATAATGGCGATAGGTTTGGTAGTAGGTGATAGTATGTGTAGTTATGATGGTGTTAGGTTTGAGTTTGGAGTTAGGTTTGAGTATTCTTAACTCTCTCTTGTAATGCTTGGTACTTGAATTTGGAATGAAAGTTATTTTCTTATATTTCTTTTACTATTCTTTTATGTGGTTTTCGGTGATCTGAGTGTGTGAGTTCACAACTCTTAGAAGGACTTCTAAGGAAGGAAGCAGATCTCCACAACACTGACTTGTTTGAGGTCGACTTCAACTTATCCGCTTGTTGGTTATTTTAAATCCTACAGTTAGATCGCTTCATAACTTTTGCTTATTTCTTTGCACTTATAAGATTCGTGTCTCTAGTGGTTGACATAACTTTAACTAAGATCTTTTCAACTTCAATTCATAATATTGTGAATGTATCAATAGTAGTGTGTATTTGTCATTACTCTTTGTGAGAATTTAAGAATTATCGGTGTAATAAATATCGTATCATAAAAAGCACCCTTGACCTACATCAAAAAGTATACACATTAGTTGAAGAACCAAATGATCTCCAAATTTTGTGTTCTTGCAACCAAAATGAATGTCTCGATAAGATAAATTCAATGCAAGCATGATCACTCAATTTTAATGTCATAAGTTAAATGTCTTATGATGAATGGTATCTAATCGAGGAAATCAACATAGGTTAATAGTATATGAATTATCTAAGAAATTTTGCTAAATTTATCAAAACATTATTTTAAAAAATTTAAAAATAATCCATCATTCATTACATAATTGCATCTTGATCTAAAATTAAGAATACTTGATATCTAGAGAATTGAAGAGTTTTGTACAAGGATCACCAACAACAATCACCTGACGTCACATTTTTTATATTATTCTATCTCTGCTTTTCAATCATCATCACCTAATCATCATTGCTTCATCATCATCATCATCATCATCATATCACTGTCATCCAATCATTGTCTCTTGACCACCATCATTTCCTCAGTTGTTTTTCCACCATCCTCCATAGCAATCATAGGTGATTAAATTAACACTCTATATTTTGTAATCTCCAATTAAATGAAAGAGAAAACTTCTATACTTTTACTTATATGGTTAACAAATTTAATTAGGCTAGGCCTCATGATTTTTTTTAAGCTTTCATATAAAAAATTTAAGTTTCTCGTCTAAATTGTATTTGTTCAATTTAGTATCATAAATATTATAACAAGCGTTAATGATATATTTTACAAATAGCTTTTACTAAAATATATATGTTAACATGCGTTAAAATAACATTGATGTTGCAATGTACTGATTTGAGCCAAATTGTAAGTCTTTGGCATTGTTTTATAAATGCATATTTAATAAATAAAGAAAGTAAACTTGGAACAATTCAATTAATTAGCCCAACTCCTATCTCACCACCTAATTAATGCAATGTGTCATCTTTTTAACTTGAATTTGTAACATAAAAAATGTTAGATGAAGAGAGTGAGAGATTTAAAGTAATCATGACAGAAAGATATTGAGAGAGATTTTAAGGAACAAGGACCATGCCATGAAGCAAATAAGAGAAGTGAAAAGGGGTGATAGATATTGAGAGAGAGAGAGAGAGAGAGAGAGAGAGAGAGAGAGAGAGAGAGAGAGAACGATATTTATAAAGAAAGAAAGATGTTTTGGGAGAAAGAAAATTGAGAACTTGAGTTGAGAAAGGATTTCTTTCATTCATTGACTTCTTCTTCTTATAGAATCTTAATTCAATTTATTTTTAAAGGACCATGGTAACTCATAGATTGTTGATTAATATTGAGATTTTGTTGAATACTAAAAAAAGTATTGTTCTCTGTTGACTTTAAAACTCTAAATACAATCCTTAATGAATGGCATTATATGAATTTAGGGTTTATACCCTACTTGTCACTTTAGAATGATACTTAGCCTTTACTTTTGCTTGAGATTAAATTATATATCATCAATCTATGTTTAACCTTGAATTTTATTTTTCTAATTAGTTATATGCATGATATTCTATAAAAAAATTGGATAGTTTGAGGATGTATTGAGATTTAGTTAGAATAAATAATAAAATTTAACTTTGACATTAAAATAAATTATTAAACATTTTTATTAGTATTTGCATAGATTTTATAACAACTAATTTTAAAGAGGTGTTAAGTATTTCTTGTATCTTGGGTCAATGTTATTTATGTTAATAAATGATTTTCTTATTTTAGTAAAGTATAGAATATGTATTAAAAGATTCATATAAATTATAAATTTAAAATCTATTAAAATTATTTTCATTAAAATTTTGATATGCAATATGTTACATGTATGTTTAACTTAAAAGCTATTTAAGGTGTGTAGAACATTATGTATAAATTAAATAATTAAATAATTATGATTAATAGTTAGAGTACCTCTTCTCTTTTTCAGTTGGCTAATTTTTACTTATTGAAAACTTAGCATATTTGTAAATAGTAAAAAAAAATTTCTCACTTAAGAAAAGTAACAAACACAAAATATTTAAATAGTTCGATCTTATGAACAAGAATTTGTATGTCAAGATTTTAGAGATTTGTAAGAGAATTATATTTAGAATACATTTATGAGAAAGTGAATATAATATATTAGAAAAGAGTAATAGACATACAAGTTATAGATTGTTCTGGTGACATACATCCACTACTGCCTGCGGGGTCGAATATATGCGGTGCTGCGCGCGGACGGAAGGACCGTTTGCACGCGGCGGGCGGGGCGGTCGGCGGTGGAGCGGTAGATTTTTAAATTTTATTTTCAATTAATGAATTAAAGATTATTTATTTATTTATTTATGGAGACTTGATCTCTCTCCGCATCAGCGCATGCCAAAATGACGATAGCAGGCACGCGCATGACACGTGTTGATTACTCATCGACTCTCCAGCTCGTAGTCGCGTGTTCGCCGCTGAAGCCCATTTGAAGCCAAATGACAAAAACAGACCCGCAAGAAGAAAACTAGTTACTCACCCTAAACCCTTAACGATCAAACCCATTATTATTTATCAACTATCCTCCTGCCCGTCATCCTTCATTATTTTTAACGGAGAGTGACCAATATTGTTTTTATTATTTAAGAAAAATACCAAATCGTATTTTATTATTTCACAAGAAAAATTGTCTTATATTATTCCAACGGTAGAAAATTATATGATAATATGTTAATTAAAAGTTAATTTATGGGTGATATATTACTTTAAAATTTATAAATCAAACACTAATATAATCAAGTTAAATACCAATGGACGAGTTCAACACTATAATCGACAAATGTTCAAATAAAATCAAAGCTCAAAAGTTATATACGAAAACTTGAATCAATAATCAAATTACTTAAATTGACGTCATTATAAATCGATAGATCAATCTAACTTTAAAGATCACTCAAATCAAGATCATTTGAATGAAATCACCAAAAAAATTATCTATGATCAAAGATTCAATATCAAGAAGATGTTTTGAGATCCACATTGACTAAAATATCTCTCTCAGAATCCTATAAATGGGACCTCATTCTTATCATGAGTGGGGAGGAGCTGGTGAAGGGAGAAAGGAGAGATAAGTCAAGTTATCACCAATGTACGAGTCATTATCATCAGACGCCACCAACAACGCATGTTTCAAATTTATCAGATATTGTTGTAACTGATGAAATTAATCAAGATTTCTTACATACAATCTTGTAATCTCGTTATCGATAAGATTTAAACTTTGCACTCCAAAGCAGATATATTGTGGAGCTTGTTTACTGGGCAAGGTCCCATGATTTTTTCTCATCTTTCTGGGATTTTTTCACGTAAAAATTATGGAGTTTCTTATTCTCTTTTCAACTATCTATGTATGTGCTAGATTTTCATACAAGTAAAGATGAGAAGTTTTATTCTACTACAAGTTTTAAGACGCTTGACAATCGATGTGAAATATTTCATTTACATCTTCACAATATACAATGATTTCATGAGAAAGACCATCTATATGATGGAGAAAATCTTACTTTGGAGGAACACAAAAATAATGAAGATTTATCACACTCCAATCCTTCAGCTTTTGTTGAAAACTGGGGGACAATTCTTAATCTCAAAAGATCATCCAAATCAATATTCTGGATATCTAATTGATTATCAATTCGAGAAGTAAGTCAATAATGGGGAGTAATTTCAACATTGACAAAAAATGAGATAGCTTTGCAAATTGTGATTATTCAATCATACTCATAAAAAAGGTAAAAATCAGGAGCAACTTTGATTACAACCTCAAACGGATGTTTCCACACAGGTTAATATCATCGAGTAATACTCTGACAAATAATCTCGGATGAATCAAAATGGTTAACCTCTTTCACACAGGTTAACGTCATACTTTGACAAAATAACCTCAGATGACAATTAAAACTATTGACCTCTACCACACAGGTTAAATGTCATCGAGTAATACTGAAATAACTGATAGTCAAAAAAATTTATGGATTCTCGCCTGAAAGCACGCTTAAGGAAGCTCAGGAAGCTGGATAATGTCTTCACTAGAAGACTCCAAGAGAGCAAGTGTTTTAGTGGTTCCACTTATCAAAATCTTAAGTCAAAATCTCAAAAGGTACTGTACATCAAAAATCTCAAAGGCAAAGAAGGTACAAGTACATCAAAATCTCGAAGATAAAATCTCGAAGGTATAGTATATCAAAATCTCGAAGGCAAAGCAGAAAGTACATACATCAAATATTAAGGCAAAAGTCTCGCATATGTACATTAAAAAAATCTCGTGAGCAAAGCTAAGATACAAATATACCAAAAATCTCAAGAAATATATATAAATCATAATAATTTTGAAGTCAAAGTATAAAAAAGAATATATGATTACCCTCGTCATTGGGGGTAAAAACTTTACAATACAAAAATATATACTCCTTATGTTGAAGGCTTAATTCCATAAGAGATAATCGGAATTGAGACGCTAATGTCTAAAAACTCGATCTTAACTGGAGCTACGAGGAGTCGACTACATATGGTCATTGAGGCTACCAAAGAGAAAAAGTGGAAGCACACTAGAGCTAATTATGTATGCCACCTAACCAAGTCAAAAAGATCGGGGATAACTGAGCCTACGAGGGGGGTCGACACCATTATATAGGTAAGTGGAGGCTACCAAAGATAAGAAAGTGAAAGCACATTGAGCATTAGGATGTGTGCAATGTCGGGCCAAACCCGTGACCAGAGAACTGGAGCCACGATAGAGTCATAATCACATACAAGTCAGTGGAGGATTCTAAGATTTAGAAAAAGTTGAAAGAACTTTGTGGTGTTTATTTTTTATATGTGTATGGAGGACACCATGTAGATCTGAGAGTGTACTTATTGAAGTGATCTGGTACAACATCAAAGAATTATGCACTATCTCGAAAGATAGAAATCACCACCCTATAATAGACTTAATCACCTAATAAGGCATGATGGGTCTCTAATATAAGATTTTTCACTTTTATATAGATGAATAAAGTAGTTTTATTAAACTGTTCTAAAGTTTCCTAGGAGAGCCCTTATAGTTATATCCAAGAAAAGTGAATTTCTTAAGAATACTCTCGATTAAAGCATACAATTATTATCTCCAAAGATTTTAAAGATATGAGTATCAATAAATTGATTATATTAGAAAATCAAATAAGATAAATAAAAAAGAGAGACTTATTATCGAAGTAAAAGGAGATGAGTAGGGAATGCTCATGATACTAGGAAATCTAGTGAGCATTCTAATCTACCATATGGTTGACTTTATATGTTTAAAATTGAAGAGATTTATTTATTTGAGTTAAAATTTTATTAGTCTAAGACTTATAATCCCATAATACAATATTATGAAAATACCTAAGAGATAAAGATTTATGCTTGTAGCCCGAAGAAAATAGCCTAATGTTTACCTTCATAAGAGAGAGTGAACCACCTGACAACTAGACTTATAATCGCCTGGAGTGGCAGCCAGCTAACTCCTCCTATGCTTTAAAATAATGTAGTCAAGTCATATGATTTTTTAAGATAGTTGGGTTGTTATTATTTAGAAAAATTAAAATCCTTAAACGCACTCTCTAAAAGACTAGAGCATGAGTCGTATGAACAATGACTTAGTCTAATGCAAATTTTTTCAAATTTTATTTAATTTTGAACTCTTCATTTTGACAAAGGTCGTAGAATTTTTATATGTCTAAATGTATGATGAAATGAGTTATGGGCTAAATTAGAGAGAAAGAGATATTTTCCACCACAGGGGAGATCCACAAAGGTCAAGTCTTCCCCTATCGTGCAGTGATGGAAACCCTCTCTTAGCAAGAGTGAAGCAATATGAATGCATGATATTAAACATACAATATTAAGCTAAGAGATTATTAAATTTTTTAATTATCTTGATTTAATGCCCGAGCTTTATGTGAGATTATGAGTTATTTAGAAAATTTAGTTATGAGTTATAGTTGGGGTTGAAAAATTAATTTTTTTTCTAAGAGCCTAATCTGATCCAATACACACATTAAATCACCATTCATAAAGAAACTAGAAAAATGCACACTATTTCTACTGCATAGTTTAAACATAACATCAAGAATTTTATAAATCTAAGGCAAAAGAATAAAAGTTTAGTGTGGTCGGATGCCGCCGTACAACCCAAAAGAAAAATGGGTAGACGAGTTCTACCCTTATACAACCTGGTATATGAAAGAATGATTATAATTTATAAATGAATAAATGGTATGGGGGTCTTCTTATCTTCATTCTTCATATCTCCTTCATTTCTTCATTTGGATTTGCATGCTTCAAAGGCATCACAGGGCCTCCCAAGGCAAAGTCTTCCAACCACTGCTCATCCTAATCCCCCATAACACTAATCTTAATTTCTATTACAAAATTATATTAAATTAGGAAAAGTAAATCTAACTAAATGAATAATTTGGACTTAGCACTCTACACGTGAGTAATCAAGCTCACCTGTCCTAATTTAGATTATGTTTAGGGGTTAAGCAACTTACAAAAGAGAGCAATTATATTTATTTTAAGCACCCCTTAAGCACAATCCACTGCATAAAATATGATTAGGCTAATCACGGCCTACCATCCAGTCTATGAAGTATACACCCTAACATTCAGTCTACAATAATGCATCATAAAACTAAATATACATCTCTTCATACACCGCCCTAACATAAAGCTATAAATGGTGACTTAATTCTAAAGTGTGTGTATTTGTAGTACTCCTTAACTAGGCTTTGTTATGATTTTCTAAGTATGAAAGAATTTAATTATAAAAGATGGTTTCACTTTAAGTGGTTTAATTGATTTGAAATTTTTTTACTTAATATTTTCTTGTATTCCATTTAGTTTACACCTAACAATTAAGTGTTGTAAAGAGAACAAAAAGAGAGGATTGCTCTCTTTTATCCCTACCTTAAGTCACATCTAAGGCATATTAATTAATCAATTCTCTTTAGTGAATGGCTTATTACATGTTTTAATTAATCCTAGGTTTAGGTTTACTTTAAATATTCTCATTCAATAAGAAAGATATCTTAAGATTAATTGTAATTAATTACTATCACATGACACATATTCATTCAATTTTTTCACCATATATAACATGCACATGATTAAATCATAAGCATACCTATACATGCAATGTACATTAGCACACTTAAATGATGGATGTAAACATGAACTTTTGGAATTTAGATGTTTCATTTGATTGGATCATTTTATCATATTAATTTAAAGCTCTATCTAAATTTTTATATAAAAATACATATGAGTGAAATTAAATTGGTACATGTCATTGTTAACCAGGGAAGTGAGGTAATCAAATGACCTCCTTGGGACTAGCTAAAGCCTCGTGTTCCTAGGATGTCCAAACTATATACCCATTACATTCAAATATATGTAAGCTTATATACATGAATACAAGAAAGAAAACTTTAAACAATGTGATCAATTGATTCAATCATTTGAACAAATATGAATGCATGTCTTTCTTAATAGAAAAAAGTGATTTTCATTCATTAGCTAAATGCACATACAAGTGTATAAAAATTTTAAGTGGATAATTTCCATTGTTAAACCAAGGGAGTGAGGCAAAGACCTCATTGGGGCTACTTCAAACCTTGCATTCCCAGAATATCCAGACTAGATATACACACTATTCTTAAATACACATGAATGTATAAGTAACTATAAGAGCAGAAAACCATGCTAAAGTTATACTTTTTGAGATATTTATGCATATAGAATAAAGTCTTATCTAAATTCTAGTATTGAAGTATGTAAGAATGAAATCAAACGGAGTACGTGCTATTGTTAAACTAGGAAAGTGAGATAATCAAATGACCTCCTTGAAGCCTCATATTCCCGGGATATCTAAGCTATAAACCCATTAACTTTCTTACTTACATGAATCAATACATGAATGAATGAAAAGAAACTTCACTTCATACACTTAAGCTAAAATCACATACATCTCCTATGTATTTATAACTAGCATTCATGGCACATATAATCATTCATTTATAAGTTTTGGAAATTAGATTTGGATTTAATAATGATAATAGTCATATTTATATTAATTAAAATCAACACATACAAGCTTAATATAAAGGAAATCATTTAATTTTAATTAATTTTACAATAGATGAATGCATGAATCAAGTGACATACAATATTTAATGTGATTGGAAAGAAATGAAAAGACATAAGCATATGATTTCATTCAATCCAATTAATTCCTAAGGACAATCATATTAAATAAGCTTATTTAAAATAAACTGAAATTTCTTAATGTCATTTTTAATTTCATGTTTGATTTGATTTAAGAAATGTGAGAAGAAGTGTTTAATTATAATCATTTTTCCTATGTGTGAGTTAATTTTATTTAATGAAAAACAATTAAATTAATTTATAGATTAATTAAGTTAAGGTGTGAATTAGATCAATTAATTAACCCTTACATATATTACTCTAAGATAATCAATTAAATGATTGTGAGCCAATATGTAAATGAATTGAAAAGTAAATAGCAATGCTCTTATGAAATGAAAGGGTTCTAATGCAATTAGCTTATAATTATTAATTAATTAAGCTTAAGAACTTACTTAATTACTTTTATGATTTTCTCACACATATGAGCTAACCATAATTTCATTAACTCTTTTTAAGTTATTGAACACCTAAAGCTCTACCCATGGATCAATTAAGAGAAATCAATGAAATTCCCCTTTTAATTAAGTTAATCAAGACATTAATCCATTTCTCTTTTCTCTTTTCTTAATTACCAAATTTAATTGATTATCCTTTGAAATGAAAGTTTAAAGGGGAAAAGGTTGGAAAAGAGGTTCTAACCTAATTCCATAAACCCTCTCATTCAATTAAACATGATTTGGCATGATTTGAGTTTCAATTTAACTAATTAATTCATTAATTTGTTATTAATCATTAATTAGCATTTTGGTTGAAAAAGAGAAGGAAACTTAGGGGAAAGGTTATGAAGGAGATCCAAATCCAATTCCCCAAGTCTCTCCACTATTCAACAGTGATTAAGTAATCCAATTTATTGATTAATACTATTCACATACTTAATTATCACTTAATTAAGTTAAAAAAAGTAATTAAAGCTCAAACAATTAATTTTTCTAATTAATCAACTAATAAATTCTAAGAAAAGTAGGGGAGGCAGAGGTCATCCTCCTAAATATTCTCAGAAAGTTTGAAATTATTTGGTTAATTAATTAGGGAGTAATTAGGCTAATTAAAATTTTAATTAAACTCTAATTAAGCTAAAATTACTATTCTAAGAATAATTTTAATGATTCCCCTCTAGAATACCTTTAAAATGAGTCATTATTTATATTTTTTAGATTTTTCTAGAATTAGTTATGAATTATTGAAGTTTCAGCCTTAAAAATATATTAAATAGCCTTAATTAAACCTAATCTCCGGCACCATGTACCGACGCGCACGCTTCCACGCGGACGCCGTAGGATTAGCTATTTAAGTTGTCACATCGACCGAATCAAATCACGCGGATGCGTATTGATTGGCCATCCCATCTTAGATCGTGCGGTAGATAAACCGTGGTGTAAAGGTGAAAATAGATGGATCTAGCGTGATCTGATCAGAGTTGTATGTTCCAATCATGTGGAACGGACGACCCATGATCATCCTTCCCACGAGCGACGAATAACAGAGTCTGTCCACCATGGATCACTCGATCTGAGCTCACCCGAGCTCGAATTCACTCCAAAATCAACCCACCTTCGCGCGAGGGAACCATAAGGATCCAATAGCTAGGATGGGCTCGCATGTGAATTTTCTTCACAAAAGACCAACCAAAAATTTTTTATATCTATGATTTTGAGAAATTATCTCACCATAGCTCAAGACCGGTGGTGGGATCGATAGAGGTAGCTTCGTCTAGTAGAGATGATGCCCTGTTGAGTATCACACAAGCCAATTCCTCTTAGTTCACTCGGTGGATCAACTTCTATCACTATGGAGCTCGGCGGTGATCGAAGTCCCACCTGTTGTGGCTTTGGAGCTTGGGAAACAACTTGGATAGCTTCGACGAGGTGCATGGAAGGTGTGTTTAAGAAGAATTTAGTTTTGATTGAAAAATGAGGCAGTTGGAATCGGGAATGGAGTGCCCTTTTTCAGTTTCGAACTGGGAGGAGAAATGCCGAAAGAGGAGAGCTTGGGATGGATCTGGGGATTGCAAGGAGGTTCAAAATCACACTGGGAAGCTCTCACGATTTGAATCGATGCATTTCCCGTGTGAATTGAGGGGGTATACCCCTCGGTTTGTTGTGGTGGATGGACGGGATTGATTCTCATTTTTTGCCAGACAGCCGCCGCCAATGCTCTAGATTGTTGCCATCATGTCCACATGGCTCGTTTGGATTAGAAGAATCCATGGCAGGAGGCTCCAAGGTTGATATAGGCTGATCTCCTTCTCTTGATCCTTTGGGTGCTCGATTTGTAAGGAAGATGAGTTGGCTCACTTCCCTTTGATCCATGGCAAGTCCTACCCCTTTTAGAGTGGGCTAAGAAGTTTAGGTGATGCCTCATTTGGATGAGTGAGGCTACCAAGGTAAAATGAATAGTAAACTTTTTTATATGAGAAAAGAATCTAATGTGGGAGACGATCCATGGAGGATTTGTGTTAGACTTGGCTCCCAATGGGTTTGGGCTAATTTTGGGCTGATCTAGGATGGGTTTGGGTCGGGTTAGGTCAGCCCCCAAGGTCCCAAGGGTTGGTTTTATGAGTTTTGACTTCATTTAATCAAATGTGTTCATATTGGGTCATGTTGGGTTGGGTTGACTAATTGGTCAAATTATGTTTAAATTATGATTTGAAGAGTTTTAGTTCAAGTGGTTTCAATTAATTAGGCCTAGGTTTGATTTTGGCTCATGTGGATTCATATAGGTCAAATGGGCTAAGTTGACTAATTTGACCAAATTAGCTAAATTGGCTTGGGTTGGGTGTTAATTCATGTTCAATTGGTTAATTGAAAATAATTGTAGGTTTTGATTTGAATCAATTTGGATTTAATTTGGATTTTGGTCAATTTAACCCTTTAGGTCAATTTGGGCTAGGTTGGGTCAAGTTGACCAATTGGTCAAATTGGGCTCAATTATGGCTTTTGTCAAGTTCAATGATCAAATTGAAATGAACTTGAGCAATTGGTTGCAATCAATTTGAGTTAGATTATGATTTGGCCCATTTTGGCTTTTTAGGCCAATTTGGATCAACTTGGGTTAAATGGTCAATTGGACTTGGTTTGGCTCAATTGAGTGTCAAGTCATGTTCAATCATTGATCATGAGTTAGTATGAATCAATGGTTTCAAATAATTTGGTGTATAGTGGATTTTGGCTAGTTTAAGTTTCATTTGGGCTAAATGTTGACTTGATTTGACCTAATTCAATGTGTTTGATCATCCTAGGATGATTATTGATCATGATATGAAGCTTAGATGGGCTCAGTTCAATCCATTTTGGGTTAGATTAGAACTTGACTCAAAAAGTTCCTTTATGCCACTTTGGGTCAAGTGGACCTAAATAGGTCAATTGGCTTAGTTTTGGCTTGATTCAAGTTTAGTTGAACTTATATATGAGCCTAAGATTGAAATATAATTCAACTGCAATTAATTTGGAGTCCAATGGATTTTGGCTCATTTGAAGTTTTCAAGCTAAATGGGCTAACTTGGGCTTGACTTGGGTTGACTTGAGTTTAGTTTGAGAATTATAGGTTTCATTTATATTTGGATAGAAGATTGAAATAATGATTGATTCAATAGAAAATCATTTGGCTTTGGCTTGGTATAGGTGGATTTTGGTTAAGTCCAATAAATTAGCTTAAAGGGTATAAATTGGATTTTGGTTTGATTTTGGATTTGGTTTTGGCTATTTGAATTTATATTTCATTTATATTTATGAATATAAATGAAGATATAAATGATTCATGAGAAAATCATTTCAGTATGGAGTGATTTGGAAGCAAATTTGACCAAGCTTAAGGATGTATGTCAAAAAGGCTAAGAAGAGCATCAATTTAGTTTGATTTATTTTTGATCATTAAAAGGTGTGTTTCATTTATATTTATGAATATAAATGAAGAAATTATTGATTCATAAAGAAACCAACTGATTTTGGGTTGATTTGGGTTAAGATTTGGTTAAGCTTATGGAGGTAGGTCCATATGACTTAAGAAAGGTCTTGGCTTGGTTTGATTTAGTTTGATTTGATTTTGGTCATTTAAGTATGGGTTTCATTTATAGTTATGAATATAAATAAAGGAATAATTTATTTATAAAGAAATCAATTAAGTCTGGGATGACTTAGGTGGAGATTTAGCTAAGTTTATGAGAATGGGTCATATGGCTTATGAAGGAATTTTGGAACTTAAATTTGATTTTGTGATTGAATCATTTAAAGTTGGATTTGAATTGGAAGTTGATAGTTTGATTGAAGGATTGAATTGATATTTGAGAAAATCAAATGAATTGGGACTGATTTGAACTTGATTAAGGCTAAATCCATAAGATGAAATCAAAGGGCTTAGAAAGGGTTTTGAATTCAATCATAAAGTTCATGGAAAACTTTTGAGCTTGGATTTGATCATGGGATTGATTATGAGTCTTGAAACTTTAGTTTGTATTTGGCATGAATTTGAGGTTTGGTTTGAGAAGGAAAGCATGAATTGGGTTTAGCCTATAGGGTAGGCAAGTTTCCCTTAGTCCCTAAGGCATGACCTATCCATATGGCTAACCCTTATAAGTCTTTAGGCTTAGGTTAAGTATTCACCTAATCACTAGAAGTGTCTTTAAAATTAAGGAGCTCTAAGTGTCTATAAGTGTCTTAGATCTATGATGAGGAAGTTGACAACTCACCCCAAAAATGAGGTCAACAAACTTGGAAGACATCAGTCAATTGAGACGCGGTGCCCAACCAAGTGGAATCAAAATCGTGAGTCAGAGCCCATGAGGGAGTTAATCTATAGCGTCATCTGGGCTAAAAAAGAGAAAATAATGTGTGAGTTTTTCCTTACCCTTTTGAGGATATTTATACTTGAAAATTGACTCTTAATCTTCTTTTAAAAAATAATAAAACTAAAAGAAGAGAACTCTTGATATTCTATATATATATATATATATATATATATATATATAAGAAAGAGAAAATTATTCATATTTTAAATAAATAAAAATATTTCTTCACATTCCTCATAAAAAAACTCTTCACATTCCTCGTTAAAAAAAAAAAACTCTTTATATTCTTCATTAAAAAAATTTCTTTATATTCTTCATAAAAAAAAAGTCTTTACGTCTCTCTCTCTCTCTCTCTCTCTCATGGCAAATGACAAAAAAAAATTGGGGCCCATGACCTCTTCTCTTTCAAACCAAATGCCAAAGTGATTTTATTAATAAATAAATAAATCAATACATATATATATATATATATATTAAAAATCCTAATAAATTTTAGCTAAAGTGATTTTTTTTTAATATATTTTTGGATGAAATAAATTTTATCATCCCTTTAAAATTTATAAATCAAGCACGGTTCTAAAGTTAAAGCATATAATCAAATTAAACGACTCGAGTGAAGTTCAATAACGCTAGAGAAATAAATCTTCCAAATTAAATTTCAAATAAAGCAAAAAGTACATATATAAAATTTCAAAACGCTTACTGGATGATCAAATGACTTCCAAATTTGACATGCTTTAGTAGAATCGAGCAACTTGACGAGATGAATCCAACGAGCCTAATATCAGTCAAATCGAAGGTTATTTGAATGGTCAAATCATCAAAAAATTATTTATGATCAAATGAATCAATACGAACCGTCCAATAAAGTGCTTTGAGATTGTGGCTACATTGACCAAAATACCTCTTTCAAAATCCTATAAATAAGACCTCATTCTTGTCATAAAGGAGGAAGGAAGTGAACTTGAGAGAGAGACCTAAGTTCAGAGATCACCGCCATATCATTTATCGTTGCTATTATCGCCATCGACCGCCACCAACAACGCTATGCATTTATCGCCGATAACTATTGTAACCTGATTCTGGAATTCTCATTATCATGATTTCTTATATAAGATCTTGTAATCACATTATCAGAAAGATTTAAACTTTGTATTACAAAATAGATATATAGTGGAGCATGTTTACTGGGCAAGTTCCCGTAATTTTTTCTCCTCTTTCTGGGATTTTTCAACATAAAAATCATGAAATTTTAATTCTTTCAACTATCTAGACGTGGATTTCCATACAAAGCGCAGAAGTTTTATTCTCACAAATTTTCTTGGACGCACAAAGTGGATTTTAAATTTTAGATATGATTTAAAATAAGTATAATATTAATTATATGTAATATTTGAATTTAATCGTGATCAAAATTTTAATTTGGATATTATAATCTATATTTTCTATTGTAAATTTAATTTAGATATCAAATTGATTTTGAATAAAAACTATCCTATAGAACTAATTGATATAAATTTATATTTTGTTTATTTATTTGGATATTGAGGGAATTTAAACTTTTAACCATTAAATTAAAATAGTCTATATTATTATATTCATATCAAAATTCAAAATAAACTTGACGAATATAAAATTTATGCTATTATTATTTCACATTATAATTCATTGCATGCATTGCCTTAAGTGATAGCATTTCTTGTTATTTATTGCATACAAAACAGGATTTGTTTATTTATTTAATTTTTAAGTAATAGTAAACGATAACTAATGAAAAAAAAAAGGCGAAGAAAAGATACTTCTAAAATATATTTGGTGTCTTGGTCAATTAAAATATATGATTGAAATGAAATGAATAAATGGGCAAGAAAAAGATATATCATTAGAATTATTATTATTATTATTATTATTATTATTATTATTATTATTATTATTATATCTAAATATTTAAAATATGAATTTATAATATTAATTATTATTATAATAACTCTCTCTTCCCTTTTTTGGAAATTTAAAAAAAAAAATTTAAAAACTTAACGCACAGAAGGATAATATATCTTATAATTTTGCCCTTATGTAAATTTTTAATTATTCAATTCCAACGCTTCCCAGGAAAGAAAAAAGTCAAAGGTTTTATATATATATATATATATATATATATATATAATTTATTTTCGTGGCTGAGCGGCGACATTTATGGTATTGGAAACATAAATTTGAATACCCTTTGCATTAATTCGCGACGTTGTTTTATTCAGAACGTTCCTTTTAAAAAGTTGACGAGCAGATTAATTAATTCATAATAAATAAATTCAAAATTTGTTTGACCGCCATTTTTAATTCTCACTACACGCATTTTTCCAAACTATTAAACAAAAAAAAATATAATTATTAACTTATTATCATGATTTTTTATAATCATTAATGTATAATCCTATTATTTAATTAGATATCATTCTGATTCTATGATCTAAACCTGAGAAAGTATTCTATTAACTTAAAGAATATTTCATTTTAATAACGACAAAATAAAAAATCTTGATAAAAATTATATAAATTTTTATTTTTTTACTTTGATATTTTGAACTTAATTGACAGAATTAGTTTAATTCTTCATTTTTATTTCTAGCAACAATGATAAAGCTGTATATTTAATTTTTTAAAAATTTACATATATAACATATAATTCTTTTATATTTATATATCTAATACACTAAGCTTAATATTTAATTATTTATATTTTTAATGTTTTAATTATGAATTCTTTTTTTTTTTAAAGTAATAATATAATAATATTTTTGATGTGACATGAAAAATTTAAATGTTATTCATGTAAATATTTAAATTTAGATATTAGAGATATATATATACATATATTATATGATATATATGTAAATGCTTTTAAATAAGATACAATTTCAAATATTTCATGAAAATGAAATACGTAGATTTATTCAACTATTTTTAAGTTTAATTCAAATTAAAATTGTAGATTTATTTAACTATTTTGAAATTTAATTCAAATAAAATGTTTAGATTTATTTAACTATTTTTAAATCTAACTCAAATAAATTAAATAATATAAAGCGGATTGTTGAGTTAAACAGCTAATTTTAAAAGTATAGTAATAGCATTTTAAAACATTTTAAATCACCTATCCAGCTGCTAAGCTTTTAAGTAAATTTTAAATTTCATATTAAGATTGAAAAAGTTCGATTATCCATTTAAATCTTGGCATAAAATTTTTAAGGATTAGTGCTTCAATCTTTAAAAGGATAAAGGCCACACTCGGGGATTATTTTTATCATGTTGATTTATTAATCTTATTATACATGATTTACTTTAACTAAAATAAACAGTTAAAACATGGAAACCATTTTTTTTTTTTTTTTTAAAAAAAGGTCCTACATTGTAGCCTTCTGTAGAGATAATACATTTGAATTATATACAATTATTGCAATATTCGCATGGTTAATTACAAGGACAAAATTCTACTTACTTGTGGGAGAAGTCTAAAATATAATAATATGTATCAGTTCCAACGCTTTGCATTCTTCAATCCTTTAGATTTAGCCTTGGATTGCTGAAAAGCAATCATCTTTTGTTTCTTTCTCACTTCCTTCTCCTCCTGCTCACCACCACAACAACAAAAAAAAGGACATGAAGCTCATTCCTTTAAGAAAAAATAATAAAGCTATAGCTCTGTGAGAACAACTTTATTAAAAAAGTTTGGATCTTGTGGCCTCTATCAGTAATCACCTTTGACATCTTAGATTTGGCTTTCACCTTTGGAGCTTTTGCATCAAGCTCAGCTTCGCGTTCCAGTTCTCTTTCCCTGGCCTCCAGATTCTTTTCCAAATAGTACTGTGATATAAAAGGTGGAATCATGTCGGCAGGAAGAAAAAAAAAGATCAAAATAACTAAAATATGTTGATTATAATAAGCACAATGAGATGACTTACATTGTAATCTCCAGCATAGTCTTGTAGAGTGTTATTCTTTACTTCTACTACTCTGTTCACTATTTGCCTAATGAAATAACGATCATGAGAAACTGTGATAACGGTGCCCTGATATTCTGATATGGCTTCCTGTTATAAAAATAATAATAATAAGATTTTTTATTTTAATTTTGGGATTTTTTTACATACATCAAAATTCTATTTTCTATTTAACAAAGCTTTATTATTATTTGTATCTGCACAGTAACTCATTTTATCATTATAGCGTAGTTCCGCTGTTTTTCGTGGTATCTGATTAATAATAAAGTTTTGGATAAAGTAAAACAATACTATTATTTGATTTCCTAGTTATAACAACAACATGATAGCGTAGTATCTTTGTATATGAGATTGGGATGAATCGATGATACCTCAAGCATCTCTTTTGATGGTATATCCAAGTGGTTGGTGGGTTCATCCAAGATTAATAACGTAGATGGTTTTACCAAGAACTTACAAAACGCAAGTCGAGCCTGCGACAAGAGTTCAATTTAAATGAATAAAAAGAGTGATCATTAACTATATTCAAATAATAATATGCTTAAACCCATATGGCATAAATCAACTTATACAATATTCAATAAAAATAGAAATAACACATTCATGATACCAAACAAACATAAACAAAATTTTTTAAAAGAAAAACAAATATAAAAACATAGAGTGATCCCAAATGGAGTCTAACACTCAGGATTGTGAGTTAAAAAAGCATGTTTGACAAGCTTGCAAGTATTTAATGCAAAGGCAGGTACTTGGCTTTTGCATTTGCACAGTTTAATAGGTCAGCTCTCTTGTACAGCAAAGGTTAAAAAGGCAAATTGAAGAAATTTTATAAAGTGAAAGGGTAAGAACAAAACTTGAATATATGATTTGCAAGTTCCATGAATGTAAAATTGATAATATTCGATGAAAAATATTAGAAAATCGAGTGATAACAATGGGCCTCTTTGGGGTAGCTTTTTTAATGTTTTGCTTTTCAGGTTGCTGCCAGACCTCCATTTAATGAATGCTTTCTTGCTACTTTTTCTGAATTTTTGTGATGTTAAGCTGCTGCTTTTTACAACTACAATTTCTAATGTGTGCTAGTTATAAAAAAGCTATCATCAAAATTAATATATATATATATATATATATATCATTATAATACTCACAACAGCTTTCAAAAATTTTCTCTATAAATTTATGACTACCTTTATAGAAGTTGCAACCACTCAAAACAGATCCTATAACAATAACAAGCCTTTATCCCACTGTGGGGCCGGCTACATGAGTCCTTTTTCTACAGTGTGTCCTATTAAGTGCTATATTCTCATTAAATTTTAATAAAATAAAATCATTGTCACACTCAAAAAACAGACCGTAAATGCAATAAATTTAGATATCGAGTCCCTCCAATTCAAATGAATAAGAATATAAACTCACTCACAAGTGAGTCTAATGAAGCCGTTCAAAAACAAAAAAATAAAATAAAAGACTGAGGTATTCTCAGAAGAAAAAATTACTCTTAATAGATTAAATAAACTTCAATTATTAGACGATAAAAGAAAATATTGATGATGAATAAATAGCACAAGAAATGATGATATGATGAAGATTAACTTGGAAACAACTTAGGTAGTTTGGGCATATAAACTAAAGAGGAAAAGATGCACTAATAAGTGGGTAATAACACTTTACAGACATGTACAACACAACATAAATGAATCTGAGGGACCCTAGAAAATTAGGTTTTAGCTAATGATAAGGAAAAAGATGATGCTAGTGTTACAAAGAAACGAGTCATTTCCATTAAATAAAAAAAAATCTGAGGTTAATAAATAAGAGATTGTATAGCTCAAAAAGATAAAGCAATACCTTTTCACCACCACTCAGAAGTGGCACCTTTCTATCAAGCATGTCTGCTTTGAAGTTGCAACGACCAAGAAGTCCTTTTATGTCGTCAATTCTCCAGTCTTCTGCAGCTTCTTCCACTGTCTCGATAACAGTTTTGTTGAGATCAAGTGCCTCTGCCTGAAGATTAATGTGCTTAATGGATTTACAAAAAAATCAACCCAGATTTTCAATCCTAATACTAAACATGAAAATATCTATTAAACCTAGTAAAAATCCCTTAAGTTGACAGATATGATGTGTCTAAGAACCATAAAAACTATAAAATCATAGAAGAATAGCATAATATTGAACTTTAAATGTCTCAACAAAATTACATTTTGATGTTGTTTGAAATCAGCTTTATGAGTCCTCATTTCTCAATATTTATATTTAGTGTTTCATGAGATATTATACCTACTCAACACAAATCTTTTTTAACAAAATAAATTCATGCTACTTTTAAGTCTTCTTATTTTCCTTCATAATCATTCACACTAATTATCTATATCATCATTATCATCATCATTATTATTATATATAATAACTTCAACATTTGACACACTCACACACCATTTCATTAATGCATACAAAATCATCATAATACTCAATCACATGCATTCTCAAGATTAATAAAATTCAATTATTTATTATTAATCATCATAACTCAAAAACTACTTTTATAACCTATGTTCTGAGTACAAACCAAATTTATTCTTTAATGTACATGCTATTTTCTATGCTCCATTTCCCTATCTTATAACTTTAATGTATGAATGAAATCTAATTCCTCTATAATTATCATAGTTTTGGAAATGCTTTTTGTTCTTAAACACTCGTACTAAAAGTTTCTTATTCAATCATTTAACATCATCTTCTCTAATTATTTGGCATCCTATTTAGTCTTTAAAATTGCATTCAAAAAATTTGTTAATCATGCCGCTACAAAATCACTCATATCTCTTCAGAGTTTAATAGTTATCTCATTTGGAATCAAAGCTTCACTTTTTTACATCTTTCCAAAGATAACTATATTTAAAATTTTAAATCAATCTATAATATATCTCATTATTTTATTCACTAAATTTTTAAAACTCTCAATTAATGAATTCTAAAAGTAGCACTTTTATATTTCCTTGATCTCTTCATCTTTAACTAAGATTTTATCATCTTTTTCTTGTTCAAAAGAAGAGAGAATTTTAAAGGACTACATCTTTATTTAATCTTCATTTTAGTTCAAGCATTTATGTGCATACATAATGGAAAGAGAAATGAATAAGAAAAATATAATAAAAGAGAATATCATCAATAAAAGAAAATATTTTAAAAATAATAGTGCATATTTTTACCATGTGATAATTTAGTCTCTGCTTAAAGTAAATAACATAGAAGATATCAATTTATGTTTAAATATAATGGTGACCAAAGACCAAATAATTGAATATTTTGATTCCTAGAGTTTATGGGTAGATGGTTTGACCACATAAAGATCGTATAAATGACCGTTAGGAGAGTAGATGCATTCGATTTGTATGTTTAGAAAGGTAGAGGTAGACCTAAAAGACATGGTTAAGATGTATAAAAAATGACCTTAGTATACTTGAATTAAATGAGAATTTGACACATAATAGGTCACAATGGAGATGAAGGATTCATGTAGCCGACCCCACTTAGTGGGATAAAGGTATGTTGTTGTTGTTGTTGTTGTAGAGTTTATGGGTGCCAAAAGAGGAGCGTGACAAATTTGTCAAAGAGAGACTAGTGTGAATAGAATATGAAAAGTTAACAACAAGATTTTGTGAAAAGAGGAATGATATGATTCTTGAACAAAGATATCAATAGAGAATTGTGGGGGAGAGAGTATTGCCAAAAAGAGTCAAAAGAAAATGCAAATAAAGAAAATGATAAAGAGCATAGATGTAATGAGGATGAAAGTCACCAGTGCAATGACCACTAAACAACATAAAGATATCACATAAATATTATTGAAGGGATAGAAATTGAGATCGAGGTCAATTGTAATAAATATCATTAGCGGTCAAATCAGTAGGCATAGTTGAGGTCAAAAGTCGAATCAACAGAGGGAACTAAGATGCGTGTTATCGATAGTAGGGCCTTACGACTAGTGGTATGTCAATTGAGAATAGAAATGTAAATGCTTCCATGAAGGGATTGATACAAACGGTCACATAGAAGGAAGAGGAAGCCACATGCTAGACTATATAGCCCTTGATGAAGAGTTGGAAGATGCGCCAACAAAATTCTTATGGTTTCTCCGATGTTGGACAAGTGGCATCATGATCAAAGTATGGCAATGAAGCATATGGGGTTTATAAGGGTAGAAGATACTTAGAAGTCTTGTCAACAGGAGATCAAAAGGTTGATCAAAATATAACAACAAGACATGAAAAGATCAATAGAATCTAATATCAAATTAGAAGAGGAAGAATTGTAAATATCTACATCTTTGTTGAATCGTTGTTCTAGTATATTTTCTTATACAATAGCAAAAGAATAGAATAATTAAAGATATACAATAAAAAGCAATATCCTCAATAATAAGAAAATATTGTAATAATAAATCATATAAATTCATACTATAAATAAATTAATATATGAGATAATTTAGATAAAGTAGCATTTCTAGTGCATAACTTGGCAAATTTTTCAAAAAACTTTAATCACGAAACTATAATTATAGAATAACCTAATTCTTAAACTAGAGAAAATATGTACCTGGTTCTGCTCAAAATAGTTTGGCAAAACATTGTGCTCTCCAAGCAAAACTTCACCTCCTTTGGGCTTCTCATGTCCCATAATTAGTTTGAGTAAGGTACTCTTTCCACATCCATTTGGACCAATAATTGCTATTTTTTCACCTCTCTCAACTATAAGATTTGCCTTCTTAAACAACATCTGTTAAAAGAACAGGGTAAGGCACCTAGTCAAGTTCACAAAATTATACTTAGGAAATGTGTAATAATCCATCAAGAAAATCATAACACAACATGAGTATTCTTTTTGATAAATATTACTGGTGAACATAATGAATAAAACATTTTGCGCCAGTAAATAAGCAAACCTCGTCTCCAAAGCCAAAATCGAGATTCTTTATTGTCAAGACTGTCCTTCCACTCCTCCCCCTCTCAGGAAATCTGATTTTTAATTGTTTCCTCTGAAAAGGTTTTTCAATTAGCCCATCTTCTTTAAGTTTCTCCAATTTCTGTTAAAATAATGAATCAAGGAAAACATTAAGAAACCACAGAACTAATTTTGATCAAAAAATAACTGAAATAATCAGATGAAAAGCTTAGACAATGCAGATTAATTAAAAAAATTCAAATCTCAAAATAATGCTAGTTGTATTTGATACCCAATCTGTATTCAACCTCAAAAAAAAATCATTTTTAGTAAGAACATCAAGGAATGATTGATTAATGCAAAAGATAAAGAGACAGCTAAGGCATATACATTTATCTAGCTAACCATTTGAAGCGTGAATGTATCTATGAAACTTCAACATGGAACATGAAAGTCATTAAAAAAGCAATTATAACATTCCAAGACATGGAACACTTTACACAAGAAAAAAATAACATAGCATATAAACAAATAAAAACTATAGATCAATGCTCCAAGCAAAAGTTTTAATGCCTATGTCAGAGATGAAAAGCTATATATCAAACAAATGAAAGTTATAACAAGTAATGGAGTAAGAGAAATTATAATTGTTCAAGTCAGAGTAGCAATGGACTCTCCTACCTACAACCAAAAGGTAGAGTATAAGGGAAGCCAAATACGGCAGCTTATGACATCAACTATACATGAAGTCTAGCCCATCCATTTACTTTTTATATTTGTCTTAGGGCTCAGAAGTCACTTCACCAATTATCTAGGTTGTCTAAACTATTTGACATCTTTTCGACCTCGTAATCATTATAATTTTCAGGTTAGGAATATTTTAGTTGATGCAATTACATTGGTTAGCAAGTATTTATTTCTTCCATATCTTCAATATCACCGATCTCCATCTATAAATTAGGTATTCCGAGCAAGTAGAAAAGTTTTTGTAACAAATAAAATCTTTATCGTGTTCAGAAATTTAATCCTAGATCAAATGTGGTACTTGAGTATTTCAGGAGAACTAATATTTTTCTTTGAGTGAGGCTCGCAATCTATTCAAATTTCCTTTACCTAATATTTCTAATATTTCTTCTTCAGTTATATCCATCTTTTACAAATTTTTCATCTTTATTTTTGTTTTAACTCTTTAATAGTTGTCCAAGTCAAATTTGTATTGAAATACAATTTCAAATTCTATATGAAAGATTGCTACCTTGAAATGAAATATCATCTCTTGCCTCATCAGCCCATCAGTTCAATGAGCTTTTGATTATTACATAGGATTGAAAATATTAATGTAAATATATATAAGTGTTACGGATTGAGAATTGGCACAGATCTCAATGCAAATTATAACATGCATAATCTGATGACTCGATGATTTAATAAAATGGACACAAATTATGAAAATCACATAATTACTAAGGATATTGAGAGTTTTTTCAATCATACCTTTTCTTCACTGGAAGCCCGTCCAGAATTAGCTCCACTTCCCAATCTACCTATTAAATCCTTCGTGTGTTCGATCTCCTTCTGTTGTTTTTCCCAAGCTGCATATTGTGTTTCTATCCATGTAGCTTTAGATATCAAGTACTCAGAATAGTTCCCTACAAAAGTCCTGGATATTCCCATGTCCGTTTCAACAATCTTTGTGCATAGTAGATCAAGGAAAGCTCTGTCATGAGATATGATGACCATAGGAATGTCTTGCTTATTTAGATAACCTTCCAACCACTCGATGGTGTCAAGATCAAGGTGATTAGTTGGCTCATCAAGAAGTAGAAGATCCGGTTCCTACAATAATTTTGGTATAAGTGACTACAAAGAACACCAAAAACATGGAACAGAGAAAAAAAAGATGACACATCTTTCATGAATAAGCACCCACATATAAAAATAAAACCAACAGCACCATACCATATATAAGTATCCTCAAAACCGATAAAATGCTACTGCAGCTTGGGCCAAAAAAAAAAACTTTGCCCCATAGTAAAACAAGTTTTGATTCAATGTGTTAGTCATTACCAAACAATATTATTGATCATTGGTTCATTGTCTACAACAACGCAGGAGCAATAGCATTTAGATAGAGCATGCTAGTGCTCCAATATAAATAAGTAAAACTATATATCAACACATAGTAGCAACAACCAGCATTAAAAAATCATCAATTAAATGTTTTGCATTTAAGAAATCTAGGTCTGAATACTTACAAATTGTTACACCACATAGGACCAAGCTGAGCTCAATGCTACTAGATGATGAATAACAACCCAAAAACTTAAACAAATGTGTGAGATCCACAACCAATATATTAGGAACTCAACCATTATTTTACTTTTAATGCAAAACTATTCTTCAGCCTCATGTGAATCTTAATAATCTACCTCCCAACCCTCTTGCATGATAATTTGTTGCATAAATCATCACTTTCTCCCGAATGAAAGCATTATAATTCCATCAAATGTCAAGCAACTCATGCACCAAGAGCTCATTAGAGTGACTCGCTCTTGAACCTTGCTCAACCATGATAGAAGATGCAAGAACCGATGTGAGTCATAAACATATGAACAACTCAATCATAGTCAAACCAATAACTTGGATACCCCACAAATTAAGAGAGTGGAATAATGAGGACCAAAGTTAAACCAAATACACTAACACAGACATCTATCAGCACAAAATATTAAGTTAATGGATAGAGGCAACTAGCTAAATATTAGAAAGTCAATTTTTATTTCAATTATGATGTGGGAGCAATACAACAATTATGTGGATCTTAATGGGCTTCATGCTCAAGGAGCCCCCAAAAAGATGAAATAAACAACGTTATTAACTAGCTGAAATCATGAAACAAAAAATAAAAATGAAGCAAATCACATCATGCCACATGTGAATAGGAGTGCATTTATTATTATACTCGATTACCAAAGTGAAGGTTATAACACAATGCGAGGATATCAAGTACAGTAAACCAAATTTCTATACAGATGACAATGTTGGATGTAAGCAGAATGCTAATTTAATTCCGATCATGTGATAATAGTTCAATTATCAAGCTTCTAAGTTTAATCATGGTTCTGCAATACATAGCAGGTGCTAAGGTGCAAAAGCGATAACTATCTAGACCACAACTCAAAAGCAATAATTTCATTTATAACATGCCTGAAGTAGAATCTTTCCAAGGGACATCCTCATCTGCCACCCACCACTAAATGAAGCAACCAACCGATCAGCATCCTCTGGTGCAAACCCGAGCGCAGGCATTATCTTACTAATCTTCACATTCACCATGTCAAGGTTAACATCCTGTGCCCTCCTCTGAAGCAAGTCCAGCTCATCCAGTAATCTCCCCATCAAGGCCAGATCATCAACTGATCTCTCCAGCGCCTTCTGCAGCTTCTCCAGCCTCTCAGATATCTCCATTTCCTCCTTAAAAGCGCTCAAGAACTCCTCTTTCACTGTCCTGTTTAGACAAACCTCAAATTCCTGGTTCAAGAAGGAAATCTTCATGTTTTCCTTGGACTTCACCAAATTCCCTGCATCCGGTTCGTCCAAGCCCGCGATTATCCTAGTTGAGTCGTCTTCCCGGCACCATTAACGCCGACCAGCCCCACCTTTTCCCCTTTCTTCACCTCCCAACTCACGTCCTTGAGCACGGTTACGCCTTTGAAGCTCTTACTGATGTTTTCTAATCTAATCCCCGATGATATGCTCGACGCCCCGCTGCTCGAATTCTTCGGCGATTTCTTCAACTCCTTGTTGGCTGAACTCTCCGATAAGAGGAATTCAATATCCTCCGCTACAGTGTTAACATCCGGCTCCGCGGTTTCGACGGCTACTGCTGGAACCCTAGAAGAAAACTTAGCATCAATGCAACCAAAGCCCGCCTTTTTCAGTGAGGCGAGATGAACGCGAGTGGGATTTGCTGTAAACGCAGAGAATGAGCCGAATCGAGAGCGGAGCTTTGGTATCCCATCGCGTGCAAGGAACGAACTGGAGGGGAAGCTCGATCGGAGATGGATGGTCCGAAGCCCGGCGGCGATATCCATCGCCGACGAGGTGGAGAGGAATTAGCTCTCAAGGATTTAGCAGATTGTTAAAGAATCCTCACGATTGCTGGGTAATTAAAACAATGACGATGTTGAAATAAGGGTTAAGCTTCTTCAGTCGACGAAGGAGAGTGAAGATGCCCGAGAAAATATGTAGATTATATATATATATATATATATATATATATATATATATATATATATATATATATACTTATATATATACCAAATTTAAATTCTTATCGCATAATTAATCCAAATAAGTTAATTACACAAATAAACTCAAATCTCAAAATAATTGCAGAATGTTAAATTGCGTTGCAAAAATACCCGTCCTTTACCCTAGTGATTTAAAATTGCATTTCTGTCATTTGCATTAAAGTTATTGTTCATCAGGATGTTGGATAGTGCATTAGAATTTGTCAGGGCTCTCTAAATTAAATTGAAATTTATTTTAAATTTTATTTTAAAGATTTTTTCAGGAAAATATTTTTAAGACTTTAAAATCAAATTCAGCATATATTTAGGGGTTATTTGGTTTAATGTTAATTCATTGTTTATTTTAATTTATTTTATTCTTATTTTAAATAAAAATATATTTTATCAAAGTATAAATTATTTTAATTTTGAGGGCATTAATAGCAAATAATGATTGTTGTGATAATGTGCAGAAAATTATTTCTCTTGATGAAAGAGAGTTTTAAATGTGTATAATTTTGAAGAGATGAGATAGTAGATAAGATCTTAGATTTTATCCTCATTTGGTGAGGACTTTAGATCAGTTCGGGTTTCTATAAAGCATGGCCTATAGTTAATTACCTCCAGAATAAGTGAGAACTTTCGATTAAAATTTGGTCGTTAGATCACAAAATCGTAGCGTATAGTAGCGATATATAAGTTTTAGAATTTAATATATGAAATTTATCATTTTAGCTTAAACCAGGATGGTTGGGGAATGATGATGTGCTCGATCTATCATGGTTCGTCATCCCGCGTGTCATGGTCTACTTAGTCGAGAGAAGGTAGTCGACCCCTAACGAAGGATCTTATGCCAACATATATCGTCGTCAAATAAATCGCTGTAGCATGGGGTGGTGTTTGTCTGAGGAGACAGACTTAAATCTACCTTAATTGATAGAAGATTGTTTGTCCTATCAAGTATACCCTATGATTCACAACTCAAAGGCGGTGAGCCAGAACATCTGATCGTGATCGTAATATAATGGAGCGGTAGAACCACCCGTCGAGGACTTTGATCATCTTGCTTCATCATGGACTCTTGGCCAAGCCAATCGGAGGACACGAGCATTCTGGTGTGAGATTGATTGAGAGTGACATAACAACTTGATTTGACATTGGCTCCTTTGTGAGCTAGAGTTTTCTTAATTTGCCACCCCCGATAAATAGTTGCGGAAGGTGGATAGATTGTGTTTTAATTTAAGCTTTTAGTGATAGAGTTTCATTTAAACAGTTTCAGATTGCTACTTAATTTGATTTAAAAATTGATTAATTTGAATATGTTTAAGAGCTTTAGATCCTATCAACTCTGTTTAGCTGCTAACAGAAGATTAGATCTACTATCACTTGATAGAATCAGTTTCTCAGATTTTTCATTGATTTGAAACTCTTATTATAAGGTTTTAGGTTTTGTTAACAGGACGATCTAAGACTAAAGAAAGCGGCATGACGTTAAACACTTGAATTTAAGCATTCAGCGTAGTGCCGGGACCCATGCGAGTGTATTTAAGAATTTAAACAGTTTTTATTTCTGAGTTATGACACTTAATTTGATTTTAAAAAAATTGATTAATTTGAATATGTTTAAGAGCTTTAGATCCTATCAACTCTACTTATGCAGAGGATTAGATATCTTGTGTAACATAATCAATTTCTCGGATATTTCGATTTGAAACTCTTATTATATGTTTTCGGTTTTGTTAACGGCCGTCAAAGACTAAGCGAAGTAACCGTAACATCCTGAATTTAAGCATTGACATAATGTCTGCATCAGTGTAACTAATAATTCAGATAATTTTATGTTTAAATTAAGAGCTTTAGATCCTGTCAACTTTGTTTAATTGTTAATAAAGGATCAGATCTACTATCACTTGATAGGATTAGTTTCTCAGATATTTTATTGAGTTGAAACTCTTTTTATAGGTTTTTTGGTTTTGTTAACGATCTAAGACTAAAGAAGCAACCAGCGCATCCTCGACACTTGAATTTAAGCATTGATATGTGGTCATCGTGTAACTAATAATTCAGATAATTTTATGTTTGAATTAAGAGCTTTAAATTCTATCAACTCTGTTTAACTGTTAACAAAGGATCAGATCTACTATCACCTGACAGGATTAGTTTCTCAAATATTTTAGTGAGTTGAAACTCTTTTTATAGGTTCTTAAGTTTTGTTAACTCGGACTGTCCATGACTAAGCGGAAGCAACTGCGGCATCCTGGAACGAATTTAAGCATTCATGTTTGGCCCATCGTATAGCTAATAATTCATATAATTTTATGTTTGAATTAAGAGCTTTAAATCTCTCAACTCGTTTAAGCGTGAGAGATCTACTATCACGACAGATTAGTTTCTCGAGATATTTTCGAGTTAAAATTCTTATAATAGATTTTAGGTTTTGTTAACCCACCAGTCTAAGGTGAGAAGAAACACATGAGACACATGAATTTCATCATTCAGCATAGTGTTGGGGCACATGCTAGTGTATTGTAATTTTAGGTAATTTTGTGTTTGAATTATGAGATTTATTTCAGATTTTTCATTTTATTTGATTTGAAAAATTGATTAATTTAAGTATATTTAAGAGCTTTAGATCCTCTCAACTCTATTTAGTTGCTAACAGAGGATTATATCTACTATCACCTGACAAAATTAGTTTTTTAGACATTTCAATGATTTGAAACTCTTATTATAGGTTTTTAGGTTTTGTTAACCCGAACTCAGTCCTAAGACTAAACCTGGAAGCAACCCACGCAACATCCTCAGACACTTGAATCTAAACATTCAGTGTGGGGCCCATGGTGTATTTGAATGCTAAATTAACACCTTGTTTGTACAATGTGTTCTGATCTGAGTAGAATGCATTTTGATTTGATTCTAAAAGACAGTTTAACTTGTTGTTTTAAAAGAAGATTTATCTCTCAGAGTAGCTTTCATTTCCCCCCTCTTTTTTATTTTACTTTTGCATTTATTTTATGCTATTTTCCTCCCCTTTGTTGTTTAGAGTTTTTAATTTGAATTTTAGCTTTAGGTTTTCTTGTTTAACATTCTTAAGTCGATTCATTTTATTCTCCTATTTTTTTTAATCAAAAGATTTGACGTAATTTTAGCAGCCTCCCAGCGTTATCCCTGTTTAGACGCGGGTGTTGGCTTGCATCGCATACGATGGCGTGGCGGTTGGTATTACACCCGACTTAATCCGTTATACGATGAGCATAACGAGATCTTCAATCACCTGCATAAAAGCAAATGTATATGCAAATATTCCAAATTTTGCGGATTTTAAAGATTCCGTCGTCCGCGTGAAATCTGACTATTTTGGCCTGCGTCATGCCACGGCGAGCATGGCGGTTAGTATTTTGAAGCACATCGGCCGATCTTGGTCCATTACGCCGATGAGTCTTGTCCTGCGCATAAAAGCAAATGTATATATGCAAATATTTCAAATTTCGATAATATTTCGGTAGTATTTGTCATCCCGCATGGGGTACATAACTATTTTGGCTGCGTCGCCATGATGGCGTGGCGGTTGGTTTCTCCAATCTTCAATCGTTACGTCGCGATGAGCGTAAGCATTCAATTACTGATGCCGATGAGGCGTAGTGGTGTCTTTGCGAGCCACGGTAGATTTCATCTTGTCGCATCGATGAGCATGGCGAGGCCTGATCACATGCGCTCGATGAAGCGTAGCGGCGTCAATCTACGGTCAAATTTCATCCGTCGTCGCGATGGCGTATGACTTCAGCTCTACGTAAAACAATATGCATATATAATTTTTTTCTTTCATTATCAAACTTCGCCCCTACAACGTCATTTTCTTTCTTCAAATGGTAGACTTACTCGGTATGCCCTTATGAGCATAGAGAGCGGCATCTTGCAGGCTATAAGAAGGAGGGAGTGCAGCAGGCTGCAGGTTAGTGGGCTAGATTGTGCAGAACGGATCGGGTTTGCACAGAACGGGTCAAGTTTGCCAGCTAGATTGCACAGAATGGGCCCTAACAGTGGCCTGCGGCAGCGGGCTGGTCAGCGGGTCACGGGTCTGGCGCAGAACGGACGGACAGCGCGCGCGGGTCGGAATTGGACGGTGGGCCGGTGGGTTTTGCGCTGGACAGCGGGTTTGCGCATCGGGACGCGCGGGCCGGGTTGGCGGAGGGGTCGGAGCGGCGGGAGGAAACGCACCAACGGGTCGCGGGTAGGGCCTTGCGGGACTGCAGGCTGGGTTCGCGCAGTTCGGGTCGGCGGGATCGCGCGGTCGGATCGGGCCGTACGGCTGCGGATCGGGCCGCGGGTCGGGTCGAAGCGCACTGGCAGGCTGAGTGCAGTCGCGGGATTCAGTGGGTCGCGCGGGTGGGTTGCGCCGGACAACGTCGGATCGCGCCAGAACGGGATGTTGCCGGCGGCGGGTCATGGCGGGATGCGTGGAACTCATTGCTGCCGAGGAATTGGAACGGGATTGTTGGCGGAAGGCTTTGCGGGTACGATTGTGCAGCGGAATAGTGGACGGAGCGGGTTACGGCCGAGGCGAGAAGCGGGTTTCTGGCGATCGGCTGCGTGACTGCTGCGCGTGCGCAGGACGGCGAGAAATTTACGTAATGGCGGGTTGCGGTGGCGGTCGATAGAGAACAGGTCGGAACAGTGGAACACCGGAAATCAAGAGGGAATTACCTGCGTTTTTCGTTTCCGACGGGAGAGAGAGCGCTGCAAGCAGAGGGGAGGCGATTGCTGAGTGAGGATAATTTGAAATTTTTTTAATAAATTTTGAATTTACTAAACGATTTAAATGTGGATTTCGCATCGATAAATACATATAGTCAATATATATATCGATTTAGGGTAATTTTATTACGGCGTGTTGTTTGTTTTGATTGGAGCCTCTTGGTTGGTCGGTCCATGAGTCAATTTAAGCTCAAAATGCGCATCGCCGCTTTTGCTCACTCGATTTTCGCGTAAACTCATCCAAATTGAGTGCGAACAGTCTTATTTGGTATATTTCAATGTTTCAAAGCCAATGGTGCAATCAATTTTGTGAAAGGAGATCATTTGATTCTTGTCGGCAGCTCCTGATCTCGATATGCGTGTAGACACGTTGATGACTCGAGCGCTTGATCGATTGATCATTAGACTTTGCAATATTTATATTTTGACCAATTTCGACATTTTGAATGCGATGGCGAAGTCCGTTCGTCGATCGGAGATCATTTGAGTTGATTTGATGACGTCTAGTGCATTTCAGCCTTGATTTACGTGTTGTCACTTCAAATCACTCGATATTTTCACAGACTCGTCCGAATTGAGCGTGAATAGTCTCATTTAATATATTTCGATATTTTATAGCTAACGACGTAATCAATTTCATGAACGAATGTCATTTGGTCCTCGTCGCAGCTTCCCAACTTTGATATGCATGTCGATACATTGATGTCGAGCGCTTAATCAATTGATCATTAGACTTTGCAATATCTATATTTCAATCAATTTCGACATTTTGAATGCGATGGCGAAGTCCGTTCATCAATCAGAGGTCATTTCGATCATTTTCAATGACGTCCAGTGTATTTGAGCCTCGATTTGTGCACTGTCACCTCCGAAGTTCATCGAATTTGACTTGTGGACTTATCTTGATTTATGACACATATGTGGAGGTCAACAGATACCAATCAATAGTGAATGGTAGAGATTTACGGGGCATTTGGTGTGGCGGTGCGATGCTGCATCGCACTACAATTCTGTTTGGAAAAATTACGTTTGGCCAACTTTTTGAAAAATTTGTGATGAGAAAGCTGTGTTTTTGCAATGGTGGCTAGAAAGCTACAGTTTGACTTTTTGAAAATAAAAAAATTTGTGAGCTCATCATAGTTTTCTAAATAGCAGATTTTTCTGTAACACCATCATTACTGTCATTTTAAACATCTGAAGCTATCCTAAATAGACTCTTAGTGCTTGTTTGGGGCAACTACAACTGTGAAGTTGTTGCAGGAGAAGCTGATGACATGAAGTTGTTGCTGAAGCTGTGATTTTATTTGAAAAATTCAATTCAAAATCTGTTGTGCTGCAGTTGTTTGTGCAGAAAAGACTAAAATATTCCTATGAGCATATAAGCTAAATAATATGAAACAAAATTATGAAAAGTAGGATAACTACTAAGGTGAGTAATAATAAATCAAGTAAATTACATTAAGAGACTATACATCACTTAACAAATAAAATTACTTAATAAATAACAATACTATTAAAATTATAAGTACAATAACTAATGCGATCAAAATATTAAGTCTTTTATCCAATTGATCAATTTTTAAAAAAAAAATTTCTCCAATAGTACCCTCCAAGCATCATCACTGCTTGAGGTGTCACCCTCGTATTCGTCAACTTATCTGAAATAGTTGCAATCATATTCTGTTCTATTTCTTGGACACCTGAAAAATCTTCTCATAAAATTAATTTCCTTATAATAGGTGAATACATAACATTGCAAACTACAGTTGCAATACACAGGTCTGGAGGTAGAGGCAATAGAGATCCTTGAACTCATATTTCCTAAGATAAGTTTGTATAAGCAGTGAAAATATTAATATGAGTCGGGTGACATTACAAAACAATTCAAAAATGATAATTAAGTAGCTATTTATAAAAAAATATATATATGATATAAGATTTGAAACAATAAAGATAACTTAAAGATGTAAGATTTGAAGACATATTTCCAAAGCTTAATATATTTATTATTCACAAAAAAGATGGATATTTTATTGTCATAGAATGAATATACACAATCCTTAAAGGGGAAAAATATCAAAGCTAATGCTCCTAAGAGCTACAATAATTCAACTACAGAAATTCCCTTATCTAATACAAAATTAGAATAAAGAAAAAAATAAAAGCGAAAATCAACAAGCCCACTAGGGCCCTCATGAGAAAATAACAAAACCACTGCAAGGCTCATCTGTAAAAAATACCTGTAAGAAGCTCAAAAAATAAATAAGCAAGTATATGAAGAGACATTAGAGAGAAATAAGAAGGAAGGCTCATGCTTAGTCAAAATACATCCCAAGGAACAACATTATATGTGAGTATCCAAACTTCCAAAATAAGAGTTACAATCATATTAAATGCTACCAGCTCTAAAGATAGAAATGAAAATATCAATGACATCATAGCCAAAACACCTACCATAGAGAATCAGCTACCAAGCACCAGGACTAGATACCACACACCCAACAAGATACAAACCACCATCAGCAATAAAAAATGCAACAAACCCATGCATGAAAATAAAGATACAACAGAACTAGACCATAGTTAACCACACAGTACGCTAATCAGCAGCAGCAGGCCAATCAACAACATCAGGCCAAGTAGCCCAGATCACGCTAGAATCAAGAACAACAGGCTAACGACACAGCCAACCGAGAACACAAGATAGCATCATCCCAGAACAGGCCACAAATATCAATAGTAGGCCAATCACCAAGCCAACCACCCAACCAACAACTGAACATAGGAACAATAGCCTAGATCATGCTAGAAACAGGAACAATAGGCCAACCACACAGTCAATCGAGAACATAACATAGCATCATCCTAGAACATGCCATAAACATCAACAACAGGCCAATCACGAAGCCAACCACCCAACCAATCTATCCCAAGGAGAAGCAACCCAACAAGCTAGAATTAGGAACAACATGCCAATCACCAAGCCAACCACCTAACCAATCCATCCCAAGGAGCAGCAGCTCAGAACAAGCTAGAATCAGGAACAACAGGCCAACCACATAACCAACCGACAACACAACATATCATCATCCCAGAACATGCCACATCCATAACAGACCAATCACCAAGCTAACCACCCAACCAGTCCATCCCAAGGAGCAGCAGCCCAATTCCTCCCAAAATAGCTCAGCCTGATAATAGCTAATACAAATGGGAAACGAAATAGCCAGTGCTAATTTGATTACAAGTGTAATACAGGGGAAAGAAGAGAGCATGAATCATTTTAATTGGAACTACAAAGAATGCAGATCCCCAAAATTCCCTGAAAACACCACAGCCTTTAATTGCTAATAGAAATAGTAAACAAAATAGCCACATCTGACTTGATTACAACTGCAATAGAGGAGAAAGAAGAGAAGAAAACTCACTTCATTAAGAACTACAAATGTAGGATGAAACCTAGGAAACAATGAGATAAAATACACCATAAGAGTGAAACCATGTAGAAAGAAATAACAGATCATAGGTGATACCGTAAAGAAGTGAAGATAACGATCAGAACACACCTACTTGGGAACGAAAGACGGCTGTAAGCGAAGGGCAACGGAGTTATAAATTTCGAGGTCACGGGGTTGAGGCGAGGGCTAGCAGGGTAAAAATTCCTTGCAGATAGTAAATGTGGTCGGCATCCCTCGGTTAGAAAATCCCATTTTCGAACAGGAAATGGAGCCGAAAGCAGCATTATCGTAGTCCCCAAATAGTGTCGCGTCACTTTTTCACGACGCGACAAAACTGTGACGTGACCCCAAATGGGCCCTTAGTGTTTTAAGTGTGATGGTGGTGATTTAGGATAGAAAGTACAATGTAATTTTTATTTTAAAAATAATAAAATTACTTTAAACTATTTTCATCATCTAAGAAAATATAATTTATTTTTTAAAATAAAATTATTAAAAAATCTAATTTAAATATATAATAGAAATTAAAAAATGACTCTTTTTAATATTTAAAATATAAAAGATATTTTTTTCTGTTTTAAGTGTGATGGTGGTGATTAAGGATAGTAAGTACAATGTAATTTTTATTTTAAAAATAATAAAATTACTTTAAGCTATTTTCATCATTTAATAAAATATAATTTATTTTTTAAAATAAAATTATTAAAAAATTTAAACTAAATATATAATAAAAATTAAAAAAATGGCTCTTTTTAATATTTAAAATATAAAAGATATTTTTTCTGTTTTAAGTGTGATGGGGTGATTAAGGATAGTAAGTACAATGTAATTGTTATTTTAGAAATAATAAAATTACTTTAAGCTATTTTCACCATTTAAAAAAATATAATTTATTTTTAAAAATAAAATTATTAAAAAATCTAAACTAAATATATAATAAAAATAAAAAAAATGACTCTTTTTAATATTTAAAATATAAAAGATATTTTTTTCTGTTTTAAGTGTGATGGTGGTGATTAAGGATAGTAAGTACAATGTAATTTTTATTTTAAAAATAATAAATTTACTTTAAACTATTTTCATCATTTAAGAAAATATAATTTATTTTTTAAAATAAAATTATTAAAAAATCTAAATTAAATATATAATAAAATTTTAAAAATGACTCTTTTTAATATTTAAAATATAAAAGATATTTTTTCTGTTTTAAGTGTGATGGTGGTGATTAAGGATAGTAAGTACAAAATAATTTTTATTTTAAAAATAATAAAATTACTTTAAACTATTTTCATCATTTAAGAAAATATAATTTATTTTTTAAAATAAAATTATTAAAAAAAATCTAAATTAAATAATAATATAAATAAAAAATGACTCTTTTTAATATTTAAAATATAGAAGATATTTTTTTCTGTTTTAAGTTTGAGTGCGACAATATAAAAAAAAAGTTGATTAACGTTGGAATTAATCTTTATATTTTAAAAAATTATACATAATATAAAGATTGAATTCCACGTTAATCAAAATATACATATTCACCCCAAAAAAATATATACATATAAATTAAGGTCGCATAAGATATATAAAAAAAATTTAAATGAAAAATAATATTCTTTTAAATTCGATTAGTCACATATTTAAAATATATTAAAGTACTAAGTTTTTTAAAAAATAATTATATAAAAAATAACTCAAATAAATACTTCATAAGCATGACAGTTAATATTATTTATGTATTTTATTTGTCTTTTTAGCGATAAAATAAAAGGGATAATACCATTTTAAGTGAAGGGCTCTGTGTGCGCCGCGACTTCTGTTATTTATGACCATTGGCAATTTGACACGTCTTAGTGAGATGTTTGTGGCCATTATTTTTTGGTCAAGGAAAAATTATTCAACTACAAAAAAAAAAAAAAAATAATAATAATAATAATAAAGGCATTCTTAGGCTTCTCTCGCTTTTTGGGAACACATTTTGACAATTTATTTTTTAGATATTTACATATATATATATATATATATATATATATATATATATATATATATATATATATATATATATATACACATAATTCATATATATTAATATATCTAACACTTATATTTTGTTATTTACATTAATAATATTTAAATCTTTAATTTTTTAAATGCACATTTCCATGTAAAAAAATACTTATTTATAAATATTAAACTTTATGTGTAAAATATGTAATTGCATAAGAATTATGTGCTATATATATAAATTTTCTTTTATTTTTTATAGTATTATATATATCTTAGTTATAATTTATATAAAAAAGAATAAATAAATTAATTAAGATATATAATTCCATCAATTGCGTTGACATTAACGGGAAATATGTCAGAAAAAATGAATTTCCAAGCTTTTAACATATTCAGGTAAATTTAATATTTATAGTTATTATATTTAATATGAGAGATTTACATATATATACTACATAATTCCAATATATTTTACATATCTGATACATAAATTTGTTATTTCTTTATACAATAGTTTTTTTTTTTAATTTTGTGTTCTGATTATGTTAACACATTTACATAAAAATATATATGATTTAAAATAATATTAATATTATTTATGAAAATTTTGGATTTTGTATAAATAAGTACTGAATATGTAATATACAAAAATTGAGTGAGATGAATATAAATCTTCATTATTATAAATTTATTATGGCGTCAAACTCCTAAGATTGACCTCTGATTTCATGTGATTGATATTTTATAAAAAAAATATATTAAATTCAATTTTTAAAACAAATAATAATAATAATAATAATAATAATAATAAGATCAGTTTTGTAACAAAAAATAAGTAGATTGATTTTATGTTTACGGTTTATTAAAGTGCACATTCCTATTATATTTCTTTTGAAAACATCAATAAAATCAATGTAAAATAGAGAAAACAATCTCACTTTTCGGATGCATCGCATGGCTTCTAAGGGGAGGAAGATGTTGGATAAAGGAGTGAGGGACTAGCCTTTGGTATGAAATACTTCTTGGCTCAAGGGAAAAAAGGTAAAAGAGAATTGATATTAGAGCAAGAGTACGTTTAAGATAACTTTTGACTGTTTTACTTACAAAAAAAAAAAGGCTAGAAAGCAATCAAATTTGTCTTTGACTATCAGCTGTTTAATAAATTTTCAAAAAAGAAGAAGAAGCTAGAAGTGCACCAAAAAGTTACCCTATCATAATTGGAGCAAGACAGCAGAAAGCAAAAAGAGTAATGGCTGAAAATTATTCAATTGGTATTTGGTGATTGAAACTGATGGGTAATTATCTATGCCAATCAAGCATCGTTAAATGAAAGGACACTAATGGAGGAGCTGACAATCTAGGAGCCATTGAACAAACAACTGAAGCATTCAAGAAGAATCCAACTTTAGATACACTTAACCAAAGGTTTCTTCTACTCTTTTATGCATATTAATGTGTATTACTTTAAGAGAATATTAGAAAGAGTATTTGATGACCTGCTCACTTTATTATCATGGTCATAAAACCATGTCATATGTTCCTTCTACTATATTCTGAAATGAATATATTCATAAATGTAATATGCTTTATATTATTAGAGTCTCTCTTAATGATCACATTATTTTAGAAATGCATGCTGCCAACCTGGTTAGTCATGCTGCGTGAGTTAATACATAATTGCTTGAATGTAGGTTTAATAGCCTAAATTAAGTACTATTTGTAAGATTGTTAGTATCATGCATTTTAGATCAACAAAATTATTAAACAACACATGTGAATGTATATTTCCTCTTTTAATCCATTGTACTCCATAGGTTGATTTATCTATAAATTTTGTACCAGGATTACCTAAGATTATTAAAAGGGATAATAGCATATTGGTTAGAGTCATAGATTTTCTAAAATGTTTTGCAGCAATGCTCATTAAGTGACAACTTTATTTTTGGCAATTAATTAGATTTTAGGGATTGTATAAGGCCATAATATTATATGATTAAGATGTTATATTATTTCTTATTTTTAGAAATTATTAGTATGTTAAGTTGGGTTAACAATCAAGTTCAAATTCTACTTAAGACTGAATCGATCTAAATAGAGTTAACACATATCCGATCTGTTTACTAAATAGGTTGAAATTCAAGTGACTCAAGTTGAGTGAAATTTGAAGTAAAAAAATAAATTATTATCTCACCAACATAACACCATAAGTACACATGCCAATTTAGTGTCAAAATAACATGAACTAGCAATAACAACTCAACATATACTCGTCAAGTCAACAAATAAGTACTATTATATATATGAGCATTTAACAACTTTCAAAGATAGGCAATGACAAATAATATAACTACTCAATGACAATACAATAGAAGGTATATGATACATCAAAAAAAAGACATGTGAAATAATTAGAAAGAAAAAAAAAAAAGTTGTAGATCAAACAAATATCAAATCAGACAAGAAAAATGAATAAAAAATGATGATTCATAAACCTAATCCTAGATAATAGGTATAAGGCTAATGAAACTCATTCGAATTTCAAAAAATCTTGTCAAATAGATTAATTATGCTAAACATAAAGCACAAAAAAAAAACATGTTAAACAAAATTAAACAATTAAACTATTTAGATTGTCATAAATTTTTTGATATAATTGTACTATTATTGCATCAAAGATGGTACTTCACTATCATAACGAATCTTTTTTTATTTCTCTCACTTATTCTCAAGCCCTTCTTTCCGATTTTTTAGTAGCAAGCTCTCTCAGATTTTTTAAATTCTCCAGCTACTTCTCTTCTTCCAGAAGCGGCACAGCATAATATGAAAACTAGTGTTAGTCTGGATTGTCAGATGAGCTGTGGTTGAATATAAAGTTTGAGTTCATTACACAAAAGGAGCTATGTTCAGTTGTGATCGATTCATTAACAACTCAAAAAAACTTCAAGTTATTGTGCTTATATATACATATATACTACATATACATACACGCATACATACATAATATTGAATCCTGAATTGTTACTGAGATCACACCACCTAGCAAGGGTTAAAAGAAAAGGAATTGAACATGTAAAAAAAATTAGCACAAAAAAAAAAGAGAATGTAAGTCTTTGATTTGAAGTATCTAAAGACTCCGCAAAAAATAATTTCCAAAAAATCCCTCAACTTGGAGGGGTCTCCTTCTATTTATAAGTTTAGATCAATCCAATAATGTACTCTATAAACGAATATAAGAGAATATATATATATGAATATTTTTAAATAATTTTCACAAATAAACAATAAAGCTTTTAAGAGAAAGATTTATGTAAAACATGCAAATAACTTGAATTCAATATAATGAAAAAAAAAGAAAGCCAATCAATGATTTTATGTTTCTGAATCTTTGATATTTGCACATTATGTGTCTGTTTTAATTCAATTATACTAAGATCGTTTTTTATCTTCTTACCAATTCTCTATACTCATTTCTTAACATATATCTAATGCATCTACTCTCTTCATCTTTTAGGCTTTAAACCATCTAGGCGTCTCACTAATCTTGTCTATATACCTTACTCAACTTTTCCCAACATACTCATTTTGCATTCTATCTCTAAGAGTAAAGCCACTCATCCACAGCATCCTCATCTCGTACACCACAGTCTTATCTTTCTCTTTTTACATTCCATAAGTCATTGCGGTCTTACCACCATCTTATAAAATTTTCCTTAAGTTTAAGTGGAACTTTCTATCACATAATAGGTCATATGCATTATACTTCAACCATCCAACTTGAATTCTACTAATAACATCTCCATCTATTTCACCATCATTTTGAACAATAGAACTAAATATCACAGATAAACTATTATTAATGACTTGATCACCAAGTCACAACACTTCCTAAAACTTCTACAACTAAAATTACACTCCATATATATTAGTTTTAGATCTACTTAAGCGAAAACCTTTAAACTCTAAGTTGACCTCCATAATTCAAGTTTCTATTGGACTCTCTCTAGTCTTATCAACAAGAAGAATGTCATCAAAAAGCATACACCAAGGTACATCTTCTTGTAAATACCTCGTAAGAACATCCATAACTAAAGTAAAAGATAAGGGCTTAATGTTGATCCTTGATGTAATCCAACTGAAATAGGAAAATATTTTGTCAATCCTTGTGTTTGGACACATGACTCTAGTATACATATCCTTAATGGCTTGAATATAACCAATATTAACTCCTTTCTATTCTAGAACTCTCCAAAGAACATCTCTTGAGACTTTATCATAAGCTTTCTAAATCAATAAATATCATATGTAGATCTTTCTTACTTTCTACTTCTCCATCAAACCTCTTAACAAATGTATAACATCCATAGTAGATCTACGACATGAAACCAAAGCGATTGTGAGAAACTTACACATCACATTAACCTTTGCTCAATTACTCACTCCATAATTTTAATATATGGCAAATTAACTTAACATAATTTGCACTCTTTGTATCACCTTTATTCTTAAATATAAGAACCAACAAACTCTTTCTCCACTCATCCGTCTTTTAGTCTTTAAAATAACATTAAAAGATTTGTAAGCCAAAAAATTCCATGATCTCTAAACATTTCCACACTTATTGGAATATTATCAGGTCTATTGCTTTTCCACATTTCATTTTATTTAAAACTTCCTTGATTACTAATCTGACGATAAAATGAAATTCTATCTTTGTTTAGGGTATTAAGGTTGCTAAAATCAATCGTCTTTTAGATCTTTCATTGAAAAGTTTATCAAAATCTATCATCCTATTTTCAATATCTTTTTTAAGAAAAACTTTATTATTTTCTTTTATCTTATCTCATGCTTATCTTTTACTTCTCTATCTCTTTGGTTATACTTATATCTCATCTTTCAGCATCTTTTGGTATCTCATGTATAAATCACTAAAAATTTAAATTTTTTCATCATATATTCTTTCTTAGAATCTCTGGTACTTTATATCTTTCTCAATTCTCCAATTTTACATTAAACCAAGTTTATATAACAATATTCTTATTTCTTATCTTTTTGCTCGACCACCTATTCTTATTAAAGCTTCCTTTGATTCTCCAAGCATCTTTTAGCTTTCTTAATTTCACTTGATATTTTTCAGACATAACGTTATTCCTATGAACATCCCAAATTCTAATTTTTCTTGTACTTAAAATATTTTTATTTTGTGTTTTTTAAGTGTAATCCCATCACAGAAATAATTTAGTTTATTTTTCTCTCTTATAACCTTTCATCTTAAAATCTAAAACTAATAATAGATGTTGGATGCTTAAAATTTCACTTGGAATGGCCTTCTGATCTTTCTGATCTAAAGCGATCTATTTTTTTATCGGAAAATAATCAATCGTCTTTGTTTCTTAGATCCATTTTATAAGTAATAATATGTTCATCTCTTTCTTAAATAAAGTATTAATTCTAAATCGTAAAATAAGGAAAATCTAATATAGTCACCATCTTCGTTAGTCGCTCCAAATCCATAACGAATACTTTTAAAATCTTCTACCACTCTACCAACGTGTCATTTAAATCTCCCCAATAATACTTTTCTTCAAGAGTATCTTTTGTATTAATCCTTTAATTCATTCCAAAATTTTTCTTTCACTACCCAAACCTACTTGGGGGGCGTAGACACTTATAACATTGATAATCTTGTATCATGATAATCTTTAAAGTATAATTCTATCTCATCTATTAATCTTATAACATTATCCTTCAAACTTTTATCATAATCACACTACACCATTTCTACTTTTTACCGAATCAAAATTTAAAACCTAAACTATCAATCTCTCGGCCTTCTCACCCATTTAGTTTCACATAAAATATTTATCTTTCTATGAACCATAATATCTATTAATTCCATTAATTTACCTGTAAGAGTACCTATATTCAATCCTAATTAGTTTCATGGACTAACTTCTTTGTGATCTGTATAATGTGGGGAACCTTGCTTATTTAATGCTGGGGTCAGATCTTTTGCTTTTTTATTTTTCAGTATTCAAGCCATACTGGCGTCGCTTCAGGGGGCATACGCATTAACAATGATTTAAAGGATTCATGTCATGATTATTTCGACAAATTTTATCTTTGGTATTAACCTAACCCTCCACTTTTTGCATCCGGACTTGGGACCGGCAATGGTAGTGTTGAAGATAACTTGAATTCAATCAATCCAAAAAGGAACTTTTCAATTTACTTAAAAGAGAATGAAAAGAGAATTAGAGAAAAAGTTTAACCATAAAATGCACGTATCTTTTCATCCAAATAAAATCAATGATTCAAAAAAAATTGAAATGAAATAAAAACTCTTACATATGAACTTTTCAAAGCTTGAACGAGACTTGAAAGATGTTGAAGAGAATCTCCACTTGAAAGTTGTTAAGGAAGAAAGGAGAAGAGATGATCTCAAGTACCTAACTTTCAAAAAATCTTCAAGCAAGGTGCCGTCCAAAGAGGAAGCAAACAAAGACCAAGAACTTCTGCACTTTGCTTCAAGCAAAATCTCAATCAAGGTTTCGGCCAAGGTGAGAACAATGGAGAGAAGATAGCTTTAACACATTAAACTTAAGAAGAACTTCAAATAATCAACTAGCAAAGGTTCAGCCTGATTAGAGAGAAGCAAGAAGCAATAAAGTAGGGGTAAGACTTCTATTTATAAACTTAGAACTTAAGAAATTCGGCCAAGGCATGAAGAAGAGGAGAGAGAAGAATTGAGAGGGAAACTATTTAGGAATGAATTTGATTTTTTGAATTCAAATCTGATTTGAATTAAATCAAATTCAAATGTGGTTGTTGGTGGTTCGTCAAATATGGGAGAAGAGGAGAGATGTAGATTAGATAGCATGTCACAATAATCAACCAACACATGTAGGTTTCATCCAAGCCAAGCGAAGAGGGAAATTATTATGATATGATTTTGAAATTTGAATAATTGATCAAATGACAATAATATTTGAATAAATTCAAGTCATAAGTGTCATTGAGCCAAAAAGGAATATCCCTCAAGATGAATGGTTCGGCTATGACAAGGTTAAGGTGAGAAAAATTAATTTAAGCAGGAATTTGATTTCAATTCATTCAGCACATGCTTAGAATTTGAATTTCATCAAGCTAGGCTTAATGTATCCGGCCAAAGCAAGAGTGAATCAATAAACTTAATTGATCACAAGTCAAATAAAGGAGTTCAAAATGGTTCAATTAAAATATATCTAAGAATTTTGAATAATGAGGAATGTCCAAAGCTTTACATATGGGAACTCAATCATGAGTTAATGCAATATATAAAAGATTTATTAATTAATTTAATGGAAAGCCAACGGAATAAACCAAAATAAAATAAATCGAGATAAAATCATTAAGGGAATTTCGGCCAAGGCTTTCCAAGATGGGATAAATTCAAATTAATGAAATTAATAGCTATAAATCGTGGCGAATCAATTTAAGAAGAATTTTGAACTTAATTACATAATTTAAGTCAATTTAAAAATATATTAAGGGGCCGGCTACATTAATTCCAAAAAGGGAATTAAAAAAAGAAATATAATTAATTCAAGGTTAATTTGAATTTTAATTTGAATCAACTGAAATCAATTCAAATAAATTCAAATATAATGAATTTAAAATACTAAGGGGTAGGCCACAACATGATATAATCAAATAAAATATTTTGAGAAATATATCATAGCAAAATATAATTTTAAACTCAAAAATTCTCAATTTCAAAATACAAGAACATAGAAATTTAAAAATTCAATAAATAATATGAAAAATAATGACATTAAATACAATAATTTTCACAAATTTACAATGGGACATTTGGCCAAGCAATAGATGTAAGAAGAATTATTGATAGGAGAGAGAAAATAAATAAATTGGATAATAAACGACTAATTTAATTCTCATGCTAAATTTTTTGGATAAGGAATTGATCTAAGCATGGAAATAGCTTAATGAAGTGTTAAATAAGCTTAACTCACTTTAACAAGCAATGGATAAGACCTACCTCATACAAATACTCAAATTATCCAAAAATAATAATTCCAAGAATAATTAAAAAAATGATGCAATTAAAATATAGAGAAATGTGCAAAAGTTCAAATAAATGATATGGAGATATTTAAGACATTATTTTATATGCTTGGACTCTTATTTGTCTTATTATTAAAAAACCTAGGAAGATTTCCAAAATGCTCTAGTCCAACTAATCTTGACTTTTCAAATTTGGCTGAGCACACAAAGTCTAATTAGCTTCCTCTCATTGAAGAGAGTGATTTAATGTCGGTAAAATTTTCAGAAGGCAGATGAAATAGTAGATAAGACACTACCCAAAGATTTCGTCCTCATTTGGTGAGGATTTTAGATCTGGTTACAGGTTTCCTATAGGCGAAGACACCTATAGTTAATTACACCTTCCAATGCTGGGAGAGAACTTTTGATTAAGGCTAGTCGTTAGATCGTTGAATGCGTAGCGTATAGTAGTAGCATGTGAAATTTTGGAATTTAGATTTATGAAATTCATCATATTTAACTTAAAGCGGATGGTTGGGGAGCGATCAGCGTCGATCCCATCCGTCATCCATTTGTCCGGTCTATTTAGTTAGAGGTAGTCGACCCGGACCGAAGATCCTTATCAACATGGGTTCGTCGTCAAGAAATCCTTAGGCGGGGTGGTGTTTGTCAGAGACAAATTAAGTCTTCTAACTATGGCTTTTTTTATCTATCTGTCTATAATTCACATCTCAAGCCTGAGCCATTTGGGAGCATCACATTCTGATCGTAATCGTAATATAATGATATCATTTGGCACCGTCGAATCGATAAATGCTACGTATGTGGGCGTATTAAACGAAAACGTAAAGGACCTGACTACGTCTTTCTTAGCGTGAGATTGATTGAGTGGTATAAAATACATTTGATTTGACATTAACTCTTTTGTGAGCTAGAGTTTTATTAATTTTTCACCTTCAACAAACTATTATGGAAAGTGGATTGAGTTTCAGCTTTAAGTTCTTGAAAGATTGAATTTTATTTAAGCATTTAACACTTAATAATTTATCTGATTTTTATATTTGTATTGACACTTGATTTTGATTAATTGATTTGAGAACTGCAAGCATTTTGATGGTAGCTATCTCCTCCGTTGAAATCTTTATTTCAACATCATCCGGGGTGGATGTATTGTTTGATCATTTAATTTATTATTTTAGATCTTGTCATTTATTAGTTTAATAATGAGGATCGGAATCTCTTGTCATATAATTAACTTCTCAAATTTTTTAATAAATTGATATTCTTATAATATTATTATTGGATTTTTAGATTTTGTTAACCTGGATCCGGTCGCAGGCCCAGGAAGCGGCCGTAGCGTCGTCGCCTAAGTTTAAGCATTCAACGTAGTGTCAGGGCCCATGCGTGTATTTAGTAATTTAGGTAATTTTATTTTTAAATTATGAGATTAACTTCATATTTATTTAATCTTAACTTAGTCTGCACAGCTTTTTCAAACATTAAAATTTGCACTCTAAATTTTCATATCTAAGCACATGTAGACGTTTATAGCTTATAGATAATTTCATGTAATGAAATCATTGACTTTGAAAATCATAATTAGAATGAAATTCCTTGATTTTTGAATTGAAAGAAACTGCATTATTCATGAAGGATTTAATTTAATCGCATTCTATTTGTTCGTACAAAGAGTTGCAGATTTGGTGGCGTTTGTGGAGCAGAATTAAATTTATATTTGCACTCAAAATAAACTTATTTGTTAAATGTCTAACCGGATAGTTGATTCATGCTCATTAATGAACAATCAAAATTTTGTGAGATTCACTTAAGCTGGTTTGCCTATTTTAACTTGTTCAATACAAGTTAAAGCATAACTCATTCGTTCGTTGAAAAATCCTTCTTATGTTGGCCAAAAATCTTTGTTCGTACTTCTTAATTAAAATGTGCTATGAGTTTCACTTTAAATCTCTCTTTTTATGACTTTTACCCATTAGATGTGCTATATGTCAATTTCACAATTGTGTGAATTAGATATAATGTAAGTCCTCAGTGTAAGTCCTCTTATGAATTTCATCTGGATCTTATTAGTTTTGAAGATAAACACTTAAATATATCACAAATCTTATTATGTTTCAAATTTAATTTTAAATGTGAGATCCAAATGGTTCTTTTAGAGGCCACATTCATAAGTGATCATGAGTTTCTTGAATTTGTCTTTATAAGAAAATTTATCAAATTTATTGCATACTTTATTCTCAATTTGGAATTGGACATTTAGACTTACCACCGTCGTTTGTAGTATTGATTGAGATCTTTATCTTCATTTGACATTAAATATGATTTGTTTACATAAAAAGACTTCAAATCCAATATGGATTTATCCTTAACTCCAGATCAAGTTTCATATTTATTTAATAACTATACTTCAAATTTATCATGAGTCTCTTGTGAGTTTAGTATTAGCCTCCCCAAATTTCAATTAGAGTTTGTTTAGTTTTGAGGATTTTGAGAGAAAGAGAACTCACTTTACCATGAAATTTACATTTGCTGTTTTTCTTTAACTTAGGGGCCGTTTGAGACACTTTCGTCCGCGGCGTGGTACCAACCGCACCGCTCGTCCGTTTGTTTCTGCGATATTTGGGGAAGTTGCCGCGAAGCTCCAATGCGGATCTAAGGGAGCGGCCCGCTGTGGGTAAAATAAGTTTATCTAAACTACCCCTTCGCCCGTGACAAGAACTGTTCTCCCGTGCCCGTGGGTTTTTCTGGTCGACGCATTATATCTCTACAGATCTCGGCATATTAATTCAATCTCCTCCTTCTCTTTACCAGGGCATCGACGGATCGAGTACAAAGGTGTGCGCTTAGACTTAGTTTCGACCTCTCTTTTTGTCTTCATTCGCTACATGGAGGTAAGCATCGTCTTTCGTAAGGTTTTTAGTAGATTCCTACTGGCAGCTACGAACTGCAATCTTTGCCTGCATGGTTTTTAGTAGATCTATATTATGCGGATCTAAGGTTTTTCAAGTTGGTAAGACCACTTTTTTTAACGGTGTGATTGGTTAGGTATTTATTTGATTAACTCTATTTTGAGCGTCTATTCAACCTCATCTATGAAAGTTTTTATTCTATTCATAATTAGTGTTGTAATTTACACAAATTAAATAGTTTTATTCATGAATTCAGTACTATTAATGATCTCCATCCCTATTGATATCTATGATTAGAATAAAATTTTATTTAAGCTTTCTTCTTATGAAAAGTTTAGTTTAAAAAATGTCTAATAACATCTTCACTATGAACAATATTGCTTTCAAATTTTTTCAAATTGTCTGGCAGTAAAGTATATCCACGACTTATTTGATGCTTCACTAAGAATTTTTCTATTTCAATTTCTGCTTTGAGCATTTGGTGCTCTATGAGAGATGATAAGCTTAGCCACTCTACTATGTGCTTTTGCGCAACACCACACTTTTGTGTTTGGAGCTTTTAGCAAAAGTTTTGATGTAGTCTGGAGAGACAGAATTTCATTTAAATGGAACTGCACAATATTTTTCCATTATAATCATTATTATGGAATGGTGACTGTGCAATGAGTGTATGGAGCACTATATTTGTATGCTTGATCGAATGCTACTCTGTAGTCATTATGATGGAAGTCTACATTAAGAAGCCAGAGCAAAAGGGATGGTAATTTTTTTTAAAAGCTTTAGTTCTTTAAGGATTAACTTAGAGATATACCTTGTTGTCTTCTATTTGTTTAAGGAGACATTTTTTCTCTATTCCCCTCCCTTTCTTCTCGTAAACGTGAAGCTCTCTAATTTGTTACAACAGCAAACTCTATCTCCTTGTGCCGGACATGACTGCTCTGGTGTTTTTTTTCCTCTAATTTACTATAAATAGCCACTTGGAATTATTTCCTGCACTCTATAACAAGGCACTTACTGTACTTAAGTTTGTGATATTAAATTCAATAATCTAGAGTATTTTTTATGATTTTTTGCATGCACAACAACAGCACTGCAGCTGTCTGTGACTTCAATGTAAGTTTCTTGATTGTTGACCATAGTAAAAAAGGCTGAGAAGGCTGACATGTGGGTTGGAGACCTATAGGAGGTTTAATTAGGGACTACTGGCCAGCAGTTTTGAGAGGGAATTAGGGTGGATGGTTGGAGGAAAAGAGGTAGAAGAGATAGAGAGGATTTTGGGGAATTGGAGTAGAATTTTAATATTGAAATTTGATTTTATTTATAAGTTACAGCAGGGATAAACCTTTATCCAATCCTGAATAAAATCCGTTGAATAAAAAACACTATCTACAGGTAACAAACTATGTAAATTTAAATTAAAAGATAGTTATAACAAAATTTATTTTAATTTAGAGTTTGGGATATTCATAAGTAACGAAAAAAATATCGTGAAATTAAGAAGAAAAGACAAAGGCTTGAATCAAAAGAAAAGCTTTTAATAAGAATAGGGAGTCGAAGCAAAGAAAAGATAAGAAATAAGAAGATTTATAAAACTTGGTTTAGATGTAAAACTAGAATTGGGAAAGATATAAAATAGTAGAGATTCTAAGAAAGAATATATGACGAAAAAAAATTTACTTTAGTGATTTATACAATGACATACCAAAGAAGGTGAAAGATGTATGTATAAGTTAAGAGAGATAAGAAGTAAAGACATAATGGAGTGAGATTAAGGATGAAAATAATAAAGTTTTTCTTAAAAGATAAAAAGAATGATGATTTTAATAAACTTTTCAATGAAGGATCCGAAAGACGATTGATTTTAGCAACCTTAATACTAAACAAAATAGAGAATTTCATTTTATCGTCAGATTAGTAAATCTGAAATTAATGAAGCTTTAAATTAAATGAAATGTGGAAAGAGAGGACCGGATAATATTCCAATAGAAGTGTGGAAATGTTTAGGAGATCAAGAAATTTCTTGCTTACAATCTTTTAATGTTATTTTAAAGACTAAAAGATGTCGATGAGTGGAGAAAGAGTTTGTTGGTTTCTATATTTAAGAATAAAGGTGATGCACAAGAGTGTGCAAATTATAGAGAATTAAGTTAATGTGCCATACATTAAAATTATGGGAGAAAGTAATTAGCATAGGTTACAATGTGATACGTAAGTTTCACAATGCTTGGTTTCATGCCGGTAGATCTATGGATGTATACAATACATTTGTTTTTGATGGAGAAGCATAGAGAAAATAAGAAGGATCTACATATGATATTTATTGATTTAGAGAAAGCTTATGATAAAGTCTCACGAGATGTTCTTTGGAGAGTTCAACGAAATAAGTTAATATTGGTTATATTCAAGTCATTAAGAATATGTATACTGCTACTTGTGTCCAAACACAAAGGAGGATTGACAAAATATTTTCCTATTTGGTTGGATTACATCAAGGATCAACATTAAGCCCTTATCTTTTACTTTACTTATGGATGTTCTTACGAGGCATTTACAAGAAGATGTACCTTGGTGTATGCTTTTCGATGACATTCTTCTTGTTGATAAGACTAGAGAGGAGTCCAATAGAAACTTGAATTATGGAGGTCAACTTTAGAGTCTAAAGATGTTTAAGTAGATCTAAAGCGAATATATGGAGTGTAATTTTAGTAGAAGTTTTGTGACTTTAGGTGATCAAGTCATTAATAAGAGTGAGCGATTGAGATATTTATTGTTCAAAATGATGGTGAAATAGATGGAGATGTTATTAGTAGAATTCAAGTTGGATGGTTGAAGTGGGAATGATCCGCCTATGTGATAGAAAAGTTCCACTTAAACTTAAGAAAAAAACTTTATAAGATGGTGGTAAGATGCAATGACTTATTATGAATGTTGGCCAAAAGAGAAACATAAGACTAAGTTAAGAGAGATGAGGATGCTCAGTGGATGAGTTTTACCCTAGAGATAGAATGCAAAATGAGTATGTTCGGGAAAAAGTTGGAGTAGCTCCAGGTGGTAGATAAGATTAGGGAGAGTCGCTTAGATGGTTTGGCCACATAAAGCGTCGTCCATGATGACAGGAGAGTAGATGCATTAGATTTGCTTTATGTTAAGAAAGGTAGAGGACCTAAAAAGACTTCATTAAGATGTATAAAAATGATCATAAGATACTTGAATTAAATGAGAATTTGACACATAATAGGACACAATGGAGACGAAGGATTCATGTAGCCGACCCCACCTAGTGGGATTAAGGCTTGTTGTTGTTGTTGTTAGAATTTATGACTCTAATGTAGACTTATCCTAAACAAGTTTAAAATAAAAATTCATCCTGATCAAGCTGTTTAGCCTTGCTTTTGATTTTGATTCTTACATCAACTTAAAAAAATATTATGAACAATAACTAAGATACATTATTACAACACACATTATACTTTGATAAAAATTGCATTCACTTAGTACACATGCAATATGATGTTGATTACATAGTTTAATGTGGCATTGGTAAGACCACCTCTTTTTTTAACGGTGTGATTGGTTAGGTATTTATTTGATTAACTCTATTTTGAGCGTCTATTCAACCTCATCAATGAAAGTTTCTATTCATAATTAGTGTTGTAATTTACACAAATTAAATAGTTTTATTCATGAATTCAGTACTAAGTTAATGATCTCCATCCCTATTGATATCAAAGAACCTATCAATCTCTCTTATCTCCAAGGTCTCATCCTTAAAGGCATATTACTACTGTTATTCATTTTCTTATTTTGTGGTCATTATAGATGGATAAAAAGTGGTTCCTTTATTTTAGAGAGTCTTTGTTGTTTATTATAAGAGTTTGTTGTTACAATGTGGCTTTTCTTTCAGTTTCTCTTTAGTTTATTATATGATTCATATTTGCTTCCTTTTACTACATAAAGGCATGTTCGAATGATTTGATTTAATTAAGTATTAAACATTAAATAAGAATAATCAAATTCAAGATTTAGTACGTCGTATCTTTCTACATGGTTTATCTCAAGTTTTGATTTTACTTTCATCAAATCTAGAATCTTATTTTGAGTCAAAATATGTATTGTTTCATATTTTCGTGATAGCTATATGATAAGAAATTAGGAACTTGAAAAAATATTATGAACAATAACTAAGATACCTTGTTACGGCACACATTACAATTCGATAAAAATTGCATTTACTTAGTACACATGCAATATGATGTTGATCAGGTTTTAAAGAATTCATGCTTTATTCGCTATAAGTTATGTTATATGTTTAGTATTACCTAACCAAATTAAATAATTGCAATCCTCTGTTGTTTGATTCATCTGGGTTTCATCGCTTGTGTAATAATGATAGGAGCTTAAAATGAGAAACCCAAGGGAAGGTAGTAAAGATACTTGGGAGAGATGTGAAAATAATATTTTGTGATCTTTGTCAGAAGGAGATAGACTTGGGTAATAGGCCAACCTATTTTAATAAAGAGGGTTGGAATAATTTAACCAAAATTTTAAGGAGAAAACTGGAAGGGAGTACAACATGACACAACTTAAAAATAAATGGGATCAGTTGAAGAAGGATTGAAAATTGTGGAAAGAGTTAAAACAAGGATCAACTGGTTTGGGATGAGATCCGACAAAGAAGACGATTGGCGCATCAGACGATTAGTGGCGAGAAAAAATACTGGTAAATTTCTTATACATACTTGTCCATTCTAATAACTCCACAAAGAGTTCATATGAACATAACATCTGAACATAATTGCATGTGTACTTGCAGATATTACCAAATACGAAGAAATTTAAATATTGCGGCTTAGACCCTAAAATTGAAGAGAAATTAAATCTCATGTTCAGTGGTGTGGTTGCCACAAGTGTCCATTCTTGGACACCAAATCAAGAAGCTGACGACATTGTGCAAGAACAAAATTATTCTGAGCAAAGGTCTAATTCAAATGATTCAGACAATGAATTATTACATGCCACAGATTCTCACACCGAATCTAGTCATTCTAGGCGTTCATCAGCTCTAGCTCCGAGAGGTCAGAAAAAAAAGAGGTGCTGGATTCCTCCGACATCAAATATCAGAGTTAGTCAGTGCATGCACATCCAGAGCGAATAAGGCAATTGCACCGCCATCACTATCTGAGGCGATCACTATTTTAGATAAAATCACTGAAATTTTCGAAGATATTTCACTTTATCTGCATTCAACGAGGTTGTTTGAAGATGCAAACAAGCGAGAGATCTTTGTGGCTATGACACCTGAACAGAGAGTTCATTATCTACACTATCATTTTGAAACATATGATGTTTTAGCTAGGTTGAATTTAGTAAAAGATGTTTTCTGATCTGTCAAAATTTAAACTTCTCCGTGATCTGGTAATAAAGAGTTTGCTCTTTTTTACTTGATGTACTTATTTTTGTTATATGCTGAACTTCTTTAGAAATTATATGATAGCAGTACCTGATATATCATATGTTACTACGGGAATTTTGTTTAGTACCTTAATCTGTAATGACTAATATAATGACGTATATTTTTTTGTCATTAGTTGCAGTTATGGATAGTGATAATGACGATCAACCGGATTATTCTATCGATGCTTAATATATGAGTACTATGAGACTTATGTTTGCAAGACTCTATGTATGACTTCCAGATTTATTAGTGAAAAATGAATCACTGAGTTACTAGCAAGGCACCTAAGGAGATTTCATACTATGTTTCGTATGTCACAAGTTATTTTCACTGACCTGCTGTAGGAATTAGAAAATTTACATGAACTTTGTGGATCTTCTAGAACTACAACTAAAAAATTCTTGGCCATAACACTATATTTTATCGCATAATGAATTTACCAGGGTGGTTAGCGAGCTATTTCAGCACTCATCCGAAACCATAAGCAAATACTTCTCTATTGGCCTTGATGCTTTGGTACGTTTATCAACTAAAGTTATAAAGCCGATAGATTCAACTTTTCAGAATATACCTGATAAGATTCTGCATGATTTCCAATACAGGCCATATTTCAAGGTATACTTTATTTATAAGTTTATTTGAAAATGATCATTTCTGATTATCACCTAGTTCACAAGAAATTTATCATTGTATGTATTGGAACATGAACACATATCGATGCCCGTGTGCCATCAACTGAAAAGGTCGCTTATATTAGTCGATGTGGCGCACCTACACAAAATGTGATGACAGTATATGATTTCAATATGTGTTTCACTTTTTTAATGACTGGATGAGAAAGAAGTGCACATGATAGTCGCATATTCAATAATGTTGTATGACGTAGAGAAAACAACTTCTCATTGCCTCCTCCAGGTATTACTGGAACGAATCATCGATTTAGTACAAAGAATATGATATTTTTTACAGCTTCTAATTACAAATCTAAACAGGAAAATATTATGTTGTTGATGATGGTTATCCAATGCAACGAGGGTTCTTGAAACCTTTTAAAATAAAATATCATATTCTTGATTTTGAAAGGAGCAGCCAAGTCACCAGGGGAAGGAAAGAATCATTTAATAAACGACACACATCATTGCGTGGTGTAATTGAGCGAGCCTTCGGAGTGTGGAAGAATAAATGAGTTATTTTACGAGATGCCGTACTTCAAGAGGTTAAAATAGTAAATTACAACGGCTTTGTATAATTATATATGCCATCACCCATCACACCACGATATAGTTCAACATTGTTATTACAACGACCAATCATTTGTTCCATCCAAAGCATTCGAATATCGGTTGGCTACGATGTAGAAACGAGTCAACATACCACAGAGTTGGAGACACAGGACGGAGAAGGAGCTGAGGAGATGAAAGAGTTATGAGAATAAATTATAGATGCCTTAGATAATATTATATTTCAACATTTGTAAAGTGTTTGGTAGCTTCTACAGACCAGCTTGGGCCTGTTGCTTTTTTAGCTTAATGCTCAGAAGCTTTAAGTTACGATCTTAAACTTGCTTGCTAATGAAAAAAAATTTTACCTGCTTCATGGACATTATTTCAACTACACCTTCTTATGTACCAACCTAAAATTGAAGAAGGATATAAATGGTTTAAGGATGTTGTTCCAAAGCAGTTTTCCCTAATGCATTGATTGGGTAGTAGGTTTCCAGTTGCTATATATTTTCTTAGAAATGGATGCATGTTTCTTTTCAGTTTTTGTAATGAGTGTATCCCTTTGATTTGTGTTTATTATCATGTTCTGAATTTGCTTGCTAATAGTCTTGGATAGACATTCAACAAGTTTCAAGGTGTCCCGTATTGTTTGACCAAAAATTAGAAACCGGATCTAGATTATTTCTCCTGGTATCAAAGTTATCAAGTGAGAGGGGTTCCTTACCACACCAATGGTCATTCCAAAATAAGATATTTTCTTCAACCAATCTCCAGATATGTGTTGTTCGGCTTCAACCTTAAGATTAAGCATATTCTTCTAAGTGAAGCCATAAATGGTATGATATAACAGTAGCTGGATGACATCTGATCCAATGTTTGATATACCTTTGAATTCTTTAGATTCACTTGGAATATTACTGGAGCTATTGTTAGCCGTGCTATCTTCTTTTTAGTTCTAAACTTCATAGAATGGCTAAAGCCACTGTCATTATTCTCATTCCAAAGAGTCCACATGATAATAATATCACTGATTTTAGGCTCATCTCTGTACAATACTTTTTGTAAAATCATTGCCAAAATATTGACCAATAGATTAAGATCTGTGATTACTTACATTATTCATTCTGGCCAAGGCGGTTTCATCAAATTACAGGACACTAAATTAACTTATCTTGGATAACCCATTTCTTCTAGAGACAACATTTTATTGATTTCCAGTCTTTGTTACATAGTATCACCATCTTTGATGGCTGGAAGGCGAAGCTTTTATCATTTGCTGGCAGATTACAACTAAGTTAAATTCTCCATTTGAAATCTTGTTTCATATTGGTCAAGAGCTACAATTATTTCCAACGCTTGTATTAAGATGATTAACAGATGGCGTTCTAGATTTCTCTGTCATGGAAATTATCTTCTGCGCAAATTCTAACCCATCTCATGGTATAAAACATGCAGGGAAAAAAATTAGGTGGTGTGGGTCTGCCTTCCCTATCTATCATCATGCATGCTTATAATTGTTCTTTACTTCGTAGAATTAAACATCCATTTTTCTTGTTGGAAACCATTAACTAAAGGCTCTTTAACTTTCTAAAAAAAAATCATCATATTGCCACTTCTTTTAATAAAAAATAGTATGGAGTGAGTGTAAAGAAAAGATAAGAAATAAGAAGATTGTTATAAAATTGATTTTTAAGAAAACTTAGAGAATTGGGAAAGATATAAAATGACCTGTAGATTCTAAAAGAATATATAAAAAAAAATTTGGCTTTTAGTGATTTATACAACAGATTAGATACCAGAGAAGGTGAAAGATGTATGCATAAATTAGCCAACCAAAGAGACGGGAGAAGTAAAGACCTAATTCAAGAGAGGTATATTAAAGATGAGGATAATAAAGTATTTTTCTTAGAAAAGGATATTGAAAATAGGTAGATGAGATATTTTGATAAACTTTTCAATGAAAGATCTGAATGTACGATTGATTTTAGCAACCTTAATACTCTAAACAAAAATAGAAATTTTTTTTTATCATCGTATTAGTAAATCTGAAGTTAGAAAAACTTTAAAAAAAATGAAATGTGAAAAAACAGTAGGACCTGATGATATTCCAATAGAAGTGTGGAAATGTTTAGGAGATCAAGGAATTTCTTGGCTTATAAATTTTTTTAATGTTATTTTAATGACTAAAAGATAAGATGAGTGGAAAAGAGTTTGTTCTATATTTAAGAATAAAAGTGATGCACAAGAGTGTGCAAATTATAGGAATTAAGTTAATGCGTCATACATTAAAATTATGGGAGAGGGTAATTGAGCATAGTTACGATGTGATACAAAAGTTTCTCAATCGTTTGATTTCATGCCGTAGATCTATGGATGTTATACATTTGTTAAGAGATTTGATGGAGAAATATAGAGAAAGTAAGGAGGATTTACATATGATATTTATTGATTTAGAAAGCTTATGATAAAGTTTCAAGAGATGTTCTTTGGAGAGTTCTAAACGAGAAAGGAGTTAATATTGGTTATATTCAAATCATTAAGGATATGTATATTAGAGTTGTTACTTGTGTCCAAACACAAGGAGGATTGACAAAATATTTTCCCATTTCAATTGGATTACATCAAGGATTAGCTTTAAGCCCTTATCTTTTTGTTTTAGTTATGGATGTTCTTACTAGGCATTTACAAGAAAATGTACCTTGGTGTATGTTTTTTGCTGATGACATTCTTCTTGTTGATAAGACTAGAGAGGGAGTCCAAGAGAAACTTGAATTATGGAGGTCAACATTAGAGTCTAAAGGTTTTCGTTTAAGTTAGTTGTAAAAGTTCTAGTGATAATGTTGTGACATTAGGTGAACAAGTCATTAATAAGAGTGACCGATTCAATATTTAGGCTCTATTGTTCAAAATGATGGTGAAATAGATGGAGATATTATTAGTAGAATTCAAGTTGGATGGTTGAAGTGGAGGAATGCATCGGCTTGTGTGATAAAAGTTCCACTTAAACGGAAAATTTTATAAGATGGTGGTAAGACCTAAATGATTTAGCAGAATGTCCAATAAAAGAGAAGCATAAAGACTAAGTTAAGTTCTGAGATGAGGATGCTCGTGGATGAGTGGCTTTACTCTTAGAGATAAAATGCGAAATGAGTATGTTCGGGAAAAAGTTGGAATAGCTCCGGTGGTAGATAAGATTAGAGAGAGTCGTCTTAGATGATTTGGCTACATAAAGCGTTGGCCGTCCGATGACCCGGTTAGGAGAGTAGATGTATTAGATTTGTCTTATGTTAAGAAAAGTAGAGATAGACCTAAAAAGACTTGGTTAAGATATATAAAAAGCTTGCTATTGTAGATGTATTAAATTTGTCTTATTTTTGTTCATTTTATTTAACTTTATTCAGCTTATATAGCCACAGGGACATTCCAATCATTTCTGCACAAACAGCTATAATATAGCAGATTTTGAACAGAGTTTTTCAAACAGAACACAGCCAGACGTTAATTAAATTTTATTTGCAACTTCACAAGCTTCTAAAAAAAAAATGCCCCAAACGGGCCCTTAAGCCATAGAAAATTATATTTGCAAGGAAAAGTATTGTCACATACAATTGTCATTTGTGATAATTATCCATCTAACCCTAGTGAGAAAGATAAAAATGAAATTGTGTTGGATCGTCACTATTATTCATATAATCCCTCATAACAAAGATCAAATATGTGGAATAAAGTGGTTCTGACATGTTTTACACATGTCATATCGGTCGTCGTACTTAATTATTTGATTTAAATAAGGATGGGTCCCACATTGACTCTTTCTATCTCTATAAATGAAGCTAAGGGGAGGATCCTTGCATTTCATATCATTTGCTTGAGTTTAGAGGACTTCAAAAAGAGAGAAGGCTTCTGGCTCAAAGCTTGGGTGGACTTTCAACTTGCTTAAATTTTTTTGTGAACACTCTTCTTTTTCTTCTTTTTGGTTTAGTGTTTATTTTAACATTCATCATGTATCTTTTTATTTAATTTGAGTTTAGATGATTTTTATTTAAATTTTTTTAAGTCCAAATTTAACGAAATTTCAATAACATTTCAACATACGTCACATCTTTGCTGTTTCTTGACGTATATGAAGTAGTGGCGATTCATGATACCACAACTGTCTCTTTACACCCACTACACCCTATTGGGCATTAGGGGGGTCTTGAAATATGCAAAAAGAAACACACATATTTCCACATTCACATTCCTACACATCCACAAATAATATTTCTACGCATCCACAAATTACACTCTGAAATCTCATTTAATGTTTTTAGATGAGAGGAAGAGAGGTTAGTGTGCTTGTGTAGTGCGAGAAACCAAGATTAATTAGAGGGAAGAAATGGCACTGTTGGGAATGAAGGAGTAGTTAGTGGCTTGAGGGAGATATGAGTTGCTGCTTGTGAAGGAAAATCGAGAGAATAGGATGAGCTGCGGCGAGGTTTGCTGAACGAAAACTAGAGAGAAGACAGCAAGATGCCGCAGAGAAAAAGGGAAAGGAAAATATAGAAAAGAAGTCGGAATCAAGCGAGGCTTACGGTGAATCGTCCTCACAGATGTGAGGGAGATGGAAGTCGGAGAGAAGAGGGAGATCGGATCAGGGATCGAACAAGGGATTACGATTTCCTTGCGATACCTGCGGTTGAGGGAAACGATCGAGAGCGAGAGTGGGGCTTTGGATTGGGAGTGTCCAGGAGAGGGCTACGGGAACGAGAGAGGGGAGTCGTGAGCAGGTCGCAGCTCGATATCGCGAGATGGGAGTAGGTCGCTGCTCGGTATCGCGAGAGGGAGGGAGGACGGAGGAAGTTCGGCTTCTTCCTTCGAGCGAGTAGGTAGGGCCAGGGAGTTCGGCTTCTTGCAGGCGAACCGAGAGGGGCGAATGCCGTTTCCTTGCGGTTGAGGGAGGAAATGAACCGAGAGGGGGGAACGGTTTCGGCTTCTTGCGGACAAACCGAGAGGGGCGAATGCCGTTGCCTTGTGGTTGAGGGAGGAAATGGAGCCGAGAGGGGGGAACGGTTTCGGCTTCTTGCGGACGAACCGAGGGTCAACACTTCCCGAAATATATGAAATAAAATATTAATTCCATCTAATCATATATTTTCTATTATCAAAATCAACTGCATAAGTAATGGGGCTCATGGAGTCAATAATATCTCCAATAAACAGTTATCTTTGTCTTGGACCCAATCAGAGGTGTTGACCTTGTCTCGAACCCAATCCAACAATGATATGACTATATATATATAATTTGAGCCAAAAGTGAACTGAACACAATTATAAGATTTTTGGATATAATCAAACAAAATTTGTGCTAAGAACTGAACTCTAGGGAAAAAACAAAATTAAGATTAACAATATGCCATCAACATTATGGAAGAGCTCTGGAAGTAAATGAACTAACTATTAAAATTGAAATCTTGATATCACCATTAAACTTATCTAATCATAACACTGCAAGTCTGCAACAGCTAAAAAATCCAATTTTGCTCCACTATCATCTGCAGAGAATACGAACAATAAACCTATAACAAAATATAGCTGGTATCACCCCACGACCCCTTACGCTGGCCGCCTAAAGCAGAATGTAATAGAATGATGACACGATTACCAACACGCTCCAACCTCGGCAGAACGAAAAAATATTACAGCTGGACCACCAAATCATAATAAACTCTAAACAACTAATTATTGTATAACCTGTATATAAATATATGTAGCTGAGAATGAGAAATCATTAGTATGCATTGAAGATTATGCACTACAATCATTCATGCTCTGTTATGTTGCATTGTTCCCAGGTGTTTTTGTTTTTTTTTTTTTTTTTTTTTTTGTTTTGGTTCTATTTTTGATCTATTGGTCTAGCTTGTCAACTTGGTATCAAAGCCTCTGCTCAGTGACAAAGCAATTCAACTCAACTTGATTCAATGGCTTCTGCTCAATCTAATTACCATGAAGAAACATCTCAAACAACGGAATCCATTTCATTGATAGGAAATACACCCATCCCATCCCAATTGAAATTTCTCATATCAAATATTAAGAATATTGTTCCTACCGAACTTTCTGCTAAAAATCATCTTGCGAGACGCTCACAAATTCTCAATATTTTCAAAACTTGAGGGCTGTCTAGATGGCATGACAGTCATACCAGCTAAGCATCTTATCAATTTTGACAGTTCTATTATAACAAATCAACAATATAATGCATGGATACTTAATCAAAATCTAGCACAAGCTCTTTACTCTATTATATCCCAATTTCTATTACAATATGTACTTAATTTGGAAACCTGTGCAGAAATTTGGACAACCATTGAAAGGAGACTTCAATCTAGTAATTTGTTCTCATATTCTTTAACTTAAAAATGAACTCCACAATCTCTCCATGAAAGAAAAGACAATGACATGGAATCTTGCTAAGTAAAAGCTAAGACAGACACCATATCTGTTGCAAGGACTCCCATTGATCCAAAAGATATTATCACCTACACATTAAATGGTCTACCATCCAATTACCAAGCTTTCAAGACCTCCATCTGAACAAATCTTCAACCAACAAGTTTAGATGATATGTCTTCTCTATTATGCACCGAAGAAGCAAATCTTGCAACCGACTCTGATGAAGCCTTCAAATAACACAACCAGACCCTCATAGCACTCTTAACATCTCGTGGCCGAGGTCGTGGTCATTTTAAATCTTACAGAGACTGAAATGTAACTAATTACATAACTCAGGACTCCAATTCACAGTAATATAGTAATAACATAATCATGAAATCTTTCATAAGGGACAGACTGCAGCAAAATGTTGGCATTGAATAAATCTGAATTACACACTATCAATCTAATCCGGCTTTTCATGCTACTTCATCCAATAGGAACAAGTATCTTGACTCAGGCGCCTCTACACATCTCACTCATGATATTAATAATCTTTCCAATCACTCTCCATATACTAGACAACAAGAAGTTACAATTGGCAATGGACAAACATCTTCCAATAGCTCATACTAGCAAAGGCATTCTTCCAACTCCTATACGTAAGTTCAAACTTTCTAAAATTCTTCACGTCCCACAGCTCTCTCATAATATCCTTTCAATCAATAAATGAACCACTAATAATCACTGTTCAATCCTTTTTGATTATAATGGCTATATCATTCAAAATCGGACAACGCATCAAGCACTTTCAACATCTAATGGTCTTTATCCCATCAAATCTACCTCCAACCAAGCATTTCTATCAACACTATCCTCTACCTCTATGTGGCACAGCCATCTAGTCATCCACATCAATCTACAATTTTAGTTCTATCCAAATATAATCCTACTAGATGTGCTCCGATATTAAATTTTGTTTGTACTTATTGTAATTCTACTAAAAGTCACAATTTACCTTTTTTACCCTCTGCTACTAAAAATCTTTCTCCCCTAATAAATGAACCTAATAATCATTGTTCATTCCTTTTTGATTATAATGGCTATATCATTCAAGATCGGACAACGCATCAAGCACTTTCAATATCTAATGGTCTTTATCCCATCAAATCTACCTCCAACCAAGCATTTCTATCAACACTATCCTCTACCTCTATGTGGCACAGCCATCTAGTCATCCACATCAATCTACAATTTTAGTTCTATCCAAACATAATCCTACTAGATGCGCTCCGATAATAAATTTTGTTTGTACTTATTGTAATTCTACTAAAAGTCACAATTTACCTTTTTTACCCTCTACTACTAAAAATCTTTCTCCCCTAGAGCCTATTCACTCAAATGTATGGAGACCTTCCCCAACAATTTTAAATCAAGGTCACAAATATTACGTTTTATTTATTGATGATTTATCCTATGAAAAACAAATCTGATTTAACATTGATATTCATGAATTTCAAGACTATGGCTGAAAAATATCTTCAATTTCCTACTGACATTTTATGCTCAGACGATGGACGTGAAAAAACAAACAATACTCACCAAAAATTTACTTGATGGGGAATTTCTCATCAAATTACTTGCCCATATATTCTAGACCAAAAATAAAATTGTTGAATGAAAGCATAGACATGTCATAGAAATCACTCACACCCTTCTTCTTGAATCTGGCATTCCACATTCCTCATGGGTGGACACCTTACTAACTGTCGTATATCTCATCAATTAACATCTCCAATTACTAACAATCTTTTGCCATATCAACTTCTCTATCGTATACCACCAACTTATTCCACTTAAGAATGTTTGGACGTGCTTGTTATCCATGCTGAGACCGTACTCCAAAGATAAACTCTCTCCAACTTCTACTTAATGTGTTTTCATTAGAAGAAAAAACTCTATCCAACTTCCAAATACAAGGACTATAAATGTTATCATCCACCATAAAAAAAAAAAAATCTGTCCAGGCATGTTCTTTTTCATGAAAATAATTTTCCATTTCGGTCAAATATCACCACTTCACCAGTTTCTCCTACTAATCCCCACATACCCCCTCTAACTCTTGTTTCCCTCTCCAAAACCCCATCAAATATTACCACCAACCAAACAACTAACCATCCATCCACTAACCTATCTTCTACCAATCAAGTGGATTCACAAACTAATCTAATTTCAACTACGAATACAAGTTCTACCACCAGTCCACTAATCTCTTTCCCTTTTACAGGTTCTACCACCAATCCTCGCATCCTCTCCCATACTAGTTTGCAATCCTACAAATATAAATTAAAACTCACGATATATTATCATATCTCGTCAAATGTAGATGTCTGATTTACTGGTTTCATAATCAGGGTAATAAGGAAGTATTTGAAACATCATTGTGATATAAATCTTCAAGAATTCGTATTGCCTGCTCTCAATGCTCTCAAAACAGAACAGAATATGGTGTGCACTGGTATGAGAAAGGTGCCTTTAATCACTTAGTAGTCTCAATATTGATAGACCGTCCAATCAGAACATACATTTGACAAGGCCAAATGAATTAATTAGCCGCTTTATTAGTGGAATTATGATCCAGTAAATATTCAAATTTTCCTATAATTTGTTTGAACTTTATCAAGTTTAATATAAGGTTGTTATATTTTTCGCTTATATTTTTTCAATCATACCTAAGGGTCTTAACACTACCATTGCCGGTCCCAAGTCCGGATGTGAAAAGTGGAGGGTTGCGTTAGGTAGTCGGCAGCCAACATAAAACTTGTCGAAATAATCATGACATGAATCCTTTAAATCATTATGTTAATGCTAGGGCCCCTAAACGAAGGGTTTGAATATAATGAAAAATGAAGCCGATCGGCGCCGGGTGCGTGTTAAATAAGCAAAAGGTTCCTACATTATGACGGAAAGAAGTTAGTCCATAAACTAGAATTAAGTTAGGATCTTGGAATATAGGTACTCTAGGTAAATTAATGGAATTATTAGATATTATGATTCATAGAAAGATAAATATTTTATGTGTGAAACTAAATGGGTTGGGAGAAGGCCAAGGAGATTGATAGTTTAGGTTTTAAACGATATTCGTAAAAGTCAAACTACAAATGGTGAGTGATTATAGATAAAAGTTTGAAGGATAATGTTATAAATATTAATAGATGTGAAGATAGAATTATAAATTTTAAAGATTATCATTGATCTAAGATTATCAATGTTATAAGTGTCATACTCAAGTAGGTTTGGAGGTAAGCAGTTAAAAAATTTTAGAATGAATTAGGGATTAATACAACGATACCTTTTGAAGAAAAGTATTTATTGGAGAAGATTTCAAGACACGTGTTGGTGGTAGAAAGATTTTAAAAGATTCACAGAATGGTGATTGGATGATGAAGAAGGTGACTATATTAGATTTTGTTTTAAATTTACGATTTTATATAATTGTTAACACTTTATTTAAGAAAAGAGATGAACATATTATTACTTATAAAATGGATCTAAGAAAATGATTGATTATTTTTCGATAAGAAAAATAGATCGCTTTAGATAAGAAAGATTGTAAGGCCATTCCAAAAATCTAAGACTTCAACATCGATTGTTAGTTTAGATTTTAAGACAAAAGGTTGTAAGAGAAAAAATCAACTAAATTATTCAGAATTATGACACTTAAAGAACACAAATAAAAATATTTTTAAGAAGCTACAAAGAGATTAGAATTTAGGATGTCATAAAGCTAACATTATGAAAAAAATAAAGTAAAATTAAGCAGTTTACTAAAGATGCTTGGAGAATCAAAGGAAAAAACTTCTTAATAAGAATAGTGGATGTGCGAAAAAAGATAAAAAATAAGAAGTATTGTTATAAAACTTGGTTTAGATGTAAAACAGAATTGGGAAAGATATAAAGAATACGTAGAGATTCTAAGAAACAAAGATATGACGAAAAATTTAAATTTTATGATTTATATAATAGATACCAGGAAAAGATATATGTATAAGTTATCAACCAAAGAGATAAAGTAAAGACATTAAGTGAGTGTATTAAAGATGAAAATAATAAAATGCTTTTTTTTAGAAAGGATATTGAAAATAAGTGGATGAGGTATTTTGATAAACTTTTCAATAAAGGATCAAATCGATTGATTTTAGAACTTTAATACCCTAAACAAAAATAGAATTTCATTTTATGGTCAGTAAGTAACTGAAGTTAGTGAGCTTTAAAGAAAATGAAATGTAAAGAGGACCGATAATATTCCAATAGTGTGGAAATGTTTAGGAGATCAAGGAATTTCTTGCTTACAAATCTTTTAATGTCATTTTAAAGACTAAAAGATATCGATGAGTGGAGGAAGAGTTTGTTGGTTCCTATATTTAAGAATAAAGGTGATGCACAAGAGTGTACAAATTATAGAAATTAAGTTAATGTGTCATACATTAAAATTATGGGAGAGAGTAATTGAGCATAGTTACGATGTGATATAGAAGTTTCTCACAATGCTTTGGTTTCATGCCGTAGATCTACGTGGATGTTATACATTTGTTAAGGGGGTTTGATGGAGAAGCATAGAGAAAGTAAAGAGGATCTACATATGATATTTATTGATTAGAGAAAGCTTATGATAAAGTTTTAAGAGATGTTCTTTGGAGAGTTCTAGAACAAAAGAAGTTAATATTGGTTATATTCAAGTCATATGTATAGATGTACTTGTGTCAAAACACAAGGATGGTCGACAAAATATTTTCCTATTTCATTGGATTACATCAAGGATCGACTTTAAGCCCTTATCTTTTACTTTAGTTATGGATGTTCTTACTGCATTTACAAGAAGATGTACCTTTATATGCTTTTATTATTCTTCCTCGCTGATGGAGAGGGAGTCCAAATGAACTTGAATTTGGAGGTCAGAAGTCAAAAAGGGGCGAGTGATCTAAAATATACATTGTGAAATGATGGTGAAATGGGAGAGATTATAAGTTGGATGGAAGTGGTGAATACATCGACTTATTATGTGATACAAAAGTTACACTTAAACTTAAGGAAAATTTTATAAGATTTAATTTAATGCCAATAAAGAGAAGCATAAAACTAAGTTAAATGTTACAGAGATGAGGATGCTTAGGTGGATGAGTGGCTTTACTCTTAGAGATAGAATGCAAAATGAGTATATTCTGAAAAAGTTGGAGAGGGTAGAAGATGAGAGTCGCCTAGATGGTTTGGCCACATAAAGCGTCACGTCCATGACCCGATTAGGAGAGTAGATGCATTAGATCCTTATGTTAAGAAAGAAATGACCTAAAAAAAAGACTTGGTTAAGATGTATAAAAATGATCTTAGTATACTTAATTTAAATGAACACATAATAACACAATGGAGACGAATGATTCATGTAGCGAATTTAATGGGATTTAATGCTTGTTGTTGTTGTTGTATACCTAAAGGTCTTATTTATAATACAGACCACACTGGATAATTTAAAAAATATGATAAATTCTCCTTTTCGCAACTCAAACAACCTATTTTCTGTCATAGTTGGTGACCGAAACATTGCAAGTGTCTAAATGGCAACCCAAAAGAATGCAACTACTTTGTTGACAAATGGATTGTAATTACTAAAAAGCCTTGAACATAATATCTAAATGACAACATCAAACAAAACAAACAATAGTTAACACACAACACTAATGGATGAATAGAAATAAATTGAAATCCAATCAGCCATTAGAAAAAGATACTAAATTCTTATATCTAAATTGATAAGTCCAAAAAAATTTCAAAGAAACATCAGAAGTTCCCTAAAATATAAATCCCTAATAAAGCATAACAACAACAACAACAACAACAACAACAACAACAAGTCTTTATCCCACTATGTGGGGTCGGCTACATGAATCATTCTTCTACATTACATCCTATTATGTGTCAATTTCTCAGTTAATTCAAGTATATTAAAATTATTTTTTATACATCTTAACCAAGTCTTTTTAGGTCTACCTCTACCTTTCCTATTATAAGGCAAATCTAATACATCTATTCTCCAAACCGGGTCATCGGATAGCCGACGTTTTATATGGCTAAACCATCTAAGGCGACTCTCTCAAATCTTATCTGCCATTGGACTACTTCAATTTTTTCCCGAACATACTCATTTTGCATTTTATCTCTAAGAGTAAAGCCACTCATCTACCTGAGTATCCTCATCTCTGCAACACTTAACTTCGTCTTATGCTTCTCTTTTATTGACCTAAATCCCTAATAAAGTATAAAATAACTAATTGAACTCACTATCAGTCTATACATTATCAAACGTATGTCTTGAACGAGCAATCGTCATCATTCAGGATATACCTTAAATATATGATATATTAGTAATCTCATCCAATGGAAAGATCTGATTTAGTGCCTTTCAATAAAATGGAAATAGGAACCTATTTGCCTACATTATTAGAATATAAACCTTTAAGAATCCACACGTGTCTCACAAAACAGAACTAACTTCTACAAAGCTTTTTGTTAGTTGAGGAAGGTGAGGGTGTTAAGAGTCCATACTGAATGCTTCTCCCTTCATTAGAAAATCATCCAAGATACTTCTTATAAACAAAAAATAGTTTTATACATAGCCAGACCACTCCCCAACACTCTTCCTTAAGTCTACCTTTACTAGAAGTAACATATCCAACGTTCCTTCATAATACCATCCTATCTAACCATACTATCTTATAGGGATTTTTAATCTACATGGGCAATAAAGAGTTTATCACCACTCAAGTTTGTTTATGCCTCATGTTGTTCAGCCACAATTCAATATAAAATGCTTAAAATACAAAGCTGAACCATTAATGCATTCATCATAATAATCAACGAAACAGTGCATGTCTGTGTCCATGTATAACCTTCTGCATTAAAAAAGTTAACACCATTTGGCATAATAAATGCAACTTATCTAATTAATAATGTACTCTCTATAAACACTGAAAAATATTGAAACCATGTTTCTTTAGAATTAATACTGTGGCTGGAAAAATATTAATAAAAATTGGAGGGAAAATTTAGTGACCTGAGCTATTGTTGATGGTATCCAAGGAGAAAGAAGAACCTTGACTGGCTCCATCAGAAACTTGGGAATGTGACATCAGTATATACAAAACCCACAGGTGTAAGCAGATAAGGTAGAAAAAGGAAAAAAATTGGGCCATCATGTTCCTCCTTACAAATATTGCACCTGCAGAGAAAATAGCATCCAACTGGCGAATAACCAATCCAAATTGTCGTCGACCAGATCTTATTCTCTCACGAAGAGCTGCCTTTGTATCGTAATCAGAACGTTGCCATCTCCCACCTTCAATATCCAGGCTCTCAAATTCGTCATCCTCCAGTAAGAAACCATTCTCATCAAGCGTTCTTAACAGCATTTCTATTCTAAAGATTAATGTTGCTTTCTCAGAAGAGAGTGATTCCACTTGGGTCTGTTTTTGAATTAAGTGGTCAGTTAACTGGCTCAATCTTTTCTTCAGTTCAAGTTCTACTTCAGTAGGTTGCAAAATGTCCCTTTTCGTTTTCCCAATGCTCTCTTCGAGCCACCTTGCCTTGTCCTTCAACCTGGAAATTTTATCACAAGTAAAAGAATACTCGGCATCCATAATTTCTCTCTCAACCCTATCCTTTCTCAGAGATTCCAAGATACCCGGAGAAGATGCTGGTTTCTTGATAATTGAGATTCTCCTTTTATGTTCTTCTTGAGCTAGTTCCTTCAATCCAATCTGTTGTTTAAGTTCAGCTACACGATTCAGCGCTACTTCGAGATTCCACTGCTCTGCCGCAAATGACTTTGCAAGCACCGCATTTTGGGCCTCGAGTTCAGCCAACCGAGCCAAGGCCTCCATTCTGGTACTGTTGTGCTTCTGCTTCTCCAGTTCCACTGCCTCCATGGTCTCAATCATACTCATCTGCAATTCCGAAGCCTCATTCACCTGCTGCCTCTCCCTTTCTTCGAGAATCTTCTCTAGACTCTGTTTCTCGTCCTCCAATCTCGCAACCAGATCCCCCTTCTCCTTGATCGCATCGGCAGCCGCTCTGGCTGCTTTATCAGCAAGGATATGCTCCCTCCGCTTCCTCCTCTCTTCCGCCCTCCAGGTCTCCTCCTCGGAATCAGATCCGGAAGAAGATTCTGTATCCGAATCCGAATCCCTATCACTACCTGAAGAGCGCTTTGCAGAGACATTAACAAGCTGAGAATCAGTCTTCTCCTTTGCACCCTCTTCTTTACTCCGATTCCAATCGGTGATTATTTCCAGACTCCCGGCCTCACTTATCAACGAAGCTTCGCGTCCTGATAAAAGCGATTTGCGTAATTCCCCTCGACGGGGTTCGTTCTCACCATCCCGATCTTCATTAGAAGAATGAAAGACAGTAGAAGAAGAGGAAGGAGAAGACGGGGCTGCTGTTCTCCGGTTGGAACCCTTTCCGTTCTTCGATATTGCTGGTTTCTTAACGACCCTTAACAGCGATGTACGCGGCACGGCACTGCCGTCTGCGGCCCGAACAGCTTTTGCGGGGACGATCGGACTGGGTGAACTGAGCAGCTCCGTCCAATCGATGACAGTTGGATCTGGGGTAGGTTTTGGGGAGGTAGAGGAGGAGGGGAACTGTGGGACAGTTACCTTAGTGAGATCCGGCGTCGTTTCTTTAGAAGGGGGAATTTCGTAGCAGATGTAGAAGATTCTCCGGCCAGTGGTGGCTGGTTGAGCTTGGCTGTATCGGAGGCGAGATCAACGGCAGAAGGGGAGGGTAGGGGCTTGTCGACCTTGCCGAGAGAATCTGCGGCCTGCTGATCGATTTGTTCAAGGAGGTTCTCGGCGACTTTAAGCTTAGAGGAGATCCAGCCTGCCATTGCTACGGACGCGAGGGAAATCTTAGATGCCAAATATCATGGCTTTCGGTTTCGGCCCCAGCACCTTGCAGACAACCACAACCCTTCTCTTCGGAAATGTGCTACTGACTGAAGTTGCTTCGTAGTTGAGAAATTTTGATTTTTGCATCTTACATTACAACCGTAAAATAGGATGATTATATTTAAAATTAAGTTCGAAACTAAACATTCTCAAAATAATATTAAAAATATTAACAACTTAACAAATTCTTTAATCTATTGAGCATTTTTACATTTTTATTAAAATATATCTTTTCTCGGCTAATTTATATATATATATATATATATATCTTTTGTGCTTCTAGTATTCAATTTATAATATAAAATCATTAAAAATTAAAATTTTTTCATCATATATTACTTTTTTTTAGAATCCCTACTAGTTGCCATTTTATACATTTCACAATTCTTTGAACTTTTATATCTAAATTAATTTATAACAAACTTCTTATTATTATTATTTTTCTTTTAAAATTTGACTCCATCATTAACTAATTTTACTAATATAAAATTTTCTTTTCGATTCTCTTAGCAAATTTTTTACAACTTTCTTAATATCACTTGCTACTCTTTTTTCATATAAGATTGGCTTCCTCATGAACATTTTAAATCATAAGATCTTATAGTTTATTCTTAAATATTTTTATAATATCATTCTTTAAGTACCTCTGTCCAATCCAAACTATTTTTATTTATTATTTATGTTCCAACTTCATTTTAAAATCCAAAACAATTTAATATATTTATCTATTTTTAAAAATAAAATATAAGTAATTACAAAATCTTAAGCTGAGATAAAATCCAAAATAATTCTACTTTCTTCATTAGTTACTTTATATCCATAACTAATATTAATATTTTTAAAATCTTCTGCTACTCTACCAACATATCTATTTAAATATCTTTTAATAAATATTATTTCTTCAAGAGATATCTTTTTTATTAATTATTTTTCTTTTATTTTTTTAATAGTCACTCCTTTTAAATCATGTTTGGAACAACAATCAAAGAATATTTAATCATGATTCAAATTATGATTGAAGAAAATTTAATGTTAGTTCAATCAAACCCTAATTTTCATTGATAATTCAATGCTTTTTGCAAACCAATAAGAATGAAAAAAATGACATAATGAAGAAGATAATGAAGAAGGTTAGATGGTTAATCATTCACCTTTATGGAACTAAAACATTGTTGAAGCTAAATGTGGCCTCGCAAAGATATTTATTCACTCATGATTATGAATTTTATGTAAACTATAAGATGTCCCCTAATAGCATCACTTTCTCAATCTTATCCTTAGGACCTTAGAGTTTGGATTCTATATAGCCCACAAAGCTCTCCATTTGAGTTAGATGTTTCCTTTCTACACAACAAAGTGTATAAAAGTGATTCTATTTTAACAAAATGATCTATGAATACCCTTTTTGAAATATCACATAATTTGATTACTAAATATAGGATAGATATATCTTTTAAGTAACATAAATAAAATTCATTGAAGCATGGAATGAATGATTTTATTATAATGTTTAATGCCATTTATAAGGAAAATTCAACAATATGCTATCTTTTATAGTTTTGTGTGCTTGGCGTATCTTGTGATCATAAAAGGTATCAATAAAACAAGATAGAGCTCAGTTTACCAACACTACGATGGGATTATGGGCTAGTTAGACATTATGAAAATGATGAGTTGAACTAATTTTGCCAAGAGATCCCAAAAATATTGTGGTGATGAGACGTTACACGGGTGTCCTCAAATTAGTTAGTGCTAGATTACTATTGATTTGATAAATAAATTTCATCATATTATGATTAAATGAATTGCATGTTAGACTATTATAAGAACTATAAAATTTGGGCATGTTGCTCTTTTATCTGACATAGATGATCGTGCAGGCGACCTTCGCCAATAAGAGTATACTATATTTGATTGAGCGATTAATTGTTAACCATTGAAGATGTGTTTATACGATGTTGAGAATATTTTTCAAAGATGATAACAGATCGTTAAGTACTAAAAATTTAATAATAATAATAATAAATAGAGAGTTTGCATTATAATTTTAGATGATAATCCCACATACATACAACAACAACAAGCCTTAATCCCCACTAGGTGGGGTCGGCTACATGAATCCTTCGTCTCCATTGTGTCCTATTATGTGTCAAATTCTCATTTAATTTAAGTATACTAAGTTCATTTTTTATACATCTTAACCAAGTCTTTTTAGGTCTACCTCTACCTTTCTTAACATAAAGCAAATCTAATGCATCTACTCTCCTAATCGGGTCATGGACGGTAACTTTATGTAGCCAAACCATCTAAGCGACTCTCCCTAATCTTATCTACCACTGGAATACTCCAACTTTTTCCCGAACATACTCATTTTGCATTCTATCTCAGTAAAGCCACTCATCCACGAGCATCCTCATCTCTGTAACACTTAGTCTTATGCTTCTCTTTTATTGGCCAATATTCTCATAAGTCATTGTGGTCTTACCACCATCTTATAAAATTTTCTCTTAAGTTTAAGTGGAACTTTTTCACATAATAGTGCATTCCTCCACTTCAACCATCCAACTTGAATTCTACTAATAACATCTCCATCTATGTCACCATCATTTTGAACAATAGAGCCTAAATATCTGAATCGCTCACTCTTATTAATGACTTAATCACCTAAAGTCACAACACTATCACTAAAACTTCTACAACTAAAATTACACTCCATATATTGGTTTTAGATCTACTTAAATGAAAACCTTTAGACTCTAAAGTTGACCTTCATAATTCTAGTTTTGGACTCCTCTCTAGTCTTATCAACAAGAAGAATGTCATCGAAAAAAAGCATACACCAAGGTACATCTTCTTGTAAATGCCTCGTAAGAACATCCATAACTACGTAAAAGATAAGGGGTTAATGTTGATCCTTAATGTAATCCAATAATAAGAAAATATTTTGTCAATCCTCCTTGTGTTTGGACACAAGTAACTCTAGTATACATATCCTTAATGAGAATATAACCAATATTAACTCCTTCTCTTAGAACTCTCCAAAGAACATCTCTTGAGACTTTATCATAAGCTTTCTCTAAAACAATAAATAGAGCATAAAAGAATAAAGTTTTTTTGTGATTATATAAAAAGTTATGGAGGGTGATGAAAATAATGAATTGATGACAGTTGTGTGATGTAAGTTGGATAATAATGATTAAGAATGATGATTGGGTGATAAAAGTTTGGAGATAAGATAATAATTATTAAAGTCGAAGTCTTTTTCGTGTAAAGATTAGAGCTCTATTTATAGTTTTATGAGTGATATTTAGTTATTTAGGATAATATTTCAAAACACCCACCAAATAACTCATGTTGATTATTTTAATGATATTTTATTTATTTATCATTTAAGTGCTTTAATGACCTCAAAATTGAATAATATTGACTTTATTATTTCTTCTCATCGAGATGCTTAATTTAATTATAAATGCATTATTTGATATTTCATTAATATTGTTGTGCTAGAAAATCAGTTGCGGTAGAGTAAAAGTTTACGCTTTAGCTTCTTTGGGAGTCAAACACACGGTATTTAAAAAATAACATAAAACTCAAAATTTTTGAAAAATCTGAAAAAGAGGAAAAAAAGGGCTAGCTTGGATAAAAGCTTCCACTATGTATCTTTGAGTACAAGATCTTCCGATCAGGGATTACATAATGTATATGAGAAAGGAATACAACTATGACAACGTCGAGGTTATATGATAAAGTAGCGATGATGGTGAGCGAGGAGCGATAACATGAAATCGAGGAACAATTACGCGAATCAGAGGAACAATCAGCGAAGTCATCGTGATGGAGGCAACGAGATTGACAAGCGAATCAGCGGTACGGCGTGGTGGTTGACGACCGTCGAGTGGAGGTACGATTGGATCTTTGACCTATCCAAGATTGTTTGTCGGAGTGTGACTCGATGATGTTAACCTCTATGGAAGAGGTTGCATTGAATATCTTGTGATTTTGACTATCAAAGTTATTTGTCAGTGTTATCGATGGCGTTAACATGTGGAAGAGGTTGAATTGATTGAGATTTTGACCCAGAGTTGTTTGTCGAGTGTCACCGATGGCGTTAACACAATGGAAGAGGTTGAATTGAATCCAAGATTTTGACCCATCCGAGGTTGTTTGTCAGTGTTACCGATGGCGTTAACACAATATGGAAGTGGTGAATTATCGGCGAGAATTTTGACCTATCAGATTGTTTGTCGTGTGACTTCGATGGCGTTAACCTCGTGGAAGAGGTTGCATTGAATATCTTTGTGGATTTTGACCTATCAGGGTTGTTTGTCAGTGTTATTTGGCGTTAACACTGTGGAAGAGGTTGAATTGAATCCACGAGATTTTGACCCATCAGGTTGTTTGTCGAGTGTTACGATGGCGTTAACTATATGGAAGTGGTATTGAATCCGTGAGGATTTTGACCTATCAAGGTTGTTTGTCGATTTTACGATGGCGTTAACTTATGGAAGAGGTCTGGGAAGTCCACAGAACCTTTGACTATCCCATTTGTCGAGTGTTACTCGATGGCGTTAACACGTGTGGTGAATTGAATCTGAGGATTTTTACATATCAGGTTGTTTGTTAGAGTGTTAGATGGCGTTAACTGTGGAAGAGGTTGAATTGAATCCTGAGGATTTTGACTTCGAGGTTATTTGTGAGTGTGACTTCGATGGCGTTAACACATGTAAGAAGAGGTTGAATTGAATCTGAGGATTTTGACCTATCAGGGTTGTTTGTCGAGTGTGACTTCGATGGCGTTAACTATGGAAGTGGTGAATTGAATTCGAGAATTTTGACTATCATTATTTGTTAGGGTTTTACGATGGCGTTAACTTGTGTGGAAGAGGGTAGGAAGTCCACCATGACCTTTATCTAGGTTGTTTGTCGAGTCTTTGCTTTCGATGGCGTTAACTATATGGAAGAAGATTTGGGTCAAAGGATTTTTGACTTCTATCGAGTTGTGTCAGAGGTTTAGATGGCGTTGTTTTATGGTTGTGGGAAGTCACCAGGACCTTTTGACTATCAAGGTTGTTTGTCGAGTCTTTGCTCGATGGCGTTAACTTTATGGAAGAAGGTCGAATCGAAACATCCATTTGTGGTTGTAGCCAAAGTTGCTTCTTAACGCTTCTTGTTTTCCATGAGTATGATTGGAAAATCATAATTTGCAAAAGCTATATCTCTTCTCATGTTGAAATATCCTCCAACTTTTACTTGTTTCTTGGGATGATTAGATGCTTAACATAGGCGATCTTACGAGATTAAGAGTTGCCCCAATTTTGGACAAAATCGAAGGAATGAAGTTTGATGAATCTTCATTCTTAAACTGCGCTCAAAAGCTTGAAATGTTCCACACTCGATGGTGGTTTGATCTTATTGGGAATCTTGGTTTGTCATACAGATGAAATGATTAAGTTTTCCCAGGTGGCTTGTTGCGTGCTAGAAAACGATGCGGTAGAGTAAAGTTTACCTTTAGTTTCTTTGGGAAAAATCACTACGATAAAACTTCCATGTATATGTTTAGTACAAGATCTTCCGATCCGGATTACAAATTATATGAGAAAGGAACAACATGTAACAACGGTTGTGTCGATCATTAATAATAGAGATGATGGTGGCGCGAGCAATCACCGGAAATCGAGGAAACAATTGAGGCAAAATGTGAGCAATCATGGTAGAAGTCATCATGATGGAAACGAGAAGAGATTGACAAGCAATGATCAACGGCTGCGTGGCTGCCGTCAGTCAGGCCACAGGTGTCTTGGAGGATTTTAAGCTCTCTCTCTCTCTTGCTTGCTCCCCATATGAGGAATGAGAATTTATAGATTGAAGAGTGGCGTCTCGTAAATACATGCAAAATCAACCACTCCCTCTCTGGACTCATGATGATTCCTGATCATATGATGTATTTTGTGTATTTGAATGCTCAAATGAAGTCGAATTGTAAGATCTTTGGCTTGTTGGCAACGTCGAGGCATTTATATTATAAATCATATTTGAGAATTTAATTTCGATGTCCCAAAGTTTTGATGATATTTTAAGTGTTTGATCACCGAGTTTGATTTCGATACAACTTTTGTCAGATTCGTCTCTTGATTAGAGGAATTTTCAGGATCATATCAAATATCTTATAATTTTTAATCAAATTATAAATTTTTGATTTGAGTTTATTTAGACTCAAAGAAGATTGTTTTAGATATTACTGAGTTTAACTAGTATTTTTGTCAATTTTATATAAATTGCTTTCATAGTACGTGTTAAATAAATATTTGATTGAAGTATGCTATTTTTTTTTTAAATTCAGGCCTATATTAATAAAAAGAGGATTTTATTTTTGAAGATCATATAATTGAATGATATATTTTATGACTTATCATTATCGTTGAAAAGAATGCTTTTTTTTTTTTTTTCTAAAAGGACGAATTTAAGCCATGAGGCTTTTGCTTGCCATATTATATAATAAAAGCAAAAGCTGAAGCACTCGTACGAAAACCTCTGCTTAGAATGGTCAATGGCCACCGCTTAAATTTCTCGAACTTTGAAGAAGCAATGAATTCATTATCTCACGTAACATTATTAAAGGACAATTCCTAGCCTCGGGAGCATTGGATAGAACCCTTTACGATAGCAATCCGGGAGAAGAAGCCGGAGAGAAAGACAGCGGATGGCAGCTCCGATCGGGTTCGGGATCATGGGATGCGCGGATATTTCCCGCAAGCTTTGCCGCGCCATCGGTAACGCCCCTAACGCCACCGTTGTCGCCGTTGGCAGCCGATCCGCCGACAAAGCCCGCCGCTTCATCGCCGACAACGGCCTTCCGGAGAACACGCGCGTCCACGGAAGCTACGAGGCTCTGCTGGATGATCCAGCCGTTGACGCCGTGTACGTCCCGCTTCCGACGAGCCTCCACGTCCAATGGGTTATCGCCGCCGCCGGAAAGGGCAAACACGTGCTTCTCGAGAAGCCGACAGCCCTTAACACCGCGGAGCTCGATCGGATGCTGGAGGCCTGCGAGGTCAGTGGTGTCCAGATTATGGACGGCACTATGTGGATGCACCATCCTCGCACCGCCAAGATGCGGGAGTTTCTATCGATCCCAATCTATTCGGTCAAGTTAAAAGGGTAAAGAATCGCTGTCCATCTTTTTAGGGTTCATCGAGAGTGTTTTTTGATAAATTTCCAATTACTATATAACTGATTTAACAAGAAAGTTCCTTTTATCATGATAACTATTAATCAGGTTTAGTATAGAGGATCAAAAGTTGTAACTTAGTTGACATGAAAACTATTAATTCTTCTTAAATCATAATAAAATGTTGACTATTTGTTTCAGGGTTTAAGAATTGTGAGATGGAAAGATTTGTTAAATGTAAATGTTGAGCTTATCTTGGATTTAACCAATAATAGAGTTGTAATATAGTCATTAAAATAGTAGGATTTAAATCTTCCCAATTTTATTGATATACATACCACCCAATTCTTATGTATTTACATATCTAACACCTAAAGTTAGATATTTACTTATCTAACACTTTTTTATGCTTAAAAAGGTGCATTTTACTTTTAAAAAGTGAATAAAGTGGTATTTTTGATGTGATATTGAAGATTAGGATGTTATATATGTAAAAATTGAAATTTAGGTGTTAGATATGTAAATACATAAGAATTGTGTGGTATGTATGTAAATCCCCCAATTTTTTTATTTGATGGCATTTAAGCTAAAAGAGGATACCAAATACCATGGGATTTATGGTTTTATCCTCCCTTGCCTCACTACTTCTCGCTACTCTTTAAGGCCTCTTCGGTCTCTAGTGAATCTCTCTTCCCTTTTTTTTTTATCTCTTGCAAGTCTCCTTTTTTTTTTTTGCTTCCAAATTGTCTTCCTATGTCGCCATGATTTTTGTTCACTATCCTTCGGGACCTTTTTTTATCCACGGCTACAACTTTCGTTTGAAATCTTAAAAGTATGTTTTAGGCAGCACTCCGCTTGCGGTGAGGTTCTAACTACACCGCTTCAGGCGTTTGACAAACTGTGACGCGGTGGCAGAAAGCTGTGTTTTCCAAACTGACTTGGTTAAGTGTGATGGCGGATAGAAAGTTGCAGTTTGACTTTTTGAAAATAAAAGAAAAATTGTAGTACTTGCCTCAACTTTTTAGGCAACAACTTCTACAACAGCTCAATCATTATTTTTTCATACAATTGCAGTTGTCTCAAATAGATCTTTAATTTGATATAAATACAAGCATTATTTGTATTGGTCAATGTTTCTTTTGAATTATTAAATATTTTTCAACTGCAAACAATCATCACAGAGGATTTAAGAATTGGAAATCCAAACAGTTCTCAAGAGTTACATCATCAGATTTTTCTAAATTCTCAGAATTATCAAATTCGGATATAGTTAATGCTACTTTGAACTAAACAGGTCCTTAAAGACGATCTTTTTTGTTCTGCGCCTTCATTCATTTGAACCATTATGGTCCTCTTTAGCCCCAAAATTGCCGTCCTGCATGATTCTTGATTCTTCCATCATTTAATGATATGTTTTATTTCTCGCTTGAATACTGATGTGAATTGTGTAAAAATTGCCACCTTCTTGAAGTGTACTTGCAAAACTTAATCAAGATTTTTAATTTGATTGCATGATGAAAATCATTCCATCTTTTTATGGCAGACTAACAGCGTATTTTGCTTCAATGGAGGCTCTGATTTCCTTCAAAATGATATCCGAGTGAAGCCTGATCTTGACGGCCTTGGTGCTCTTGGTGATGCAGGCTGGTACTGCATCCGTTCGATATTATGGGCAAATGACTATGACCTTCCCAAGACTGCCATTGCATTTGCCAACCCTGTTAAAAATGAAGCTGGAGTAATTCTATCCTGTGATGCATCTTTGCACTGGGAGGATGGGAGGGTTGCAACATTTCACTGCTCCTTTCTGGCCCATCTCACCATGGATTTTACTGTCATTGGATCAAAAGGAACACTGCGACTGAATGACTTTGTCCTTCCTTTCGAAGAGAGTTCTGCTCACTTTACCTTTGCTTCTGATTCTTGGTTCAATGATCTCGTCACTGCATGGTCAACATTGCCCCAAAAACGTGTTGTTTTCACTGATCTGCCACAGGAGGTTCTAATGGTTTCTGAGTTTTCGAGATTAGTTGCTGCGATAAAAGAATCTGGAGCAAAGCCTGACAATAAGTGGCCTACCCTCAGCAGGAAGACTCAGGCTGTCTTGGATGCAGTGAAAGCTTCTATTGACGGTGGATCCAAGCCGGTTCAGATTGTTTTCTGAGGTTTCACTGTATTGAGTCTTCTATTGATGCTTTTACAGTTGCTCCAGGTTTTGTCATTTCCGGCTTTCTGGTGTTACTAAAATAAGACTAGTTTCTGTTTGAATAATTCTTGTTTGGAGCAGTGATTTGTAACTGCCATTGTCGGTTTTGTTTGCATTATATGAAAGTATAAGGAAAATTGTTTTTCATGTTCAGCTTGAATTTTATCTAGTTGAGATTTGATTGGGGTTATCATTAGAGTTGGGAACTCGTAATTTTTTCATTAATTCTTAGCCTATTATGGTTTGAAAATTGTAAGTGTTGTGCTTTTTTTTTAAGATTTACATATGTTATGCCCATCAAAAGTGTTGAATTCAAAATTGTTTATGAATTATTCTAGAACTTTACAAACAAGCACTTCAAAAAGATGAGAAAAGAAGAGATAGAAAAAGAGATTAAGAGTGAGAAGCTCTAGGATTTTATTAAGCTAAAGCTTAGAAAATGATGTTCAAATTAGCCTCTCTCTTTGCTATCTTGTGTCCCTCTATTTATACGGTTAGATCCAGGCCTGAGTACCACAAGAAATGTTATATATTGATCAATAAAAAGAAGAAAAATTATATAGCTGTGGTGTTTATTTTCGGATTCATTCGTGTGTGTGTATATGAGGGGCGTTACAGATCGAGGATACTTGTGCGATGATGGCGACGTGATAATCATTATCTCGAGAGATAGAAATCACATTCTACCGATGGGCTTTACCAATAAAATTTCACAGACTGGGTTTTCAAATATACGAGATTTTTTCCCTACTTTACATAGAAAAGCGGGGTTTATTTAAAGCGAGTTCGTTAAATTCCCTGGAGGGAAGCAATTAAGTACATCTTAAGGAAAGTGAATTCCTTAAGAATACAAAGTAGGCGATTGTTGTCTCAAGAATTCAAATATAGTATCAATAAATTGGTTGTGTTTTAGAAAATCAAGTGTGATGGATCAAAAGAGAGTTATTTCGGCGTCAAAGGAGATGAGTAGAGTGCTCGTGATCTTGAAACCAGTGAGCCTCATCATGGTTGGGCTTTATATATTTGAAATTGAAGAGATTTATTTATTTGGGTTGAAATTTTATTAGAAATCTAGGACTTATAATTCCATAATACAAGATTGTGGAAATACCTAAGAGGTGAAGATTTATATTTGTAGCCCACAAAGAGAAATAACAATCTCAGATCCTAAATATAGGGAGTATATGATTTACCTCTACAAGAGAGAGTAACCACGATTCTTTGGACTTATAACCCCGGAGTGGGTACTAACTTCTTCGCTTTAAATTAGTCGGTAGTCATATCTTTTTGCGAGATGGTATTATTTAGAAAAGAAACAAAGTCCTTAAAACCACTCCCTAAGAGACTAGAGCACGAGGGGTATGAATAAGGACTTAAATATATTGTAACTTTTTATCAAATTTTATTTTATTTAGGACTCTTTATTTTGACACAGGCTATGAGATTTTATATGCCTAAATGTATGATAAGTTGATTATGGGCCAAATCAAAAGGGAAAGAGGTGTTCTTCCATCATATGCTCTCAAAGGTTAAGCCCATTCTATCTAGCAAAGATGGAAGCCCTCTCTTAACAAGAGTGAAGCAAGATGGTTATGCATGATATTAAACATACAATCATCCAGCTAAGGGGTTGCTAAATATTTTATTATCTTGATTTAGTGCCTAGGCTTTTATATGAGGTTATGAGTTATTTTAAAAGTTTAGTTATGAGTTGTTAGTGGTATAAAAAATTTATTTTTATCCTAAGAGCCTAATCGCATCCAGGTCATACAACAATCACCAATCATAAACAAACTACGAAAAGATATGTTTTTCTAATGCACAAGCTAAACAAAATATCAAACAATTTTATAAAAGTATTGCAAAAGAATAAAAGATCGATCGTCGATTCTGTCGTCTACAAGAAAAGAAATGTGAGTAGCCGAGCTCTATCCTTATACAACTTGGTGTACAAGAAGATAATTACAATTACAAATGATGAATGTTATGGGGGTCCTCATTCTTTATTCTTCATCTTTCATTTTTTCACTTGATTTGCTCTATTTCTTTCTTCCTTTTGACTTGATTTGGATATGGTTGCTCCCAAGATATCACATGGTACATAAGATTTGGTGTTATAACCAGTGCTCATCCTAATTCCCCATAATATTCATCCTAATTCTAATGCAAAATTATAGTAAAAGAAGGAAAGTAAACCTAGCTACACTTGCAAAACAAATGTTACCTAAGCACGCCATAGAACCCAAGCAGTTATATGAATAATTTGGACTTAACACCCCACACATGGGCAACTAAGCCCACATGTCCTAACTTGGGTTACGCTTAGAGGGCTAAGCAACTTGCACAGTAAGAATCATTTATATTTTTATTACAACGGCCCCTTAAGCACAACTCCTTACAGAAAATATGATTAAGCTATGTTGACCTCACTTTTGGAGTGAACTTTCAACTTCTTCATCCTAGGCATAAGGACTCCTCTAAACACTAAAAGTTCTTTAGTCTTAAGACACTTCTAGTGATTAGGTGAACACTTAACCTAACCCTAGAGACTTAGAAAAGTTAGACATAGGAATAAGTTATGCCTTAGGGGTATTAGGAAAACTTGTCTACCCTATAGCTTGAATCAAATTTTTACTTTCTTCTTTCAAGTCAAACTTCAAATTCAAATCAATTCCAAATCAAATCTTAAATCAATTCAACTTAATTGGTTCTCTCAAATTTTAAATCAAATCTAAAAACCTTTCTAATCCCTTTGATTCTACCTTATGGTCTTAGCTCAAATCAAACCTTAAATTAATTCCAACTCAATGGATTTTCTCAAATCATAAATTAATTCAAATCAAATGATTGAAACCCATGATCAATTCCAAATCCAAAATTTTTCCTAAGCCCTTTTGATTTCATCTTATGGACTTAAGCTCAAATCAAATCCAAATTATTCTAAACTCAAAATATTTTCTCATAACCCATTTATATTCTCATTTATATTCACAAATATAAATGAAATATAAATTCAAGTAACCAAAACTAAATTCAAAACTCTGAACCAAATCCAACTTAAATCCAACTTATACTCTTTCAAGTCAAATCCTTGAACTTAGCTGATCCAAATCTAAATCACTCCAAATTCAAAAGATTTTCTCATAATCTATTTATATTTTCATTTATATTCACAAATATAAATGAAATTTAAATTCAAATAACCAAAATTAAATTCAAAACTTAAGTCCAAATCCAACTTAAATCCAACTTATATCTTTCAAGTCAAATTCTTGAACTTAGCCAAATCATCTTCAAATCATTCCAAACCTTTGGATTTTCTCTTCAATCAATCATTCCTTCAATCACATACCTAAATATAAACATAAACTACAATCACCAAACCAAAATCAAACTGACCCAAGTCAAATCCATATTCACCCTTTTGACTTGAAATTATCAAATGAATCAAAACCCATTTGACTCCAAATCACTTGCAATTGGATTTATATTTCAATCATAAGTCCATATGTGAGTTCAATCAAACCTGAATCAAGCTTTGATTAAGCCAATTGACCCACTTAGACTCACTTAACCCAAAGTGACCTAAAGGATCTTTTTGAGCCAAGTTCTAATCCAACCCAAATTGGATTGAACTAACCCCATCTAAGCCTCACATTATGAGCAACAATCATCATAGGATGATCAATCACTCAAATTGGGTCAAACCAAGTCAAACCTAGCCTTTGACCAAGTCAACACTTAGCCCAAATAAAACCTAAACAAGCCAAAATTCACTATAAGCAAAATTGATTGAAACCATTGATCTAAACCAATCCATAATCAATAATTGAACTTAACCAAACCATCAATTAAGCCAAACCAAGCCTAATTGGTCACTTGACCTAAGTTGACCCAAGTTGACCTAAAAAGTCAAAATGGGTCAAATCTTAATCTAAACCAAATTGATTGCAACTAATGGGCCAAATTCATTCTAAATCACTTGTTAAACTTGACCAAAGCTTCAATTGGCCAACTAGACCCAACCAAGCCCAATTGACCATGAACCCAACTTGACCTAAAAGGTCAAATCAACTTGAAATCAATCCAAATCAAAATTGATTGAAACCAAAGCTTGCAATATATTTCAAATGATCAACCAAGCCTAAACGAACCCATGACCTAACCCAATTAGGTCAAATTGGTCAACTTGACCCATTCGACCAAAATGAACCTAAATGAACCAAAATCAAATATAAATAAAATTGAACAAAACCGTTGGAATTGTAAGTTAAAAATACAAAACTTGGCGAGGTATTGCTCAAAACCGATCTTAAGTTAAAAATTGCTTGGTCCTTTGTCAAGGGAATTATAATCCCATTAGATCTTAGCCGTTGGATACCTTTCTTATGCCTCCCTGAAGGTGTGGGGTGAGTTCCCATTAGATCTTAGCCGTTGGATACCTTTCTTGTGCCTCCCCGAAGGTGTGGGGTGAGTTTGAACTTCATCCGAGCTCGGGTGAGCTTGGATCGAGCGATGATCGACGGATGGCATCCGTCTCTCACCAGTTGGGAGGAGATAGATCACACACTGTCTGTTCCACGTGATTAGAATGGACGGTTGTGATTAAATCACGTTAGATCTCCCTTTAATTTTAGTTTAAACTATGGGATTAATCGCGGCTGTTCGATCTTAGATCGGACGGCCCGTGGAGAAAGCACGTCCGTCGCCAGTTGATGTGGTAGCGGATGTGACAACTTAAATACCCTATACCGTCATGCCACATGGAAAGCGTGCTGCGTCAGCCGCCACGTGGCACGATAAGATTAAGGGGTTAATTAGGTTTAATTAATTTATTTTTAATGCTGAAACTTTCAAAATTTATAACTAATTATAAAAAAATCCAAAAAATGCAAACTCAAGTTCATTTTAAAGATAATTCAAAGGAGAATAATATAGAATTAGTTTAATTGATTTTGAACAGTAAACTTCACTCAATTTGGGTTTTATTAGAAATGTAATTAGGTTAATTACTCCGTAATTACTTCAGTAATTAATTCTAAACTTTCTATGGTTAATTAGTGGGATGACCTCTGCCTTCCATGATTTTTTTGGAATTTATTGTTGGATTAATTAGGGTAATTATTTGTTTCATCTCTAATCACTTTCTTAATCAATTAAATGATTAAATAACCTATTAAATGGTGATAAATTTATTAATTAAGCTTAGTAATCATCTTGAAATAGTGAATTGACTTAGGGAATGAGATTAAGATTTCTTTTTCAAATCTTTTCTCCTAAGTTTATTTCATTTGGATAAAGACTTAATTAATTTGCAAATCGATTAATGATTTAATCACTTCATTAAATGACTTAATTAACTAAACTCAAAACCAAATTATTCTAGAACTTAATCATCTAAATCTTGGGTAGATTCTTAGGTGTTCAATAACCTAAGAGGCTTCAAAGGAAATTATAATCAAACTACATGTATAGGATGGTTATGAAAGTACTTAATTAAACCCTTTAGCTTAATTAATCAATAATTGTGAGCCAATTATATTAGGCCTCTTTATTTCTTAGGTACATTACTGATTTAAATTCCATGTGGTTGCATATCATATGTTGGCTCATAATTGTTTATTTAATTATGTTAAAGTGGTATATGTAAGGGGTAATTAATGGATTTAATTCACACCTTAACCCAAATAAAATATAAAATCAATCTAATTGTTCTAAAATTAAACTAAACTAATTCACACATGAGAAAAATGGGTTAGGACCAACAAACTCTTTTCACATTTTCTAAGTCAAATCAAATCCAAAAATAAAAAAATCTCCTTAAAGAATTTTGATTCACTTTCAATGATCTTATTTCATAGGTTTGTCTTTAAAAATTAATTAGGGTGAATGAAGTCATTTGCTTACTTCACTTTATTTCTTTCCAAGCATGCTAAATATTGTATGTCATATGAAATCATGCATTCATATCTTTTAAAAAATCAATTAAATAAAATGTTTTCTTTTATGTCAAATTGCATGTTTTGGCTAAAGTTAAGAATATGAGTGGCTATTATCACTATTAAATCAAAAATTATTTTCAAAACCTATAAATCAAAGATTATGAATGAAGTGATGCTACTTATAAATACTTACAAGCTTGCATGTAATTATAACATAAGATGTGTTATGTGATTTTTTTCTCTTCTCTTAACATAGATTTGAATAGGATTTGCAAAACGTATAGTTCATTTGAAAAGAACATAACACTTGCTTAAATCTATTCCTATACACTTCTATGTTATGACTTAAGAAGGATCCTCACATTACACATGTAAATTATACAACCAAATCAAACACAAAATCTTATGCATGATTCTTCATTCATTTGTTTCTTTTTATACATTTACATGTATTTAAGAAAAAATGGTATATTAGTCTTGACATCCCGGGGTTGTGAGGCTTTAAGTAGCCCCAAGTAGGTCTTGTACCTTACACCCCTGGTGTAAAAAATAACGACGTCGTACTCACTTATGTCTTTTATACATGTTGATGTGCATTTAGCTAATGGATAAAAGAATCCCTCTCTTTTCTACATAATAAAAACATGCATTCATGGAATATCAAAATTTTCTTAAGCAACATCCCTTTGCATTCATCATCAAGGTGTGCTAAAATTTGCATTACATGTATATATATACTTAGGATTATTCATATGTATGATATACATAGTGGAAAGAAATAAATGATTGTGTGTTATGTGATAATAATTCACCTTAACTAATCCTAAGATGCATTTCTTATTGAATATGTTTATTTAGAGCAAATCTAAACTTAGGGTTAATTAAAACACATAATAAAACATTCACTAAAGAAAAATTATTAATGAATCTACCTTAGAAATTACTTAAGGTAGGGATGAAAGAGAAGTTCTCTTCTCTTTTATTCTCTTTACAACATATAGTAATTAAATGTAGTTTCATTCAAATCAAATCAAATCATCAAATAAAATTGACAAATCAACTAAATCACTTAAAATGAAATCACCCTCTAAGTTGAACCATTCACACTTAGAAAATTCTAACCTTAAAGTTTAGCTAAGACATACCACACAAGCCTTAAATGACACACACATTAGGCTAAGTCACCATTTCTAGCTCTATGTTAGGGCAGTGCATGATTTGATGCCTGATTTTATTTTATGATGTAATATTTTTAGACTAGATGTTAGGGTGCATGTGCGTAGACTGGATGATAGGACGACTTTAGTATAATCATATCTTCTACAGGGGATTATGCTTAAGGGGCGCTGTTATAAAAATATAAATGTTTATTCTGTGAGGATGCTTATACCCCTAAGAATGATCCAAAATAGGACAGGTGGACTTGGTGACCCATGTGTGGGGTGTTAAGTATAAATTATTCATATAACTGCTTGGGTTGTGTGATATGTTTAGCTAATATCTATTTTATAGATTTAGTTAGATTTATCTTTCCCTTTTGATGTAACTTTTGCAATTGAAACTTGGAATGAATGTTATGGGGGAATTAAGGTGAACATTGGTCATAAGACCATGTCTTATGTACCATGTGAAGCTTTAGAGCCACATTTCTTGGCGAAGTTGTTGATCTTGGTGCTCTTGAATGTAGTACCATTACCAGATATAATTCGTCAAGGCACCCCGAACCTATATATGATATGATTCTTAAAAATTGGAGCACATGCTGAGCTGTGACTTCTTTGAGTGAGATTGCCTTTGCCCACTTGGAAAAGTAGTCGGTGGTAGCTAAGATGAACCGATGACCCTTGGAAGAAGGAGGATCGATAGGACCCACTATGTCGGTACCCCAACACTCAAATGGCAATGAAGCCAATGTAGGATGTAGAATGTTGGGTGGTTGATGTAGAATCACACCATGTACCTGACATTGATGGCATCTCCAAGTTACGTTCATGCAGTCTGTGATCATCGAAGGCCAGTAGTATCCTAGTCTCTTGATCTTTGCTTTCATCTTCGGATCGGATTGATGTGCTTCACATAGACCTGAATGTATCTCGGTCATGATCTAACGGGCTTCATCTTTGTCTAAACAGCATAACCACATTTGATCAAAAGACCGTCAATACATGGTGTCATCCATGAGAGCTTAGAAGAGAGCTCTCAACTTCATTTGATGGGCTTGTGATTTCAAGTAATATATGAATGGTTATCTTCAATCTAGCTCCTCGTCTTTATTGGCAATGGAAACCTCCCCTTCAAGAAAAAGTCTCTCGATGAGTTCAACGTTAATAAGGGATAGGACTTGTCTATTTTGGACCCTTATTGGAATGAACTCATCTTCCATACATGCTAATTCCTTAGCATGTTTGGCCAAAGCATCTGCTACTGCATTCTCTCCTCGAGGGACCTTATAGATGTGACTTCAGGGATTTGGGCCAATAGCTTCATGGTATACTCATGGTAGTAACGAAGCTTAGGTTTTAGAACCTTATAGGACCCAATAATCTGGTTGATGACCAGTTGAGGATCCCCGTAGATGTTGATTGTTTTGACACACACTGTAATGGCTAACCCCAGAACAACAATCAAAGCCTCATACTCAGCTTCATTGTTGGTGCATGGATTGGAGAGGTAGTATGAGAATCTCATCACGTTGCGGTCTGGAGTTAAGAGAACTATTTCTACCCTTGCCTTTCCTGGAATAGTAGATCATGGTTCTTCTCCTTTGTGAAAGGAAGCCGCACCATCAAAATACATCTCTTAGTGGCGATTGTCAACCTCCCCTAAGTTCATGATTTGTTCATCAAGGAGATCGTCATTAAGCGGAGAGTTAATAAGAAGTGGGTGTACTGTTAAAAAATCTACTAGTGCCTGTCCTTTCACCGCATGAAGGGGTACGAATGTAATATCAAACAACGAGAGAATCATAGACCAACGTGCCAATCATTTAGATAATGTTGGCCCTGTCATGAGATACTCCAGTGGATTGATTCTTGAAATAAAATTTACCTTATGAGAAAGCATATATTAACGTAGCTTTTGGGATGCAAAGATCAAAGCTAGACAATGTTTCTCAATAAGTGGGTAGTTTGCTTCAACAAAGATCAGACGATGGCTGAGGTAGTAGAGAGCCTTCTCCTTCTCTTCGTCATTGGTTTGAGCCAACAAAACCGTAAGGGAGTCGTCCAATGCAGCAATGTAGAGGATAAGTGGCTTACCCGGGATAAGGGCTTCTAGAACTGGTGGCTTCACCAAATACTGCTTGATATCTTCAAAGGCATATTGACACTTATCATCACACTTGAACTTATCATCCTTTTTTACAAGTGCTGAAAATGGCTTGCATCTTCCCGATAGATTAAAGATGAAGCGTCTTAGATACACCAACCACCCTTGGAAAGATCTGAGTTGAGTTAAACCTTTTAGGGGTGTCATTTCTAAGATAGCTTTGATCTTTTCTAGGTCTATTTCTATTCGATGTCGGACAACAAACCCAAGGAACTTCTAAAGCTACTCCAAATGCACACTTCAGGGGGTTCATTTTGAGTTTGAATTATCTTAACCATTCGAAAACTACTATCAAGTTAAGAGATGGTCTTCCTTTTCTTTTCTTTTGACTACTAGATCATCAACATATCATTCAACTTATTGATGAATGAGTTCGTTGAAGACGAGTCATATTCTCAGTATGTAGCATTTTAAGGCGAAATGCATGACCTTATAATAATAGATTTTGATGGGGTTGCGGTGTTTCTTTCATCCTCAGGGCCATCTTAATTTGGTTGTAGCGATGACCCATCCATGAAGGAGAATACTGCATGAGATGAGGCGATGTCCACCATTAATTCTGGTATAGGAAGTAGAAATTCATCTTTAAGACATGCTTTATTTAAGTCCCTGAAATTGACGCATATGCGAATTTGGCCATTCATTTTCTTAACTGGCACGACACTGGCTAACCAGGTAGGGTATTTTTCTTCCTTGATAAAACCAGCATCGATCAATTTCTTGACTCCATAAATAACCTGTTGTTCGATTTCTAATTGCATGCGTTTAGGAGCTTGCTTGATAGGGTTAACGTTCTGTCTATTGCTAGTTTGTGGACTACTACGTCAGGAGATAATCCAGACATCTCTTCATAGCTCCATGCAAAGCAGTCCTTAAACTCAATCAATAGACTAACTAAGTCATTGGTTTCTTCTTCATTCGGTAGAGAACAGATGTATGTATGGTGCATATCTTCTTCTGTCCCGAGATTGATTTCTTTGAGCTTATCAATAGTTGAATGGATTTCCTCTTTAAATTCTAGAGGTATATCTTTGATTTGAAGATCATCTGGCTCATCTGAAGTTTCTAAACACACTTCCTCATAAGAGTTAGTGTGGTTTGAGAAGATCCTATCAGATTCTAGATGATTGGTGACAACTAAGCAGTAATTGTCGTCATTGACTAGACCCACTGTACCGAATCCTAGTCCTGGTCTTGATGGTGCATCCCCGCCTTTGTCATTCCACAGCTTCTCGAAATACTCTGACATATGCTTAGACCATGTATAAGGAATCAAACATTTCTTTGTAAGATTATGAACACAAGGCAAGTACCAATCAAAAGGTAATTCCATTAATTCTTTATATGAATTATCCTCAAACATTAGCTTCTGGACTTGAGGATGATGATCCTAATAGGAATCTCTTTGGCTTGACATTCATGGAAGACCTAGGGGCTTCCTTAACTACTAAACCTTCAACTTTTTGAGAAGAAAGTAAGGTTAGAGCTAAAGCTTCCAACTATTGCCTAATAGTTTTACATAAACTTGATTCGAACACATTCGTGCTTTGCTTGGAGGCCTGGTCTTCATCACTCTCTGGCTTGAGTGTCATCTCCAATGAAACCCACTGAGAGGGGTTGGCTGGTATGCTAATCACATGAGACTCATCCTCCGAGCTGGATTCAAAGTCTATGTGAATAGCAGGAGTACTCCTGTGAACTAAAACATAACCCCTGTTGGTTGGTGTCCAACCAGGGGGTCTTCCACCTCTAGAATTGCCTATGTGTCTTCCTCTATCTCTGCATGGTGGAGGTCGAGTCATCCTACCCATATATCCGTATGGTGGAACAAACTATGGGTGGAATGTCACATGCGGCTTTACCTCTTCCTTGGTATCCTTTTCTCGCTCACTTGTACTTTCCCTTTCCTTTTCTTTTTCTCTTTCTTTTTCTTTTTCTTTTTCTTTTGTATTTGAATTTTGACCAAGTTCACGAGAAAATGTGTTTTGATTTTGAGGAAGATAGTAGGTCGTATCTTCATATATCTTGACATCTCAAACTGAAAATGACTTTTCATCTCGTTTGACACAGTATTCGATTCCATCTCTTCAAAACTTGATGCACTGATGAAGGGAGGATGCAATCATCTTGTTCTGGTGTATTGAAGGACTACTGAACAAAGCAGTGAATGATGTATTCAATCAATTATATATAACTTTTCTTCAGTCTTCTTGTCGCCTATTTTCAAAGGTAACACTATGGAGCTTAAAACTCTCTCACCCTGTTCATTGAATCCTATCAACATCATCCGATCTTCTCGGAGTATAGACATGTCAATCTTCAAATAGACAAGGGTCTTTAGACTTATAATATTCACCGATGCACTTGGATCAACTAAAACCTTAGAAAGTCTGAATCTTCCTATCTCCGTTGTGATGTAGAGGGGGCGGTTGTGCTCCATGTCCCCCAGAAGAAGGTCTTCGTCTGTGAATGTGACTCCTTGGGCTTCCCTTGAATAATATGCCTCCTCTCCAACAATGATCAGCTGAGCTAAGCATATTTCTAGATCAAGAAGAGCTTTGATTAATGATTCTCTCATCTCTTTGGATAAGACAAGGGCATCATATATGCTTAGTTTAGCTGACAACTTTCTTAGGTGAGCGAGGATATTGTAATCAACTCTGATCCTCCACAAGCATATCCATGGGTGGAGCATCTCGTGGAGGGGCTTCTTTGCTTGTTGATACCAATGATTTATTTTTTCTTATCTTGAGGTGCTGCCCTAGGAGGTAGAACCTTGCCACTACGGAGGTTAACTTCAGTGATCTCTTGTGGTGGGTTAGTGGAAGATTCTACCTGTTAGGCTCACATACAGCTTCTTCTATAGGACCCTCAGAATCAGATGATTTCAAGTCTATCTTAAGAGGTGAACCCGTATTATTCAGAGAAGGAAAGTCCATCTCTGAATTAGAAAGAGGATGATTGGAGTTCTTATAATTATTTAGACTTGAAGCATTTTTTATAAGAGTAAAATCAGACAACCTATTAGAAGTGACATAGATGTAATTCAAACTAGCTTTATTCTTTGATTTCTTAGATTTAGAAGGAGGTATATAGTAGAAATCTAATAAAGTAAGTGGGGTGAGGGATTTGATGCCCTCATTGTCTGATGTCTACTAGAAGAAGAAGTAGAAGTCTTGCCAGTAGTATGGAGGTGGAATGGAGGTGGCTCGGTCGTGGTTGCACCACTATCTCGGCTATAAGCTCTTCTTCTCTAAGCTCCCACTTTCCCTAAGTTGTCTTTAGCAACTTGAACCTTCCTTGATGTTGGAGGTTGTCTCAGGGGAAAGTTTCTTGATTTTTGAAATAATCTTTTTGGAGGTTCGAGATAAAGAAATATCCCAACATTCTTTTATTTTGAGAGAATCACATGTATCCCCAAGGATTACCCTAACAGAACTGGATGGTTGTTCCACTAGATATTCATTTGGGATAACTATGGTGCCTGACTTGTAATCTATGCTCAAGCTAGTCCTTAAATGTAAAGGAATCCTCCAAAACATGGCCTAGCATGCAGTGGTAGGGGAAAAAGTTAGGATCATTACTCCTGCCTACTTCCTTCGCCTTCCTAGGCTCTGGTAGCTGAAAACCAGATTTCTTTAAGAGGTTCTTAAAGATTTTTTTGACTACCTCCCTCTTAAATGAATAAGGTTTGTCTAATTTATCCAAAAGAGTAGGTGGATGGTAGCCGGTATGTGTACCTTATGGTGGAGGAGATGGCAAAGGTCGTGAAGGCTACTATGGGATGGGATGGTAAAGGTGGAAGTGGAGTCTGAGGTCTCTCTCTGATCGGTTGCTTCCCTTTGTCCAATGCCGCTACTACCCCTGACTTCTTTTCATAGATTTTTTGTGGCTTTGGCTTTGATGATTGATCTTGAAAAGGTAACTATTTGGCCTCTCCTTGTAGACTAGCCGCCTTATTGATTAGATTCTCAGATGTCTTGATGGTGAAACCTTTGAGCTTGAAGGCGACCAGACCATGAATATTCTTTAGTAGAATTTTAATGACATGCTGTTCAGATAGCCGCGGTTCATATTTCATACTCAAATTATATCATTTGAGAATATAGTCAACGAGGGACTCACCTGGGTGTTGTTGTGCTACAACGAGATCGCTAATAATTACTCTTTCTGAGCTCTAGCAAATCTCTTAATAAAGAGTTGCTCTAACTCAACAAAAGTCTTCACTGAACTGTTGGAGAGTTCAACTTACCAATTAAAGGCTATGCCTGCTAAACTGCTGACAAAAAGATGGAACAATAGTGCATCACTGCCACCATCGTTGCAACAGCTGGCCCTGAAGTGCGATATGTACTGGCGTGGGTTCCCGCTGCCATCAAAGCTCTTGAAAGAAAGAGGCACAAAACCCTTAGGATACTGGATAACATCAAATTCTTCTAGGTAGGGTCTACTATTTGGAACTGATGAACCACCTCGGGCTTGCGCCAGTGCTTCTCTCACTTGTTGTTCAATCATGAGTTTAATATCTTTTTCTTGTACGAAGGTACTATCCACTACCTTCCTATACAAGCTAGTGCTGCCCTGCTCTACCGGAGGTGAACTCTTAGGTTGATCCAAGACATGCAGTAACTCAGGCTGCCCAGTCTCCATAATAGTGGGATGTGCTGCTGGAGCTTGATTTTTTTGAAGTCAATCTAAATCATCTCAGCCTCTTCCACTCTGTTATCCGAAGGAGGGAACCCCTGGTGTTAACCATATGCACTTCTATTGAATCTTTCAACAAATCATCTTCATTAGGATCAAAGATAACCTTTTCTTCCTCTAGGTCAGACCACTCATACCCTAGGATTTTTTTCTTCTCAGTGAAATACTATGCTACGATATCATCTAGGGAACGGTCTAACTGTGCAGGCACAAAAGCTCGTGGCTGACCGGTGGTGGGATCATGTTCATGAACAGAGATACATCTGACCTCCCCTATTACCAGAATACTGATCTTGTAAGGGCTATGCTCATTGGAGGATACATGCTCATGGTTATAATCTGCCATGGGTGGAGTGTTACTCCTGGGAGGATCTATCGTCATGGGGAAACTAAACTATCTACTTCTTCCTCTGCTACTGCTACATCCATGATCTGCTGAGGTTGTGGTGGTGATGACATGACTACGATGCTACGAGGTCACCACTCCCTCTTCACGGTAATTGAAGTAGGAGGTTGAGTAGGGGAGCTCGACCTTGCCTCAGTCGGCAGTGTATATGAAATGGGGTCTCTTGGTCATAGCTGGATCACCAGTGGGGCTTTCTTTTCCCCCAATGCTGCCTTCATGGCTTTTGATGGAACTGTGGAAGATGGAACTTGCACTGGTGATGGCGGACGTGGAGTAGAGTAGTGTGGTGGAGGCACCACCTACTCTCTCTGTGTAGGAGCTCTTCTCCCATGGTGGGTAGTACCTGCCAAAAGAATACTGTCAGTATGACCAGCACGGGTAGCATGCCGATTGGGGAAATCCATGAGGGTGGATGTAGCTGACTGTCTGGTGTACCTTCGCCTCTCGTTGCTAGTAACATGTACTGCTACATGGGCCTCCCCTCTCCTGCCGGATATGCTCACCTACGCTGTGAGGAATGACTGATCGTAGATCAAATTGGGCTTTGGACTCTAATCGTCCAGAAGCTTTGCTAACTTGGCACAGAATTGTCCTAAGGCCAGCATAGGACCTCCTCCTATCTCTAATATGTGCCTCATAGTGAACTAAAGGTGGAGGTGATACAGTAAACCTCCTAACATCTTCCTCTCCATCAGATCCAGAGAGAGGATGAAACTTGTTATGTGTGATCAGAGGAGAAACTATCCTGGGTGACTCCTCTACTGCAACCTGAGAGACTGCCTCTATCTCTTTGACTATGTGCACATGACACTGCTTGATCTTGCGGCATCTATTCGAGTTCTGGGAGGTGAGCTGGACCCTATCTCTCAAAGGTAGGGGAGACTATCCTGAAGCAGGGGCAACCTTCCCTTGGAAGAAACCGGTGAGTGGGTCTAGTCCGTCTAGGCGTGATGGGAACAATTGAGCGAGCTGAGTTGCAAGCATGAACTTCCACCGCCTTCCTCTTGTGACTCATAATTTGAAGGCATCTCAACATGGATGGCCCCAATCACCACTCCCCTGTGGTGAGGGGTTGCCCCTCACAAGTGATCCTGGCCCCCTCAAATGCTCGGCCAAAGTGAATTAGATTGGCAAAGTCAGTTTGTGGGAGGATGGCCCGATCTAAGTCCAAATTCATCCCAAAGGAGAAAGTGAATACATACTTCTAGGCATCCATTTGAACTATACTGAACTTGAGTAAAAACTGACTAAAACTGAGTTGAAATTCTACAATTTTTGAAAATAAACTCAAATCAGATTTTGTGCTTTGGTATCTTGCTAACTTTTTTGAATTTTTGATTGAGAGTTTGAACCCACACTCAACAATTTGAATATGTTAAGTGGGGCTGATTGATTTAGGAGAGAAATTTTGAATTTAGAATTGGAGAAGAGATTTTGAATTTAGAATCTATTTTTAACAAATTTGTATATGTTGAAAATGGGTTCAAATATTTTGAAGAGATTTTTTATGCTTCCATTTATTCATATTTGAATTTGATTTTTATATTTGGGGACCCTTCATTTAACAAATTTGAGTATGTTAAAATAAAGGGTCAATTGATTTTGTTTTGGGGATTACTCATTTAGCAAATTTGGGTATGCTAAATGAGTTGTTTGAAAATAATTTTTTTCTTCTTTTGTTTGTTTGCCTATGATGTGAACCATGTGTGAATTTGGAAATGGAATCTTTACTTAGCAAATTTGTGTATGCTAAATAAAGTTCAAATTTTTTGTTTTTATTTTTTTTGAAAAGATGATCTTTACTTAGCAAATTTGGGTATATTAAATAAAGGATCCACTTGTGTTTGATTTTTATGTTTTAAAAAGAGGATATTTACTTAATAAATTTGGGTATGCTAAATAAAGAATCCAAATGTGTTTGATTTTTATGTTTTGATTTTGATAAGGAGGATCTTTACTTAACAAATTTGGGTATGCTAAGTAAAGAATCCAAATGTGTTTGATTTTTATGATTTTGAAAAGAGAATTTTTACTTAGCAAAGTTGGGTATGCTAAATAAAGAATCCAAATGTGTTTGATTTTTATAATTTTGAAAAGAGGATCTTTCCTTAGCAAATTTGGGCATGCTAAATAAAGAATCCAAATGTGTTTGATTTTTATGATTTTGAAAAGAGGATCTTTACTTAGCAAAGTTGGGTATGCTAAATAAAGAATCCAAATGTGTTTGATTTTTATGATTTTGAAAGGAGAATCTTTACTTAGCAAAGTTGGATATGCTAAATAATAAACACCAAAACTGGGCGGAGGTCTAGACTTGTTCCAAAGCTTATTCTTCCGTTCAAGAGCATGCTCGGATCATCATTGCCGCCGGAAACTATCCCTGGTGAGGTAATTTCATCAAACCGTAGCCGGCTATAGGATATATTATTTGTAATAATTTTTGCTCGATTTTAGGGAATTTTCTTAAATTACCCTTGCATTTTTCATTTTATATCATCCCCATGTGAATTAGAAAGTTTTTTGGTGAAAATCGTCGTGAAAATGAGCCCAATTGGAAGAAATTTCAACCAAAAATTGCAAAATCTCGTAGGATGAATAGTATTACGCGGTCTCGCGAGCGTCCGATCCGTCGTTTGGGGATCGGGCGCGGTGTGATCACGCTATTTGGATCCTTGATCGTGTGGTTCGGATCTGCGGATTGCGCTGTCTAGATCACACGGATCAATCCGACCATCAGATCCATGATCGGATGATCCGCGCTGATTCGCGCATCACCATCCGTCTTTGCGGGACTTTCCTTCGTCGGTTAGCGATTGCCGCGGGCCAATATGCATACGCGTAACACGATGCCTAATCGCATGGTGCCAAGTGGCACCGTGTTGCACCGTCAACTCCGCGGGCGGTGCTGACTGGGTTAAGTAGGAAAATAACTTATTTTCTGCTTTTTAAAATTAATTAAATTACCTAAAACTTCAAAAATTCATAGAAAATAAAATACCTAACAAAAAATCACAAATAAAGGCTCGTTGGATTTGCCTTTTTGAGAGGAATCCAAAGAACCAAAAATTTACAAATTCGATTGAATGGTTTAAGCTTAATTTAGGTTTTAGTGAAAATAAAGTTTTATTAATTACTCTAAAAATATAAGTCGTATTGAGTTGAAATTTTCAGGAATTGAAACTAAAGCTAAAGCACACATATGATAAAAATTGCAAGTACAAAAAAATTTTGGATTGGGAGAAATTAAATTTTAAAATCCAAATTGTCTATTTTAATAAAATAAATCAAATAAAAATCGATAAATTTATAAAAATCTTCAAAATGGCTTAAATCATTTCAGTTAACATCTAAGATCCTAATAATAATAATAATAATAATAATAATAATAATAATAATAATAATAATAATAATAATAATAATAATAATAATAATAATAATAATAATAATAATATGATCTTTTGAAGCTTAATGAACCTACAATAAATATTTAGGCTTAAAATTTAACAAATTAAGGAATTAATTAAAATGAAATTCATAATAATCTAAATAATAAATTAAAATTAGAAATGAAATAACACTTAAGCAATCATTAATCAAACTTTAAATTATAAAAATATCATATAATCCTTAGAGAAAATTAAATTAAATATGATTAAACCTATTTAAGCTAATAAAACTCAATTAAATGATTAAATCTTAAATCAAACTTAAAATTAAATAGATCTAGGAAACTTTGACATGGGCCAAACTAGTATAACTAAACCTACACTAAGCATGGAATCTTAATCATATGAAACTCCTTAATGAATATAAATAAACTGAAACTAATTAATCATTAGGTAAACTAAAAAGTTAAATTAATTATAAATCCAATACATCATAATCGCTTAATATTAATCAAACCAAATAAAACCAAATGAAGCTAAAATGAACTTAATTAATTTAATATCTAAATCAATCCATTTAGAATAAGAGAGTTACTAAACCATTAAATATTTTAACCTAATAACTAAATCAAACATGTTAATGAAATTAAACAAACATAATAAATGAATCAAACCAAATAAAACTCTAATCATAAATAATCAAACTTAATTGAAATAAAATAAATAGTTAATTCACTTAATAACAATGATGGTAATAATAATAATCCTTTAATCAAATCAAACTTAAGTAAAACACTTAACTAAATCAAATCACTCACATGTGGAAATTAAGTCATTAATTAAATAAATCTTTGATTAATCTAATAATTCAAAATTTAATTATTTTTAATCAAACCAAATTAATCAAACATCTAGTTAATGCAAACTTAATGAATTAATGTATCATCTTAATTAATCAAATTAATTTAAATAAATTACATTAAAGCTAACTCTTAAATTAACGTTAAATCAAACCCCTAATTAAATTTAATAATTAATCACAACCCTCAAGTAAACTAATTAAGTTAATCAAATTAATTATATTAAACTTAAACTTAATCAAACATAAATGCAATTAAATACTAATCAAATCTTAAATTAAACAGAAATCATTAAGTCATTAATCATAAAATCTAAATAAATATAAAACCAAATTAAAAATTAAATAAATATTTATTTAATTTAATAATTAACTTAAACACACTTCTTAATTAAACTAATTACCCTTAAGCTAATTTAATTGAGTAAACACCTAATTAATCCAAACTTAATGAATTAATCCATCATCTTAATGAACCAAATTAATTTTTAAATCAAATTCAAATTAAACACTTAATTAATCTACTAATTAATTTGATCACACATCTTGAATAAGTTAATTAAGTCAATCAAATTAATCATATTAAACTCAAACTTAATCAAACATAAATGCAATTAAATACTAATCAAAACTTGAATTAAACCTAAATTATTAAGTCATTAATTACATCATTAATCTAAACAAATATGAAATCAAATAGAAATTTAATTAAATCTTTATAATTAACATAAATACTCTTCTTAATTAAACTAATTACATAATCACATTGAACTTAAGAAAATCTATAAACTAATAAAGCTAATCAAATCAAATTAAATCAAATTAAATTAAATTAAGAAAGACTCTCATCAATTTAATATGTAATCAAATCAAATCTCATTCAACCTAGTTAAATAAGATAAATTAATTAACTATCCAATGTATAAAATCAAAATACAAACCAAACTTTGATAAACATGTCAAATGGATGAGATTAAAAATAAAATCCTAATTACAAAGAACCAAACTCAATTAAAATCAAAATAAAATCTCAATTAATCTAATTTGATCAAAATACAAATAAATGAACCATAATCAAATCAAACAAACATAAAATTAAGTCACATAACCATAATCAAAGAAAAGAATTAGATATTAACTTAAAAGGATATTGAATTATCAAGATTTAGTTGAATCAAAACATCTAATTTAAAATTAATCAATCAAATTACATGAAGGTAAACAAATACAAAACAAATGTAACAAACTCTAATCAAATCAAATAAATTCAACTAAATCATTTAAATAAATCAAATCAAGTAAAACCTTAAATACAAACAATCTAATTAAGGGTTCTTCTTTATGTGTTTAACAACATAAAGACCCCTTAAAGAAATTATGATTAACCCAATAAGTATGGGAGAATCATAAAAGTACTTAATTAGATTCTTTAACTTAATTAATCCTTAATTATGAGCCAACTGCATTAGGTTCTTTAGGAGCATTGCAATCTTATTTTCTCACATGTTCATATCATTTATGTCTTATTGGTTAATCAAATTAAAGAAGCATAGGTAAGGGTAATTAATTGATTTAATTAAGGATCCAACTTAATTAATTCATAAAATTCACTTAATTATATTTTATTAAACCAAATTAACTCACATATGGGGAATGGGGTTAGGATTAGAAAATCTCTTTCACATTCCTTAAACTAAATCAAACCTAAAAATTTTAAAAAAATATTAAGAAATTTTGGTTTATTTTAAATGACTTTATTTAGTATGATTATCCTTAGGAATTAACTAAGATGAATGAAATCATGTGTTTACATTCCTTTATTTCTTTCCAATCATGCTAAATATTATTTGCCATATGAAATCATGCATTCATTTCTCTTGAAAATCAATTAAATAAAATATTTTCTTTTATGTCAAATTGCATGTGTTGACTTAAATTAAGAATATGAGTGGCTATTATCACTATTAAACAAAAAACTATTTTCAAAGCTTATAAATCAATTATTATAAATGAAGTAATGCTAATTACAAATATTTATAAGCTTGCATGTGATGATAGTATAAGATGTGTAATGTGAAATTCTTTTTCTCTACATTAACATGGATTCACAGAGGATTTGCAAGTGTATAGTTCATTTGAAAAGAACACAACACTTGCCTAAATCTATTTCTATGAATCTCCATGTTAAGACTTAGGAAGAATTTCATATTACATATGTAAACCATACAACCAAATCAAACATAATTTCTTGCATCATTCCCTATCCGTTTGATCCTTTTTGTACATTCATATGTATTTGAGAAAAATGGTATATAAGTCTGGACATCCCAGGGCTGCGAGGCTTTAAGTAGCCCTAAGTAGGTCTTGTACCTTACGCCCCTGGTGTAGAAAATAATGGCGCCGTACTCACTTAAAACTTTTATATATATGCATGTGTGATGTGGTCAATAAATGAGAATCAAAAATCAAATAAATAAAACATAACTTTTGCATGACTCTTCATCCTTATAGTGGTGTATACATTTTTATGTATATGAGAATAGTGGGTATATTAGTCTGGACATCCTGGGGATGCACGACTTTAAGTAGCCCTAAGGAGGTCTTTACCTCACTCCCATAGTGCAAAATAATGGCATCATACCTGCTTAAAACTTTTATACATTTGAGTGTACTTGTAACTAATGGATTGAAGTCTCCTTTTTTCTATTAAAAAGACATGCATTCATATTAATCCAATTAATTGATATATAAATTTCATTACATTCATCATCTAAGTGTGCTAAGACATATTGTATGTGTGGGTATACTTAGGGTCCAATCATGTGCATGTTACATGTGATGGAAAGAAATGAATGAACATATGTCATGTGATAATAATTCATTCCAATTATTCCTAAGAAGCCTTTCACATTGAATAAGGTTATTTAAGGTGAATCCAAATCCAGGACTAATTAAAGCATGTAATAAGCCATTCACTAAAGGACGCTAAGTCATAATAACATGATTTAGAAAATGACTTAAGGTAGGCATGAAAGAGGGCAACCATCTTTCTTCTCTTGATAACACTTAGATGTTAAGTGTAGGGTCTTATGGATTCAAATAAATCACAAATTAAAACTTGCAAAATCAACTAAATTATTTAAAGTGGAACCAACATTCCATGTTAAATTGAATTCTTTTACACTTAGAAAACTTCAACATTAATGCCGAGTTAAGACATATCACACAAGCCTTAAGCACACACATTAGAATACTAAGTCACCACTTTTAGTGATAAGTCAGGTGGTGTATGTGCGATGGATGTTTTGTTTTGTGATGTAATATTTTAGAGTGGATGTCAGGGTGTATGCCTCGTAGTTTGGATGTTAGGCCATTGTTAGCCTAATCATATTTTTTGCATGGGGGTTGTGCTTAAGGGGTCGCTATAATAAAAATTTAAATACTTTTGTTGTGCAGGTTGCTTAGCCCCTAAGAATAATCCATGTTAGGACAGGTGGGCTTTTACCCATGTGTGGGGTGCTAAGTCTAAATGATTCATATAATTTCTTAGGTTGTATGGTGTGTTTAGCTAACATTTATTTTATAGGTGTAGCTAGATTTACTTTTTCCTTTTTCAATGTAATTTTGCATTAAAAATTAGGATTAGTATTATGGGGGATTAGGATGAGCAGTGGTCAGAAGGCTTAGTCCCTGGGGTGCCCTGTGATGCCTTTGAAGAAAACCAAATCAAAAGGAAGAGAAGGAAGAAATAAAGAAAAAAAGACCCCCATAATATTTATTATTTTTGTAATCTGGATTGTATAAGGGTAAAGCTCTGCTACCCATCTTTTTTTTCTCTTTTCGAGGTGTACAGCAGAACCCGACTGCACTGGCCTTTTATTCTTTTATGGTAGTCTATAAAATTATTTGATGTTGTATTTAGATTGCACTCTAGAATTGCATGCTTTTTATAATTTCTTCATGTTTGATGTTTGAATGTGTGTCCTGGATATGGTAGGCTCTTAGGATAAAATTAATTTTTCTACCCCAATTAATAACTTATAATTAAAATTTAAAACAACTCATATCCTCACATAAAAGCCTAGGAATTAAATTAAGATAATAAAAAAATATTTAGCAACTCCTTAGCTAGATGATTGTATATATAACATCATGCATGTCATATTCTTCCACTCTTATTAAGAGGGGGCTTCCATCTGTGCTAGAGAATAAAGGCTTAACCTGTGAGAGGCTTTGATGGAAGAACATCCCTTTCTCTTTTTATTTGACCCATAATCAAGTTCTCATGCATTTAGGCATACAAAATTCTGCATCCTATCACAAAACAAAGAGTCCAAAAGAAAAAAATAAATTTGATAAAATTTGCATTAGATTGAGTCATGAATTCATACCACTCATGCTCTAGTCTCTTAGGGAGTGAGTGTAAGGACTTAGTTTTCTTTCTAAATAAATAACAACCAAGCCATCTTGCAAAAGCATATGACTTGCCTATATGGATTTAAAGCATAGGAGGAGTTAGCTGGCTGCCATTCCAGGCGATAATAAGTCTAACAATCGGGTGGTTTATTCTCTCTTGTGGAGGTAAATCATATACCATTTTCACCTTAGATTTAGGTCGTGCTTTGGCCCTCGCCAAACCTCCCTAGCTTAAGATCTAGGTAGCTATTTTCTTCGGGCTATAAGCATAAATCCTCACCTCTTAGGCATTTCCATAATCTTATGTTGTGGGATTATAAGTACTAATATTCTAATAAAATATCAACTCAAATAATTAACTCTCTTCAATTTCAAAAATATAAAGCCTAACCATGGGATAAATTGGAATGCTCATTAGGCTTCTTAGTATCATGAGCATTCCCTACCCATCTCCCTTTGACTTCCAATAATAATTCTTATTCTTCATATATCCCAATTGATTTTCTAAAATAGCTAATCCTTTGATAGTCTTAACCTTAAAATCTTCAGAGACCCTAATTTCTACTTTAATCAAGAGTATTCTTAAAAAATTCCCATTCCTTAGGATGTAATTAACTATAGGGGCTTGCCTCCATAGGGAAGTTAATGAACCCGACTTAAAATAAATCCTACTTTACTTTTCCATGTAAAGTAGGGAAAAGATCTCTGGTATATTCAAAGACCCATCATACCTTAGGAGTCCTTATTAGGTGATTAGGTCCATTATAGGGTGGTGATTTCTATCTTTTGAGATAGTACATCATTCCTTAATATCATACCTGATCACTTCAATAAGTACCTCCCTAAGATCTACGTGGTGTCCCACATCTAAAAAATAAACACCACAAATTTTTTTGGCGACTCCGCTGGGGAAGGTTCCTCTTTCCATCTTTAGTAGATAATTATTGTCTCCAAGTGTCGATAGTTGACTTATATTTTATATAGGCCCGAGACTATCATTCTTTCCATTGGCACTTAGCTTATTTCATCCACAAGCAAAGCTCTTCAACATCCTTTAGGTTTTAGGACCTCACTCCGTGTAGGTCTTAAAATCCCTATTGGGTTCTCCCAATAGGTGAAAATTAAAATTAATCAAACAAAGGAGATGACCAAAATTAAGAACCTCTTCACCATCCTGATGGAGAGGCAAGGTTCATCCCATGAACAATAAGAAAATAAAACCCTTATGCAAAATAACATGTCTTTCCAAAAGCACTTTTTTAAAATCCACATAATAACAGATCTTTACACATAAATTTGTAAGAAATTTTCAAAAAGGCACAAAACACATATAACTAAACCTCGTTTAACAAATCCTATGATTGTTACATGGAGGTTTCTTTAAAAATCAAAATCAACCATTTTAATGTCTTTTTCAAAAAGCACATTTTCTTTGGAAATAACTATCCCCATCCCACACACTCAAATTTATTGGATTAAGATTCTATTTTTGAATAAAATCATGATATAAAATTGAAACTCCACTTAGCATACCTCACATGTGCTAGAGTTGAAGTTATCCTTCTTTTTGAAAAGCAATAAATCATACACACACAAAAGAGAAGTCATGACATATTTGAACCCCCAACTTGACATACCCAAATTTGTTAAATGGGAGTTCCCCTTCCCTTGGAGAAGGTAAAACAAATTGAATTCTATTTGACACCATTTGCATTTGTCTGATAGAACTTCTTCTTGATAAAGTCTTGGACTTCAAGACATATTTAATTGAAATGAATGTGTTTACATGCTTTCATTGCTTTAGTTCTTTCCCCAACCTATTAAATATGTGTGTCATGTGGTGTCATGCATCCATGCTTTTCAAAAATTAAATTTAAAATGAAAATATTTACTTTATGTAAAATTTACATGTGTTGGCTAAAGTAAGAATATGAGTGGTTATTATCACTATTAAATTCAAATTATTTTCAAACACATATGAATCAAATATCAAAACTGAAAGTGTGTTCTTATATTTTAATTATAAGCTTGCATGTGAGTAAGATATAAGGATGTTCTTAGTATAGGTTTTCCTTCTCTTCTCTTTTAGTATAGTTTTGAATAGGGTTTGGTAAGATGTATGGTTCATTTGAAAAGAACCTACCACTTGCCTGACTCCATACCCTATTCATTCCTATACTATTACTTAAGAAGGATACTCATGCTTATACAACATAAATTGCATTAACAAAATGAATCAACTAATACAAATTTTTACATTCTTTCTTTTCCATTCATTTCTTTTGTATATATGTTTGTATTTAAGAAACGTGGTATATTAGTTTGAATAACCCCGAGGTTGTGAGGCTTTAAGTATCCCTAAGTAAGTCTTGCATCCTTACAGCTCTGGTTAATAATGGCGCTGTACTCATTTATGCCTTTCTTACTTTCATGTGTGAATGTGAAAATTGGATAAGAAATCCCTTTTCTACTTAATGAAAATCATGCATCATAAACTTCCAAATTTTCTTAAATGAATTACTTAGCATGCATCATAAAGTGTGTTAGACATTCTCATTTGTGTGTATAAATTTGTTTAGGACTCATTCATATGCATATTATACATGTTGGGAAAGAAATGAAGTGATGTGTGTGTTGTAAATTTGGTTTATTTTATTTAATATTAAAATGTCTCTCTTTTTGGATGGGTTTGTTTAGAGTTTATCTAAACTTAGGATTAATTAAAACACCTAATTAAAATATTTACTAAAAAAAATTAAAAAAAATGAATCCACTTTAGAAATTACTTAGGTTAGGGAAGGAAAGAGAAGTTCTCTTCTCTTTCCCTCTCTTTATAACTTAGTAATTAATTGTAGGATTCACTTAAACCTAATCAAAATATGAAATAAAATCAATCCAAAATAACTAAATCACTTAAATAAAACCCTCCTGTAAGTTGAACATGCTTCACACTTAGGAAATTCTAACTTAAAGCCATAGCTAAGCATACCACACAAACCTCCAAAGAGCACACATTAAGCTAAGTCACCACTTTAGCTTTAGGTTAGGGCGATGCATGGTTTGATGCTTGCTTTTATTTTGTGATATATGTTTTAGACTGGATGCTAGGATGTATGTGCGTAGAATGAATGGTAGGACGATCTTAGTCCAACCATCATCTTCTACAGGGGATTGTGCTTAAGGGGCGCTATAATAAATAAAAAAATAAATGCTTTTGCTGTGCAGGTGCTTATACCCCTAAGCACAATCCAATAGGCCAGGTGGACTTAGTCACCCATTTGTGGGGTGATAAGTCCAATATACATGCTTGGGATTTGATGGTTTATTTAGCTAACCTTTATTTTGCAGGTGTTAGCTAGATTTACTTTTTTATTTTCATGTAAATTTTGCAATTAGTATTTTAGAATGATTGTTATGGGGATTAGGATGAGCATTTATCATAAGATCTTATCTTATGCAACATGTGAGGCCTTTGGCGCATCCACCTTCCAACCATCCAAAAGAAGGAACCAAAGAAGGAAGAAAAAGAAGAAGAAAGAAGAAAAGAAGAATGAAGAAATGAAGCTTGAAGACCCCCATAATAATGAATTTCGTGCTTAATTATATTTAATTCATTTATAATCTAGGTTGTATAAGGGTAGAGCTCGACTACCTAATTTATTTTTGGGTTTGTGTGGTGGTGCCCGACCACACTCGACCGCTTATTCTTTTTTCGAATAGCTTTATAAATTGATTGATGATTTGTTTAGCTTGTGCATTAAGTGACATCCTTTTCCTAGTTTCTTCCTTGCTTTATGTATGGCCTGGATATGGATTAGGCTCTTAGGGAAAAATAAATTTGTTACCAAATATAACAACTCAAAACTAAAAATAAAGAACTCATAACCTCACGTAAAGTTTAGGTTTAAAATCAAGATAAAAGAATTTGCAACCCCTTAGTTGAATGAGTACTTCTTTTTTATTATCATGCACAACAACATCTTAATTCACTCTTGATTGGAGGGCTTCCACCTCTGCCAGAGAAACTTGGCTTGGCCTTTGAGAGCCATGGTGGAAACACACCTTCTCCCTTCTCGCTGATTTTGGCCAATAACTTTATTTCTCATGCATTAGGCATATGAATCCTATTAGCCTGAGTCAAAATAATTGTCCAAAAATGAAAATAAAATGAAATCTGAATTGCATTAGATTTAGATCATTTGAGGCATGTCCTTACATGATCTAGTCTCTTTAGGGAGTGAGTTTAAGAACTTAGTCTCTTTCTAAATAAATAATAGCCTAACTATCTTGCATAAAGCATAAGACTTGCCTACATGAATTTAAAATCGTAGGAGAAGTTAGTTGGCAGCCACCCTCAGGAAATTGTAAGTCCAAACAGTCGGGTGCTTTGTCCTCTCTTGTGGAGGCAAACCAATTACCCATTTTTTGCCTTAGATTTAGGTTGTGCTTTCGGCCCTCACTAAAGCTCCCTAGATTTAGGTTCTGAGGTTATTTTTCCCCTTTATGGGCCATGAGCATAATTTCTCACCTCTTAGGCAATTCCATAATCTTGTATTATGGAATCATAAGTCCTAAATTTCTAATAAAAAATTCAACTTAAATAAACTAAATCAATTTCAAAAATGTAAAGCCCAACCATAGGATAGTTTGAGATACTCGCTAGGTTTTCTAGCATTGTGGGCATCTACTACTTATCTTTCCTTTGGCTTCGATAATAACTCCCTCTCTTTGATCAATCTCATTTGATTTTCTAAAAATGAACCAATCGATTGATAGTCCTCCTATTGAAATCTTTGAAGACAACGATCATTTACCTTAATTGAGAGTATTCCTAAGGGATCCCATCCCATAGGATGTAATTAACTATCAGGGCTTGCCCCTATAGGGTACTTAACAAACCCGATTTAAAATAAACCCTGCTTTAATTTTTTATGTAAAGTAGGAGAAGAATCTTTGGTACATATGCATACTCATTATCTTTAGGAGTCCTTATTGAGGTGATTAGGTCCATTAAAGGGTAGTGATTCTATCTCCCGAGATAGTACACTATTCCTTGATAACGTACCCGATCACCTGAATAAGCACATTTGGGGATCTACGTGGTGTCCCAACCAACAGGCGTATATTTTTGTTTTCATTTATCCTCTTCAAAAAGGATAGATGAAGGCGGGAATATTTTCACCACACAAACCAAATTTGTTAAATAAGGATCCAATTTTTCATGACAAATCACACTTGAGCTTTCACTTAACATACCAAATTTATTAAGTGAGAGTCTCATTCTCAAAAAAATATATATATATATCTCAAACACATTTGGGGCTTTCAGTTAACATACTAAATTTGTTAAGTGGGACTCTCATCTTCAAAGAGAAGCAAATCTATCTCATAATCACATTTGACTTTCACTTAACATACCAAATTTGTTAAGTAAAAGTCTCATCATCAAGCACAAATCAAATACATGTGGCCTCTACTTAGCATACCAAATTTGTTAAGTAAGAAGCCCTATTTTCAAATCAAAATATCACACAATCAAATCTTCACAAGCAAAAATATTTCAAATACATAATCACAACCTCTTCTTAGCATACCCAAAGTTACTAAGTAGAGGTATTTCAAACTATCAATATTTTCAAACAAGATGCACAAAACACAAATATCTCCAAGAAAATCTCTCCTCAAATTTTAGAACCCCACCCAACCTACCTAAATCGGTTGAGTATGGGTTCTAAATCAAAATCAAAAGGCAAAAACTCTCCTCAATACCCAAATCTCTCCAATGAACCCCACGTAACATATTTGAATTGTTGAGTGTGGGTTAAAAACTCCAAACTTTTATTACTGCTGGAACAAATATCAAGGCAAAAATCTGATAGAAGTTATATTTCAACAAATGCAGACATACATCTCATATTAATCAGTGCAGTCTTTTGTAGTCAACAGACATGGCCTCTCAGAAGTTTATTTTTACCTTTTTGTTTTGAATGGATTTGGCCCTGGATCAGGCCATCCTCCCTCAGACGGACTCCACCCATTTAGTGTTCTTTGGCTGAGGATTTGAGGGAGCCTGCATCACTTGCGAGGGGACTGTTAGCCGGGATGAGGTTGCAGGGTAGAATCTAGTCATCCGGATTGACTGGCCTTCTAACACTGAGTATCTTTCCCTAAGAGGAAGGCAGTTGAGGTTTCGCCAATCAGTCTAGTTCCTACTCAATCAATTATTCCCACAGCTATTCGGATGCATGCTATCACCTCCTCAATGGTCCCCTCTAAGGGGAAGGTTATCCTGGCTTCAGAGATAGCCTCCTACCAGTAGGATCAGCTCTCACACGCCTTCACCACACCGATCAGAGCAGATCAAGCGACACCATAAGCGTGCTGCCTAGAAGATGATGTCACATCCCACATTGTAGAGAAAGGTTCCCCCTATGAGGTTTCCCCATTGCTGAATAACAACCAGTTCCACCCCCTCTCAGCATCAGATGGAGAGGAGGACTATCAAAGGATAGCTGCATTGCCTCGACCTCATACATACCATGAGGCTTCAACTAAGGATAGGAGAAAGTCCCATGCTGGTCTCTGTATGATATTATGGTAGGTAGGCAAGGTACACGGATGTTTAGAGTCTGGTACATTATTTGACTTGAGGACTATCATCCCTAGAAGTGTTACCATGCACATTCGCAGTGATAGAGCATCAGAGGCCCGGGTAGCAGTTCAGTCGAGGCGGGGAGTGACGGAGGTTTGACAGATAGTCGGCGGCCTCTGCTCTAGTCAATTTTCCCAGTCATTGGGCCACTAGGGCCGACAGGACCGATAAGATAGTGCTGATAGGTACCACCAGTCATAGGGAAAAAGCCTCGGTGAGGGTAGAGTTAGTGTTGTCTCCACCACACCGATCCACTCCTCATCCACCATCACCAGTTTAGTCCTACCATCCACCGTGCCTACAAAGGCACATAAGATAGTATTTGGGGAGAAGAAAGCTCTATTGGTGATCCGACTATAGCCAAAGGATCCCACTTCATCTACTTGATCGACTGAGGTGAGGGCGAGTTCACCTACTCGACTTCTTGTTTCAGTCTTGGTGAAGGAGTGGTGACCTCACAGTGTCATAATCATACCACCACTACCATCAGAACCAATGATAATGACAGCTATAGAGGGAGAAGGGGACAGTTCTGCAATCCCCATGGTATTGAATCTCCCTAGGGACATTATTCCACCCATGATCAGTCACAAGCACATCTCTTCCAGTAGTCATGACCCTCCCAGAGCCAGCACTCCAGTGATAGGCAGTGTTAGGTGCATTTTCGTCAATGAGCACAGCCCCTCCACCAGTCAACAATGCATATTTACATAGTTTAATCATTCCCTAGATGAGATTCTGGCACAGTACTTTACAGAGAAGAGAGAGATTCTAGAGTGATCGATCAAATTGTGAGAAAGGAAAGGCCAGCTTTGATCCAAATGAGGATGATCTCCTTGAGGATTCAATCCACATGGTCGATATTAGGAGCTCCCTTCATAGAGATCAGCATAGTTAAGAATGTATTGTGGTTGAGGAAGATGATGTCATTCGTTCAACCCAACACCTCCGTTAGCATCTTAAACAGAAGGATGATCAGATCAACCAGATGGAGAAGAGGATGGAAGACTTGTTAGCAGCCCCCCATGCACTTCAAAATCAGGCCTCAATATCGCAGCATATACCGATAGAGATAGATCATTCTGAGTTAGTGCATGTCCTAGATCAGCCCAGAAGCACTTCTCTAGTAGATCAAGACAGTGGTACCTTGCATAGGAAGGTGGTGGACATCACCTCCATGCAAGAAAAATATATCAAGTAATTGGTGGAGCAGCAAGAGAAGGATGCATTAGTGCAAGCCTGAGGTGGCTCATCTGTTCCAAAGGGTAGACCCTACCCGGAGGAATTTGATGGTGTCCAATATCCTAAGATTTTTGTGCCTCCTTCCTTCAAAATTTTTAATGGTAGTGGGAACCCTCATCATCACATAGCATTTCAGGGCCGGATGTTGCAATGCCGGTGGCAGTGATGCACTCTTATTCCATCTTTTCATTAGTAGTTTGATAGGCATCACATTTGATTGGTACACTGAACTACCCAATGGTTCAGTGAAGATATTTTTGAGTTGGAGCATCTCTTTATTAAGAGATTTGCTGGAGCTCAACAAAGGATAACTATGAGCTATCTTGTTGTAGCTCAACAACACCCTGGTGAGTCCCTTATTGATTACATTCTTAGATGGTGCAATTTAAGTATGAAATGCGAACCACAACTATCTGAATAGCATGCCATTGAAATTCTACTCAAGAATATTCATGGCTCGATCACCTTCATGCTTAAGGGTTCACCATTAAGAGATTTGAGAAATTAATCAACAAGGTGGGTAGTCTACAAGGAGAGGTCAAACAGTTATCTTTCAAGATCAGTCAGCTAAGCCCAAATTGTAGAAGACATTCAAGAAAAATCTAGTATAGTCACATTAGTTGACAAGGGGAAGCAGCCAGCCAGGGTTCAGCCAGACAGACTTCGAGCATGCAGCCTCCTTTACCACCTCCTTTGCCACCACCTCGACCATCATATTGGTCACCTTAATTGCCGTAGTGGCCTCCATCGCCGCCTGCTCAGCAGTATCCCTACCTACAACATCTGTAGTACTCCTATCCATCACCAGGTAGCTACCATTTACCTACTCTCACTGATAAATTGAATAAGCCTTATTCATTCAAGAGGGAGGTAGTCAGGAAAATCTTTAAGAACCTCTTAAAGAAGCTTGATTTTCAATTACCAGAGCCTAGGAGGCCGAAGGATGTGGGCAAGAGTCATGATCCAAACTTTTGCCCCTACCACCGCATGCTAGGTCATGTCTTAGAAGATTTCATTACCTTTAAGGACTGGCTTGAGCGTAACAACAAGTCGGGTGCCATTGTCATCCCTAAGGAATATTTACTAGAATAACCATCCAGTTCTGTTAGGGTACTCCTTGGGGATTATTGACCTCATTTTTAGAATGAGCTCTTAACCCCTCCATCTTAGACATAGAACTCCTCTTAGACATTAAGAGTTCTTTCATCTTAAGACACTTCTAGTGATTAGGGGAACACTCAACCTAACCTTAGAGACTTAGAAGAGTTAGCCATAGGAATAGGTCATGCCTTAGGGGTGTTAGGAAAACTTGCCTACCCTATAGCTTGAATCAAATCCTCGCTCTCTTCTTTCAAAGAAACTTCAAAACCAACTCCAAATCCAAATCCTTACAAACCTCAAATTCAAACAAACCTCAAATTCAAACAAGCCTCAAATTCAAACAAACTTCAAATTCAAATAAATTTCAAATTCAAATCAACTTCAAATTCAAATCAACTTCAAACTCAAACCAATTCCAAATCAAATCTCAAATCAATTCCAATTTAATTGATTTTCTCAAACCTTAAATCAATTCCAATGGATTTTCTCAAATCATAAATCAATTCCAAATGATTGAATTCCAAATCCAAAATCTTTTCTAAGCCCCTTTGATATCATCTTATAGACTTAGCTCAAATCAAATTCAAATCACTTCAAACTCAAAAGATTTTCTCATAACCTATTTATATTTTTATTTATATTCACAAATATAAATGAAATATAAATTCAAATAACCAAAACCAAATTCAAAACTCAAATCCAAATCTAACTTAAAACCAACCTATACCCTTTTAAGTCAAATTCTTGAACTTAGCCAAATCAACCTCAAATCAATCCAATCCCTTGGATTTTCTTCATGATTCAATTAATCCTTCAATCATGAATCCAAATATAAACACAAACTTCAATCATCAAGTCAAAACTAGATTCAAAATTCAAACCCAAATCAAACCCATGTTCATCCTTTGAACTTGAAATTGTCAAATGAATCAAAACCCATTTGACTCTAAAGCATTTACAAATGAATTTATATTTCAATCATAAGTACATATATGAGTTCAACCAAACTTGAATCAATTGTTGTCAAGTCAATTGACCCACTTAGGCTCACTTGACCCAAAGTGACCTAAAGTACCTTTTTGAGCCAAATTCTAATCATACCCAAATTGGATTGAACTAAGCCCACCTAAGCCTCACATTGTGAGCAACAATCATCATAGGATGATCAATCACTCAATTTGGGTCAAACTAAGTCAAACCTAAGTGTTGACCAAGTCAGCACTTAACCTAAATGAAACCTAAACTAGCCAAAATCCACCATAGGATAAATTGATTGAAACCATTAATCTAAACTAGTTAATGACCAATGTTTGAACTTGACCAAGTCACCATTTAAGCCTAAGCTAGCCCAATTGGCCACTTGACCCAAGTTGACCCAATTTGACCTAAAATGTCAAAATAGGTCAAATCTTGATCTAAGCCAAATCAATTGCAACTAATGGGTCAAGTTCACTCTAAATCACTTGTTGAACTTGTCCAAAGCTCCAATTGGCCAACTAAACCCAACCTAGCCGAATTGACCATGAGCCTAACTTGACCTAAATGGTCAAATCAAGCCAAAATCAAATCAAACCAAAATTGATTAAAACCAAAGCTTGCAAAACATTTCAAATGACCAACCAAACCTAAACCAACCCATGACTAGCAATTGGTCAAATTGGTCAACTTGACCCATTTGACCTAAATGAAATCAAATGAACCAAAACCAAATATAAACCAAATTGAACCAAACCAATGATACGAAAAAATTTTAAATGGTCATATGAATTTGACCCATCCCTTGGTTTGACCCAATTTGACCAATTGGTCAACTTGACCCATTTTGACCTAAATGGGTCAACATGAGCCAAGTGATATCAAATCAACTCCAAATTCATTGAAATTTGGTCCAACCCAATTTCAAACTATTCCAAATCTTCCTAAATTAAAATCAAAGCTAAATGACCATTTTACCCCTAGGTCAAGGGGTAACCTATGGCCAATTCTACTTAGAATTTGGTCAAATCCTTTTCATGGCCACTTGGTACCCTCTTAGTGGACCAAGTGGACACTAATGAGTGTGGTGCACATGACCCAATGGGTTTGGGTCAGCCAAACCCAACCCAAGGCCAAAATTGACCACCCAATAGGAATTTAGTACATGGAATCACTCCATACTCCCAAACAAACACATGTGCAACTTCTCCACTCCCCTCCTCTGCCAAAACTAAATCACATGACACTCAAAACCACCTAACAAACCCATTCCATGTGATCAATTTGATCAAAATGATAAGGAGAAGCTCGACCGTCCAATTCAAGTAGGGGAAGATATACTCCCCCTAATTCCACTTCATTTCAGATCACTTGTCGATTGAGCCATAGGAACCTAGAGGAAGCATTGCAAAGCTCTCCCAAGCATCCAAAAGCTCTTTCCAATTCTCCATTTTTGGTTTTGCCTAAATCAAAAATAGGGGAGGTGAGTGAGAAATCCACCTTGCTCAATTCACAACTAAACTCCAATTCCTCTTGGAAGCACCATCAGAGGACCCAACCGAGCTCAGCCAAATAAAATCCTAAGCAATTAAGCCATGGGAAGGATGAGCTAGACCAAAGCTGCAAGCCATTCGATCTCACTTTGGCCAATAGAAAGATCCACTCCATGTCAAGCCTTCAAACTTCCAACAAGGCTTTGTATCCACTAGACGAAGCTACCTCGACAGTTGGGAGCTCTGGTGATAGCCTCTGGCCAGGTATGCTTCAAAATTGAGCTTAGGTATAGAATTCTTTGGTCCTTTGTAAAAGAAAGTTTCATCATAATTGAAATTGACTATTGGATGTCTTCCTCTTTGCTCTTAGATGGTGTGTGTTCAATCCCTACTCAATCCAAACTCAAGTGAGATTGGATCAAGCCTTAGAAGACGGACAATCACCATCTCCCGCAGGCGAGGGGAGGGATGAATCATGGATCATCCATTCCGTGTGTTTTGGATGGACGGTCTTGATTAAATAATCTAGATCAGATGATTAATTCCTTTAGAAACTATGGGTTTAATCTTGATCATCCAATCTTTGATCGGATGGTCCAAGGGAAAGCGCGTAGCATCACCGACTAACTGTGCAGCCAATTTGACAACTTAAATAACCAATCCCATCGTGCCACATAAAAAGCTCGTGTCGCGTCAGCGATCCACGTGGCACCGATGGGATTAGTTATATAATTAGGTTATTTAATTATCCTTAATCACTAAAACTTCAAAAAAATATAACTAAATGTAAAAAAATCAAAAAAATATGAATAAGGGCTCATTTTAAAGATAATTGAGTGAGAAATAATATAAAATTATTTTTGATTTATTTTGAACAGTGAATTTTTCTTAATTTGGGTTTATTTAAAACCTTAATAACCCTAAGTATTCCTTAATGACTTCATTAATTAATTCCAAATTTCATAGGCATATTTTGGGGGATGACCTCTGCCTCTCCTAATTTTCTTAGAATTAATTAATTAGATAATTATAGAAATTAATTAATGAATTCCTAATCACTCTCTTAATATAATTAAAGGTAATTAAGCATGTGAACAGTAGTTTAATCACTTAATTAAGATAATTAAATATTATTTAAGTGATTAGGAGGTTTATAAAATAATTTTAAGATATTTTTCTTAAGCTATTCCCTAAACCCCCTTTCTTCCTTAATCCAAACTTAATTAAGGATTAATCCACTAATAATCTTCTTAATTAACTTAATCAAAATTTCAAAAAATTAATCTGAACTTAATCAATCCATTACTGGGTAGATACTTAGGTGTTCAATAACCTAAGTAAGCTTAAGAAAATTATTTCCAACCCACATGTGTGGGAAGGTTATGAAAGTACTTAATTAAACCCTTTAGCTTAATTAATCAATAATTATGAGCTAATTGCATTAGACCCTTTCTTTTTTAGAGTATATTGTTGATTTAAATTCAATGTGGTTGCATATCATATGTTGGCTCATAATTGTTAGGTTAATTATGTTAAGGTGGTGTAGGTAAGGGGTAATTAATGAACTTAATTCATACCTTAACCTAAGCAAAACATAAAATCAATCCAATAGTTCTAAAACATAAACTAAAATAACACACACATGTGGGAGATGGGTTAGGACCAGCAAACCTTTTCACATCTCCTAAAATCAAATCAAACTCAAAATTAGAACAAAATCTCTTTAAATAACTTGATTCACTTTAAATGATCTTATTCCATAGGATTGTCTTTAGGAATTAATTAGGGTGAATGAAGTTACAAGCTTCCATCACTTTATTTCTTTCCAAGCATGCTAAATGGTGTATGTCATATGAAATCATGCATTCATCTCTTTTAAAAAATAAATTAAAATTAAATATTTCCTTTATATCAAATTGCATGTTTTGGGTAAAGTAAGAATATGAATGGCTATTATCACTATTAAATCCAAAATTATTTTCAAAAATTATAAATCAAAGATTACAATTGAAAGGTATGCTACTTATAATTACCTATAAGCTTGCATGTGAGTATAACATAAGATGTGCATTATGTGACTTTTCCTTCTCTTCTCTTTTAACATAGTTTTGAATAGGATTTGCAAAGTGTATAGTTCATTTGAAAAGAACACAACACTTATTTATATCCATTCCAATTCATTCCTATGTTAACCTTTAAGAAGAATCTTGACATTTACACATATAAATTGCATAACCAAATCAAACATAAAAATCTTTTGCATGACTCTTTTCCCATTCATTTTTTATTTGTACATGCACAAGTATTTAAGAAAAGTGGTATATTAGTCTAGACACCCCGAGGTTGCGAGGATTTAAGTAGCCCCAAGTAGGACTTGTACCTTACACCCCTAGTGTAGAAAATAATGACGTCTTACTCACTTATGTCTTTCATACATGTAAATGTGCATTTGATTAATGGATAAAAGAATCCCTCTCTTTTCTACTTAACAAAAACATGGATACATGAAACATTCCAAAATTTTCCTAAATAACATCTCTTAGCATTTCATCATCAAGGAGTGCTAACACTTCTATTTGCATGTATAGATATGCTTAGGATTCATCCATATGCATGTTACACATGTTGGAAAGAAATAGAGGGTTGTGTGTTATGTGATAGTAATTCACTTTAATTAATCTTTAAAATGCCTTTCTTATTGAATAGGTTTATTTAGAGCAAATCTAAATTTAGGGTTAATTAAAACATAATAAAACATTCACTAAGAGAAAATCACTAATGAATCTATCTTAAAAATTACTTAAGGTAGGGAGGAATGAGAAGTTCTCTTCTCTTTTCCTCTTTTTACAACACTTAGTAATTAAGTGTAGGTTCATTCAAACCAAATTAAATCATCAAATAAAATTAACAAATCAACTAAATCAGTTAAATGAAACCACCCTCTAAGCTGAACACTTCACACTTAGAAAACTCTAACCTTAAAGTCTAGCTAAGACATACCACACAAGCTTTAAATGGCACACACATTAGGCTAAGTCACCATTTCTTGCTCTATGTTAGGGCGGTGCATGGTTTGATGCTTGATTGTATTTTGTGATGTGATATTTTAGTCTGGATGTTAGGGAGCATGTGCGTAGACATAATGGTTGGGCGATCTTAGTCTAACTATTGTCTTTTGCAGGGTATTGTGCTTAAGGAGTGTTGTAATAAAATATAAATGCTTTTGCTATGCAGGTTGCTTATACCTCTAAGCATTATCCAAAATAGGCTAGGTAGACTTGGTTACCCATGTGTAGGATGCTAAGTCCAATTTATTCATATACATGCTTGGGATTGTGTGGTTTGCTTAGCCAACCTATGTTTTGCAGGTTTTAGTTAGATTTACTTTTCTTATTTTCATATAATTTTTGCAAACTAGGATTTGGAATAAATGTTATGGGGGATTAGGATGAATATTGGTTATAAGACTATGTCTTATGTACCATGTGAAGCCTTTGGAGCAACCACCTTCCAACCAACCAAAAGAAGAAAGAAGAAAGAAGAAAGAAGAAAGAAAAGAAGAAAGGGGAAATGAAGAATGAAGACCCCCATAATATGAATTTCTTTTTGATTATAATTAATTCATTTATAATCTGGGTTGTATAAGGGTAAAGCTCAGCTACCCACATTTATCTTTTCGGGTTTATGTGATGGAGCCCGACCACAAAAGGCCTCTTATTCTTTTGTGCTAGCTTTATAATTTGTTTGATGTTTGTTTAGCTTGTGCATTAAGATGACATATTTTCCTAGTTTCTTCCTTACTTTGATGAATGGCCTGGATGCGATTAGGCTCTTATGAAAAAAATAAAGTTTCTATCTAATTAATCAACTCAAAACTAAAAATTAACAACTCATAACCTCACCTAAAGCCTAGGTTATAAAACAAGATAGAAGATTTAACAACCTCTTAGCTGGATGGTGTATGTTTTCACATCATGCATTAAAAATCATCTTGCTTCACTCTTGGTTATGGAGGGCTTTCACCTTTGGCAGGGAACTTATCTTGACCTTTGAGAGCTATGGTGAAAACACACCACCTTCTTGTTGATTTTGGCCCATAATCCAATTTCTCATGCATTAGGCATATGAATCACATAGCTGTGTCAAATCAATTGTCCAAAAATAAAAATAAAACATAATAAAATTTGCATTAGATTTAAGTCATAAATCATGCCCTACATGATCTAGTCTCTTAGGTAGTGTGTTTAAGGACTTAGTCTCTTTCTAAAATAAACAATAGCTTAGCTATCTTACAAAAGCATATGACTTGCCTACATGTATTTAAAATTGTAGGAGGAATTAGTTGCGGCTACCCCTAGATGGCTGTAAGTCCAAACAATCAGATGGTTTATCCTCTCTTGTGAAGGTAAACCATAAACCTATTTTTGCCTTAGATTTAGGTCATGCTTTGGGCCTCACCAAAGCTCCCTAGATTTAAGATTCGAGATTGCTTCTCCCTTTTACGGGCTACAAGCATAAATCCTCACCTCTTAGGAACTTCCACGATCTTGTGTCGTGGAATTGTAAGCCCTAAATTTTTAATAAAAAATCAACTCAAATAAATAAATCATTTTAATTTCAAAAATATAAAGCCCAACCATAGGATAGTTTGGGATGCCTATTAGGCTTCCTAGTATCATAAGCATCTCTTACTTATCTTCTTTTGGTTTCAATAATAACTCTCTCTCCTTTTGATTAATCTGACTTGATCTTTTAAAAATAAACTAATTGATTGATAGTCCTATCTTTGATATCTTTGGAGACAATGATCATTTACCTTAATCAAGAGTATTACTAAAGAATCTCATTCCTTATGATGTAATTAACTATGGGGGCTTGCCTCCATAGGGAACTTAACGAACCTGGTTTAAAATAAACCTTGCTTTACTTTTCCATGTAAAGTAGGGGAAGAATCTCAGGTACATATGAAGACCCACAGTCCTTAGGAGTCCTTATTTAGGTGATTAGGTCCATTCTAAGATAGTGACTTCTATCTCTCGAGATAGTACATCATTCCTCATACGATTACCCCAATAATCTGATCTCATTGGTATCCCAATAGCGATATTATTTTTGTTTTCATTTATCTCTCAAAAAGATAGATGAAGATAGAAATAATTTTCACCATAGGGATACAAGCGATCTTCTCAAGATAGAGGAAGGCTGTGATATCTCCCTTTCTTGAACTTCCAAGAAAATCATCTCTAAAATTAGAAAGTTACCCTTGCTGGTGCCTGAAGTAGCTCAAACCTCCAACTCTAAGGAAGGTTTGTAAATTACTAAGGACAACTTGAAGGAGGTTGAAGCCCAGCAGCAGCAGCAGCAAAAACAGTCCACCTTACTTTCCCAGGATAGCATAGTAGCACAACTACCGTCTGAGTCCAGTACTCCATCCACCATTGTAGCTGCTACTTCTTCCTCCACTAGCTCCTCTTCTGCCATCAGGAGCGTTGTATTAGCGGACAAGGGCACTAAACCCCTTACCCCACTTACTATATTAGATTTCTATCATATACCTCCATCTAAGAAGAAATTAATGAAGAAAGCTTTCACTTAAATCTTGTCCACCTCTGATATTCTAGATTTTATTCCTCTCAAAAACTTTCTAAGTCTATAAAATAATAATGATAACTCTAGTTTTAATCATTCCTCTTCTGATTTAGAAATGAATTTTCCATTACTGAATCATTCAGGTTCACTTATTGAGATTGATTTAGAGTCATCCAACTCCGATGATCCCATAAGAGAAGTTGTAGGTGAATCTGATGAGTAGGTATAACTTTTCACTAAATTATCTCAGAAGTCATTGAAGTCAACCTCCGCGGTGGCAAAGTTCTACCTCCTAGAATAGCACTTAAGGATAAGGGTAAACAAGTCATTAGTTCTAGTGATTAAAAGCCCCATCCATAGGATGCTCCACTCATGGATATGCTTGTGGAGGATCAGCCCAGAGTTGACTACAATGTCCTCACTCACCTAAGAAAGTTGCCAGCTAAACTAATCATATATGATTCCCTCGCCTTATCCAAAGAGATGAGGGAGTCATTGATCAAAGCTCTTGTTGATCTAGAAATATGCTTAGCTCAGCTGACCACTATTGGAGATGAGACATGTTATTCAAGAGAAGCCCGTAGATTTACATTCACAGATGAAGACCTTTTTTTAGGGACAACTGAGCACAACTGTCCCCTCTACATCACAGTGGACATGGGCAGATTCAGACTCTCCAGGGTGTTAGTTGATTCAGGCGCATCAGTGAATATTATGAGTCTAAAGACCTATGCCTACTTAAAGATTGACATATTTAAACTCTTAGGAGATCAAATGATATTAAAATGATTCAATGAATAAGGAAAGAGGCGTTTAGGCTCTATAGTGTTGCCATTGGAGATAGATGACTGGAAGACAGAAGCTAAGTTCTACATAATCGATTTAAATACATCTTTCACTGCTTTGCTCAGTAGGCCTTGGATACATGAAAACAATACAGTTCCATCCTTTTTTACATCAGTGTATCAAATTCTGAAGAGGTGAAATCGAGTATTATGTCAAAGGAGACTTGAAGCCATTCTCAGTTAGAGAGGTCGAAATATGAGGACGTAGCCTGCTATCTTCCTCCAAACCAAAAAGTTTATTCTCGTGCACTTGGTGAATGTTCGAAGACAAAAGAAAAAGAAATAAAAGAGAAAGAAGAAACATAAAAAGAAAAAGAAAAAGAAAAGAAAAAAAGAAGAGAAAATGAAAATGCAAGTAAGCGAGAATCATACACCAAGAAAGAGGTAGAGCTAGATGTTAGATTCTACTCATAGTTTACTCCTCCATATGAACATATGGGTAGGATGACTCAACCTCCACCAGGTAGAGGAAGAGGCAAGTCTGGAGGCAGTTCTAGAGGTGGAATACCTCCTTGTTGGTGGCCAGCCAGTAGGAGCTATGTTCTAGCTCACAGGAGTACCCCCGCTATCCACATAGACTTAGAGTCCAGTTCGAAGGATGAGTCTCTTGTGGTTAGCACGCCAACCAACCCCTCTCAGCGGATCCCTTTGAAGGTGACATTCTAGCCAGATAGTGATGAAGACTAGGCCTCCAAGCAAAGCATAAATGTATCTGAATCACTATTATGTAGAACAGTCAAGTAGTAGTTGGGAACTTTAGCTCCAACCTCACTTTCTTCCCAAAAAGTTTAAGGTTTAGTAGTAAAGGAGGTCTCCAAGTCATAAGCCAAAAATAACTTTGTTGGGAGCATCATCCTTAATTCAGGAAGCCGATGTAGAACTTGAGGATGATTCATATAAGATTTAATAAAATTACCTTTTGATTGGTACTAGCCTTGTGTTCTTAACTTTGCAAAGAAGGGATTAATCCCACATACTTGGTCTAAACATAGATCAGATTACTTTGAATGATTATGGGATAACTGAAGTAGGCATTCTTAATCAAGACTGGGATTAGGATTCAACATAGTGGATCTAGTCGATGACAATAACCATTGCCTAGTCATCACCACTCATTTGGGATCTGATAGGTTCTTCTCAAATCATGCTAACTCATATGAGGAGGTGAGTTTAGAAACTTCAAATGATCCAAATGACTTTGAAGTCAAGGATGCACTGCCAGAGTTTGAAGAGGAGATCAGATCAATCATCGATGAACTTAAAGAGATCAACTTAGGAACTAAAAATAATCCGCATCTGACATACATCAGCTCTTTATTGAATGAAGAAGAAACTAATGACTTAGTTAATCTATTAACTAAGTTTAAGGACTGCTTTGCATGGAGTTATGAATAAATGCTCAATTTATCTCCTGACATAGCAGTCCACAAACTAGTAATACAACCTAATGCTAACCCTATCAAGCAGGCTCCTAGACTCATGCGATTAGACATTGAATAATAGGTCACTTCTGAAATCAAGAAACTGATTGATGCTGACTTTATTCTAGAAGAAAAATATCCTACCTGGTTGTCTAATGTCATCCCAATTAAGAAAAAGAATGGCCAAATTCACATATGCATCAATTTTAGGGATCTAAATAAGGCATGTCATAAGGACAAATTTTCACTTCCTATACCAGAATTAAAGGTGGACATTGCCTCATTTCATGTAGTATTCTCCTTTATGAATGGGTCATCTGGCTACAACCAAATCAAGATGGCCCCCAAGGATGAAAGAAACACTACTTTTTAAACCCCGATTGAAATCTATTATTATAAGGTCATGCCTTTCAGCCTTAAAATACCGGTGCCACATACCAGCAGACCATGACTCAAATCTTCGACGAACTCATTCATCATCACGTTGAATGCTACGTCGATGATCTCGTTGTCAAGAGTAAAGAAAAGGAAGACCATCTCTTTGACTTAAGAGTAGTTTTTGAACGGTTAAGATAATACAACCTCAAAATGAACCCCCTAAAGTGTGCATTCAGAGTAGCTTCAAGAAAATTTCTTGGGTTTGTTATTTAAAATCTAAGAATTAAAATCAATCTGGAAAAGATCAATGCAATATTAGAAATGCCACCCTCTAAAAGCTTAACACAACTCAGGTCATTCCAAGGGTGGTTGGCATATCTAAGATGCTTCATTTCTAACTTATCAAGAAGATGCCAACCATTCTCATCACTTATCAAAAGGATGCCAAGTTCAAGTGGGATGACAAGTGCCAGCATGCCTTCAAAGACATCAAGCAATACCTGATGATGTCGCCAGTTGTAGAAGCCCCTATCTTGGGCAAGCCACTCATATTATATACTGCTGCATTAGATGACTCCCTTGGCACTTTATTGGCTCAAACCAATGACGAAGTGAAGGAGAACACTCTCTATTATCTTAGTCGTCATCTAATCCCCTAGCAAGCAATACGTAACGAACGAAAGCGCCTAGTTTTAATCTTTGCATCCCAAAAGCTATGACATTACATGCTTTCTCATAAGGTGAACTTGATCTCTAGAGTCAATCCACTGCAATCTCTCATGACACGGCCGACCTTATCCGGACGGTTGGCACATTGGTCCATGATTTTGTCTCAGTTTGACATAACATTCATACCCTCCGTGCTGTAAAAGGATAAGCACTTGCAGATTTCTTAGCAGTGCATCCACTCCCTGCTGATTCTCCGCTTAATGATGATCTCCCTAATGAACAAATCATGAATTTAGAGGATACTAGTGCTCACCACTGAGAGAGGTACTTTGATGGTGTGGCTTCCTCTCAGAGGAGAAGAACCATAATTTACTATCCCAGGAAAGGTAGGGGTAGAAATAATTATCCTAACTCCAGACCGCGATGTGATGAGATTCTCATATTATTTGTCCAATCAATGCACCAACAACGAAGCTGAATATGAGGCTCTGATTGCCGGTCTGGAGTTAGTCATTACACTATGCATCCAGTGCATCAACATCTTCAGGGATTCTCAGCTCATCATCAACCAAATCGTTGGATCCTACAAGGTTCTAAAGCCTAATCTCCATCATTACAAATACACCATGGAGTTGTTAGCCCAAATCCTAAAGGTTACCATCCACAAGATTCCTCGAGGAGAGAACGCAGTAGCAGACGCATTAGCCAAGCTAGCCAAAGAGTTGACATGTCCGGAAGATGAGTCTGTTGACCTCATTTTTGGATGAGGTTAATTTATCAATTAGGAGATCCTAATCTTAAATAGGATTTTCCTAATTCAATGCTAAGGGCACTATGCTTAGTGACTTAAGGAATTCACTTTGGGTTGGATCTAACTTATTTGGCTTAGGTAGGATCAACTCAAGCATCCAATATAAATCAATTCAAATAAATCAATAAAATAAAATGGCAAGTCAAAATTAAATCTAAAGTCAAATCTAGTCAACTTAGGTTTGACTTAGGTGGGACCCACTTGGTTAAAAGTCAACCCACCAAAAATGTGACCAAATTAAATCATTCTAAACATTCTAATGATTAAATAAATATGTTTGATCATAAATATAAAGAGATTTGAATTCATTTAGTCTTAAAATGGGTGAATTAGATCACTTGGTTTAAAATAGCCTAAATGGGTCTTAATGGATTCAAACCTCAATTAAATTAAAATAAACTCAAATTAATCATTTAAAATAATCTGGGAATGACAATCAAACATAATTTAATTCACCATTGGATATGATTCGGCCAAATGGGTCATTTGACCCAATTGAATTCAAACATAACCCATTAACCCCACTTTGGGTCAAATGGGTTTACATCAAAATATAATTGAAATTAAATGAAAATAGCAACTCCAATTCATCCCATGCACATGATCAAGCATGATTGGAGTTCAAACCTATTCCAACTAAGTCAAATTGGTCATTTGACTTTAATTAGAATCAAATTTAATCCATTTATGTTAATGGGTTAATATGAAATGCAATTCACATTCAATTAAAAAAATGAAATGGAAAATGCAATTCACCATTAAATCAATAAACAAATCAGCAAATAAAAAAAAGAAATGAAGAAAAGAAGGAAGAAGGGAAATTGAATTTCCCGTCTTCCCACATTAAGCCAAACTCCACCCCTTAACAAAGGTGACTGCCTTCAAAGTAAGAGAAGGCAATCAAGCAAGTTTAAAAGAGCCTGCCATCACTCAAGCCAACCAAAAAAAAAAAAAAAAAAAAAGAGAAGAAGAATAAGGAAGAGGCTCATGGCCAAGGGGGAAAATACCACCTACATACAACCAAAAGCCAAATTGACTTCTCCAACACCTTCACCACTCAAAATCGAACCCAATCAAAGCCTTTCCCACTTCCCAAGCCATCAAAAATAGTGCAAACCACCAAAGTTGATGTGTAGAAGAAGTAGCTTGGTTGAGAGATCAAAAGATAAGGAATTGAATCAATTCCTTTGGCACACGATCATCTCTTGAAGAATCAAACTATAGGAATCAATTCCAAATCCAATCGATCAACAAATCAAGGTATGCCATTAACACCCCCTTCATCATTCTTAAGCAATTTAGCTTTTTTCATTTTCATAGAAAACTTGATCTTTAGTGAGATCAAGCCATATAGAAACATAGGATTTCCTTCAACGATCATGTACTAATTGAAATCACGTGATTTCAGTGCCTAGATAAAAAAATATTAGCAAAATAAGATGGACGACTCTCGGTTATCGTAGAGATTGGGGAGAAGAAATAGGGACCATCCGTTTCTTTTAAAAAAAATTGATGGTCTAGATCTAGGTGCAACATCTGATTTAAATCCCTTAAGGACTGCGGGGCGATCTGGGCTGCCCGATCCACGATCAGACGGTCCAAGATCGTCCACATTTTCAACCCATGCTGACGCGGATGCCACATGGGTCCACGTGGACCAATCCACGTGTGCCACAACGCAAGTGCCACGCTGCCCGCTTTCGGACCGTTACTTAAAAGCTAAGTAAGTTTAAATAATTAAAAAACTTCTAAAAATCATAGAAAATTAAATAAAAATCAGAAAAATGCAAATAATGGCTCTATGGATTCATCTTGATGAGAGGAATCCATAGAAATTAAAATCCCCAATTTTATTAGATATTTTAGCCTTAATTAGGGTTTAATTAAAAAACATTAAACTCTAATTCCTCTCAAATTAATAATCCAATTAATTTGAAACTTTGGGGAAATAAAATTAAGCATAAAACACACCTTAGATGAAATTTTGGGGATTTAATTCTTTGAATTCATAGGAAATTGAAATTTCATATGCTTAACCTTTAAATTAATCAAATTAATTAATCCTTCCTGAAATAATTAAGAAATTTTAATCTAGCAACCTTAAATCACTTTAATGAATATTAATGAACATACCTAATGAATCATTAAGTGACTTAATTAGGCAATTAAATGAATTAAATAATTCAATTAAATAACCTGAACTTAATTAAATCATAGTAAATCTACCAGTTAGCCAAAAATTATGAATAAACCCTCATTGGAAAGGAATTTTAGTGAAGAATATAGAAAAATAAAACCCTTAAATGAATTTCAATAAATTAGGCTTAATTTAGGTTTTAATGAAATAATTAAAACCCTAATTTCTCCCTAATTACAAATCTAACCAACATGAAACCTTAGAAACATAAAATTGGCATGTAACCTTACTTCCATAATTATCTCAAACCCAATTGGCCTATAGATTTGGAATTCTTGATTTTCCAAATTTCTAGGTCAATGTGAATTAAATAATAATTAAGAAGAATCAATAATCCATTGAATCATCAAATACATTGAACTAATCTGAAATAAACATCAGAAATACTTAGGGTTATTCATCAAAACTTCTTAAGTCAAAGAATCTAATCAAACTTAAAAATTAATGAAATTAAAACCTTAAGTTAATTAAATATCAAAATTGAAGAAAACAAATACTTAATGAAATTCAAACATCATTAAACAACTTAAATTAAATTGAATGAAATCAAACTTTAATCTAAACACTTTAAACCAAATAAAAAAATAAACCAGCATAGCTTACTTTAGAATGAAATAAATCAAATAAATCAAAGTTTAACCTTACTTTAGGTTAACATAAATAAAATAAAAAATGAAATCAACATAATTTAATCTAAAACATTAATATAAATCAAACGAAGGAAACCAAAGTCAAAAGGAAAAGAATAAAAAAAAGCAATCCAAACAAAAATAACATCAAAAGGATTAATTAAGTCACTTAAGGATCTTAATTAGATTTTTTTTGGAAACTTCATTAGGAATTAGGATGTTGAATGGAAAGAGCTCCATCCAAAAATGGAATCATTCCATTCTTCATTCTTGAAAACTTATACAACTTTAACCAAATAAAATGAACATAAAAATGAGAATTAAATCACTAAATCATTTGAATTGAAACCACCCAAAGGTAAAAATTAAACAAAATCAAACTTCAAATTGAAACTTGAAGTTAAAGGAGCCTAACAAAGCCTTGCCACACAAACCCCTCTTTTGCACATACTAGATCATTTAGGTCACAGACTCTAGATCTAGGTTAGAAAAATCTATGATTTTCTTTAATCTTCTGTGTTGTGCTTCACATGTTTGTGTGGTGTATTGCTTTAGACTGGATTCCTAGGCTTGTTTTGACATTAGACGCGATGGTAGGGCATTCTTTTTTAGATTTAACACTATTTTCTGTAGGGGAGTGTGTTAAATTGATCGCTATAATAAATAAAAATAATAAAATTGATGTTTGCTTATAGGTGTTGAAAATCCCTTAACATAGTATATAAGATAGAAGGGTTTGGCAAGCAACTAATGCTAAGCCCGTATGTTTATGAAATATAAACTGCTTTGTGTGCTGTGTGTATTTCCTAAATTCTATTTTATAGGGCTTAGGATTTATTGAATTTTAAATATAAATTTAAGCTTAGAATTAGGTTAGGATCTATGGGGTCTAGGATTAGCAGGAGCTGACCAAACCAGGAGATGGTGCGGTGGTCCCCTATGGACCCCGATGGATGTCTCTGAAGAAGGAGACTTCCCTGGAAAGATGACCCATATATCTAAACTTGTAGTTCTAGGCCGGGTTGTATAAGGGCGAACTTTTTCATATTTTCTTCCGGGTTATGCATTTCCAACCGCATTGGCCTATTTTCAATAATGTAATTTAGTTTGATTTATTTTAGGTGCCTAATAGAAACATCATACTTTTCTAGGTTTATTTCTGTGCTATGTTTGTGCTGTGATGACTGCCTGGACGTAGGCTCATAGGATAAACTAAATCTTCTGCCCAATTAAATTTAACCAATTGAAACATAAAAATAAATATAATTCATAATCTTCATTCAAAAGCCAAGGTATTAAAGTAAGATAAAATATGTAGCAACCCCTTAGCTGGATGTTGAAAATCATGCATAAATCATATTGTTTCACTCTTGATTAAGTAAGGGATTCCATCTTTTCCAGAGAGCTTGGGCTTGACCTTTGAGAGCCTATGATGGAAGAACACCTTCTTCTATTCTGATTTGACCCATAACCTTTTTTTATAATTGCATGCATTAGGCATAAATTGCATTCCTATGACCTAAATGAATCTTGAATCAAAAATCTTAAAAATCTAAAAAAGTATGCATTACTTAGATGCATCTTCATACCCTACATAATCTTAGGGATTAAGGAGTGAGTCTAGGTTCATAGGTTTCTTTTCTAAAAATATAACAGCCCAGCCATCTTGCATTCATATGAATTAGCCTCATGGATTTAAAATGCACTTAGGTAGTGTTAACTGACACCCTTCTCCAGGCAGGTTGTAAGTCTAGAAGAATCAGGGATGCGTTAGTTCCCTCAAGTGAGGAGAATAGCTAATGATTCCCAAGGATAGAACTAGGTCAAGCATCTGACAAGTGTCAGAAGCATCTATAGACTAGGTTGAGCATTCTTTTTAGGAATAAGTCTTCAACCCTAGGCATTTCTTCAGTCTTGTGCTGCTAGAATCTAAGCCCTAGATTTCTAAAATAATGATAACTTGAAATCCAAAATTAAATCCCAAATTTAAAGCCCAATTATAGGATAGTTGAAATGCCTACAAGGCATCCCAGTATCAATAGATATTTCCAACTCTTTCTCATTTGACTCTTGAAAATAACTCTCTCTAATTTAGATCTCCTCGAATTGAATTTTCCAAAAAATGAATCCTTTGAAAGCTACCTTAGCAGTCTTTGAAAATAACCAATTATTTCTTTAAGAGAGAGTATTCTTAAGAAGAGACCCTTCCTAAGATGTAATTAACTATAGAGGCTTACCTTTATAGGGAACCATGATCCCAGGATAAAATAAACCCTGTTCTACATTTTCATGTAGTTCAAGGGAAAATACTCTGGTACACGAAAGACCCATTAGTCTTAGGAGTCTTTTATTTAAATGATCGAATCCATTATAGGAGAGCATGTTTATCTTTTAATAATATTTTTATTCCTTAATGCCATATTTGGTCATCTAAATAAAATATTCTTATACTCTATGTGGTGTCATTTTCTTTTCTTTATTCCTGTGAAAACACCAACAGACATTGTAGTAAAATGTAGAAGGATAAAAAAAATGCAAAAATAAGAAATTAATCAAAGACATTCATGAAATTTTATTTCATAAAACCTTTAAAAGAATAATAAATCAATTGAAGAAATTCAATTTCAAACTTATCAGGAGAATCTTAATTCCTCTATTAATCCTTTTAATTCCCTTATTGATTAGGGATAAAAAATTTTGTCTCCATGAGAATCCAAAAGATTATCTTGATTCTCATTCACTTTAGAAAGCTTTAAGGGAATCTCTTGATTTTTATTGAATCTTGATAAGCTATTGATTCATGTTAACAAAGCCAAAATGACATACATGTCCAAACAAAAAGAAAAAAAAATTCCATTTGAGAAGCACTGGTTGACTTTGGTTTTTACTGCCTAAAGAACTGCACAATCACATGCAAGCTCAAAGAGGTAGAATTCTCAGGTTAGTACCCTATGATGTTTTTCCTTCAATGAAATAGACATCTAGCATGGTTCATTATAACTTTGTGATAAAAAGAAGAAAGAAAGAAAAATGATGAACCTCTATGCTCATGGCATAGTAAAGCATTGGGTCCAAAATATACCCAAGTCTTCCTTCAAAAATAAATTCCAACTCTTTGAAACCTTCTTCACTAAACTTCTTCATGTGTAAGGAGTATTAGTGAAATCAAGAAATGAAGCAAACCTTCCATTGCCCTTCATCAAGTTGGACTAATCAAGTAAAAGAGCAAGCCTTTTGTGACACCTTTTCTATACATGACTTGAGATGGGAGAAAACCCTCTGTGGCACCTTTCTCATGTCTTTCTGGGTTTGGAGTAAGCCTTTGTTCACCATTCCCATGAAAAAGTATCTTTGTAGGTTTGGAGCAAGCCCTTCGTGGCACCATTCCTATTGTGTACATGATTAGATCAAGTCATTGTGACCCCTTTCATATTACACATGCTATTTAGATTGGATCAAGTCTTTATGACCCCTTTCTAATAGCCAAAAAGTTGTAAGTCCCTTAGTCAGCATTCTTTCTAAACATCTAAGAATAAGTCCCCCAGTTGACATCCTATTTTGAGGATTGGATCATGTCTTTAAGGACCTCTTTCCTCTTTTCAGCTAATTAGGATAGATTATGCCTTTAACGGCCCCATCTTATTAGCTAATCACATTAGAGTAAGTCCCCAGTTGGCAACCTATTTTGAGGATTGGATCATGTAATTAAGGACCCCTTTCCTCTTTTAAGCTAATTATGATGGATTATGCCCTTAACAACCCCATCTTATTAGCTAATCACATTAGAGTAAGTCCCCTAGTGGGCATCCTAATATTGTGTACATTGTTGGATTCATTGTGCTTAATTGACTTGGTTTGGTTTTCATCATTGTCTTGGATTAGGTCACATCAATTAACCCGCAGAGCATCAAGTAAGAATGGGCGTCCTGCTTTGTTCTAGGTTATGAGTCATTTGTGGACTTTTCGTCTTGCATATTTGGATGTGGATCAGGTCTTTTGATCCCTTTGTAAGCCCGGGATAAGATAGTTCCTTGGTAGGCGTTATATTGAAAAGTCTGATGGGTCCACGCCCGAATCCTACTATTGTGTACATGATTGGATCAAGTCATTATGACCACTTTCATGTTACACTGGCTATTCAAACTGGATCAAGTCTTTATGACCTCTTTCTAATAGCCAGAAAGATGTAAGTCCCTTAGTTGGCATTCTTTCTAAACATTTAGGACTAAGTCCCCCAGTCGGCATCCTACTATTGTGTACATGATTGGATCAAGTCATTATGACCCCTTTCATGTTGCACTGTCTATTTTAGATTGGATCAAGTCTTTATGACCCCTTTCTAATAACTAGAAAAATGTAAGTCCCTTAGTCAGCATTCTTTCTAAACATCTAGGAGTAAGTCCCCCGGCATCCTACTATTGTATACATTATTGGATCAAGTCATTGTGACCCCTTTCATGTTACACTGGCTATTCAAGTTAGATTAAGTCTTTAAGACCCCTTTCTAATAGACAGAAAGATGTAAGTACCTTAGTAAGCATTCTTTCTAAACATCTAGGAGTAAGTCCCCCAGTCATCATCCTACTATTGTGTACATGATTGGATCAAGTCATTGTGACCCCTTTCATGTTACGCTGGCTATTTAGGTTGGATTAAGTCTTTAAGACCCCTTCCTAATATCCAGAAAGATGTAAGTCCCTTAGTCGACATTCTTTCTAAACATCTAGGAGTAAGTCCCCCAATCAGTATCCTATTATTGTGTACAAGATTGGATCAAGTCATTATGACTGCTTTCATGTTACATGAGCTATATAGATTGGATCAAGTCTTTATGACTCCTTTCTATGTAAGTCCCTTAGTTGGCATTATTTCAAAACATCTAGGACTAAGTCCCCCAGTCGGCATCCTACTATTGTGTACATGATTGGATCAAGTCATTATGACCCCTTTCATGTTACACTGTCTATTTTAGATTGGATCAAGTCTTTATGACCCTTTTCTAATAGCCAGAAAGATGTAAGTCCCTTAGTCGGCATTCTTTCTAAACATCTGGGAGTAAGTCCCCCAGTCGTCATCCTACTATTATGTACATTATTGGATCAAGTCATTGTGACCCCTTTCATGTTACACTAGCTATTCAGGTTGGATTAAGTCTTTAAGACCCCTTTCTAATAAACAGAAAGATGTAAGTCCCTTAGTCATCATTCTTTCTAAACATCTAGGAGTAAGTCCCTTAGTCAAATTCTTTCTAAACATCTAGGAATAAGTCCCCCAGTCGGCATCCTATTATTGTGTACATGATTGGATCAAGTCATTATGACCCCTTTCATGTTAAATGGGCTATTTAGATTGGATCAAGTCTTTATGACCCCTTTCTAATGGCCAGAAAGATGTAAGTCCCTTAGTTGACATTCTTTCTAAACATCTAGGAATAAGTCCCCCAGTCGGCATCCTATTATTATGTACATGATTGGATCAAGTCATTATGACCCCTTTCATGTTACACTGGCTATTTAGATTGGATCAAGTCTTTATGACCCCTTTCTAATAGCCAGAAAGATGTAAGTCCCTTAGTTGGCATTCTTTCTAAACATCTAGGAGTAAGTCCCCCAATCAGCATCCTACTATTATGTACGTGATTGGATCAAGTCATTGTGACCCCTGTCATGTTATACATGCTATTTAGATTGGATCAAGTCTTTATGACCCCTTCCTAATAGCTAGAAAGATGTAAGTCCCTTAGTCGACATTCTTTCTAAACATATAGGAGTAAGTCCCTTAGTCGGCATCCTATAATTGTGTACATGATTGGATCACGTCATTGTCACCCCTTTCATGTTACACTGGCTATTCATTTTAGATTAAGTCTTTATGATCACTTTCTAATAGCCAAAAAGATGTAAGTCCCTTAGTTGACATTCTTTCTAATCACATAGGAGTAAGTCCCCCAGTTGGCATCCTGTTTCAAATTTGAGGATTGGATCATGTCTTTAAGGATCCCTCTCCTCTTTTTAGCTAATTAGGATGGATCAAGCCCTTAACGGCCCCATCTTATTAGCTAATTAGAAAGAAGTAAGTCCCCAGTCAACATTCATTCTAATAAAAAAGAAGTAAGTTCCCTAGTTGGCATCCTTTCTAATCTCATAAGAGTAAGTCCCCCAATCGGCATCCTACATAGGTGTAAGTCCCCTAGTTGGCATCCTATTTTGAGGATTGGATAATTTCTTTAAGGATCCCTTTCCTCTTTTCAGCTAATTAGGATGGATTATGCCCTTAACGACCCCATCTTATTAGCTAATCAAACAAAAGTAAGTCCCCCAGTTGGCTTCCTATTCAAATTTCTAAGGAATGAAATCAAGCCATTGAAGGCCTCATTTCTTTGGACTACTCAAATAGGATTAAGTCCATGTGACCCTTGTTTAGTAGTCGAAGTGCTGTGGATTAGAATCAAACATTTTAAGCCTCATATCCCCAGCATAGCTTTTGAGGATTGGATCATGTCTTTAAAGACCCCCCTTCTCTCTTTAGCTAACTAGGATAGACCATGCCCTTAACAGCCCCATCATATTAGCTAATCACATGGATCACCACTATTCTCAATTAAGAGTAAGCCCCTTGAAGGCATCTTCTTTGAGCATAGTGATTGCATTGGAAATTGATCATTCTTTGATTCCATTCCTATTCATCCTACATATACCTATCTTTCACAATCAAAACTTAAATAGAAATTCAAATATGAAAAAAAAATCAAAATCACGAATTGGAACCCCAAGTTTATGCTTATATGTTGATCAATCTGGTCAACACTAATATGTGCAGTGCATTCTGGCTGATCTACTACACATATTGGGGGTCTATTTGTTGACCACATTTTTTGATGAGGTTAATTTAGCAATTATGAGATCCTAATCTCAAATAGGATTTTCCTAATTCAACGCTTAGGGCACTATGCTTAGTGACCTAGGGAATTCACTTTGAGTTGGATCTAACCTATTTGGCTTATGTAGGATCAACTCAAGCATCCAATATGAATCAATTCAAACAAATCAACAAAATAAAATGGAAAGTCAAAATTAAATCTAAAGTCAAATCTAGTCAACCTAAGTTTGACTTAGGTAGGACCCACTTGGTCAAAAGTCAACCCACCAAAAATGTGGCCAAATTAAATCTTTCTAAACATTCCAAATGATTAAATAAATATGTTTGATAATAAATATAAAGAAATTTGAATTCATTTAGTCCTAAAATGGGTGAATTAGATCACTTGGTTTAAAATAGCCTAAATGGGTCTTATAGGATTCAACCTCAATTAAATTGAAATAAACTCAAATTAATCCTTTAAAATCATTTGTAAATGACAATCAAACATAATTTAATTCACCATTGGATATGATTCGGCCAAATGGGTCATTTGACCCAATTGAATTCAAACATAACCCATTAACCCCACTTTGGGTCAAATGGGTTTACATCAAAATATAACTGAAATCAAATGAAAATAGCCTCTCTAATTTATCCCATGCACATGATCAAGCATGATTGGAGTTCAAACCTATTCCAACTAAGTCAAATTGGTCATTTGACTTTAATTTGAATCAAATTTAATCCATTTATGTTAATGGGTTAATATGAAATGCAATTCACATTCAATTAAAAAAATGAAATGGAAATGCAATTCACCATTAAATCAATAAACAAATCTGAAAATAAAATAAAATAAAATAAAATAAATGAGTAAAAGTGGAAAGAAGGGAAATTGAATTTTCCCTCTTCCCACATCAAGCCAAACTCCACCCCATAACAAAGGTGGTTGTCTTCAAAGAAAGAGGAGGCAATCAAGCAAGCTTAAAAGAGCTTGCCATCACTCTAACCAACAAAAAAAAAAGAGAAGAAAGAAGAAAAAGAGAAGAAAAAGAAGGAAGAGGCTCACGGCCAAGGAGGAAAATCCCTCCTACATATAGCCAAAAGCCAAATTGACTTCTCCAATACCTTCACCACTCAAAACTGAGCACAATCAAGAAGTAGCTTGGTCGAGAGATCAAAGGACAAGGAATTGACTCAATTCCTTTGGCACATGATCATCTCTCGAAGAATCAAAGCTATAGGAATCAATTCCGAAGCCAATCGATCAACGGATCAATGTATGCCATTAACACCCCCTTCATCTTTCTTAAGTAATTCAGCTTTGGTCATTTTCAAAGAAAACTCAATCTCCAATGAGATCAAGATGTATAGAATCATAGGATTTCCTTCAACGATCGTGTAGCAATTGAAATCGTGTGATTTCATTGCCTAGATCAAAATATATTAACAAAATAATACGATCATCTATCTGCTATCACAGAGATTGGGGGAGACAAAATCGGGACCGTCCATTTTTAAATCCCTTAAGGACCATGGGGGCGATCCGGACCGTCCGATCCACGCTCGGATGGTCCAAGATCATCCCGCATTTTCAACCCACACAGATGCCACGTGGCTCCATGCGGACCAATCCATGTGTGCCACATGTCAGGAGATGCCACTCAAGTGCCACGCGGCCCGCATTTCAGTGTTGACCCTACGCCTATTAAAAATTATTAAGTAATAGTTTAAATAATTAAAAAAATTACATTAAACTTCTAAAAATCATAGCAAATTAAATAAAAAGCAAAAGAATGCAAATAAAGCTCTCTGAATTCATCTTGATGAGAGGAATCCATAGAAATTAAAATCCCCAATTTTATTGGGTATTTTAGCCTTAATTAGTGTTTAATTGAAAAACATTAAACCCTAATTACTCTCAAATTAATAATCAATTAATTTGAAACTTCGGGGAAATGAAACTAAGCACAAAACACACCTTAGATGAATTTTTGGGGATTTAATTCTCTGAATTCAAAGGAAATTCAAATTTCATATGCTTAACCCTTAAATTAATCAAATTAAATAATCCTTAATTGAATAATTAGGAATTTTTAATATAGCAACCTTAAATCACTTTAATGAACATTAATGGACATCAGAACACTAATCAAACCTATATGAACCTAATGAATCATTAATTGACTTAATTAGGCAATTAAATAAATTAAATAATTTAATTAAATAACTTGAATTTAATTAAATCATAGTAAATCAACTAATTAGCCAAAAATCATGAATAAACCTTAATTGGAAAGGTATTTCAATGAAGAATTTATGAAAAATAAAACCCTTAATTGAATCTCAATAAATTAGGCTTAATTTAGGTTTTAATGAAATAATTAAAATCCATAATTACTCCCTAATTACAAATCTAACCAACATGAAACTTTAGAAACATAAAATTGGCATGTAACCTCACTTGCCATAATTATCTCAAACCCAATTGGTTTATAGATTTGGAATTCTTGATTTGCCAAATTTCTAGGTCAATGTGAATTAAGTAATAATTAAGAAGAATCATTAATCCATTGAATCATCAAATAAATTGAACTAATCAAAACATAAACATAAATACTCGGTAATTCATCAAAACTTCCTAAGTCAAAGAATCTAATCAATCTTAAAAATTAATGAAATTAAAACCTTAAGTTAATTAAATATCAAAATTGAAGAAAACAAATACTTAATGAAATTTAAACATCATTAAACAACTTAAGTTAAATTGAATGAAATCAAACTTTAATCTAAACACTTTAAACCAAATAAAAAAAGAAACCAACATAGCTTAATTTAGAATCAAATAAATCAAATAAATCAAACTTTAACCTTACTTTAGGTTAACGTAAATTAAATCAAAAATGAAATCAGCATAATTTAATCCAAAACATTAATATAACTCAAACAAAGGAAACCAAAGTCAAAAGGAAAAGAATAAAAAAAACCAATCCAAACATAAATAACATCAAAAGGATTAATTAAGACACCTATGGATCTTAGTTAGATTTTTTTGGAAACTTGATTAGGAATTAGGATGTTGAATGGAAAGAGCTCCATCCAAAAATGGAATCATTCCATTCTTCATTCTTGAAAAGCTATACAACTTTAACCAAATAAAATGAACATAAAAATGGGAATTAAGTCACTAAATCATTTGAATTGAAACCACCCAAAGGTAAAAATTAAACAAAATCAAACTTCAAATTGAAACTTGAACTTAAAGGAGCCCAGCAAAGCTTTGCCACACAAACCCCTCGTTTGCACACACTAAATCATTTTGGTCAAGGACTTTAGATCTAGGTTAGATCATTCTGTGATTTTCTTTAATCTTCTGTGTTGTGCTTCACATGTCTATTTAGTGTATTGCTTTATACTAGATGCCTAGGCTTGTTTTCTCGTTAGATAGGATGGTAGGGTATTCTTTTTAGATTTAACACTATTTTCTGCAGGGGACTATGCTAAAGGGATTACTGTAATAAATAAAAATTATAAAATTACTATTTACTTGCAGGTGCTGAAAATCCCTTAACGTAGTCCATAAGACAGGTGGGCTTGGCAAGCAACTAATGCTAAGCCCATATGTTTGTGAAATATAAACTACTTTGTGTGCTGTGTGTATTTTCTAATGTCTATTTTACAGGGCTTAAAATTTCTTTTGAATTTTAAATGCAAATTTGAGTTTAGAATTAGGTTAGGATCTATGGGGTCTAGGATTAGCAGGAGCTGACCCAACCAGGAGATGGTGCGGTGGTCCCCTATGGAGCCCGATGGATGTCCCTGAAGAAGGAGACTTTCCTGGTAAGAAGACCCATAGATCTAAACTTGTAGTTTTAAACAAGGTTGTATAAGGGTAGAACTCGGCTGCCCATTTTTCTTTCTCCCGGGGTGTACAGCGATACCCGGCCGCATTGGCCTATTTTCATTAATTTAATTTGGCTTGATTTATTTTGGGTGCACAATAAAAATAGAATGCTTTTTTAGGTTTCTTTCTGTGCTGTGTTTGTGCTGTGATGACTGCCTAGATGTAGGCTCATAGAATAAAGTAAATCTTCTACCCAATTAAATTTAACCAATTGAAACATAAAAATAAATACAATTCATAATCTTCAAACGAAAGCCTAGGTACTAAAGGAAGATTAAATATGTAGCAATCCCTTAGCTGGATGTTGAAAATCATGCATAAATCATATTGTTTTGCTCTTGTTTAAAGAAGGGCTTCCATCTTTGCCAGAGAACTTGGGCTTGACCTTTGAGAGCCTATGATGGAAGAACACCTTTTTCTATTCTGATTTGACCCGTAACCTTTTTTCTAATTGCATGCAATAGGCATTAATTGCATTCCTATGACCTAAATGAATCTTGAATAAAAAATCATAAAAATCTGAAAAATATGCATTAGTTAGATGCATCTTCATACCCTACATAATCGTAGGGATTAAGGAGTGAGTCTGGATTGATAGATTTCTTTCCTAAAAATGCAACAGCCCAACCATCTTGCATTCATATGACTTAGCCTCATGGTTTTAAAATGTGCTTAGGTGGTGTTAATTGGCAGCCTTCTCCATGCATGTTGTAAGTCTAGAAGAGTCAGGGATAGGTTAGTTCCCTCATGTGAGGAGAATGGCCAATGATTCCCAAGGATAGAACTAGGTCGAGCATCTGACATGTGTCAAAAGCACCTATAGACTAGGTTCTGAAGCATCCTTTTTAGGAATAAGTCTTCAACACTAAGCATTTCTATAGTCTTTTGCTGCTAGAATCTAAGCCCTAGATTTCTAAAAAAATGATAACTTGAAATCCAAAATTAAATCCCAAATTTAAAGCCCAATCATAGGATAGTTGAAATGTCTACTGGGTATCCCAGTATCAATAGACATTTCCTACTCTTTCCCATTTGACCCTTGAAAATAACTCTCTCCAATTTGGACCTCTCCCAATTAAATTTTCCAAAAATCAATCCTTTGAAAGCTACCTTAGCAGTCTTTTGGAATAACCACTTATTTCTTTAATCAAGAGTATTCTTAGGAAGAGACCCTTCCTAAGATGTAATTAACTATAGAGGCTTGCCTTTATAAGGAACCATGATCCCAGGATAAAATAAACCATATTCTACTTTTCCATGTAGTTCAAGGGAAAATACTCTGGTACACGAAAGACCCATTAGCCTTAGGAGTCTTTTATTGAAATGATCGAATCCATTACAAGAGTGCATGTTTATCTTTCGAGATAATATGTTTATTCCTTAACGCCATATTTGGACATCTAAATAAAATATTCTTAAACTCTATGTGGTGTCATTTTCTTTTCTCTATTCCAAAGAAAATGAGTCCATTCCAAAGTAGACAAGTTATCGATTGAGCTTGAACTTTAAGGAAGGTTATTTGATAAATTTAAATTAAAATATAGGCAACCACTCATACCTCAAAGAAATGGAAGAGAATTCTTCCATGCTGGATCACCTTTGATCATATTGATTACATTGACATGAACAAACATGATACACTGTTTATGGAGCACATCAATCTCCCAAGATGAAAGACAAGATCAAGATAGGATACTATTTCATGATCATGATAGACTACATATAGCTAGAGATGCCACCAATGTCAGATACACGGTGTGGTCCTACATCAACCACCCAACATTCTACATCCTACATTGGCCTCATGGCCATTCGAGTGTTGGGGTACCGACATAGTGGGTCTGATCGATCCTCCTTCTTCCAAGGGTCACCCGTTCATTCTAGCTGCCACCGACTACTTTTCCAAGTGGGCGGAGGCAATTCCACTTAAAGAGGTCACATCTCAGCCTATGCTCCAGTTTTTTAGGAACCATATCGTATATCGGTTTGGGGTGCCTAGATAAATTATATCTGATAATGGTACTGCATTGAAAGCGCTAAAATTAATAGCTTTGTCTGAAGACACAACATATATTAGAGATATTCTATCATCTAGTACCTAAAGGAAAATGGCTTAGCAGAAGTCTTCAACCAAACTCTCATCCAAATATTAAAGAAGACACTCGATGATAACAAGTGATAGTGACATGAGAAGTTAGTTGAAGGTTTGTGGGCTTACCACACCATATATAGAACTCCAACTCAATCTACCCCATTCTTCTTAGTGTATGGGTCTGAAGTCATTCTACCATTAGAAGTCTAACTCCCATCACTAAGGATAGCCATGGGTAGTAAAATCACAATGGAGCACAACATCAAGTTATGGTTGGAAGAGCTTGAAGGTTTGGAAGAGAGATGCCTACGGGCATGCCAGAACCTCGAGTTATACAATGCCAAGATGATTCAAGCTCATAACAAGTTGGTCAATCCTAGAGCTTTTCAAGTAGGAGAGCTCATTTTAGTTCTAAGGAGACCAATTATTGCCCATCGAAAGATTCGAGGCAAGTTTGAACCCACTTGGGAAGGCCCTTATGACATAGAGAATGCCAACCAAGGAGGATCTTATCAACTCATAAAATGTAAGGGAGAGCACCCAATGTTTCTAATCAACAAGCTCTACCTAAAGAAATATTATCCATAAATCTTATTTTAAATCAATTATCAATAAAATATCTTTCATCTCAAAATCTATCTCTTCAGTGTTGAAGAATATCTATGCTTGTGAATCTGCCATGATGTGTTTAAGGTAGGCGTAAGGAACCCAAGTGGCATCCTATCCTTAGTAACACAACACCAACACAAACTACACACAACCACAAATAAAATAAACATATATCCTTTATCTCAGGCTATTTTGATGTGGGAGCAAGCCCCCTGTGGCACTCACTCATTAGCTGCTCTAGGTCGGGCTGACATGCTACCATGCTAGTGTGCCACCCCAGTGTTCACTTGTCTGGCAGATGTGAATCCCCATGCTTTCCGCTTGACTTGACCATTACAAACCGATGAGCACCTTATTAGTTTGGCATGCCTCACTATGCAGCCAGTAAACTATCTCTTTTTGACTTTGTTTAAGAGGATGAAAGCCTACATACTTTCTTCTTGAACTAGCCATCATGCACTAACTAGGTCGAGTATATTTGAGGTTTAAGATAAGTCCCCCACTGACTCCTTTCTTCCTGACTACTTCAAGCTTGGGTTTGGTCCTATTGACCTCATTTTTAGAATGAGCTCTCAACCCCTCCATCATAGACATAGGATTCCTCTTAGACACTAAGAGTTCCTTAGTCTTAAGACACTTTTAGTGCTTAGGTGAACACTTCACCTAACCCTAGAGACTTAGAAGATTTAGCCATAGGAATAGGTCATGCTGCCTTCCCTATAGCTTGAACTAAATCCTTACTTTTTTTCAAGTCAAACTCCAAATCCAAAACAACCTCAAACTCAAATAAACTTCAATTCCAAAACAAACCTTAAATCAATTCCAATGGATTTTCTCAAATCATGAATCAATTCCAAATGATTGAAACTCATGATTGAATTCCAAATTTAAAAATCTTTCCTAATTCACTTTGATTCCATCTTATGGACTTAGCTCAAATCAAATCCAAATCAATTCAAAATCAAAAGATTTTCTCATAACCCATTTATATTCTCAATTATATTCACAAATATAAATGAAATATAAATTCAAATAACCAAAATTAAATCCAAAACTCAAGTCCAAATCTAAAATCTTTCCTAAGCCCCTTTGGATTTTACCTTATGGACTTAACCAAAATCAAATTCAAACCACTTCAAAATATTTTCTCATAACCCATTTATATTCTCATATATATTCACAAATATAAATGAAATATAAATTCAAATAAAAAAAAAATACAAAACTAAAATCCAAATCCAATCAAAATCCAAACTAAACTCTTTCAACATAAACCCTTGAACTCCTTCAAATTAAATTCAAATCATTTCAAACTTAAGGGATTTTCTCATAACCCATTTATATTCTCATTTATATTCACAAATAAAAATGAAATATAAATTCAAATACCCAAAACCAATCCAAAACTCAAACCCAAATCTACCCTAAAATCAACATATACCCTTCCAAGTCAAATTCTTGAACTTAACTAAATTAAACTCAAATCAATCCAAATTGTTGGATTTTCTTCATGATTCAATCAATCCTTTAATCATGAATCCAAATATAAACACAAACTTCAAACACCAAACTAAAACTAAATTCAAAGCTCAAACCCAAATCAAACCCATGTTTCATCCTTTGAACTTGAAAATTGTCAAATGAACCAAAACCCATTTTGACTCCAAATCACTTGCAAATGGATTTATATTTCAATCATAAGTCCATATGTGAGTTCAACCAAACTTGAAACAAGCCTTGATCAAGTCAATTGACTCACTTAGGCTCACTTGACCCAAAGTGACCTAAAATATCTTTTTGAACCAAATTCTAATGCTACCCAAATTGGATTGAACTAAGCCCACCTATGCCTCACATTGTGAGCAAAAATCATCATGAGATGATAAATCACTCAAATTGGGTCAAACCAAGTCAAACCTCAGGGTTGACCAAGTCAACACTTAGCTAAAATGAAACTCAAACTAGATAAAATCCACCATAGGCCAAATTGATTGAAACCATTGATCAAAACCAATTCTTGATCAATGTTTGAACTTGACCAAGTCATCATTTGAGCCAAACCTAGCCCAATTGGTCACTTGACCCAAGTTGACGCAATTTGACCTAAAAAGTCAAAATGGGTCAAATCTTGGTCTAAACCAAATTGATTGCAACCAATGGGTCAAATTCATTCTAAACCACTTTTAAACTTGACCAAAGCCTTAATTGGCCAACTAGACCCAACCTAGCACAATTGACCATGAACCCAACTTGACCTAAAAGATCAAATCAAGCCAAAATCAAATCAAACTAAAATTGATTGAAACCAAAGCTTGAAAAATATTTCAAATGACCAACCAAACCTAAACCAACCCATGACCTAACCTAATTGGGTCAAATGGGTCAAATTGATCAACTTGACCCATTTGACCTAAGTGAACTCAAATGAACCAAAATCAAATATAAATCAAATTGAACCAAACAAATGATACCAAACCATTTCAAATGGTCATATGAACTTGATCCAACCCTTGGTTTGACCTAATTTGATCAATTGGTCAACTTGACCCAAGTTGACCTCTTTTGACCTAAATGGGTCAACATGAGCCAAATGATATCAAATCAACTCCAAATTCCTTAAAATTTGACACAACCCAATTTCAAACTATTCCAAATCTGCCTAAATCAAAATCAAAGCCAAATGACCATTTTACCCCTAGGTCAAGGGGTGACCTATGGCCAATTTCACTTAGAATTTGGTCAAATCCTTTTCATAACCACTTGGCACCCTTGTAGTGAACCAAGTGGACACTAATAAGTGTGGTGCACATGACCCAATGGGTTTGGGTCAGTAAAATCCAATCCAAGGCTAAAACTGACCACCTAATAGGAATTTAGCATATGGAATCACTCCATACTCTCAAACAAACACATGTGCAACTTCACCACTCCCCTCCTATGCCAAAATTGAATCCCATTGCACTCAAAACCACCTAACAAACCCATTCCATGTGATCAATTTGACCAAAATGGCAAGGAGAAGCTCAGCCATCTGATTCAGGTACGGGGAGATATACTCCCCCTAATTCCATTTCATTTCACATCACTTGCTGTCGATTGAGCCATAGGAACTCAGAGGAAGCATTGCCAAGCTCTCCCAAAGTTTTCCAAGCTCAATTGAATTCTCCATTTCTCGGTTTCCTTAAGCCAAAAATAAGGGAGGTGAGTGAGAAATCCACCTTGCTCAATTCACAACCAAACTCCAATTCCTCTTGCAAGCACCATTAGAAGACCCAATCGAGCTTACCCAATGTGTTTCCCAAGTATTCAAGCCATGGGAAGAGGGGTCTAGATCAAAGCTGTGAGCACTTAAAGCTCACTTTGGTCAATAGGGAGATCCACTTCACCTCAAGCCTTCAAACTTTCAACAGGGCTTCATCTTCACTAGACGAAGCTACCTCGATGGTTAGGAGCACCGGTGATAGCCTCCCAATGTATGAATCAAAATTGAGCTTAGGTGTAGATTTCTTTGGTCCTTTGTGAAGGAAAGTATCATCCCAAGTGAATTTGACCATTGGATGTCTTCCTTTTTGCTTTTTGAAGGTGTGTGTTCAATCCTTACTCAATCCAAGCTCTAGTGAGCTCGGATCAAGCCTTAAAGGATGGACGACCGCCATCTCCTATAGGCGAGGGTAGGGATGAATCATGGACCATCCATCCCGCATGTTTTGGATGGACGGTCCTGATTAATCCATGTTAGATCCCGCGATTAACCTCTTTGATACTACGGGCTTGATCCTGACCGTTTGATCTCTGATCGGACGATCCAAGGGAAAGCGCATAGTGCTGCCGGATGACTGTGCAGTCGATTTGAAAACTTAAATAAGCAATCCCATCATGCCAAGTGAAAAGCGCATGCCGCATCAGCGGTCCACGTGGCGCTGACGGGATTAGTTATATAATTAGGTTTATTTAATTATCCTTAATAATTGAAACTTCAAAAATACATAACTAAATATAGAAAAATTAAAAAAAATATGAATGATGGCTCATTTTAAAGATAATTTAGTGAGGAATAATATAAAATTATTTCTAATTAATTTTGAACAGTGAATTTTCTTAATTAAGATTTATTAGAAATCTTAATAAACCTAATTACTCCCTAATCATTTCCTTAATTAATTCCAAACTTCTCAGGCATATTTAAGGGGATGACTTTTGCCTCCCCTAATTTTCTTGGAATTTATTAATGAGTTAATTATGGAAATCAATTAATGAATCTCTAATCACTCTCTTAATGTAATTAAGGATAATTAAGCATGCGAACAGTGGTTTAATGACTTAATTAAGATAATTAAACATTGTTTAATTGATAAAAATGTTTATGGAATAATTTTGGAATATTTTCCTTAAGCTATTCCTTAAACCCCCTTTCTTTTTTAATCCAAACTTAATTAAGGATTAATCTGCTAATAATCTTATTAATTAACCTAATTAAATTTTCAAAATCAATTTGAGCTTAATCAATCCTTTGCTGGTTAGATACTTAGGTGTTTAATAACCTAAGTAAGCTTAAGGAAATTATTTCTAATTGACATGTGTGGGAAGGTTATGAAAGTACTTAATTAAACCCTTTAGTTTAATTAATCAATAATTGTGAGCCAATTACATTAGGCCCTTTCTTTCTTAGGGTCCATTGCTGATTTAAATTCAATATGATTGCATATCATATGTTGGCTCATAATTGTTAGGTTAATTATGTTAAGGTGGTGTAGGTAAGGGGTAATTAATGAACCTAATTCACACCTTAACCTAAGCAAAACATAAAATTATTCTAATAGTTTTAAAAATTAAATTAAAATAACACACATATGTGGGAGATGGGTTAGGACTAGCAAACCTTTTCACATTTCCTAAAATCAAATCAAACTCAAAATTAAAACAAAATCTCTTTAAATAACTTTGATTTGCTTTAAATGATCTTATCCCATAGGATTATCTTTAGGAATTAATTAGAGTGAATGAAGTTACATGCTTACATCACTTTATTTCTTTCCTAGCATGTTAAATGGTGTGTCATATGAAATCATGCATTCATGTCTTTTGAAAATAAATAAATAAATATAAAATGTTTCCTTTATTTCAAATTGCATGCTTTGCCTAATGTAAGAATATGAATGATTATTATCACTATTAAATCCAAAATTATTTTCAAAACTATAAATCAAAGATGATAAATAAAAGGTATGCTACTTATAATTACTTATAAGCTTGCATGTGAATATAATGATGCATGTTTTCCTTCTCTTATCTTTTAACATAGTTTTGAATAGGATTTACAAAATGTATAGTTTATTTGAAAGAGCACAACACTTGCTTAAATCCATTCCTATTCATTCCTATGTTAACCTTTAAGAAGGGTCTTCACATTACACATATAAATTAAGCAACCAAATCAAACAAATGAATGTAAACCTTTTGCATGATTCTTTTTTCCATTAATCTCTTTTTGTACATACACATGTATTTAAGAAAAGTGGTATATTAGTCTGGACACCCCGGGGTTGCGAGGCTTTAAGTAGCCCTAAGTAGGTCTTGTACTTTACACCCCTAGTGTAGAGAACAATGGTGTCGTACTCACTTATGTCTTTCATACATAAATGTGCATTTGAATAGTGGATAAAAGAATCCTTCTCCTTTCTACTTAACAAAATCATGCAGCATGAAGCATCCAAATTTTCATAAACAATATCTCTTAGCATTTCATCATTAAAGTGTGTTATATATTTACATTTGTATGTATAGATATGATTAGGATCATCCATATGCATGTTACACATGTTGGAAAGAAATAAAGTATTGTGTGTTTTGTGATAGTAATTCATTTCAATTAATCCTAAAATGCCTTTCTTATTTGAATAGGTTTATTTAGAGCAAATCTAAATTTAAGATTAATTAAAACACATAATAAAACATTCACCAAAGAAAAATCACTAATGAATCTACCTTAGAAATTACTTAAGGTATGGATGAAAGAGAAGTTCTCTTTACTTTTTCTCTCTTTACAACTTAGTAATTAAGTGTAGGTTCATTCAAATTAAATCAAATCACAAAATAAAAAACTTAATAAATCAACTAAATTACTTAAATGAAACCACCCTCTAAGTTGAACCCTTTCACACTTAGAAAATCTTAACCTTAAAATCTAGCTAAGACATATCACACAAGCTTTAAATGGCACACATATTAGGCTAAGTCCCCATTTCTAGACCTATGTTTGGGCGATGCATGGTTTGATGCTTGATTTTATTTTATGATGTGATACTTTAGTCTGGATGTTAGGGTGTATATCCATAGACTGAATGGTAGGGCGATCTTAGTCTAACCATTATCTTCTGCAGGGGATTATGCTTAAGGGGTATTGTAATAAAAATATAAATGCTTTTTGTTGTGCAGGTTGCTTATACCTCTAAGCATAATCCAAAATAGGCCAGATGGACTTGGTTACCAATGTGTGGGGTGCTATGTCCAAATTATTCATATACATGCTTAGGATTGTGTGGTGTGTTTCACTAATCTCTATTTTGCAAGTTTTAGTTAGATTTACTTTTCCCATTTTCATGTATTTTTTGCAATTAGAATTTGTAATGAATGTTATTGGGGATTAGGATGAACATTGGTCATAAGACTATGTCTTATGTACCATGTGAAGCCTTTGGAGCAACCACTTTCCAACCAACCAAAAGAAGAAAGAAGAAAGAAGAAAGAAGAAAGAAGGAAGGAAAGAAGAAAAGAAGAAAGGAGAAATGAAGAATGAAGACCCCCATAATATGAATTCCTTTTTGATTATAATTAATTCATTTGTAATCTAGGTTATATAAGGGTAGAGCTCGGCTACCCACATTTGTCTTTTCGGGTTTGTGTGATGGAGCCCGACCACAAAAGGCCTCTTATTCTTTTGCACCAGCTTTATAAATTATTTGATGTTTATTTAGCTTGTGCATTAAGATGACATATTTTCTTAGTTTCTTCCTTGCTTTGATGAATGGCCTAGATGTGATTAGGCTCTTAGGGAAGAATAAATTTTCTATCCAATTAATCAACTCAAAACTAAAAAAATTAATGACTCATAATCTCACATAAAGTTTAGGTTATAAAATAAGATAAAAGATTTAGCCACCCCTTAGCTGGATGTTGTATGTTTTCACATCATGCATAAAAAAGCATCTTCCTTCACTCTTACTTATGGAGGGCTTTCACCTTTGCCAGAGAACTTGGCTTGACCTTTGAGAGCCATGGTGGAAACACACCTCCTTCTTGTTGATTTTTGCCTATAATCAAATTTCTCATGCATTAGGTATATGAATCCCATAGCCCGTGTCAAATCATTTATCCAAAAATAAAAATAAAAACAAAACAAAAGAAAATTTGCATTAGACTTAAGTCATTAATCATGCCCTATATGATCTAGTCTCTTAGGAAGTGTGTTTAAGTACTTAGTCTCTTTCTAAATAAATAACAACTTAGCTATCTTAAAAAAAGCATATGACTTGCCTACATGTATTTAAAATCATATGAGGAGTTAGTTGACAGCCACCCCCAGGCGGTTGTAAGTATAAATAGTCGGGTATTGTCTCTTGTGGAGGTAAACCATATACCCATTTTCACCTTAGATTTAGGTCATACTTTGGCCCTCGCCCAAGCTCCCTATATTTAGGTTCAGAGGTTGCTACTTCCTCTTGTAGACTATAAGTATAAATCCTTGCCTCTTAGACATTTCCATGATATTGCATCGTGGAATTGTAAGCCCTAGATTTCTAATTCATCTCAAATAAATAAATCATTTCAATTTTAAAAATATAAAGCCCGTGTGGTGAAAATTTTTATTTTCTTTTTAGAAAACAAGATATATACTTTCATCTTCACTCTATGCGGGATAAAATGAAGAGGGAGATATACATCTACTTTCTCTCTTTATGCATTTTGACACCACGTAGATCCAAAATGTTCTTATTGAGAGTGATCGAGTACGACATTGAGGAGAGGTGTACTATCTCAAAAGATAGAAGTCACCATCTTACAATGGACCTAATCACCTCAACAAGGACTCCTAAGGATAATGGGTTTGCATATGTACCAAAGATTCTTCCCCTACTTTACATGGAAAAGTAAAGTAGGGTTTATTTTAAATTGGGTTCATTAAGTTCCCTACAGAGGCAAGCCCCCATAGTTAATTACATCCTAATGAATGAGATCCCTTAGGAATACTCTCGATTAAGGTAAATGATCATCGTCTTCAAAGATTTCAACAGGTAGGACTATCAATCGATTAATTTATTTTTGGAAAGATCAAATAGGATTGATCAAAGAGGAAGAGTTCTTATTGAAGCCAAAGAAAGATAAGTAGGAGATGCCCACGATGCTAGGAAGCCTAACGAGCATCTCAAACTATCCTATGGTTGGGCTTTATATTTTTGAAATTGATTTAATTTGTTTGAGTTGAATTTTTCATTAGAAATTTAGGGCTTATAATTTCATAACACCAGATTAAGGACATGCCTAAGAGGTGAGGATTTATGCTTATGGCCCACAAGAGGGAAGAAGTAACCTCAGAACCTAAATCTAGGGATCTTTGGCGAGAGCCGAAAGCACAACCTAAATCTAAGGTAAAAATGGGTATTTGGTTTGCCTCCACAAGAGAGGACAAACCACCTGACCATTTGGACTTACAACCTCCTAGGGGTGGCTTCCAACTAACTCATCCTATGGTTTTAAATTCATGTAAGCAAGTAATATGCTTTATGCAAGATAGCTAGGCTGTTATTTATTTAGAAAGAGGCTAAGTCCTTAAACTCAATCCCTAAAAAGACTAGATCTTATAAAGGTATGCTTCAAATAACCTAAAATTTAATGCAATTCAGATTTCATTTTATTTTTATTTTTGGACAATCATTTTGACTCAGGCTAATAGGATTCATATATCTAATGCAAAGGTCAGGCCAAGTTTCTCTGGCAAAGGTGGAAGCCCTCCAATCAAGAGTGAAAGTAATATGTATTTGTTCATGATGTTATAAAAGAAGTACTCATCCAGCTAAGGGGTTGCTAATTCTTTTATCTTGATTTTTAGCCTAAGCTTTAGGTGAGGTTATGAGTTCTTTAATTTAGAAGATTTATTTTTCCCTAAGAGCCTAATACACATCCAGACCATACATAAAGCAAGGAAGAAACTAGGAAAAGGATGCCACTTAATGCATAAGCTAAATAAATCATCAATCAATTTATAAAGCTAATTACAAAAGAATAAGAGGCCATTGTGGTCAGGTATCACTGCACAAACCCAAAAATAAATTGGGTAGCCGAGCTCTACCCTTATACAACATAGATTACAAATGAATTAAATACAATTACGCAAGGAACTCATTATTATGGGGGGTCTTCAAGCTTCATTTCTTCATTCTTCTTTTCTTCTTTCTTCTTCTTTTCTTCTTTCTTCTTTGGTTCCTTCTTTTGGATGGTTGGAAGGTGGATGCTCCAAAGGTTTTACATGGTGCATAAGATGAGATCTTATGACCAATATTCATCCTAATCCCCAAAACAATTATTCCAAAATCATAATTGCAAAATTTACATGAAAAGAAAAAGTAAATCTAACTAACACCTGCAAAACAAAGGTTAGCTAAATAAACCACCAAATTCTAAGCATGTATATTGGAATTATCACCCCACACATGGGTGACTAAGTCCACCTGGCCTATTGGATTATGCTTAGGGGTATAAGCACTTGCACAGTAAAAGCATTTATATTTTTATTTATTACAGCGCTCCTTAAGCACAATCCCCTACAGAAGATAATGGTTAGACTAAGATCGCCCTACCATTCATTCTACGCACATATATCCTAACACCTAGACTAAAACATATATCATAAAAAGCAAGCATCAAACCATGCACCGCCCTAAACTAAAGATAGAAGTGGTGACTTAGCCTAATGTGTGTGCTTTGGAGGTTTGTGTGGTATGCTTAGCTATGGCTTTAAGTTAGAATTTTCTAAGTGTGAAGCATGTTCAACTTAGATGAGGGTTTCATTTAAGTGATTTAATTGCTTTGGGTTGATTTTATTTTATGTTTTGATTAAGTTCAAGTGAATCCTCTAATTAATTACTAAGTTATAAAGAGAGGAAAGATAAGAGAACTTTTCTTTTCTTCCCTAACCTAAGTAATTTTTAAAGTAGATTCATGTTTTTAGTTTTATTTAATGAATGTTTTAATTAAGTGTTTTAATTAATCCTAAGTGTAGATAAACTCTAAACAAACCTATTCAAAAGAAAGGCATTTTAAGATTAAGTAAAGTGAACTAAATTCACAAAACATACATCACTTCATTTCTTTTCCAACATGTATAACATGCATATGAATGAGTCCTAAGCATATCTATACATACAAATGAGAATGTTTAACACACTTCATGATGCATGCAAAGTAATTCATTTAAGAAAAATTGGATGTTTATGATGCATGATTTTCATTAAATAGCAAAGGGGTTTCTTATCGAATTTTCACATGCACATATGAATGTATGAAAGGCATAAGTGAGTACGATGCTATTGTTAACCAGAGGTGTAAGGTACAACACCTACTTAGGGCTACTTAAATCCTTACAACCTTGGGGTTGTTTAGACTAATATACCACTTTCCTTTAATACAAACATATCTACAAAAGAAATGAATGAAAAAGAAAGAATGCAAAAATTTGTATTTGTTGATTTATTTTTTTTATGCAATTTATATCTGCAAGCATAGGTATCCTTCTTAAGTGATAGTATAGGAATGAATAGGATATAGAATTAGGCAAGTGTTAGGTTCTTTTCAAATAAATTATACACCTTGCCAAATCCTATTCAAAACTATACTAAAGAGAAGAGAAGGAGAACCTACACTAAGCACATCTTTATATTTTACTCACATGTAAACTTATAATTAAGATATAAGTAACATACATCTAGTTTTGATAATTGATTCATATATTTTGAAAATAATTTGAATTTAATAGTGATAATAGCCACTCATATTCCTACTTTAGCTAACACATGCAATTTTGACATAAAGGAAACATTTTCATTTTAAATTTGATTTTTGAAAAGCATAGATGCATGAAACCACATGACATATATATTTAACATGTTGGGAAAGAATTAAAATAATGAAATCATGTAAACATATTCACTTCAATTAAATCCTAAAGATAATCTTATGAAATAAGAAAGCTTAAACTAAATCAAAGTTCATTTAGTATGATTTTTGTTTGATTTTGAAAATGTGAATTGTGTTTACTATTCCTAACCCATACCCACATGTGTTTGATATTTTTGTTCAATTTTTAGATGATTAGATTCATTTTATATTTTGTTTAGGTTAAGATATGAATTAAGCATATTAATTAACCCTTACCTACACCACCTTAGCATAGTTAATCAAATAATTATGAGCCAATGAGATAACATAAAAGCTCACAAGGAATTTAAATTTTCAATGCACCTAGAAAGAAAGAGGCCTAATGTAATTTGGCTTATGATTAATGATTAATTAAACTAAAGGGGTTTAACTTAAGTAATTTCAAAACACCCCTCACACATATGAGTTGTGTTTTGATTTCCTTAGTTGAACTTAGGCTCTTGAACACCCAAGCATCTCCCAAAAGTAGATTAATTAAGTTCTGGAAGAATTTAGAATTTTTAGAAATTAATTAAGAGTGTGATTAGTGAATTAGCCCTTAATTAAAAGAGGATTAAGAAAAGAAAAGGGGTTTAAGGAATAGCTTAGGGGATATGCCCCAAAATTATTCCCTAAACCTCCTATTCACTGAAACAAACCTTAATCAACTTCAACAATGGATTAAAACACTAATAAAACCCTTAATTATCCTTAATTATATGAAAGGGGTAATTACAAAATGAATTAGCAATTCTCCCAATTAAGCCACCAATAAATCCCAAGAAAATTAGGAGAGGTAGAAGTCATCCCCCAAAATATACCCAAGAAGTTTGAGATTAATCAGTGGATTAATTAGAGTAAATAGCAAATTAAGATTTCTAATAAAACCAAAAATCAAAGAAAGATAATATTTAAAATCCATTAAAACCAATTTTTGAATATGCTAGATTGAATTATCTTCCAGTGATAATTTACCTCATATTTTTTTGATTTTTCTTTAGAGAGATATGAAATTTTAAAGTTTAGAGGATTAATTAGAATTATTTAAACACTAATTAATCCCTTAATCCACTAAGCGCGCCACGCAACAGCTAACTTAGATGTGCTTTCCATGTGTCGAGCACTGAGTGGTAACTTAAACATCTTGTCGTAGCGCCGTGACCGACTCTCAATTCCTTTAATACGTAACTGGAACGAAGTAAGAGGCGTGGTGGCATTAGCTCTTAAGGTTAAGTGGATAGTTGTATGGACCAACCCCTCCTTAGCTCCCTTATAGTTTTCAAGGAATTAGATCTCCTCTTGCACTTGGAACTTGAGAGAGAGCTTGGGCAAGCTCAACTTGGTCCCCTGAGGGAGTGTGCAAAGGGAATTGACTTGATTTGGTGTGTGGAGAAAATTTGCAAATCAAAGGAGCTCCCCCATTTTCACTTGAGGAAAATCGAGAATGGCCAATTTAAAATCCTTTTAAGAAGCTTAGGATCACTCAAGAATGGTTCCTAACACTCTCTGTTGCTCAATCAAATTAGCCTCTATTGGATTCAAGTGGAATTAGGGGGAGTATATCTCCCCCTATGGCAATCGGACGGCCGAAGCTCAACTTGCCATTTTGATCCAATTGACCTTAGGAAATGGGTTGTTTGGTCTGTTAGAAGCTTGCACATGGTCGGTTTGGGCTAGGGAGTGGAGTAGTAACCTCCCATGTGCTTCAAAATAAGTGGAGGGAGGTTTTCCATATGGCCAATTTGAGCCATGTGCTTGGTTATGGCTTTGGGTCAAGTTAGGCTAACCAAAACCCATTGAGATGGGAGCACCATCCTCCATAGGGTTTACTTGACCTATTAGGAAGGTATCAAGTAGGTATGAAGAGGACTTGACCAAATTCACCATGGATTTGACCAAAATTTGTTCTATGGCCTAGGGTTAGAATGGTCATTTAGCTACTTTTTGACTTTGAATATGTTAGGTATGTTGAGAAAATAGGTTTGGCCAAGTTTCATTGGATTTGGAGTTCATTTGGTATGTTTTGGCTCATGTTGACCCATTTAGGTCAAAATGGATCAACTTGGGTCAAGTTGAACAATTGGTCAAATTGGGTCAGACCAAGGGTTAGGTCAAGTTCATATGACCATTTGAAATATTTTGGTGGCTTTGGTTTGATTCAATTTGGTTCATATAACTTCATTTAGGTCAAATGGGTCAAGTTGGCTAATTTGACCCATTTGACCTATTTGAGTTAGGTCATGGGTAGGTTTAGGTTTGGCTAATCATATGAAGTAGATTGGTATCTTTATTTCCAATCAATTTTAGTTAAGTTTGAATTTGGCTCAACCTGACCCTTTAGGTCAAGTTGGGTTCAAGGTTAACTGGGCTAGGTTAGGTCTAGTTGGCCAATTGAGGCTTTGGTCAAGTTCAACAAGTGATTTAGAATAAACTTGACTCATTGGTTTCAATCAATTTGGCTTAGATCAAGTTTTGACACATTTTGACTTTTTAGGTCAAATTGGGTCAACTTGGATCAAGTGACCAATTGGGCTAGGTTAGGCTCAAATGTTGACTTGGTCAAGTTCAAACATAGTTCATGGATGAACTTAGATCAATGGTTTCAATCAATTTGGCCAATGGTGAATTTTGGCTATGTTGGGTTTCATTTTGGCTACGTGTTGACTGGGTCAACCCTTAGGTTTGACTTGGTTTGACCCAATTTGAGTGATTGATCATCTCATGATGATTGTTGGTCATGATGAGAGGCATAGGTGAGTTTGATTCAATCCAATTTGGTTAAGATTAGAATTTGGCTCATAAGGGTACTTTAGGTCACTTTGGTTCAAGTGAGCCTAAGTGGGTCAAATGGCTTGGTCAAAGCTTGATTTGAGTTTATTGAACTTGTATATGGCTTATGATTGACATATAAATCCATTTTCAAGTGGTTTGGAGTCAAATGTGTTTTGATTCATTTGATAATTTCGTATTCAAAGGAAGAACATGAATGGATTTGGGGTTTGACTTTTGAATTGATTTTTGGTTTAGTGATTGAAGTTTGTATTTATATTTGGATTCATGATCGTAGGGTTGATTGAATCATGAAGGAAAATAAAAAGTTTGGCTTGATTTGAAATTGATTTGGCTAAGTTCAAGATTTTGACTTAAAAGGCTTATGATGGATTCTGAATTGATTTGAGTTTGATTTTTGGAATTGGTTTTGATTGTTTGAATTTATATTTCATTTATATATGTGAATATAAATGAGAATATAAATATATTATGGGAAAATTTAATGAATTTGGAATGATTTGATCATGATCTAGGCTAAGTCTTTTAAGAGGGAATTTAAAGGACTTAGGAAATTTTGGAGTTTTGGATTTGCATTTTAAATTTGATTTGAATTTATATTTCATTTACAAGTGTGAATATAAATGAGAATATATATGAATTATGAGAAAATCTCATGAATTTGAATTGATTTTAACATGATTTAGGCTAAGTCCTTAAGAGGAAAATTAAGGACTTAAGAAGGATTTTAAAATTCGAATTTAATTTTTGGATTTGATTTGATTGATTTGTATATATATTTCATTTATATATGTGAATATAAATGAGAATATAAATGAGTTATGAGAAAATTTCAAGGATTTGATTTGATTTGATCATGATTTTGGCTAAGTCCTTAAGAGAGGATTAAGGACTTAGAAAAACAATTTTGGAATTTGAAATTTCATTCATGGGTTTCAATCATGGATTTCAATCACATGGAGTTGATTTGAGTTTGGAGGTAATCAAATAAGATTGATTTGGAGTTTCACTTGAAGGAAGGAAGGTGAGGAGTGGTTCAAGCTAAGGGTAGGCAAATTTTCCTAACACCTCTAAGGCATGACCTATTCCTATGGCTAACTCTTCTAAGTCTCTAGGTTGAGTGTCCACCTAATCACTAGATGTGTCTTAAGACTAAGAAACTCTTAAAGCCTAAGAGAAGTCCTATGTCTAAGATGGAGGGGTTGAGAGCTCATTCTAAAAATGAGGTCAACAAAGGGTTCCCAATAGGTGTGGTGTGACTGACAAGGAACACCACATGTATTGGTGTTGACTAAAATGATCAACAACACTGAAAGATCATAAGCACTAACAGAAATAATCTATCCCTAACCCAAGGTGTAGAAAGTATCTAGAACTTAGTGTAATGTGGCTCTACTTATGTCAAGGACATAGAGAGAAGAAGGAATCCACTAAGGGATAGAGTGAGAACCTTCCAATAGGGAAGCAGGTTAAAGTCATCTACGTGGGGATGAGAGGTTTGATTTGATTTAAGTCTCGCTAAGGAGAAATTTTCACTAGGGAAGAGGGTTGAATTTGTTTCAATTTTTTTAGATTTTGGTTTTGTTATGAACCTTGTTGGTTTGTGATGGACCGCACTGAGTAGGAGCCATGGAGGCCAATACCAAACTCAAATTTACCAATCCAAAGGGGTAGTCTACTGAACACATAGTAGGACTAGCCAACCAAAGGGATGCCTTTCGGTATGCAGTAGCTGTACCAGGAAGAAAGCGTAGTAGACTTATATCCTCTAAACTAGAGACTAATTGCTGGGGTAATCTATTGGCAAGGCAATAGATTGAACCCAACCTAAGGTAGACTATTGAGTGAATGTCTCTGGGGGACTTAGATCAACTCAAAGATAATCAAGATTAATTTTATTTTTTTTAGATTTATCTTGATGGATTTCGTTAGTTTGTGATGGATCATACTGAGAAGGAGCTTATATCAGCTTAGACCTATCTCATATTTACTGAACCAAAGGGAGTAACTTCACGACCGATAGGAGAACTATCTAACCAAAGGAGTGTCTTTCGGTTTACAATGATCAATTGGAAGAAAGAAAGCTTGGGGACTTACATCTTCCACTACAAAAGACCACTGAGGTGGTTGGTTGCTTTGGGAAACAAATTGAACCCAACCTAAGGCTGCCCGTCAGTTTGCGACAATAATGCTAGAAAGAATGCATCATAATCTTACATCTTACAAAGCAAAATAACTGCCAGAGTAACCTGCTTGTGGTAAAAATAGATTGAACCCAACATACGGGCGACTGCGGAGTGAGTGCCAACCTGGGGACTTATCTCAACTTAGGTAGTCACACAATTCCTATAGGGAGTTCTGCTGACACCTAAAGATGGGATGTCTGCTTGGGAAAAGGGGCCCTTTGGGGGCTTGAATTCCTAATCCACAAGCAAATTAATTTATTTGTTTTGTTTATTTGTTTATTGTGGACCCTGTTAGTTTATGAGGGATCGAATAGAGAAGGAGCTTATATTAGCCTAGACCTATCTCAGATTTACTGAACCAAGAGAGAATTTATGCATCTGTTGAATAAATTCTCCAACCATAGGGGTGGCTACTAGGAAAGGGGAACTGTGCAATCCAAAAGTAACACGGGTAGTGTCTAAATGAGGTCAAAGGACATGATCCAAATAGAATGCTGCAGGGATGGGGTCAAGGGCTTAATCCAAAACCAAGAAGATGACATGGCTAGTCATCTATCCAATAGGTATTCCACTCAAGGAGAAAGCTCGAGAACCAATATCAGTGGTGTATCCATCGAAAGAGTCGAGCATAGCTAACATCAACCAACCTAAGGTGGTCGGTTTGCATAATCACCTCAGGAAGAAAGCTCGGGACTCACATCCTCATATAAGAAGGGATAGTCATCTTTGGCTGTGTGTCATCTGTAGTGACAAGATGTCATGTCTTATATCACTCAAAAGTAGTCAAGAGGAAAGGAGCCTGGGACTGTGACCTTTTAGAATGAGCTCTCAACCCTCCATCTTAGACATAGGACTTATCTTAGACTTTAAGAGTTTCTTAATCTTAAGACACATCTAGTGATTAGGTGGATACTCAACCTAGCCCTAGAGACTTAAGAAAGTTAGCCATAGGAATAGCCATACCTTATGGGTCTACCTGCCCTTAGCTTGAACCATCCCTCACTTCCTTCCTTCAATTCAAACTCCAAATCAATCCTAATTGATTTTCTCCAAATTCAAATCAACTCCATGTGATTGAAATCCATAATTGAAATCCATGATTGAAACCCATAAAAGAAATTCCTAAGTTCAAAATTTCCTAAGTCCTTAAATTTGCCTTTAAGGACTTAACCTAAATCATGATCTAAAACAAACCAAATCTTCGAGATTTTCTCATAATTTATTTATATTTTTATTTATATTCACATATATAAATGAAATATAAATTCAAACCAATCAAACTAAACTTAAAATTCAGAATCAATTCATGAAATTTTTCTAAGTCCTTTGAATTTTTCTTAAAGGACTTAGCCTAAGTCATGTTCAAATCAATTCAAACTTAGGGATTTTCTCAAAACTCATTTATATTCTCATTTATGATCACATATAGAAATGAAATATAAATGCAAATCAATCAAATCAAATCCTCAAATTAAATTCCAAATCTAAAATCTTTCTTAAAAGTTCTTATTTTTTTCCTTAAGGACTTAGCCAAAATCATGATTAAATCAATTCAAACTCATGGGATTTTCTCATAACTCATTTATATTATCATTTATGCTCACATATATAAATGAAATATAAATTCAAATAAACCAAACCAAATTCAAAAATTCAATCTTCAAACTCCAAAAATTTTCTAAGTCCTTTAAAATTCCATTTAATGGACTTAGCCTAAATCTTGATCAAACCACTTCAAACACTTGAAATTTTCTCATGATCAATTTATATTCTCATTTATATTCACGTATATAAATGAAATATAAATTCAAACAATCAAAACCAATTCCAAAAAATTAAATCCACTCAAAATCTAATCTAAGCCTTTCAAGTCAAAATCTTGAACTTAGCCTAATCAACTTCAAATCAAGCCAAACTCTTGATTTTCCTTCATGATTTAATCAACCCTACAATCATGAATCCAAATATAAATGCAAACTTCAATCACAAAATCAAAAATCAAATAAAAAATCAAAGCCAAAATCCTTTCATATTCTTCCTTTGAATATGAAAGTGTCAAATGAATCAAAACCCATTTGACTTCAAACCACTTGCAAATGGATTTATATTTCAATCATAAGTCCATATACAAGTTCAATCAAACTCAAATCAAGTTTTGACAAAGCCATTTGACCCACTTAGGCTCACTTGACCCAAAGTGACCTAAAGTACTCTTATGAGCTAAATTCTAATCCTAACCAAATTGGATTGAACCAAACTCACCTATGCCTCTCATCATGATCAATAATCATCATGGGATGATCAATCAACCAAATTGGGTCAAACCAAGTCAAACCTAAGTGTTGACCAAGTCAACACTTAGCCCAAAATGAAACCTAACATAGCCAAATTCTATCATAGGCCAAATTGATTGAAACCATTGATCTAAGTTCATTCATGACCAATGTTTGAACATGACCAAGCCATTATTTGAGCCTAACCTAGCCCAATTGGCCACTTGACCCAAGCTGACCCAACTTGACCTAAAAAGTCAAAATGTGTGAAAACTTGATCTAAGTCAAATTGATTGAAACCAATGGGTCAAGTTCATTCCAAATCACTTGTTGAACTTGACCAAAGCCTCAATTGGCCAACTAGACCCAACCCAGCTCAATTGACCTTAGGCCTAACTTGACTTAAAGGGATCATGTTGAGCCAAATTTAAACTTAACCAAAATTGATTGGAAATAAAGATACCAATCCACTATATATGACTAACTAAACCTAAACCTACTCTTTACCTAACCCAATAGGTCAAATGGGTCAAATAGGTCAACTTGACCCATTTGACCTAAATGAAGTCATATGAGCCAAATTCAAAACTAATCCAAATTGAACCAAACCAAAGCCACCAAAATATTTTAAATGGTCATATGAACTTGACCCAACCCTTGGTTTGACCCAATTTGACCAATTGGTCAACTTGACCCATTTTGACCTAAATGGGTCAACATGAACCAAACCTTATCAAATGAATTCCAAACCTCATGAAACTTGGCCAAACCTAGTTTCTCCACATACCCAACATATCCAAATTGAAAAACTAGCAAAATGACCATCCTACCCCTTGAACATAGAACAAATTATGGACTAATCCATGGGTAATTTGGTCATGTCCTCTTCATATCAACTTGATGCCTTCATAATAGCTCAAGTGGACCTAATGAATAGTGGTGCACCCAACCCAATGGGTTTGGGTCAGTTCAAATGGACCCAAGGCCAAACCCATGGGTCAAATTGGCTCATTCCAAATTCTTCCTCCACCCAATTTGATGCACATGGGAGGTTGGCAATCCACTCAAGGCCTCAAACAGACCATGTGTAAAGAGCTAATAGATCAAACAGACCTTTTCATGTGGTCAATTGGATCAAAATGACAAGGGAGGTGTCCATCCGATTGCCATAGGGGGAGATATACTCCCCCTAATTCAATTTAAAATTATCATTCCCTCATTCAATTGAAGCTTAGAGAGTGTTAGAGAGATCAGAGAGACATTTTAAGCTTTCTAAGAGGGATTTGAAAAGTGATCTTCTCAGTTTTCTCCATTAAAAAATAAGGGAGCTCACTTCAACCTTCAACTTCTTCCTCACTCAAAATTTCCCCAATTCATCTTGCACTCTCCCTCAAGGGATCAAACCGAGTGCACTCAAGCATTCATTCGAGTTCCCACAGCAAGGAGAGGAGTATTTGAATCAAAGCCGCAAGGGAGATCAAGTGGTGTTGGTCCATAGGAAGATCCACTCAACCCCAAGGCTTGAAACTTTCAACAGGGCTTCGTCTCCACTAGACAAAGCTATCTCATCGATCTTGAGCGTCGGTGATCACCTCTGTGAGGTATGAAATTTTCCAACCACTTAGCCTAGGGGGTGTTGGTCTTTTGTGAAAGAAATTTTTAAGTCATGTAAAACCCATCGTTGGATATGCTCCTTAGTAGCTTTAGATGGTGTGGGAATAATTTTGTTCCAATCCAAGCTCAATCGAGCTCGGATCTCCCTAAGATCATGGACGACCTCTATTAATCCTAAGGGAAGAACTGGGGAGATCCTAGCCATCCATCCATGCATTTTGGATGGATGGTCAAGATTATTCCCACATTTTAGAATTAATAATCCTTTTATAAACCGCGGGATGATCCCCGGCCATCCGATCTTTGATCGAACGACAAGGATCAAAGCGCATTCCGCTATCGCGCTGCCATTTGGATGGGACATTTTAGTGGAGAGCTCACCACATGATGCGTGTAAAGCACAATCGCCACCATCGTCGTGTCAGTGAGGGATTAGTTGGGAATTTAATTAATATTAATTAATCTCCTGATCTTCTAAAATTTATAACTCTCTCAATAAAATTCAGAAAAATATGAGGTAAAATCCTATGGAAAGATAATTCAACTTAAAATGTTTTTAAAATAATTTCAATAGATTTTAAATTATCATTTTCTCTGATTTTGGGTTTTATTGGAAATCATATTTTGTTAATTGATTCTTAATTAATCCTTTGATTAATCCCAAACTTCTTGGATATGTTTTAGGGGATGACCTCTGCCTCTCCTAATTTTCTTAAGATTTATTTAAGGCTTAATTAGGGGAATTGCAAATGTGTTTCTTAATTACCCTCCTTATGTAATTAAGGTTTGGATTAGTATTTTAATTCATTATTAAGGTTGATTAAGGTTAGACCGGTGAATAGGAGGCTTAGGGAATAATTTTGGGGTATTTCCCCTAAGCTATTCCCTAAACCCCCTTTTCTTTCCTTAATCCTATCTTAATTATGGGTTAATTCATTAATTATCCCCTTAATTAATTTCTAAAAATTATTAAAACTACCAGAACTTAATTAATCTACCTTGGGTAGATGTTTAGGTGTTTAAGAGCCTAAGTTCAATTAAAGAAATCAAAACCCAATTCATATGTGTGAAGGGGTGTTTTGAAATTACTTAAGCTAAACCCCTTAGCTTTAATTAACCATTAATCATGAGCCAAATTACGTTAGGCCCTTTTCTTTCTAGGTGCATTGCAAGTTTAAATTCCTTATGAGTTTTTTTTGTCATCTCATTGGCTCATAATTACTTGGTTAAATATGTTAAGGTGGTGTAGATAAGGGTTAATTAATTTGCTTAATTCATACCTTAACCTAATTAATATATAAAATTTAATCTAATCATCTAAAAATTAAACAAAAAATATCAAACATATGTGGGAATGGGTTAGAACAACAAACTCAATCCACTTTTTCAAAATTAAATTAATCACATTGAATACACTTTGATTTATTTTAAACTTTCTTATTTCATAAGAATGTCTTTAGGATTTAATTAAAGTGAATATGTTTATAGGCTTTCATTGCTTTGATTCTTTCCTCAACATGTTAAATGTGTATTTCATATGGTTTCATGCATTCAGATTTTTCAAAATCAAATTCAAAATGAAATTGTTTACTTTATGTCAAATTTGCATGTGTTGGCTAAAGTAGAAATATGAGTGGTGATTATCACTATTAAATTCAAATTATTTTCAAAACATATAAATCAATTATCAAATCTGAAAGTGTGCTACTTATATTTTTAATTATAAGCTTGCATGTGAGTAGGATATAATAGTGTGTTTAGTATAGATTTTCCTTCTCTCTTATGTTAGTATAGTTCTGAATAGAGTTGGTAAGATGTATGGTTCATTTGAAAAGAACCTAACACTTACTTAATTTCATACCCTATTCATTCCTATGCTATCACTTAAGAAGGGTTACCTATGCTTGCACACATAAATTGCATAAACAAAATAAATCAATTAATACAACTTTTACATTCTCTCTTTCCAATTTATTTCTTTTGTACACATGTTTGTATTTAATGAAAGTGGTATATTAGTCTGGACAACCCTGAGGTTGTGAGGCTTTAAGTAGCCCTAAGTAGGTCTTGTACCTTACACCTCTGATTAACAATGGAATTGTACTCACTTATGCATTTCTTACTTTCATATGTATATGTGAAAAATTGGATAAAGAAACCCTTTTCTACTTAAAACAATCATGCATATTAAACTTCCAAAATTCCTTAAATGGATTACTTAGCATGCATCATAAAGTGTGTTAGATGTTCTCATTTGTATGTATAGATATGCTTAGGACTCATTCATATGCATGTTATACATGTTGGGAAAGAAATGAAGTAACGTGTGTTTTATGAATTTGGTTCATTTTATTTAATCTTAAAATGCATTTATTTTTTAATAGGTTTGTTTAGAGTTCATCTAAACTTAGGATTAATTAAAAGATTTAATCAAAATATTCATTAAACAAAACTAAAATGTGAATCTACTTTCAAAATTACTTAGGTTGGGGAAGGAAAGAGAAGTTCTCTTCTCTTTCCCTCTCTTTATAACTTATTAATTAATTGTAGGATTCACTTGAACTTAATCAAAATATAAAATAAAAATCAACCCAAAATAATTAAACAACTTAAATGAAACCCTCCTCTAAGTTGAACATGTTTTCATACTTAAAAAATTCAAACCTAAAGCAATAACTAAGCATACCACACAAACCTCCAAAGCACACACATTAGCCTAAGTCACCACTTCTATTTTAGGTTTGGGCGGTGCATGGTTTAATATTTTATTTTATTTTGTGATATATATTTTAGACTGGATGTTAGGGTGTATGCTCATAGAATGAATGGTAGGATGCTCTTAGTCTAATCATTATTTTCTGTAGGGGATTGTGCTTAAGGGGCGTTATTATAAATAAAAATATAAAAGCTTTTGCTTGTAGGTGCTTTATACCCCAAAGCATAATCCAATAGGCCAGGTGGACTTAATCACCCATGTGTGGAGTGATAAGTCCAATATACATGCTTGGAATTTGTGTGGTTTGTTTTAGCTAATCTTTATTTTACTTGTGTTAGTTAGATTTCTATTCTTTTCCTTTTCATGTAAATTTGTACAATTAGGATTTTTGAATGATTATTATGGGGATTAGGATGAGCATCAATCATAAGATTCTATCTTATGCACCAAGTGAAGCCTTGGAGCATCTACCTTCCAACCATCTAAAAGGAAGATCCAAAGAAGAAAGAAGAAAGAAGAAAAGAAGAAAAAATAAATGAAGCTTGAAGACCCCCATAACAATGAATTATTTGCTTAATTGTAATTTAATTCATTTGTAATCCAGGTTATATAAGGGTAGAGCTCGGCTACCCAATTTGTTATTTTCGGGTTTGTACGGTGGTGCCCGACCATAACGGCCTTCTATTCTTTTTGCGATTAGCTTTATAAATTGATTGATGATTTATTTAGCTTATGCATTAAGTGACATCTTTTCCTAGTTTCTTCCTTACTTTGTGTATGACTAGATGTGGATTAGGCTCTTTAGGAAAAAAATAAATCTTTTATCAAACTTAACAACTCAAACTAAAAATAAAGAACTCATAACTTTGCCTAAAAGCTTAGGTTTAAAATTAAGATAAAAGAATTAGCAACCCCTTAGCTAGATGAGTATTTCTTTTTCAATATCATGAATAAATGCATCTTATTTCACTCTTGATTGGAGGGCTTCCACCTTTGCTAGAGAAACTTAGTTGACCTTTGAGAGCCATGGTGGAAACTCACCTCCTCCCTTCTCGCTAATTTTGGCTAATAACTTTATTTCTGATGCATTAAGCATATGAATCCTATTAGCCTGAGTCAAAATAATTGTCCAAAAATACAAATAAAAATGAAATTTGAATTGCATTAGATTTAGGTCATTTGAATCATGTCCTTAAATGATCTGGTCTCTTTTGGGAGTGAGTTTATGGACTTAGTCTCTTTAGAAATAAATAACATCCTAGTTATCTTGCATAAGTATAATGAGTTGTCTATATGAATTTAAAATCGTAGGAGGAGTTAGTTGGCAGCCACCCCCAGGAAGTTATAAGTCTAAGTTGTCGGGTGGTTTGTCCTCTCTTCTGAAGGCAAACCAAATACCCATTTTTGCCTTAGATTTAGGTTGTGCTTTCAGCCCTCGCCAATGCTCCCTAGATTTAGGTTATGAGGTTGCTTCTCCCCTTTGTAGGCCATACACACAATTCCTCACCTCATAGGCATTTCTTTAATCTTGTGTTAAGGAATCATAAATCCTAAATTTTTAATGAAAAAATGCAACTTAAATAAACTAAATCAATTTCAAAAATGTAAAGCCCAACTGTAGGATAGTTTGAGATGCTCGCTAGGTTTCCTAGCATCATGGACATCTCCTACTTATCTTTCTTTTGGCTTTGATAATAACTCCATCTTTGATCAATCCCATTTGATCTTCAAAAATGAACTAATCAATTGATAGTCCTTTCTTATTGAAATCTTTGATGACAATGATCATTTACCTTAATCAAGAGTTTTCTTAAGGAATCATCATTCCTTAGGATGTAATTAACTATGGGGGCTTGCCCCTATAGGGAACTTAATGAACCCAATTTAAAATAAACCCTGCTTTAATTTTTCATGTAAAGTAAGGGAAGAATCTCTGCTACATATGCATACCCATCATCCTTAGGAGTCCTTATTGAGGTGATTAGGTCCATTAAAGGGTAGTGATTTCTGTCTTTCGGGATAGTACACTATTCCTTGATGATGTACCTGATCACCTGAATAAGCACATCTGTGGATCTGCTTGGCATCCTAAAAAGATGAATTTTTATATTCTTGTCTCATCTTCTCTTCTAACCAACAGATTTGAAAGGAGACCATATATAATTTTTCACCACAGGGACTTATCCTAAACCTCAAATATACTCGACCTAGTTAGTGCATGATGGCTAGTTCAAGAAGAAAGCACGGAGACTCACATCTTCTTAAATAAAATTAATACGAGGTAGCTTACTGGCTGCGCATTAAAGCCTACCAAACTAACAAGGCACTCATTAGTTTGCAATGGTTAAGTCAGGAAGAAAGTAGGGGGACTCACATCTTCCAAGCAAGTGACCATTGGGGTGACATACTAGCGAGGTAGTATGTAGACCTGACCTAGAGCAGCTAATGAGTGAGTGCCACAGGGGGCTTATTCTCACATCAAAATAGCTAGAGATAAAAGATTTGTATTTGTTGTGTGCATGTGCTGAAAGGAATAGGATGCCTCTGGGGGACACTTACACCTACCTTAAACATGCTAGGGGATTTGATGAAATGGTGCCACGGATGGCAAACGAGAATTCCCACTAAGAAAGAATGCAGCTCTGGAGATTGTGTTTGTGTTGTGAAAGAAGAATATAATGCCACTAGGGGACTCTTACACCTACCCTAAACACATCACGATGAATTCACAAGATAAGCAAATGACGCTTCGAAAGAAGAGAAGATTTGATTAATGGAATCAGATTTTGTTCTTTTTATTAATAATTATTTTCAAACATGATTTATTTCATGGGTAATATTTCTTTAGATAGAGCCCATTAATTAGAAGCATCGAGTGTACCCCTTTACAATCAATAAGTTGATAAGATCCTCCTTGGTAAGCCTACTCTATGACATAAGGGCCTTCCCAAGTGAGTTCAAACTTACCTCCCATCAATTGGTCTCCTTAGACTAACACAAGTTCTCCTCGAGGAAAGACCTGGGCGCCTTGTTGTGAGCTTGAATCATTTTGTCTTTGTACAACTTGAGGTTCCGGCAGACCCGTAGGCAACTCTCCTCCAAATCTTCAAACTCTTCTAATCTCAACTTTGCATTCTTCTCTGTAGTGATCTTGCTACCCAATGCTATTCTTAATTATGAGAGTTGAACTTCTAAAGGTAGAACAGCTTCAGACCCATACACTAAGGAAAATAGGGTGGATAGAGTTGGAGTTCGGTAAGTGATATGGTAGGCCCACAAGGTTTCAACCAATTGCTCGTTCCACTATCGTTTATTATCATCAAGAGTCTTCTTTAGTATCTGGATGAGAGTTTTATTAAATGCTTCCGCTAAGCCTTTTTCTCTGTGGTAGTAGATGGTGGAGTATCTCCAATCTATACCGTGTCTTCTGGCAAAGCTATTAATCTTGGTGCTTTGAATGCAGTACTATTATCGGATATAATTTATCGAGGCACCTAGAACCTATATATGATATGGTTCCTGAAAAACTGAAGCACATGCTGAGCTGTGACCTCTCTGAGTGGGATGGCTTCCACCCACTTGGAAAAGTAGTCAGTGATAGCTAAGATGAACCGATGACCCTTGAAAGAAGGAGGATCGATCAAACCCACAATGTCAATACCCCAACACTCGAATGGCCATGAGGCTAAGGTAGGGTGTAGAATATTGGGTAGTTGGTGGAGGACCACACCGTATACCTGACACTGATGGCATCTCCTAGCAACATCCATGCAGTCTGTAATCATCGAAGGCTAGTAGTATCCTAGTTTCTTGATCTTCATGTTCATCTTTGGACCAGATTGATGTGCTCAACATAGATCTGAATGTACCTTGATTACAATGTCATCGGCTTCATGTTTGCCTAAACAGCGTAACCACATTTGGTCAAAGGACCGGCGGTACAGGGTGCTATCAACGAGAGCATAGGAGAGAGCTCTCTGTTTCACCTGATGGGCTTCTGAATTTTTTTGTGGTAGTTTGTCGATGTTCAAATAGTCTATGAATGGTTGCCTTCAATCTAACTCCTTTTCCTTAGAGGTAACGACAACCTCCCCTTCAAGAGAAAGTCTCTCGATGAGTTCAGCATCAATAAGGGATAAGACTTGTTTATTTTGGACCCTTATTGAAATGGACTCATCTTCCATGCCAATTCTTTGGCGAGTTTGGCCAAAGTATCTGCTACTATGTTCTCTACACAGGAAACCTTGTAGATGGTGACTTTAGGAATCTGGGCCAACTGTTTCATGGTATACTTGTAGTAATGATGAAGCTTAGGTTTCAGAACCTTATAGGACCCGACAATCTGGTTGATGGCCAACTGAGAATCCCCAAAGATGTTGATGCTCTTGACACTCATAGTGATAGCTAACTCTAGACCGGCAATCAAAGCCTCATACTCAGCTTCATTGTTAGTGTAAGGGTTGGAAAGATAGTATGAGAATCTCATCACATTGTGGTCTAGAGTTAGAAGAACTATTCCTACACTTGCCTTTCCTGGGAGAATAGATCGTGGTGCTTCCCCTTTATGAAAAGAAGCTGCACCATCAAAAGAAATCTCCCATTGGTGATTGCTGGCCTCCCTTAAGTTCATGATTTGTTCATCAAGGAGATCATCACTGAGTGGAGAATCAGAGAACAAATCGCTAGTGCACGTCGCACTTGCTTGGAGTGCGAATGTGATATCAAACTATGAGAGAATCATGGACCATCATACCAAACCTCTGGATAGCATTGGTCATGTCATGATGTACTGCATGGATTCGCTCTTGAGATCAAATTCACCTTATGTGAAAGCATATATTGTTTTAACTTTTGGGAAGTAAAGATCAAAGCTAGGCAATGTTTCTCAATAGGTGGATAGTTTGCTTCAGTATGAATCAGATGATGGCTGAGGTAGTAGAGAATATTCTCCTTCCCTTCATCATTGGCTTCGACCAACAGAATGTCGAGAGAGTCATCCAATGCAATAATATAGAGAATGAGTGACCTGCCTGGGATAAGGGCTGCTAGAACTAGTAGCTTCACCAAATACTACTTGATGTCTTCAAAGGCATGCTGGCACTTATCATCCCACTTGAACTTGGCATCCTTTTTGACAAGTACTAAAAATGGCTTGCATCTCCCTGATAGGTTGGAGATAAAGCATCTTAAATACATCAGTTATCCTTGCAAGGATCTGAGTTGAGTTAAACTCTTAGGATGTGGCATTTCTAAGATAGCTTTGATCTTTTTTGGATCTATTTCTATTCCCTAGTGTCAAACAATAAACCCAAGGAATTTCCTTGAAGCTACTCCAAATACACACTTCAAGGGATTCATTTTAAGGTTATATTATCTTAACCATTCAAAAACTATTCTCAAGTTAGAGAGATGGTCTTCTTTTTCTCTGCTCTTGACTACCAGATTATCAACATAGCATTCAACATGATGATGGATGAGTTCGTTGAAGATCTGAAGTATGGCCCATTGGTATGTAGCACCAGCATTTTTAAGGCCGAAAGGCATGACCCTATAACAGAAGATTTTGATTGGGGTTCAGAAAGTAATATTTCTTTCATCTTCAGGAGACATCTTGATTTGGTTGTAGCCAGATGATCCATCCATGAAAGAGAACACTGCATGAGATGAGGTGATGTCCACCATTAATTCTAGTATAGGAAGAGGAAACTCATTCTTAGGACATGCCATATTTAAATCCCTGAAATCGATGCATATGCGAATTTGGCCATTCTTTTTCTTAAGTGGGATGACACTAGCTAACCAGGTAGGATATTTTTCTTCACTGATGAAACCAACATAAATCAATTTCTTGACTTCAAAAATGACATGTTATTCAATTTCTAATCGCATGCATCTAGGAGCTTGCTTAATAAGGGTAGCGTTAGGATCTATTGTTAGCTTGTGGACTGCTACGTCAGGAGATAATCCGGGCATCTCTTCACAACTCCATGTGAAGTAGTCTTTAAACTTAGTCAATAGCCTAACTAAGTCATTGGTTTTTTCTTCATTCAGCCATGAACTGATGTACATCGGGCATGGATTTTCTTCTATCATGAGGTTGATTTTAAATCGGATTCATTAAGTCCCCTACAGAGGTAAGCCCCCATAGTTAATGACATCCTAAGGAATGAGATCCCTTAGGAATACTCTTGATTAAGGTAAATGATCATTGTCCCCAAAGATTTTAATAGGTAAGACTATCAATCGATTAGTTTATTTTGAAGATCAAATGGGATTGATCAATGAGAGAGTTATTATCGAAACCAAAAGGAAGATCAGTAGGAGATGCCCACGATGCTAGAAAACTTAGCGAGTATCTCAAACCATCCTATGATTGGGCTTTACATCTTTGAAATTGATTTAATATGTTTGAGTTAAATTTTTTATTAGAAATTTAGGACTTATGATTCTATAACACAAGATTAAGGAAATGCCTAAGAGGTGAGGATTTATTCTTATGGCCCATAAAGCAGAGAAGCAACCTCAGAATCTAAATCTAAGAAGCTTTGGCGAGGGTCGAAAGCACAACCTAAATCTAAGACAAAAATAGGTATTTGGTTTGCCTCCATAAGAGAGGACCAACCACCTGACTGCTTGGACTTACAACCGCCTGGGGTGGCTGCCAACTAACTCCTCCTATGATTTTAAATTCTTGTAGGCAAGTCATATGCTTTATGCAAGATAGCTAGGCTGTTATTTATTTAGAAAGAAACTAATTCCTTAAACTCACTCCCTAAAGAGACTAAATCATGTAAGGGTATGCTTCAAATGACCTAAATCTAATGCAATTCAGATTTCATTTATTTTGGACAATTATTTTGATGGCTGATAGGATTCATATGCCTAATGCATGACAAATGAGATTATTGGCCAAAATTAGCGAGAAGGCAGGAGGTGTGTTTCCACCATAGTTGTCAAAGGTCAAACCAAGTTTCTCTAGAAAGGTGGAAGCCCTCCAATCAAGAGTGAAAATAATATACATTTGTGAATGATGTTATAAAAGAAGTACTCATCCAATTAAGGGGTTACTAATTCTTTTATCTTGATTTTAGCCTAAGTTTTAGGTGAGGTTATGAGTTCTTTATTTTTAGTTTTAAATTGTTAAATTTGGTAAAAGATTTATTTTTTTCAAAGAGCCTAATACACATCCAGGCCATAAATAAAGCAAGAAAGAAACTAGGAAAAGGATGCCACTTACTGCACAAGCTAAACAAATCATCAATCAATTTATAAAGCTAATCGCAAAAGAATAAGAGGCCATTGTGGTTGGGTACCACTGCACAAACTCAAAAACAAATTGGGTATCCGAGCTCTACCCTTATACAACTTGGATTATAAATGAATTACATACAATTAAGCAAGGAACTCATTGTTAAAGGGGTCTTCAAGCTTTATGTTTTCATTCTTCTTTTTTTCTTTCTTCTTTCTTCTTTGGTTCATTCTTTTGGGTGGTTGGAAGGTGGATGTTCCAAAAGCTTCACAAGGTGCATAAGATGAGATCTTATGACCAATGCTCATCCTAATTCCCATAATAATCATTCCAAAATCCTAATTGTAAAATTTACATGAAAAGGAAAAGTAAATCTAGTTAACACCTGCAAAATAAAGGTTAGCTAAGCAAACCACCAAATCTCAAGTACCAATGAGATGACATAAAAACTCACAAGGAATTTAAATTTGCAATGCACCTAGGAAGAAAGGGGTCTAATGCAATATGGCTCATGATTAATGATTAATTAAACTAAGGGGTTAACTTAAGTAATTTCAAAACACCCCTCACACATATGAGTTGAGTTTTGATTTCCTTAATTGAACTTAGGCACTTGAACACCCAAGCATCTCCCCAAAGTAGATTAATTAAGTTCTGGAAAACTTTAGAATTTTTAGAAATTAATTAAGAGGTTAATTAGTGAATTAACCCTTAATAAAGAGAGAATTAAGAAAGAAAAAGGAGGTTTTAAGAAATAGCTTAGGAAAAATACCCCAAAATTATTCTCTAAACCTCCTATTCACTAAAACAAACCTTAATCAACTTGAAAAAGGGATTAAAACACTAATCAAACCCTTAATTATTCTTAATTACATGAAAGGGGCAATTACGAAATGAATTAGCAATTCCCCCAATTAAGCCAAAAAAAATCCCAAGAAAATTAGGAGAGGCAGAAGTCATTTCCCAAAATATACCCAAGAAGTTTGAGATTAATTAGTGGATTAATTAGGGAGTAAATAGTAAATTAAGATTTCTAATAAAACCAAAAATTAGAGAAAGAAAATATTCAAAATCCATTAAAACAAATTTTAGAATATTCTAGATTGAATTATCTTTTAGGGATAATTTACCTCATATTTTTTTATTTCTCTTTAGAGAGATGTGAATTTTTGAAGTTTAGAGGATTAATTAGAATTATTTAAACATTAATTAATCCCTTAATCCACTTGGTGCGCCACACAACAGCTGACTTAGATGGGCTTTCCACACATCGAGCAGTGGTAACTTAAACATCTTATCATAGCGCCACGTGGCATTGGCGCTACGCGGTTTGGTATCCACCGTTCGATCAAGGATCGAACGGGAAGAAATTAATCCGAGGTTCAGAGGGATGAAATAGGATATAAAATGTGTGTTTAATCTCAATCATCCATCCAAAACACGTGGATGGATGGCTAGAGATATATCTCTAACAAAGCTTGTGATCCATGGAGACCGTCCATGTTCTAGGCTTTGATCTGAGCTCGGATTGGGATGAAACTTTGCACACATCATCTAACCTAATGACAATCACATCTAACGGTTAAAATCCCATGCTATTAAAATTTCTTTCATAAAGGACCAAAATACATTGAGTTTAGTGATCAAAAAATGTCTAACCTCATCGGAGGTGATCACCAATGCTCGATTCCCTTGGAGGAGCTTCATCTAGTTTAGGCGAAGCTATGGTGAAAGTATTAGCTCTTGAAGTTAACTATATAACTCTATGGACCAACCCCTCCTTAGCTCCCTTGAGACTTTGATGGAATTAGATCTCCCCTTGCCCTTGGAACTTGAGAGAGAGCATGGGCAAGCTTGACTTGGTCCCCTCAGGGAGTGTGCAAAGGGAATTGACTTGATTTCGTGTGTGGAGAAAATTTGCAAATCAATGGAGCTCCCCTATTTTCACTAGGAAAATCGAGAATGGATAATTTAAAATCCTTCTAGGAAGCCTAGGATCACTCAAGAGTGGCTCCTAACACTCTCCCTTGCTCAATTGAATTAGCCTCTGTTGGATTCAAGTGGAATTAGGGGGAGTATATCTCCCCCTATGGCAATCAGACGGTCGAAGCTCAACTTGCCATTTTGATCCAATTGACCTTAGGCAATGGGTTGTTTGGTCTGTTAGAAGCTTGCACATGGTCGGTTTGGGCTAGGGAGTGGAGTCGAGTGGCAACCTCTCATGTGCTTCAAAACAAGCGGAGGGAGGTTTTCCATATGGCCAATTTGAGTCATGTGCTCAGTTTTGGCTTTGGGTCAAGTTGGGCTGACCCAAACCCATTGGGTTGGGTGCACCACCCTCCACGGGGCTTACTTGACCTATTAGGAAGGTATCAAGTAGGTATGAAGAGGACTTGACCAAATTCTCCACAGATTTGACCAAAATTTATTCTATTGCCTAGAGGTAGAATGGTCATTTGGCCGATTTTTGAATTTGGATATGTTAGGTATGTTGAGAAAATAGGTTTGGCCATGTTTCATTGGATTTGGAGTTCATTTAGAATGGTTTGGCTCATCTTGACCCATTTAGGTTAAAATGGGTCAACTTGGGACAAGTTGACCAATTGGTCAAATTTGGTCAAACCAAGGATTAGGTCAAGTTCATAAGACCATTTGAAATATTTTGGTGTCTTTGGTTTGATTCAATTTGGTTTATATGACTTCATTTAAGTCAAATGGGTCAAGTTGACCAATTTGACCCATTTGACCTATTTGAGTTAGGTCATGGGTAGGTTTTGGTTTGGTTAGTCATATGAAGTGGATTGGCATCTTTATTTCTAATTAATTTTGGTTAAGTTTAAATTTGGCTCAACATGACCCTTTATTTCAAGTTCGGTTCAAGGTAAATTGGGTTGGGTTAGGTCTAGTTGGTCAATTGAGGCTTTGGTCATGTTCAACAAGTGATTTGGAATGAACTTGACCCATTAGTTTCAATCAATTTGTCTTAGATCAAGTTTTGATGCCTTTTGACTTTTTAGGTCAAGTTGGGTTAACTTGGGTCAAGTGGCCAATTGGGCTAGGTTAGGCTCAAATGTTGACTTGGTTAAGTTCAAACATAGTTCATGGATGAACTTAGATCAATGGTTTCAATTAATTTGGCCTATGGTGGATTTTGCCTATGTTGGGTTTCATTTTGGCTACGTGTTGACTTGGTCAACCCTTAGGACTTGGTTTGACCCAATTTGAGTGATTGATCATCTCATGATGATTGTTGATCATCATGAGATGCATAGGTGAGTTTGATTCGATCCAATTTGGTTAGGATTAGAATTTGGCTCATAAGGGTACTTTAGGTCACTTTGGGTCAAGTGAGCCTAAGTCTGTCAAATGGCTTGGTCAAAGCTTGATTTGAGTTTGATTGAACTTATATATGGACTTATGATTGAGATAAAAATTCATTGGCAAGTGGTTTGGAGTCAAATGGTTTTTGATTCATTTGAAAATTTCATATTCAAAGGAAGAGCATGAATGGATTTGGGGTTTATTTTTTAATTGAGTTTTGGTTTAGTCATTGAAGTTTGTATTTATATTTGGATTCATGATCGTAGGGTTGATTGAATCATGAAGGAAAATCAAGAGTTTGGCTTGATTTGAAGTTGATTTGGCTAAGTTCAAGATTTTGACTTGAAAGGCTTAGGTTGGATTTTGAATAGATTTGAGTTTGATTTTTGGAATTGGTTTTGATTGTTTGAATTAATATTTCATTTATATATGTGAATATAAATGAGAATATAAATGGATTATGAGAAAATTTGATAAATTTGGAATGATTTGATCATGATCTAGGCTAAGTCTTTTAAGAGGGAATTTAAAGGACTTAGGAAATTTTAGAGTTTTTTATTTGAATTTTGAATTTGATTTGATTGATTTAAATTTATATTTCATTTACATATGTGAATATAAATGAGAATATAAATGAATTATGAGAAAATCTCATGAATTTTAATTGATTTTAACATGATTTAGGCTAAGTCCTTAAGAGAAAAATTAAGGACTTAAGAAGGATTTTAAATTTGGAATTTAATTTTTGGATTTGATTTGATTCATTTTTATATATATTTCATTTACATATGTGAATATAAATGATAATATAAATGAGTTATGAGAAAATTTCAAGGATTTGATTTGATTTGATCATGATTTTGGCTAAGTCCTTAAGAGAGGATTAAGGAATTAGAAAAAAAAATTTGGAATTTAAAATTTCATTCATGGGTTTCAATCATGGATTTCAATTATGGATTTCAATAACATGTTGTTGATTTGAGTTTGGAGCTAATCAATAAGATTGATTTGGAGTTTGACTTAAAGGAAGGAAGGTAAGGAGTGGTTCAAGCTAAGGGTAGGCAAATTTTTCTAACACCCCTAAGGCATGACCTATTCCTATGGCTAACTCTTCTAAGTCTCTAGGGCTAGGTTGAGTGTCCACCTAATCACTAGATGTGTCTTAAGACTAAGGAACTCTTAATGCCTAAGAGAAGTCCTATGTCTAAGATGGAGGGGTTGAGAGCTCATTCTAAAAATGAGGTCAATAGCACTCTATCTGGATCATGCCCTTAGCGACCCCATTTACACACTACCTAGGTTACTTTTGGATTGGACAATTCCCCTTTCCTAGTAACCACCCATATGGTTGGAGAATTTGTTCAGCAACTGCACGCACTCTCCCTTGGTTCAATAAGTCTAAGATAACACTAGGCTGATATAAGCTCCTTCTCAGTGTGGTCTCTCGCAAACCAACAAGGTCCATGTAAATATAAAATAAATAAAATATATCTTCGCTTGTGGATTAGGAATTCAAGCCCTCAGTGGCCCCTTTCCTAAGCAGACATCCTATCTTTAGGGCAGTATCAGCAAAACTCCCCATAGGAATCGCCTGACTACTTTTGAGCTGAGACAAGTCCCGTTAGCACTCTCTTAGTAGTCACCCTTAGGTTGAGTTCAACTTGTTGTGCCACCAATGAGTCACACCGATGGTCATCTTTACTTTGAAAGATATAAGTCTATTACGCATTCTTTCCAGCACGACCATTGCAAATCGATAGGCACTTAGGTCTGATTTATTGCGCAAGTGATCGATAACCGTAGTGGTTCCTTGTTTAGGAAGATGTGAGTCCTCGGGCTTTCTTCCTAACTCGATCATTACAAACTGAAAGGCAGTCCTTAGGTTGGTTAGTTCTGCCTAATGGCTGGTAGACTATCCATTTGGATTTATAAATCTAAGATAGTTCTAGGCTGATATTAGCTCCTTCTTAGTAGATCCATTACACATCGACAATGTCTATCTAAAATTAAATTAATTCTAACTATTCTTAAGTCAATATGAGTCCACAGTGACATTCAATCAAATAGTCGCCTTAGGTCAGGATTAATTTGCACCATCGACAGATCACCTCTACTTTGGAAGATGTAATTCTATTATGCTTTCTTTCTAGTACAGTCGTTGCATACCAAAAGGCAACCCTTAGGCCAGATAGTCCTACCTTGTGGTTGGTAGACTACCCCTTTGGATTTGTAAATGTACTGCGTTAAGTAGGCACAACCCCTTCTCAAGAGGTCCATGCCCGGTCCATAACATAACACACCAAATTAAATTAAATCAAATCAAATCAAATCAAATCAATATAAAATCAAATTAATCATCAGGACTACTCTTGATTTGAGGTACGATCCCTAGTGGCGCTCACTCAGTAGTCGCCTTAGGTAGGGTTCGATGTGTTGCTCATCCAATAGATCACCCCAATGGCTTTTCCCTATTTTGGAAGATGTAAGTATGTTATGCCTTCTTCCTAGCATAGTCATTGCACGCCAAAAGGAAACCCCTTAGGTTGGATAGTCCTACCTTATGGCAGGTGGACTACCCCTTTGGTCTTATAAATCTAAGATAGGCCAAGGCCCCTGTGGCTCCTTCTTAGTGTAGTCCATCGCACACCGACAGGGTTCATAACAAAATAAATTCAAAACCAACCTTTCTAATGGAGTCAAATTAAACATATTGGACAAACCAAACTTCCCCCCAGTGAGGCGCAAATCAAATTGGCCTCCCTAGTGGAGCTTAGATCTAAATCAAATAAATCTAACCAAGTGTACATCCTCGGCAGATATGCCCTCAATCTAGAACTCTTCTCCCCAGTGGAGCCATAACAAATTAAACCAACCTCCCTAGTGGAGTCTAATCAAACAAATCAAAGAAATCTAATCAAATTCTTATCCTTAGCGGATATCCCGAACCTGCTTCCCTAGTGGAAGGTTAACATACCCAATCCCTAGCGGATTCGAGCACATATCTCTAGTGGATATGCCTCCACATCAATTAAAATAAAATAAATTAAAATCAATTTGATCTTGAACTCCATTGGATTATAGATTTTATCCCCGGTGGATGCACACCCAAACTAATCATATCCATAATCAAACTCAAATTCTTATCCTTCAGCAGATATCTTGAACCTGTTTCCCTAGTGGAAAGTTCATGTACTCAATCCCCAATGGATTCCTTCTTGCTCTCTTATGCCTTTGGCATAAAGAGAGCTGCATCACACTAAGATCATGGTCATATCTACCTCTCAGGTCTCGGTATAGATCATTTTTTGTTAGTGTTTGCAATCTTCTAGATGTTGTTGATCATTTCACGAAAATAAATGTGCCTTCGGTTATACCACACCTATTGGGGTCCTTTTGTTGACCTCACTTTTGGAGTGAGCTCTCAACCCCATCCTCTTAGACTTAGGAATCTTCTAGACACTAAGATTTTCTTAGTCATAAGATACATCTAGTTATTAGGTGAACACTTAACCTAAGCCTAGAGACTTAGAAGGGTTAATCATAAGATTAGGCTATGCCTCAGGGCTTAAGGAAATTACCTATCCTATAACCTAAACCCAATATAGATACACTTTCTCAAATCAAACCCAGATTCAAATATCAAACCAAATCTCAAATTCAAATCCAAATTTCAAATCCATATCCCAAATTTGACTCCAAATGATTGAAACCCAAAAATCAAATTCAAATCCCAAGACCCTTCCTAAGCCATTCGAGCCACCTTCATAAGCTTAGCCAAAACTCCCTTTAGATCAAATCAAACTCAATTGATTTTTTTATAAATCAATTATTCCTTCATTCATATTCATAAATATAAATAAAACCCACCTTCCAATGATGAAAAATGAAGCAAACTAAATTGATTGCCCTCTAAGCCTTTTTGACCTACATCCATGGACTTGGTCAAATTTGCTTCCAAATCACTCCAAACTCAAGTGATTTTCTCATGAATCATTTAGATCTTCATTTATATTCATAAATATAAATTAAATATAAATCCAAATGGCCAAGACCAAATCCAACATTAAACCAAAATCCAATTTATACCCTTTAAGACAATTCTTTGTACTTAGCCAAATTCTATCCAAATTAAGTCAAAATTAATGGATTTTCTCTCGAATCAATCATTCATTAGTTATCAACCCAAATATAAATAAAATCTATAATCATCAAATCAAATTGAAGCCAACCCAAGTCAAACCCAACTTAGCCCTTTTGACTTAAAAATTTCAAATGAGCAAAAAAATCTCTTAGTCTCCAATTGATTATCGTTGAATTTATATTTCAATCCACGGCTCATATATAAGTTCAACTAAACTCGGATCAATCCAAAACCAAACCAATTGACCCACTTAGGTCCACTTCACCCAAAGTGATCTAAAGGACCCATTTGAGCCAACTTCCAATCCACCACAAATTGGATTGAACCAAGCTCACCAAAATCTTCCACCGTGATTGTTGATCACCCTTTAATGATCAATTGCAATCAAATGAGTCAAACCAAGTCAACTTAGTCATTTGACAAAGTTAACCCTTAGCCCAAATGAATCAAAAACTAGCCAAAACTCATCTTACATCAAAGTGATTGAAACCAATTATTTGAAACAACCCAAAATCAATATTTAAGTATGACTGACCACCAATTGAGTCAAACCAAGCTGAATTGGTGATTCGATCCAAGTTGACCCAAATTGGCCTAAAGGACCAAATTGGGTTAAATCATGATCTAACCCAAATTGATTGCAACCAATGGCTCAAGTTCATTCCAAATTGATTACAGAACTTGGCCAAAGCCATAATTAAACCCAATTTGATCAATCGAGCCCAATTTAGCCTAAATGGTCAATTTGGCTTAAATCCAAATTAAATCCAAATTGATTCAAACCAAAGACCACATTCATCTTCAATTATCTAATTGAACATGAATCAACTATAGCTAATTTGGCCAATTTTGGTCAAATTGGTCAACTTGGCCCATTTCACATATTTGATTCTAAATGAGCCAAAATCAATTCTAAGCCAAATTAAATCAAATTGAACATACCAAAACTTGTCAAATTATCATTTGAACCTAACATATGCCTTGGTTTGACCCAATTTGACTAATTGGTCAACCTAACCCATATGACCCAAATTGAGCCAAATCCATTAAAACCAAGCCATGACCCATTGGGGCCTGATCAAACCCAACCCAAATGCATTTGGGATCAGCCCAAAATCAACCCAATTCAATTAAATCTCTCATAGATCCTCCCTCACATAGGATTCCACCCAACTTCATTTACTTCTCCCCATCACATGCATTCAACCCCCCCCCACCATGTGTCATTCAATGGAGTTGATCATATGACAACAAAGAAGACTTTGGAGCAAAAATCCAATTTCCTCAATCAATCCATCATCCATCCCAACCACCCCAAGCAAAATGACAACACTTTGGAGCCAAAAATTCAAAAAGAAGGATTTTCGGCCACTATTAAAGAAGGGGGAAATGAGGCTTCATTTCTCTTCCTCCTACCACTATTAAGCCTCCAAGAGCTCCCCAAAATAACCAACAATGATTTTCCCATCTCTCTTAGGCTAGAAACATCAAAATCGGGTTGATTTCGGTGAGAAAATGATAAGCATCGGAAGATATATCATTCTGAAGTGAAGGTGAAGGTCTAGACTCATTCCAAAGCTTCTTCTTCCACTCAAGAGCATGCTCGGATCATCACCGCCACCAGAAACTATCCTCAGCGAGGTAATTTCATCAAAATGTAGCCGGCCATAGGATCTATTATTTGTAACAATTTTTGCCCAATTTTAGGAAATTTTCTTAGATTACCCTTGCATTTTTCATTTTATATCATCCCCAAGCAAATTAGAAAGTTTTTCGGTGAAAATTGCCACAAAAATGAGCCCAATCAAATGAAATTTTCCTGCCAGCCGTCCGATCCGGCCATTTGGGGATCGGACGGCTCAGATCGCATAATAGCGTGGTTCAGATTCTTGGATCGTATGGTCTAGATCACGTAGATCGATCTGACTGTCCGATCCACGATCAGATGATCCGTGTCGATCCGCGCATCGCCATCCCACTCCATGGGACTTTCTCGCTCGTCCGACTGACACAGCGCCGCGCGAGCCAATTGCACGATGTCGCATGCCACGCATAACACAACGCCCAATCACATAGTGCCACATCGCATTGCGCAGCCAGATCTTGGGGTTAAGTAGGAAAATTGCCTATTTTCTGCTTTTAAAAATTAATTAAATTGCATGAAATTTCAAATTTGTATAGAAAATAAACTACCTAATAAAAAATCACAAATAAAGGCTCGTTGTATTTGTCATTCTAAGAGGAATCCAAAACAACAAAAATTTCCAAATTCTACTAAATGTTTTGAGCTTAATTTAGGTTTTAGTAAATATATAGTTTTATTATTTACTCTAAAAATATAACTCAAACTGAGTTGAAATTTTTAAGAATTAAAACTGATGTTAAAACACACCTATGTTAAAAATCGCAAGTAAAAAAGACTTCTAAATTGTGAAGAATTAAATTTTGAAGTTTAGATTGTCTATTTTAATAAAATAAATCAAATAAAAATCTAGAAATTTACAAAAATCTTCAAAATGGCTTAAATCACTTTAGTTAACATCTAAGATCCTAAAATAATAATAATAATAATAATAATAATAATAATAATAATAATAATAATAATAATAATAATAATAATAATAATATAATATCTTAATGAACCTACAATAAATATTTAGAGTTAAAATTTAATAAATTAAGGAATTAATTAAAATGAAATTCATAATGATCTAAATAATAAATTAAAATCAAAGATAAAATAACACTTAAGTAATCATTAATCAAATCTCAAATCAGAAAAGTATCATATAATCCTTAGAGGAAATTAAATTAAATATGATTAAACCTATTTAAATTAATAAAACTCAATTAAACGATTAAATCTTAAATCAAACTTAAAATTAAATAGATCTAGGAAACTTTAACATTGGTTAAACTAGTATAACTAAACCTACACTAAGCATGAAATCTTAATCATATGAAACTCCTTAATGAATATAAATAAGCTAAAATTAATTAATCATTAAGTAAACTAAAAAGTTAAATTAATTATAAATCCAATACATCATAATTGCTTAATATTAATCAAACCAAACCAAACCAAAAGAAGCTAAAATTAACTTAATTAATTTAATATCTAATTCAATCGATTTGGAATAAGAGAGTTACTCAACCATTAAATATTTCAACCTCATAACTAAATCAAACATGTTAATGAAATTAAACAAACATAATAAATGAATCAAATCAAATAAAACTCTTATCATAAATAATCAAACTTAATTGAAATAAAATAAACAGTTAATTCACTTAATAATAATAATGGTAATAATAATAATCCTTTAATTAAATCAAACTTAAGTAAAACACTTATCTAAATCAAATCACTCACATGTGGGAAATTAAGTTATTAATTAAATAAATCTTTGATTAATCCAATAATGTAAATTTTAATTATTTTTGATCAAACAAAATTAATCAAATATCTAATTAATGCAAACTTAGTGAATTAATCCATCATCTTAATTTAAATAAATTACATTAAAGCTAACTCTTAAATTAAGCTTTAATCAAACCCCTAATTAAATTTAATAATTAATCACACCCCTCAAGTAAACTAATTAAGTTAATCAAATCAATCATATTAAACCTAAACTTAATCACATAAATGCAATTAAATACCAATCAAATCCTAAATTAAACATAAACCATGAAGTCATTAATTACATCATTAATCTTAATAAATATAAAACCAAATTAAAAATTAAATAATTTTTTATTTAATTTAATAATTAACTTAAACACACTTCTTAATTAAACTAATTACCCTTAAGCTAATCCAATTGAATAAACACCTAATTAATGCAAACTTAATGAATTAATCCATCATCTTAATGAACCAAATTAACTTTTTAAATCAAATTCAAATCAAACACTTAATTAATCTACTAATTAATTTGATCATACATCTTAAATAAGCTAATTAAGTCAATCAAATTAATCATATTAAACTTAAACTTAATGAAACATAAATAAAATTAAATACTAATCAAAAACCTGAATTAAACCTAAATTATTAAGCCATTAATTACATTATTAATCTTAAAAAATATGAAATTAAATTGAAAATTAAACAAATCTTTATAATTAACATAAATATACTTCTTAATTAAACTAATTACATTATCACATTGAACCTAAGCAAACCCATAGACTAATGAAGCTAATCAAATCAAATTAAATCAAATTAAATTAAATTAAGAAAGAATTTAATTAATTTAATATGTAATCAAATCAAATCTCATTCAACTTACTTAAATAAGATAAACTAATGAACTATCCAATGTATGAAATCAAAATACAAACCAAACTTTGATAAACATGACAAATGGATGAGATTAAAAATAAAATCCTAATTACAAAGAATCAAACTCAATTAAAATCAAAATAAAATCTCAATTAATCTAATACGATCAAACTATAAATAAATGAACCATAATCAAATCAAATAAACATAAAAATTAAGTCACATAACCATAATCAAAGAAAAGAATTAGATATTAACTTAAAAGGATATTGAATTATCAAGATTTAATTGAAGCAAAATATCTAATTAAAAATTAATCAATCAAATTACATGAAGGTAAACAAATATAAAACAAATGTAACAAACTCTAATCAAATCAAATCAATTCAACTAAATCATTCAAATAAATCAAATCAATTAAAACTTTAAATACAAACAATCTAATTAAGGGTTCTTCTTTATGTGTTTAACAACATAAAGATCCCTTAAGGAAATTATGATTAACCCATAAGTATGGGAGAATCATAAAAATACTTAATTAGATTCTTTAACTTAATTAATCCTTAATTATGAGCCAATTATATTAGATTCTTCAGGAGCATTGCAATCTTATTTCCTCACATGTTCATGTCATTTATGGCTTATAATTAAGTGGTTAATCAAATTAAAGAAGCATAAGTAAAGGAAATTAATTGATTCAATTAAGGATCTAACTTACTTAATTCATAAAATTCACTTAATTATTTCTTATTAAACCAAATTAACTCACATATGGGGAATGAGGTTAGGATTAGAAAATCTCTTTCACATTTCTTAAACCAAATCAAACCTAAAATTTTAAAAAAAAAAAACAAGGAATTTTGGTTTATTTTAAATGACTTTATTTAGTATGATTATCCTTAGGAATTAACTTGGATGAATGAAATCATGTGTTTACATTCCTTTATTTCTTTCCACTCACGCTAAATATTATTTACCACATGAAATCATGCATTCATTTCTCTTGAAAATCAATTAAATAAAATATTTTCTTTTATGTCAAATTGCATGTGTTGACTTAAACTAAGAATATGAGTGGTTATTATCACTATTAAACCAAAAACTAATTTCAAAGCCTATAAATCAATTATAATAAATGAAGTAATGCTAATTACAAATATTTATAAGCTTGCATGTGATGATAGTATAAGATGTGTAATGTGAAATTCTCTTTCCCTACATTAACATGGATTCACATAGGATTTGCAAGTGTATAGTTCATTTGAAAAGAACACAACACTTGCCTAAATCTATTCCTATGCATCTCCATGTTAAGACTTAAGAAGAATTTCATATTACACATGTAAACCATACAACCAAATCAAACATAATTTCTTGCATGATTCTCTATCCATTTGATCCTTTTTGTACATTCATATGTATTTGAGAAAAGTGGTATATTAGTTTGGACATCCCAGGGCTGCGAGGCTTTAAGTAGCCATAAGTAGGTCTTGTACTTTACACCCCTGATGTAGAAAATAATGGTATCGTACTCACTTAAAACTCTTATACATACACATGTGTGATGTGTTCAATGAATGAGAATCAAAAAATTAAATAAATAAAACATAGCTTTTGCATGACTCTTCATCCTTATAGTGGTGTATACATTTTTATGTATATGAGAATAGTGGGTTTATTAGTCCAGACATCCCGGGGATGCACGGCTCTAAGTAGCCCTAAGGAGGTCTTTACCTCACTCCCCTAGTGCGAAACAATGGCATCGTACCCACTTAAAACTTTTATACATTTGAGTGTACATGTAGCTAATGGATAGCTTGGGATAGTTTGGGATGCTTGCTAGGTTTCCTAGTATCATGAGCATCCCCTACTCATCTTCTTTTGGTTTCAATAAATAACCCCCTCCTTTTGATCAATCACACTTGATGTTCCAAAGAATAACCAATTTGTTGATAGTCCTATCTTTGAAATCTATGAAAATAATGATCATTAACCTTAATTGAGAGAATTCTTAAGGAATCTCATTCCTTAAGAAGTAATTAACTATGGGGGCATGCCTCCATGGGGAACTTAATGAACTCGGTTTAAAATAAACCCTACTTTACTTTTCCATGTAAAGTAGGGGAAAGATCTCTGGTACATTCGAAGACCCATTGGCCTTAGGAGTCCTTATTAGGTGATTAGTCCATTGTATGATGGTTACTTTTATCTCTCAAGATAGTACATCATTCCTCAATATCATACCCGATCACCCTAATAAGTACATCTACGGATCTATGTGGTGTCCCAACATATACAACATATTTATTTTTCAACTCCTCGAGTTTGAGAAATAATACACCACAGGCTAATATCGGCCTAACATCCATACTACGCACATACATCCTAACATCCAATCTAAAATAATACATCACAAAACCAAACATACATCAAACCATGCACCGCCCTAACATAAAGCTAGAAATAGTGACTTAGTCTAATGTGTGTGAATTAAAGCTTGTGTAGCATGTTCTGACTAAGCTTTAGAGTTATAATTTGCTAAGTGCGAGGGATTTAATTTATAAAGTGGTTGATTTTTCTTTAAGTGATTTAATTGATTTGAATATTTTACTTAGTATTTTCTTTTATTTCATATGGCCTACACTTAACAACTAAGTGTTATAAAGAGAAGAAAGCGAGGGAATCTCTCTTCCATCCCTACCTTAAGTCACTTATAAAGTAAGTTAATTAGTGAATTTCCTTTCATGAATGGATTATTATTTATTTTGATTAGTCTTAAATTTAGGCTTAGTCTAAATTAACTTATTCAATAAGAAAGACATCTTAAAATCAATTGGGATGAATTACTATCACATACACATATTCATTCATTTCTTTCCCTCATGTATATCATGTATATGAACAAACCCTAAGCAAATCTATACATGCAATTTAGATTTCGAGCATACTTGAATGATAAATGCAAGGAAGTGTATTTGGAATTCAAATATTTTATTTGATTGAATTATGAATGTATGCCTTTTTAAATAGAAAAGAGGGATTTTTCATCCATTAGCTAAATACACTTTCACATGTATAAAAGCTTTAAGTGAGTACAGTGACATTATTTTCTACACCAGGAGCATAAGGTACAAGACCTACATAGGGCTACTTAAAGCCTCACAGCCCCGGGATGTCCAGACTAATATACCACTTTCCTTAGATACAGTAAATGTATAAGCAACCATAAGGATAAGAAAATTCATGCAAAAAATTATATTTGATTCATTTGATTCATGTTTCCTATTCATTGGTCATACCACACATGCACATGTATAAGAGTTTTAAGTGAGTACGGTGCCTTTTTTTTCTACACCAGGGGCATAAGGTACAAGACCTACTTAGGGCTCCTTAAAGCCTCGCAGCCTTGGGATGTCCAGACTAATATACCACTTTTCTCAAATACAAATAAATGTGAAAAAAGAAACCATAAGAACAAGAAAATATACAAAGAATCATATTGATTTGATTACATGATTTACATATGTGATATGAAATTCTTCCTAAATCCTAACATGCAAATGCATAGGAAAAGATTTAGACAAATGTTATGTTCTTTTTCAAATGAACTACACATTTGTGAATCCTATGTGAATCCATATGAGATAAGGAAAGAGAACTTCATATTATATGTTCTATATTATCAACACATGCAAACTTATAGGTATTTATAATTAGCATCACCCTACATATTATGGTTGATTCATAAAATTTGAAAAATAACTTTTAACTTAGTAGTGATGATAGCCACACATATTTAACTTAAATCAATGCATACAATTTGACATAAAAGAAATCATTTCATTTTTGTTAATTTTCAAAGAAATGAATGCATGATTACATATGGTAAGCAACATTTAGCATGATAGGGAAAGAAGTAAATGAACATAAGCATACAATTTCATTCATTCCAATTAATTTCTAAGGATAATCATACTAAATAAGGCTACTTAAAGCCAAAATTCTTTAAGGCTATTTCATCTTTATGTTTGATTTGATTTAGGTAATATAAGAGAGGTTTGTTGGTCCTAATTCTATTCCCCATGTGTGAGTTAATTTTGGTTCAATGAAGAAGTAATTAAGTTGGTTTTATGGTTTAGTTAGGTTAAGGTATGAATTAAATGAATTAATTAAACCTTACCTATAAAACCTTAAGTTAATTGATTAAACAACTATGAGCTAATATGATATGAAACCACATGAAAATTAAATTTTCAATGCTCCTAAGAAATGAAATGGACCTAATGTAATTAGCTCATAAATGGTTAATTAATTAAGCTTAAGGAGCTCACCTAATTACTCTTATGGTTTTCTCACACATGTAAGCTAACAATAGTTTCATTATTTCTCACTTTGGATTGTTGAACACCCAAAGAACTACCCAATATTAGAAAGAGAAATTATATTCAATTGGATTAATTAACTTCATTAATTAGTTAATTAAGTCTTAATTAATTTTAACCAATCAAAGTGGGATGGGCTTAGAGAAAGAGGTAAAGAAAGGAATCCAAGTCTCAATCCCTAAATCTTCTCAATTAATTAGTCAAGATTCAGATTATGAATTGGAGTTTTGATTAATCTTATAAATTAATTAATTAATTAAGGGGTGTTAATTAATTAATTACTTAAAGGATTAGAGAAGATCTAAGGAAAAGATTGGAAGAGGAGTCTCAATCCATTTTTCTATACCTCATCATTATTAATAGAGGTTAGTGAGCTTAATTGATTGATTAATTTACTATTCATTTGCTTAATTATCACTAATTATATTAGGAGAGTGATTAGGACTTAATCCATTGATTTTTCTAATTAAGCAATCAATAAAATCTCAAAAAAAATAGAAGAGCTAGAGGTCATCCCCAAAATATTTACAGAAAGTTGGAGATTAATTGGATGATTAATTAGAGAGTAATTAGGTTAATTATATTTCTAATTAAACTTAAATTAAGCAAAATTCACTATTTAAAATCAATCAATGATAATTTTCCTGAATTCTATACTAAAATATCTTTAAAATGAGCCTAAGTTTATATTTTTTGGATTTTTCTACAATAAGTTATGAATTTAGGAAATTTCACGATTAAAAATAAATTAATTGACCCTACTTAGAGCCTTAATCCCATCGCCATGTTGCCTAACGCTGCTCGCCAATGGCATGATGGGATTCGATTTGTTATCACATCCGAAGTGACTGATGATGACACACGATCTTCGTGGACCGCCCGATCTAAGATTGACGACCATCAAACCCGTTCTGGATTAAACAGAGGGGGCTAAGCATGATTTGATCAAGATCTTTCATCCTAATCACACGAGATGGATGGTCCATGATCTATCTCCTCCCGAGCAATGAAGGATAGCCACCATCCAACAATGGCTACTCGATCTGAGCTCACCTAAGCTCGGATGGAGATGAAAATGATCCCACACCTTCATGGAAGCATGACAACAAAATCCAATGGTGGAAAGTGCATGACGTGAAGATTTCTTTCACAAAAGACCAAGCCATTTTCATTCAAGAATTGGTTTCAATGGCATACCTCACCGGAGCTTGTGACCGATGGTTCCAATGATTAAGGAAGCTTCATTTGGTTAAAAAAACCCTGTTGAACCGCACAAGCTTTGATTTGGTGTTTTTTGCTTGGGAGACCAAGGTGCTAGATGAAGGTAATCAGGCTTGATCGAACTCCACCCTCCGTCCATCGAGAAGCTTGGGCAAGGATTTTATTCTTGCTTGACTCACTCCAAGGAAAGTGTGTGCAAAGTTACTTGCACTTTGGTTGTGAAATAAAGAAATGGGATTCACTGGTTTGCTCCCCTATTTTGATTTCACGCAAAATCAAAAAATGGTGATTTTGGGGAACTTTGAGAAGTTGGAAATGGCTATGGGATTTCTCTCCTTGGCTGCTACGGTTCAATCAAAGGTGAGTGTCTTAGTTTGAGTGAGAATGAGGGGGGTATACCCCCTCATTCCTTGGATCAGACGGCTATGGCTGGTTTTGCTTTCTTTGATCAAGGGGTCACCATGGGAGCTCAATTTTGCCTGGGAATCATGTGTGCTGGCTTCCCTTGAGTGAAGGATGGTGTGAGAGTGGCTGCCAAGGGAGGAGGTGCTTGTCCTTGTCGGTTTGGCAGGCTCAAATGGGAATGGGGAGGTGATTTCACATCCCCATGGATCGTGGCCGACCTAACCACTGTTGGGTCATGTTAGCCATGGCCAAGGTTCCTAGGTGGGCCTATGATTGGGTGCCAAGTGGCTAGGAGGACAAAATGGCACAATGTGCATGTGTCTTATCTCATGGGATGCCCTAAACCTAAGGGCAAAATGGTCATTTGGCTATGAGCTTGATTTAGACAAATTTGGGATGGGCCAAAAGTGGGTTAACCCAAATTTCAAGTGGTTTGGAGTTTATTTAGTTTGATTTGGCTTGATTTGACCTATTTAGGTCAAATTTGGTTAGGTTGACTCAAGTTGACCAATTGGTCAAATTGGGTCAAACCAAGGGTTGGGTCAAGTTCACATGACCAATTGGAGTGTATTTGTGTCATTGGTTTGATTCAATTTGCTTTGGATTTGGTTATGGCTCATTTGGATTCATATAGGTCAAATGGGTCAAGTTGACCAATTTGATCAATTTGACCAAATTAGGTTAGGTTAGGTGTTGAGTAAAGTTCAATTGGCTAATTGAAAATGATTGTAGGATTTGGTTTAGTTTAATTTGAAATTAATTTGTTTTGGATAATTTGACCCTTTAGGTCAAATTAGGATAAGTTGGGTCAAGTTAACTAATTGGTCAACTTGGGTTCAATTATGACTTTGGTCAAGTTCAATAATCAATTTAGGATGAACTTGAGAAATTAGTTGCAATCAATTTGAATCAAATTATGATTTGACCCATCTTGGCTTTTTCGGGCAATTTGGGTCAACTTGGGTCAAATGGCCAATTAGGCTAGGTTTGGCTCAAGTGAAGGTTTGGTCATGTTCAATCATTGATCATGAGTGGGTTTGAATCAAAGGTTTCAATCAAGCATATGGTGGATTTTGGCTCATTTGGGTTACATTTGGACTAAATATTGACTTAGTCAAAGGCTAAGTTTGACTTGGTTTGACCCAATTTAAGGCAATTGATCACCGTAGGGTGATTGTTGGTTATGTTGTGAGATTTTGATGGGTTTAGTTTAATCCAATTTGGGTTGGATTAGAGCTTGGGTCAAAAGGGTCTTTTAGCCAACTTTGGGTTAAGTGAGCCTAAATGGGTCAATTGGCTTGATTCAAGTTTAGTTGAACTCACACATGAACCTAGGATTGAAACATAAATCCAATTGCAATTGGTTTGGAGCCAAATGGGTTTTGGTTCATATGATAATTTCAAGTCAAGAGAGGTCAACATGGACTTGACTTGGGTTGATTTAGGTTATCTTGAATTTGGTTTGATAATGGTGGTTTATGTTTATATTTGGGTCAATGATTGTAGGAATGATTGAATCAAGAAGGAATCCATGAGTTTTGAATTGGTTTGGGTATCATTTAGCCAAGTTCAAAATTTTGGCTAAAAGGGCTAAGATTGGGAATTTGATTTGGTTTGGTTTATTTTGATTTGGTTTGAAGGGTTTGAACTTGGATTTCATTTATATTTGTGAATATAAATGAATAAATGATTGATTCATAAAGAAACCAGCCAAGTTTGAGTTGGTTTGAAAGAGTTCTGACTAAGCATATGAAGGTGGTTCATATTGCTTAGAAAGAGATTTTGGAATTTGGGTTTAATTATGGGTTTCAATCATTGAATTTGGAATAGGTTCATGATTTGGAATTTGATTTGAGGTTGAATTTGAGACCATCAATTAAATTGGACTTGATTTGAATTTGGTTAGGGCCAAGTCCATAAGATAAAATCAAAGGGCTTAGGAAGGGATTTGAAGTTTGAATTTGATCATTAATTTTAATCATTAAATTTGGAATTGGTTTTGGAATTTGGATTTGGAATTTGAATTTAAATTTGAGGTTTAGTTTGAAAGAAAAAAAGCAAGGATTGGGTTATAGGGTAGGGAAGTCTTCCTATATCCTTAAGGCACAACCTATTCCTATGGCTAACTCTTCTAAGTCTCTATGGTTAGGTTAAGTATTCACCTAATCACTAGAAGTTTTTTAAGACTAAGAAACTCTTAGTGTTTATGAGAGTCCTAGATCTATGATAAGAAAGTTGAGAGCTCACTCCAAAAGTGAGGTCAACAATAGCCCACTTGAGTAGGTGTGTAGCTTTAATAAGATTGACTCGATCACTTTTTAAGGGGCAATATAATGAATTAAGAGTGTAATATAAATGTAGAGGTTTTAAGTCTATGGGATATTTAGACTACTACAAAATAAATACACAAAGCATTTGTGGTGTATTTGGAATGCTTTAAAAGGGTGGTGTATTTGAAATTCATCATATTTCAAATACACCCCAAATAACCCTCTCAAAGCATTACAAATACTTTTATGTATTTATTTTGTAGACACCTATGGTGAAATTTATTTCTGCCTTCATCTATCTTTGAAATAAATGAAAACAAAAATATTTTTTTAATACTTAGGTTGGACACCACATTGATCCGCAGATGTTCTTATTAAGGTGATTGGGTACGATATTGAGAAATGATGTACTATCTCAAGAGACAGAAGTCACCATCCTACAATGAACCTAATCACCAAATAAGGACTCCAAAGGATGATGGGTCTTCGAATGTACCAGAGATTCTTTCCTACTTTACATAAAAAAGTAAACTAGGGTATATTTTAAATTGGGTTCGTTAAGTTTCCTATGGAGGCAAGCCCCCATAGTTAATTACATCTAAGGAATGAGATTCCTTAAGAAAACTCTCAATTAAGGTAAATAATCATTGTCTCCAAAGATTTCAAAGATAGGACTATCAATAAATTGGTTATTTTGGTAGATCAAATGGGATTAATCAGAAGGAGGGAGTTATTATCGAAACCAAAGGGAGATAAGTAGGGGATGCTTACGATGCTGGGAAACCTAGCGAGCATCTCAAACTATCCTATGGTTGGGCTTTATATTTTTAAATTTGAGAGAAATTATATGTTTGAGTTGAATTTTTATTAGAAATCTAGGACTTACAATTCCATGATACAAGATCATGAAAATGCTTAAGAGGTGAGGATTTATGCTCCTAGCCACAAAGGAAAACAACAACCTCGAATCCTAAATCTAGGGAGCTTTGACGAGGGCCAAAGCATGACCTAAATCTAAAGTGAAAATGGGCATATGATTTACCTCCACAAGAGAGGATAAACCAACTGACTATTGGACTTATAACTGCTTGGGGGTGGCCACCAACTGACTTTTCCTATGATTTTAAATACATGTAGGCAAGTCTTATACTTTTTGCAAGGTGGCTAGGATGTTGTTTATTTAGAAACGAGACTAAGTCCTTAAACACACTCCCTAAGAGATTAGATCATGTATGGCATGAATAATGACTTAAATCTAATGCACATTTTATTAAGTTTTTGGACAATTTATTTGACACAGGCTATGGGATTCATATGCTTAATGCATGAGAAATTGGTTATGGACCAAAATCAACAAGAAGGAGGTGTGTTTCCACCATGGCTCTCAAAGGTCAAGCCATATTTTCTGGCAAAGGTGGAATCCCTCTATAAGCAAGAGTGAAGCAAGATGATTTTATGCATAATGTGAAACAACAACATCCAACTAAGTGGTTGCTAAATCTTTTATGTTGATTTGTATCCTAGGCTTTAGGTGAGGTTATGAGTTGTTAATTTTAATATTGAGTTGATTAATTGGATAGAAATTTTATTCTAAGAGCCTAATCGCATCCAGGCCATTCATCAATCAATTGAAGAAACTAGGAAAATCATGTCATCTTAATGCACAAGCTAAACAAACATCAAATAATTTTATAAATCTAGCGTAAAAGAATAAAAGGCTGATGTGGTCGGGATCCACCGCACAAACACGAAAAGAAATGTGGATAGCCGAGCTCTACCCTTATACAACCCAGATTACAAATGAACAATTACAATTAAAATGAATTCATGTTATGGGGGTCTTCATTCATCATTCTACTTTCTTCATTTCTTCATGTTTTGATTTGCTTCTTTCCTTCCTTCCTTTTGGCTTAGTTGGAATGTGATTGCTCCAAAGGTTTCGCATGGTACATAAGACATAGTCTTATGGCCAATGTTCACCTCCACTTCCCCATAATATTCATTCCAAATCCTAATTACAAAATATTACATGAAAATGGGAAAAGTAAATCTAACTACCTGCAAAATAGAGATTAGCTAAACACACCACGCATCCCAATCAGCTATATGAATAAATTAGACTTAGCACCCTACACATGGGTAACCAAGTCCACCTGGCCTATTTTGGATCATGCTTAGGGGTATAAACAACCTGCCCAACAAAAGAATTTATATTTTTATTACAGCTCCCCTTAAGCACAATCCCCTACAGAAGACATAGTTAGATTAAGATTGCCTTGTCACCCAATCTACGCACATACACCATAACATCCAGTCTAAAAATATTACATCACAAAATAAAATCAGGCATCAAACCATGCACCACCCTAACATAAAGTTAGAAATGGTGACTTAGCCTAATGTGTGTGTCATTTAATGTTTGTGTGGCATGTCTTAGCTAGACTTTAAGGTTGGAATTTTCTAAGTGTGAAAGGGTTCAACTTAGAGGGTGGTTTCATTTTAAGTGATTTAGTTGATTTGCCAATTTTTATTTGATCATTTAATTTGGTTTGAATGAACCTACATTTAATTACTAAGTGTTGTAAAGAGAATAAAAGATAAGAGAACTTCTCTCTCAACCCTACTTTAAGTAATTTCTAAGATATATTCATTAATGATTTTTCTTTAGTAAATATTTTATTATGTGTTTTAATTAACCCTAAGTTTAGATTTGCTCTAAATAAACCTATTCAATAAGAAAGGCATCTTAGGATTAATTAAGGTGAATTACTATCACATAATACACAACAACTTATTTCTTTCCACCATATATACCATGCATATGAATGATCCTAAGCATATCTATACGTGCAATGAAAATCTTAACATACCTTGATGATGAATGTTAAGAGATGTTGTTTAAGAAAATTTGGATATTTCATGAATGCATGATTTCAATAAGTAGAAAAGAGGGACTCTTTATCCATTAATCAAATGTACATTTACATGTATGAAAGACACAAGTGAGTACGGCGCCATTGTTTTCTACACCAAGGGTGTAAGGTATAAGACCTACTTGGGGCTACTTAAACCCTCACAATCCTGGGATGTCCAAACTAATATACCACTTTTTCTTAAATACATGTGCATGTAGAAAAAAGAAAAAAAATGGATGAAGAATCATGTAAAGAATTTTTGTTTGATTTGGTTATGCAATTTACATGTGTAAATGTGAAGACCCTTCTTAATTCATAACATGAAAATGCATAGGAATAGATTTAAGCAAGTGTTATGTTCTTTTTAAATGAAATATACACTTAGCAAATCCTATACAAGTCCATGTTGAGAGAAGTGAAGGAAAGCAACACCAAATACACATCTTGTACTTATAATCACATGCAAGCTTATAAATATTTATAAGTGGCATCACCTCATTTGTAATCTTTGATTTATGAGTTTTGAAAATATTTTTTGATTTAATAGTGATATTAGCCACTCATATTCTTAACTTTAGCCAAAACATGCAATTTGACATAAAGGAAAACATTTTATTTAATTTGATTTTTCAAAAGATATGAATGCATGATTTCATATGACATACACCATTTAACATGCTTGGAAAGAAATAAAGTGATGTAAGCATATGACTTCATTCACCCTAATTAATTTTTAAGGACAATCCTATAAGATAAGATTATTTAAAGTGAATCAAAATTGCTTAAAGAGACTTTTATTTTTGTTTTGAATTTGATTTAAAAAAAAGGTTTGTGAGAAAGGGTTTTGCTGGTCTTAACCCATTTCCCCCATGTGTGAATTAGTTTAGTTTAGTTTTAGAATAATTATATTGATTTTATATTTTATTTAGGTTAAGGTGTGAATTAAATCCATTAATTATTCCTTACCTATACCACTTTAATATAGTTAACCTAACAATATGAGCCAACATATGATATGCAACCACATGGAATTTAACCATCCTACACATGTGAGATGGATTATAATTTCCTTAAACTTACCTTAGGATTTTGAACACCTAAGGATCTACCCATAAAGAGATTAATTAATTTCATATTGGTTTTGAAAATTTGATTAGATTAATTAAGTAGATCATTAGTGGATTAATCCTTAATTAGGTTTGGATTAAGGAAGAAAGGGGGTTTAGGGAATAGCTTTGGAAAAATATCCCAAACCCATTCCATAAACCTCATCTTCACTTAAACAATGTTTAATTATCTCAATTGAGGGATTAAATCACTATTTACATGCTTAATTACTCTTAATTACATTAAGAGGGTAATTAAGGGTTCATTAATTAACTTTCCTAATTAACTCATTAATAAATCCCAAGAAAATTAAGAGAGGTAGAAGTCATCCCACTAAACATACCCAAGAAATTTAGAATTAATTAATAAATTCATTAGAGAGTTATTAAGGTTATTAGATTTTCAATTAAACCCTAATTAAGGAACATTTACTATTCAAAATCAATTAAAAATAATTTTATTAGATTCCCCTCTAAATTATCTTTAAAATAAACTTGAGTTTATATTTTTTAGATTTTTCTTTATTTAGTTATGAATTTATGAAGTTTCTATGATTAATAGGTAATTAAATAAGCTAATTATATAACTAATCCCATCGGCGCAACGTGGACCACCGAGCGGCATGCCAATGCGATGCGATGGATTGGTTATTTAAGTTGTCACATCGCGGTGCCATATCACCGGCGATGCATGACTTTCTCAGTCGTCCGATCAAGGATCGAACGGCCATGATCAAACCCACGGTTATAAATGATTAAATCAGCCGATCTAGCGTGTTTTAATTAGGGTCGTCCATCCAAAACATGTGGGATGGATGGCCCATGATTCATCCTTGCCTTTGCCTGTGGGAAATGGAGGCCATCCGTCCTCCATGGCTTGATTCGAGCTCACTTGAGCTCGGATTAGGCTGAGATTCAACCAACACCATTTAAAAGCCTAGGGAAGAACATCCAACGATTGAATTTTAATGGGATTAAAATTCCCTTCACAAAGGACCAAGCATTTTTTTCAACTTAAGCTCAAGTTATACCTCACTGGAGGCTATCACCGGCTCTTCCAACGGAGGAGGTTGCTTTGTCTAGTGGAGACGAAGCTCTGTTGAAAGTTTCAAGGTTCAATTTGAAGTGGATCTCCCAATTGGCCAAGGCTCCCTCCAATGGCTTGCGGCTTTGGTCTGGGTCTCCCTTCCCATGGCTTGGAGACTTGGGATTTACTTTGGGTGAGATCGACTTGCCTCCTTGATGGTGCTTGCTAAGTGAATTGGGGTTTGATTGAGGATTGAACAAGTTGGAAAATCCTCCCACCTCCCATGTTTTCAACTTAAGCAAAACTGAGAAGGAAGAAATGGAATGAGCTTAAGAATGCTTGGGAAACTTGGAGAAGCTTGCCTTTGATCCTCTGAGCTCAATCGAATGCAAAGAAGATGGTTTGAGTTGAAATGAGGGGGAGTATATCTCCCCCTACTTGAATTGGATGATCGAAGCTTGCTCTTTTATTTTTGATCAATTGCTCTGATTGAATGGGTTTTTTAGGTTGTTAGGAATCCCATGTGCTTCAATTTTGGAACAAGAGTGGAATGGAGGAGGTGCACATGTGTTAAATAATGTGGGAGGTGATCCAAGTGGAGAATTTGGATTGGAGGGGTTGATTTGGCCTTAGGTTGGGTCATGGCTGACCCAAACCCATTGGGTCATGTGCACCACCCTCCTTAGTGTCCAAATGGTCCACTAGGAGGATGCCAAGTGGCCATGAAAAGGAATTGACTAAATTTAAGTGGATTTGGCCATAGGTTACCCTTTGACCTAGGGGTAGAATGGTCATTTGGAATTTATTTTGATTTAGGCATATTTGGAATAATTGAAAAAAGGGTTGTGCTAATTTTCAATAAATTTGGAGTTTATTTGATATGATTTGGCTTAAGTTGACCCATGTAGGTCAAAATGGATCAAGTTGATTAATTGGTCAAATTGGGTCAAACCATAGGTTAGGTTAAGTTCATATGACCATTTGAAGTGTTTTGATATCATATGTTTGGTTCAATTTGATTTAAATTTGATTTTGGTTCATTTGAGTTCACTTAGGTCAAATGGGTCAAGTTGACCAATTTGACTCATTTGACCTAATTGGGTTAGGTCATGGGTTGATTTAGGCTTGGTTGATCAGTTGAAATGTATTGTAAGCTTTGGTTTCAATCAATTTTGGTTTGGTTGGATTTTAAGTTGATTTGACTTTTTAAGTCAAGTTGGGTTCATGGTCAATTGGGCTAGGTTGGGTCTAGTTGGCCAATTGAGGCTTTGGTCAAGTTCAACAAGTGATTTAGAATAAATTTGACCAATTGGTTGCAATCAATTTAGCTTAGATCAAGATTTGACCCATTTTGACTTTTTTGGTCAAGTTGGGTTAACTTGGGTCCAGTGGCCAATTTGGCTAGGTTTGCCTCAATTGATGGCTTGATGAAGTTCAATCATTGATGATGGATTGGTTTAGATCAACGGTTTCAATCAATTTGGCCTATGATAGATTTTGGCTAATTTGGGTTTCATTTGGGCTAAGTGTTGACTTGGTCAAAGGCTAGGTTTGACTTGGTTTGACCCTATTTGAGTGATTGATCATTCTAGGATGATTGTTGCTCACAATGTGAGACTTGTGTCGGCTTAGTTCAATCCAATTTAGGTTGGATTAAAATTTGGCTCAAAAAGGTGCTTTAAGTCACTTTGGGTCAAGTGAGCCTAAGAGAGTCAATTGGCTTGATCAACGCTTGATTCAAGTTTGCTTGAACTCACATATGGACTTTTGATTGAAATATAAATCCATTTGCAAGTGATTTGGGATCAAATGGATTTTGATTCATTTGACAATTTCAAGTCAAAAGGGTGAAAATGGGTTTGACTTGGGTTAGTTTGATTTTGATTTGGTGATTGTAGTTTATGTTTATATTTGGTTTTTGAATGAAGGAATGATTGTTTGAAGAGAAAATCCAAAGGTTTGGATTGATTTGAGTTTGATTTGGCTAAGTTCAAGAATTTGAATTGAAAGGGTATAGGTGGGATTTAGGTTAGATTCGGGCTTGAGTTTTAAATTTCATTTTGGTCATTTGAATTTATATTTCATTTATATTTGTGAATAAAAATGTGAATATAAATGTGTTATGAGAAGATATTTTGAGTTTGAATTGATTTGGATTTGGCTAAGTCCATGAGATGAAATCAAAAGGGCTTAGGAAAGATTTTGGATTTGGAATTGAATTTTTTTAAATTTAGTTTCAGTTTGAATTTGAAGTTGATTTGAATTTGAGGCTGATTTGAGTTTGAAGTTGATTTGGATTTGAAGTTTGACTTGAAAGAAGGAAGCAAGGATTTGGTTCAAGCTAAAGGGTACGCAAGTTTCCCTAATACCCCTAAGGCATAACCCATTCCAATGGCTAACTCTTCTAAGTCTCTAGGGTTAGGTTGAGTGTTCACCTAATCACTAGAAGTGTCTTAAGACTAAGAAACTCTTAATGTCTAGAGGAGTCCTTATGCCTAGGAAGGAGAAGTTGAAATCTCACTCCAAAAGTGAGGTCAACAACACCGATTAGTGTAAAGTAAGGAATGTCGTAAGCCATTGCCTCCTGGCCATCAACTGCGAGCAACTACTTACCAGTCAAATAATCAAAAAGTAAATACATTATATTTCTTTTACAACATATTCTTTTTCAAACAATCAAATTGCTCTTAAGTGAAGTTAGTTCATCCTCTGGCATCTTCAAGTTAATTCTCCACAAACCAAGTGAGTTTACTACAAACTCGGTGCTTGGACTTCGAGATGAGCATTTTCATTATGAACTGAGAGAGCTCCTCCTTAAGTCAATTGATGCAGGTTCATTGTAATATAGTTGAGCTCATTTTGAATCAACAAGTTGGCCTTTAAGTATGACAAATTTGTCATCATTTTAGGGAATTATCCTTAGGCTTAACTCATGAGAATTTGGATATACAAAATTATCATTTAGGATCACTTTTTGTTTTAATTTTATTTTATTTTATTTTGTTTATGTTTTGATGTGAAGTAAAAAAAGAAAAACATATTTGTTATTTTAAATGTTTTTTTATTAAATATCACTAAAGTTTGGTAGGACAGTAATGGTGGTAGCGTCGGCACTAGATAAGATAGTAATTGCCATTTAAGCTCCACTCATTAATAACTCTCTAAACTCATTTCCATCCATCTTCTTTATCATTATACTAATTTGGCTAATTTTTTTAATGACTTTAAGAAAAATTTCATTAAGAAATAAATTATTTTGAGAAAGATTACTCTTGCTCTTTTATTTAAATTAATTTCTTATAAGAAAATGAGATAAAATGCTAATCAAACTATCAAATCCCGTTTGGGGCACTATAGAAAATCCAACATGAGGGTGTGAGCTAAAAATTAAGAAATAATTGTAATCAATATAAACATAATTTCAATGACACTAATCCACCAATAAGGTCATCAAATAGTCAAAATCCAAATAATTAAATACTAATCTTTCTACTAAAATGTAAATTAATTTAACAACACTATTTAAATAATTAAATATTCTAATCTTAAAACATCTAATGGTATACTCGAAGCTTAAGCATAAAAGCTCCTCGCACGTTATGCATAATTAGTAACTTGAAAAATAATAAAATAAGAAATATGAGTTTGTGGGAAACAAACTCAATTGATGAAATCCCATCAAGTATAATATAAATATCAAGAAGCCATAAATATGAACAAAAAAGGAACATGAGTATGAATAAATATTATACAATAATAGTTTTAGATAAGTTATAAAAGACACTTTTTTACATGAAATTCATTTAATAGTGCTTATTATACAAAAGAATTCACAATGATTTGTTTGTAAATTGATTATTATTACACTCAATATTAAAGGCTTGAAATCTGAAAAGTAATCCCAAGAAAGTTCAATGATTTGTTGTAGAGTCATCACTCTGTGGACTCATCAGCTAAGTTAATCTTAATCCAAAAGGCTTACTAATGATATTACATACATCATACACACCAACATACTGTGGGCTTCAAAATTCACCTGCGACCTCTCACATTGAAGAGAGTTTGATTTAATGTGTCTATGTTATTTTTAGAAGGCATATGGAATAGTAGATAAAACACTACCCAAAGATTTCGCCCTCATTTGGTGAGGAATTTAGATCTGATTCCAGGTTTCCTATAGGCGCAAGCACTATAGTTAAGTACCCCTCCCAATATTGAGAAATAATTTTTGATTAAGGCTAGTCGTTAGATCGTTGAATGCTTAGCGTATAGTAGCAGCATGTGGAGTTTTAAATTTTAAGATTATAAAATTCATCATTTTAACTTAAAGCAGATGGTTGGGGGAATGATGACATTATCTATGGTGAAAATTTATATATTTATGTGTACCTTCATCTACCCCTTTTGGGAAGACCATAAATGAAAACGTGAATATATAACACCTTATCGGGACACCACGTAGATCCGCAGATATTCTTATTATGGTGATCGGGTATGACATTGAGAAAAGGTGTACTATCTCGAAAGATAGAAGACACCACCCTATAATAGACCTAATCACCTGAATAAGGACTCCTAAGGACTATAGGTCTTCAAAATGTACCAGAGATACTTCCCCTATTTTACATGGAAAAGTAAAGCAGGGTTAATTTTAAACCAGACTCATTAAGTTCCCTACAGGGGCAAGCCCCCATAGTTAATTACATTCTAAGGAAGGGGATTCCTTAAGAATACTCTCAATTAAGGTAAATGATCGTTGTATCTAAAGATTTCAAAGATAGGACTATCAATCGATTGATTTATTTTTAGAAAAATCAAGTGGGATCGATCAAAAGAAAGGAGCTCTTATCGAAGCTAAATGAAGATAAGTAGGAGATGCTTAGAATACTAAGAAGCCTAGTAAGCATCCCAAACTGTCCTATGGTTGGGCTTTATATTTTTGAAATTGAATTGATTTATTTGTTTGAGTTGAATTTTTATTAGAAAGTTAGGGCTTATAATTCCATGATACAAGGTCATAGAAATGCCTAAGAGGTGAGAATTTATGCTCGTAGCCCGCAAAGAGAAGTAACAACCTCTAAACCTAAATCTAGGGAGCTTTGGCGAGGGCCAAAAGCATGACCTAAATCTAAAGAGAAAATGGGTATTTTGTTTACCTCCACAAGAGAGGATAAACCACCCACTATTTGGACTTACAACTACTTGGGGGTGACCGCCAACTAACTTCTCCTATAATTTTAAATGCATGTAGGCAAGTCATGTGCTTTTGCAAGATAGCTAGGCTGTTATTTATTTAAAAAGAGACTAAGTCCTTAAACACACTCCCTAAGAGACTAGATCATGTAGGGAATAATTTAATGACTTAAATCTAATGCAAATTTTATTACATTTTTATTTTCATTTTGGACAATAAATTTGACACAGGCTTTAGGATTCATATGCCTAATGCATGAGAAATTAGATTATGGGCCAAAATCAACAAGATAAGGAGGTGTGTTTCCACCATGGCTCTCAAAAGTCAAGCCAAGTTCTCTGGCAAAGGTGGAAGCCCTCTAATCAAGAGTGAAACAATATGCTTTTTTTGCATGATGTGAGAAAAAAATACAACATCCAGGTAAGGGATTGCTAATTCTTTTATCTTGATTTATAACTAGGCTTTAGATGAGATTATGAGTTGTTAATTTTTAGTTTTGAGTTGATTAATTGAATAGAAAACTTATTTTTCCCAAAGATCCTAATCATCATCCAGGCTATACATCAAAGCAAGGAAGAAACTAGGAAAAGATGACATCTTAATGCACAAGCTAAACAAACATCATTCAATTTATAAAGCTAACGTAAAAGAATAAGAGGTTATTTGTGGTCAGGCTCCACCACATAAACCTGAAAATAAATTGGGTAGCCAAGCTCTACCCTTATACTACCTAGATTACAAATGAATAAATTACAACCAAGAAGGAATTCATTGTTATGGGGGTCTTCATTCTTCATTTATTCTTTCTTCTTTCTTCTTTCTTCATTCTTCTTTCTTCTTTCTTCTTTTGGTTGGTTGGAATGTGGTTGCTCCAAAGGCTTCATATGGTACATAAGACATAGTTTTATAACCAATATTTATCCTAATCCCTCATAATAATCATTCCAAGATCCTAATTGCAAAATAACATGAAAATGTGAAAAAGGAAATCTAACTAAAACCTACAAAATAGAGATTAGCCAAAAAAATCATACAATCCCAAGCATGTATATATATAAATTGGACTTTGCACCCCACACATGGGTAACTAAGTCCACCTGGCCTATTTTGGATTATGCTTAAGGATATAAGCACACCGCAAAAAAAATAATTATATTTTTATTACTTTAAGCACAATCTCAGAAGACACAGTTACTAAGATCGCCCTACCATTCAGTCTATGCACATACACCCTAACATCTAAATTAAAATAATACATCACAAAATAAAAATAAATATCAAACCATTCACCGCCCTAACCTAAAGTTAGAAGTGGTGACTTAGCCTAATATGTGTGTTATTTAAGGTTTATGTGGTATGCCTAGCTAGGCTTTAAGGTTGAAGTTTTCTAAGTGTGAAAATATTCAACTTAGAGGGTGGTTTCATTTAAGTGATTTAGTTGATTTGATTGATTTTTTTTTATTTTATGATTTGATTCGGTTTGAATTAACCTACAATTAATTACTAAGTGTTATAAAGAGAGGAAAAAAGAAGAGAACTTCCCTTTTGCTCCCTACCTTAAGTAATTTCTAAGGTAGATTCATAATTGATTTTTATTTAGTAAATGTCTTATTATGTGTTTTAATTAATCCTAAGTTTAGATTTTCCCTAAACAAACCTATTCAAAAGGAAAGGTATTTTAAGATTAAGTAAAGTGAAATACTATCACAAAACACACAACACTTCATTTCTTTCCCAACATATGTAACATGCATATGGATGAATCCTAAGCATATATATACATGCAAATGGAAATGTTTAGCACCTTAATGATGAATGCTAAGAGAGTTTGCTTAAGAAAATCTGGAATGTTTCATATATGCATGCTTTTTTTAAGTAGAGAAGAGGGATTCTTTTATTCATTTTTCATATGCACATTTACAAGTATAAAAGACATAAGTGAGTACGGCGCCATTGTTAGCACCAAGGGTGTAAGGTATAAGACCTACTTAGGGCTACTTAAAGCCTCGCAATCCTGGAGTTTTCCAGACTAATATACAACTTTTCTTAAATACATGTGCATGTACAAAAAGAAATGCATGGAAAGAGAATCATGCAAAAAGTTTATGTTTGTTTGTTTGATTTGTTTATGCAATTTATATATGTAAGTGTGAATATTCTTCTTAAGTGATAACATAGAAATGAATAGGAATGGATTTAAGCAACTATTGTGTTCTTTTCAAATGAACTATACACTTTGCAAAATCCTATTCAAAACTATGTTAAAAGAGAAGAGAAGGAAAGTCACACAATGCAAATCTTTATATTTATACTCACATGCAAGCTTATAAATATTTATAAGTAGTATACCTTTTAGTTATGATATTTGATTTATAAGTTTTTTTAAAAAAAAAAATTGGATTTAATAGTTATAATAGCCATTCATATTCTTACTTTAGCAAAAACATGCACTTTGACATAAAGGAAACATTTTATTTTAATTTGATTTTTTTAAAAGGCATGAATGCATGATTTTCATATGACATACACATTTAGCATGTTAGGAAAGAAATAAAATGATGAAAGTATGTAAATTCATTCATTCTAATTATTTCCTAAAGATAATCTTATGAAATAGGATTATTTAAAGTGAATCAAATTTATTTTAAAGAGATTTCTAATTTTGTTTGAGTTTGATTTGATTTAGGAAATGTGAAGAGGTTTGCTGGTCCTAACCCATCTCCCACATGTGTATATTAATTTAGTTTAAATTTTAGAACCAATAGATTAGTTTTATGTTTTATTTAGGTTAAGGTGTACATTAAGTTCATTAATTACCCCTTACCTATACCTCTTTAACATATTTAACCAAATAATTATGAGCCAAAGTATGACATAAAACCACAGGGAATTTAAATCAGCAATGCACCTAAGAAAGAAAGGGGCCTAATGCATTTGGCTCACAATTAATGATTAATTAAGCTAAAAGGTTTAAGTTAAGTACTTTCATAACCCTTCTCATACATATGGGTTAGATTTGATTTCCTTAAGCTACTTAGGTTATTGAACACCTAAACATCTACCCAAGAAGGAATTGATTATGTTCTAGAATATTTTGATTTTGAAAAGTTTGATTAATTAAGTGATTAAACTATTTAATTAATTTGCACTTTAATTAGATTTTCATCCAAATGAAATAAACTTAGGGGAAAAGATTTCGGAAAGAATTTCTAATCTCATTCCCTAAGTCCATTCACTATTCTAAGGAAATTAGAAAACTTAATTAAATAATTTATCACTGCTTAATAGGTTAATTAATCATTTAATTGATTAAGGGAGTGATTAGGAGTGGATTAAGCAATTACCCTAATTAAACCATTAATAAATTCCAAGAAAATCATGGGAGGTAGAGGTCATCCCATTAATCAACCTTAGGAAGTTTGGAATTAATCAGTGAAATAATTAGGGAGTAATTAATATAATTACATTCTCAATAAAACCCTAATTGCATAAAATTTTCTATTCAAAATCTATCAAACTTAATTTTAGATTATTCCCCTTTAAAATATCTTTACAATGAATTTTATTTTGTATTTTTTGATTTTTCTACATTTAGTTATGAATATTTGAAGATTCATGGTTAAAACCTAATTAAATAGCCTAATTAAATAGTTAATCCCGTCGACGCCACGTTGACCGCTGACGCGGTGCGTACTTTTCACGTGGCACAATGGAATTTGCTATTTAAGTAGTCACATCCAATGCCACATTAGCGCTGCTTTTCTTTCTCCGATCAAAGATCAGGGATTAAGCTCATGGGTTCTTAAGGGATAAATCCATAGATCCTATGATTAATCATGACCATTCATCCAAAATACACGGATGGATGGTCCAAGATCCATCACTGAGCTCGCCTACGGGAGAGGGCATCCGTCCACTCCTTAGGCAAGATCTAAGCTCGATTGAGCTCGCATTGAGCTCAAACTCAACCCACACCATCATCATGTAAAGGGATGAAGATCTAATTGTCCATTTCACTTGGGGTGAAACTTTCCTTTGAAAAGGACCAAGAAAAATTCACATTATGCTCAATTTTGAATAGTACCTTGTCAGAGGCTATCACCAGCACTCCCAGCCGTTGAGGTAGCTTTGTCTGGTGGAGATGAAGCCCTGTTTGAGAGGTTGAGGTTGAGTAGATCCTCCAATTGGCCAAAGTCACCCTCCTAGGCTTGCGACTTTAATCTAGCTCCCACCTCCCGGAAGCTTGGAAGAAGCTTTGGATAAACTCGATTGAGTCCCCTAAGGGTGTTTGCAATATCAATTAGCTTGATATTGGGTATTGAGTGAGATGGAAATCCTTGTTACCTCCCCTATTTTTGGCTTAGGCAAAACCAAGAATGGGGAAATTGAATTGGATTAGGGGATCTTGGGGAGACTTGCAATTGCTTCCTCTGGCTTCCTTAGCTTCAATCGAATGCAAGTGAGTGAAAATGAAATGAAATTAGGGGGAGTATATCTCCCCATAGGAGGATCGGATGGCCGAGAGGTGCCAAGCCATTTTTTAATCAATTGATCAGATGCAATGGGTTTGTTAAGTCATTTTAGCTTGCACATGGTTCAGTTTTGGCAGAGGAAGGTAGTGGAGAAGTTCCCATGTGCTTAATTGAGTGGAGGAGGGATCACATGTGCTCAATTTCTAAGTGGGTGGTTAGTTTGGCCATTGGGTTGGGTTTGGCTGACCCAAACCCATTGGGTCAAATGCACCACTCTTACTAGTGTCCATAGAGTCCACTAAGAGGGTGCCAAGTGGCCATGAAGAGGATTTGACCAAATTCCAAGTGAATTTAGCCAAGAATTACCCTTTGACATAGGGGTAAAATGGTCATTTGGCTTGGATTTCAGTTTGAGTATGTTTGGTATGATTGAAAAATGGGTTGGGCCAAGTTTCAATGAATTTAGAATTGATTTGATATGATTTAGCTCATGTTGACCCATTTAGGTCAAAATGGGTCAACTTGGGTCAAGTTGACCAATTGGTCAAATTGGGTCAAACCAAGGATTGGGTCAAGTTCATATGACCATTTGAAATGTTTTGGTAACTATGGTTTGGTTCAATTTGGTTTAGATTTAGTTTCGGTTCATTTGATTTCATTTAGGTCAAATGGGTCAAGTTGACCAATTTGACCCATTTGACCTAATTGGGTTTGGTCATGAGTTATTTTAGGTTTCATTGGTCATTTGAAATGTATTGGTATTTTTGTTTCCAATTAATTTTGGTTTGGTTTTATTTTGGCTCAATTTGACCTTTTAGGTCAAGTTGGGTTCATGGTCAATTGGGCTAGGTTGGGTCTAGTTGGCCAATTGAGGCTTTGGTCAAGTTCAACAAGTGATTTAGAAAGAACTTAACCCATTGGTTTCAATCAATTTGGCTTAGATCAAGTTTTGACATATTTTGACTTTTTAGGTCAAGTTAGGTCAACTTGGGTCAAGTAGCCAATTGGGCCAGGTTAGGCTTAACTAATGACTTGGTCAAGTTCAAACATTGATCAGGAATTGGTTTTGATCAATGGTTTCAATCAATTTGGCCTATGGTGGATTTTGGCTAGTTTAAGTTTCATTTTGGCTAAGTGTTGACTTGGTCAACCCTTTGGTTTGACTTGGTTTAACCCAATTTGAGTGATTGACCATCTCATGATGATTGTTGCTCACAATGTGAGCTTAGTTGGGCTTAGTTCAATCCAATTTAGGTAGGATTAGAATTTAGCTCAAAAGGGTATTTTAGGCCACTTTGGGTCAAGTGAGCCTAAGTGGGTCAATTGGCTTGATCAAGGCTTGATTCAAGTTTGGTTAAACTCACGTATGGACTTATGATTGAAATATAAATCCATTTGCAAGTGATTTGAATTCAAATGGGTTTGGATTCATTTGACAATTTCAAGTTCAAAAGATTGAACATGAGTTTGACTTGGGTTTGATTTTTGAATTTAGTTTTGGTTTGATGATTGAAGTTTATGTTTATATTTGATTTCATGATTGAAGGATTGATTGAATCATGAAGAAAAATCAATGGTTTGGCTTGGTTTGAATTTGATTTGGCTAAGTTCAAGAATTTGACTTGAAAGGCTTAGGTTGAATTTTAGTTTGATTTTTGAATTGATTTTGGGATATTTGAATTTATATTTAATTTATATTTGTGAATATAAATGAGAATATAAATGGGTTATGAGAAAATTTCTTGAATTTGAATTGATTTGGATTTGATTTAGGTTAAGTCCATGAGATGAAGTCACAGGGCATAGGGAAGATTTTTGGAATTTGGAATTTAATCATGGGTTTCAATCATTTAGAATTGATTCATGTTTGAGAAAATCTATCAAGTTGGAATTGATTTGAGTTTGGTTTGGAATTGATTTGAGTTTAAGGTTGAATTGAATTTTGAGTTCTACTTGAAAGGAGGAAGTGAGGATTTGGTTCAAGCTATGGGGTAGGCAAGTTTTCCTAACACCCCTAAGGCATGACCTATTCTATAGCTAACTCTTCTAAGTCTCTAGGGTTAGGTCAAGTGTTCACCTAATCACTAAAAGTGTCTTAAGACTAAGGAAACTCTTAGTGTCTAAGAGAAGTCCTATGTCTAAGATGGAGGTTGAGCTAATCAAAAAATGAGGTCAACAAAGGGCCCAATAGGTCGATGTGACCGACAAAGAACACCGCACATTGGTGTTGATCAAAATGATCAACAACCGAACGATCACAAGCACTAATAGAAATGATCTACCTAACCCAAGGTGGAAGGAATCAGAAGCAGTGACTCTACTTATGTCATAGACATAAGAGAGTGATGGAGGAATCCACTAGGGATAGAGTATATAAACCTTCCACTAGGAAACAGGTTCAAGTCATCCACGAAGGGATGAGAGGTTTGATTTAATTTGAGTCTCACTAGGGAGAGAAATCGATTTGATTTGTTTGATTGATTGATTATTTGTTTTGTTTATTGCTTTTATTTGTTTAGTTGTGTTTGTTTTAATTATTTGGATTTGTTTGATTGCTTTTATTTTGACTCCACTGGAGAGATTGATTGAATTTATTTTGTTTTAGATTTTTAGATTTTTTTTTAAATTTTGAGATGGATCACACTGAGTAAGAGCCATGGAGGATTAACCAACCAAAGGGATTGTCATTTAATGTGCAGCAACTGTACCAGGAAGAAAGTGTAGTAGACTTACAACCTCCAAGGTAGGAACCAGTTGATGGGGTGATCCATTGGCAAGGTAATGGATTGAGCCCAACCTAGGGCTGACTATTGAGTGAATGTCGCTGGGAAACTTAAATCAACTCAAAGATAGTCAAAAGATTGATTTCATTTTCTTTTGTTGTTTTGATGGATCCCATCGATTTGCGATGGACTGCACTGAGTAGGGACCATGGGCCTTGAGTTAACTCAGATTTTCCAATCCAAAGGGAGTAGTCTACCAACCACATAGTAGGACTATCCAACCAAATGGGTGTCTTTAGATTTGCAATGGTTAAGTTTAAGTTTAAGAAGAAAGTGTGGGACTCGCATCTTCTAAAATAAGGAACCACTAGGGTGATCGGTTGGGAAGGCAACAAATCAAACCTGACCTAGGGTTGACTATTGAGTGAATGCTGCTGGGGGACTTAAATCAACTCAAAGATAGTCAAAAGATTAATTTTATTTTTTAGTTATTTTGATCGATTCCATTGGTTTGTGATGGATCACACTGAGAATGAGCTTATATCAGCCTAGACCTATCTCAGATTTACTGAACCAAATGGAGTAGCTTCCCGGCCAAAAGGAGAACTATCTAACCAAAGGAGTGCCTTTCAGTTTACAATGATCAATTCAAGGGAAAAAAAGCTCAGGGACTCACATCTTCCACTACAAAAGACCACTGGGGTGATCGGTTGCTTTGGGCAATAAATCAACTCCTAGGTCGCTCGGTTTGTCCATGCTAGAAAGAATGTGTCATAGTCTTACATCTTCCAAAGTGGAATGACTGTTGGGGTAACCTGATGAAAAATAGATTAACCGCGACCTACTACAGAGTGAGTGTCAGGGACTTATCTCACAAGTAATCGCCTATAAAGAGTTCTCTACCGACACCTTAAAGATATGATGTCTGCTTGGGAAAAGGAGCCCTTTGGGGGCTTGAATTCCTAATCCACAAGCAAAATTTTATTTTTTTTTTGTTTAGTTTGTTTGATTATCGTGGACCCTGTTGATTTGTGAGAGATCAAACTGAGAAGGATCTTATATCAGCCTAGACCTATCTCAGATTTATTAAACCAAGGGAGAATCTGTGCATCCGTTGAACAAATTCTCCAACCACAGGGGTGGCTACTAGGAAAGGGGAACTGTCCAATCTAAAAAATAACCCAGGTAGTGTCTAAATGGGGTCACAAAGGACATGATCCAAATAGAGTGCCCACAGGGAATGGGGCCACTAAGGGCTTGATCCAAAACTTTGGAAAATATAATATGCATAGGTATTCGGTGGCTAACTCAAGGAGAAAGCACGGGGATTCACATCTACCAAGAGTGGTATATCCATCAGGTGAGTCGCTGTCAGCATAGCGAACATCAACCAACCAAAGGTACCCATCGATTTGCAACAATCAGCCTAAGAAGAAAGCTTGGGGACTCACACCCTCATATAGTGGAATTGATTGCTAGGATAGTCTGTATTCGCGCTCGACAGGTGCTATCCGACCTAAGGTGACTACTGAGTGAATGCCGCTGGAGGACTTATATCAACTCAAATTTAGTCAAGAGGAAAGGATCCTTTAGGGGCTTACCCTAAATCTCAAATATACTCAACCAAGTTAGATCATGATGATTAGTTCAAAAAGAAAGCGCGGGGACTCACATCTTTTCAGATAAAATTAACATGAGGTAGCTTACTGGCTAGGCAGTGAAGCCTACCAAACTAATAAGGTGCTCATTGGTTTGCAATGCTCAAGTTAGGAAGAAAGTGCGGGGACTCACATCTTCCAAATAAGTGACCACTGGAGTGACATACTAGTAAGGTAGCATGTAAACCCGACCTAGAATAGCTAATGAGTGAGTGCCACATCGGGCTTGGTCTCACATCAAAATAGCTCAAGACAAAAGATTTATGTTTATTTTTGTACTTGTTCTAAAGGGAATAGGACACTGCTTGGGTTATCTCACACCTACCCTAAACACACTTAGGGATTTGGATGAAATGGTGCCATGGATGGCAGCTGAAATCTCACCAAGAAAGGATGTCGCTTAGGTTCTTTACACCTAACTCAATTTTGCTAATCAAAATAGGATGCCTCTTGGGTTCTCTCACACCTATTCTATGTTGTGAAAGAGGGGTAGGATGCCTCTTGGGTTCTCTTAAACCTATCCTAGACACGTCATGATAAATTTGCAAGATAAAGCAAATAACACTTCGAAAGAAGAGAAGATTTTGATGAAATGGAATCAGATTTTTACTCTTTTATTGATAATTATTTTCAAACAGGATTTATGGGTAATATTTCTTCAAATAGAGCCCATTAATTGGAATCATTGGGTGTTCCCCTTTACAATCAATTAGCTGATAGGATCCTCCTTGGTAAGCCTTCTCTATAACATAGGGGCCTTCCCAAGTAGGTTCAAACTTGCCTCCCATCTTTCAACAGGCAACAATTGGTCTCCTTAGAACTAACACAAGTTCTCCTACTTGGAAAGACCTACGGCGGACCAGCTTGTTGTGAGCTTGAATCATTTTAGCCTTGTACAACTCAAGGTTTTAGAATGCCCGTAGGCGACTCTCTTCTAAATCTTCGAGCTCTTCTAATGGCAACTTTACATTCTATTCTGTAATGATCTTGCTACCTAATGATATCCTTAGTGATGGGAGTTGAACTTCTAAAGGTAAAGCATCTTTAGACCCATACAGTAAAGAAAATGGGATATATTGAGTTGGGGTTCTGTACATGGTGCGGTATGCCCACAAGGCTTCAACTAACTGTTCATTCCAATGCTGCTTCTTGTCATCAAGAGTCTTCTTTAGTATCTAGAAAAGAGTTTTATTGAATGCTTAAGTTTGCCATTTAATAGATAGTGGAGTAATCTATATCTTCTGGAGAAGATGTTGATCTTGGTGCTTTTGAATGTACATCATTATCGATATAATTCATCGAGGCACCCAACCTATATACAATATGGTTCAAAAAACTGAAGCACATGTCGCGTGACCTCTCGAGTGGGATTGCCTCCACTTGGAAAAGTAAATAGCAGAATGATGCGATGACCCTTGGAAGAAGGAGGATCGACTCGGACTAATGTCGCAACACTCAAATGGCCATGAAGCCAATGTACGCTGTAGAATGTTAGGTGGTTGATGTAAGACCACATTGTGTACCTGACACTGATGGCATCTCCTACTTATATCCATGCAGTCTGTAATCATCAAAGGCCAGTAGTATCCTAGTCTCTTAATCTTCGTCTTCATCTTCGGACCAGATTGATGCACTCTGCATAGACCTGAACATACCTCGGTCACAATCCTATGGGTTTCATGTTTGTCCAAACATCGTAATCACATTTGATCGAAAGATTGTCGGTACAAGGTGCCATCAACGAGAGCATAGGAAACAGCTCTCTGTTTCACCTGATCAGCTTGTGACTTTTCTTGAGGTAGTTTGCTGGTGTTCAAATCATCTATGAATGATTGCCTCCAATCTAGCTCCTTGTCCTTATAGGCAACGGCAACCTCCCCTTCAAACAAAAGTTTATCGATGAGTTCAGCATCAATAAGGGATAAGACTTGTCTATTTTGGACCCTTATTGGAATGGACTCATCTTTCGGACATGCCAATTTTTTGGCAAGTTTGGCCAAAGCATCTGCTACTGTGTTCTCTGCTCGAGGAACCTTGTAGATGGTGACTTCAGGGATTTGTGCCAATAGCTTCATGGTATACTCGTGGTAATGGTGAAGCTTAGGTTTGAGAACCTTGTAGACCCGGAAATCTGGTTGATGACCAACTGGGAATCCCCGTAGATATTGATGCTCTTGACACAAGCTATGATGACTAACTCTAGACTAGCAATCAAAGCCTCATACTCAGCTTCGTTGTTGGTGCATGGATTAGAAAGATAGTATAAGAATCTCATCACATCATGGTCTGGAGTTAAGAGAACTATTCCTACCCCTGCCTTTCCTAGAAGAGTAGATCATGGTATTTCTCTTTTATGACAGGAAACCGCACCATCAAAATACATCTCCCAGTGGCGGTTATCAACCTCTCCTAAGTTCATGATTTGTTCATCAGGGAGATCATCACTAAGTGGGGAATCAGCAGAAAGTGGGTGTGCTGCTAAGAAATTTGCTAGTGCTTATCCTTTAACCATACAGAGGGGTACGAATGTGATATCAAATTATGAGAGAATCATGGACCAGCATGCCAAACATCTGAATAGCATTGGTTGTGTTATGAGATACTATAGTGGATTGATTCTAAAAATCAACTTCACCTTATAAGAAAGCATATAGTGTCGTAGTAGAGCTAGGCAATGTTTCTCAATAGGTGAGCAGTTTGCTTCAGCAGGGATCAGATGATAGCTGAGGAAGTAGAGCACTTTCCTTCCCTTCGTCATTGGCTTGGGCCAACAAAGCACAGAGGGAGTCATCCAATGCAAAATGTAGAGCATGAGTTGCCTGCCTGGGATAGGGGCTACTAGAATTGGTGGCTTCACAAATACTGTTTGATATCTTCAAAGGCATGCTAGCACTTGTCATCCCACTTGAATTTGACATCCTTTTTGATAAGTGCTGAAAATGACTAGCATCTCCCCGATAGGTTAGAGATAAAGAGTCTTAAATATACCAACCATCCTTGGAAAGATTTGAGTTGAGTTAGACTTTTAGAGGTGGCATTTCTAAGATAGCTTTGATCTTTTCTGAATTTATTTTTATTCCCCTATGTCGGACAACAAACCCAAGAAATTTCCATGAAGCTACTATGAATGCACACTTTAGGTGATTCATTTTGAGGTTATATTGTCTTAACCATTTGAAAACTACTCTCAAGTCAAATAGATAATCTTCTTTTTCTCTACTTTTGACTACTAAATCATCAACATTGCACTCAACCTGATGATGGATGAGTTCATTGAAGATCTGAGTCATGACATGTTGGTATGTAGCATCAACATTTTTAAGGCTAAGAGACATGACCTTATAATAATGGATTCCGATCGGGGTTCAAAAAATAGTGTTTCTTTCATCCTCGGGGGCCATCTTAATTTGGTTGTAGCTAGATGACCCATCCATGAAGGAGAATACTGCATGAGATGATGCAATGTCCACCATTAATTCTGGTATATGAAGAGCAAACTTATCCTTAGGACATGCCTTATTTAAGTCCCTGAAATTAACGCAAATATGAATTTGGCCATTCTTCTTCTTAACTAAGATGACACTGGCTAACTAGGTAGGATATTTTTCTTCCTTGATGAAACTAGCATCGATCAGTTTCTTGACTTCAAAAATGACACATTGTTCAATTTCTATTCTCATGCGTCTAGGAGCTTGCTTGATAGGGTTAGCGCTATAGTCTATTGCTAGTTTGTGGACTGCTATGTCAAGAGATAATCCGAGCATTTCTTCATAACTCCATGCAAAGTAATCCTTAAAGTCAATCAATAGCCTAACTAAGTCATTGGTTTCTTCTTCATTCAGTAATAAACTGATGATGCCAGGCATGGATTTTCTTCTATCCCGAGATTGATTTCTTTAAGCTTGTCAATTGTTGAATGGATCTCCTCTTCAAATTCTAGTAGAACATCTTTGATTTGAAGATCATTTGGATCATCTGAAGTTTTTAAACACATCCTCATAAGAGTTGGTTTGGTGTGAAAAGAACCTATCAGACTCCATATGGTTGGTGACAACTAAACAGTAATCGTCGTCATCAACTGGACCCACTATACTGAATCCTAGTCCTGATCTTGATTGTGCATCCTTGCCTCTGTTGTTCCATAGCTTTTCGAAGTACTCTGACCTGTGCTTAGACCATGAATAAGGAATCAAACCATTCTTTGCAAGAATAAGAACACAAGGCGAATACCAATCAAAAGGAAATTACATTAATTCTTTGTTTGAAATATCCTCAAGTTCTACATCAGTTTCTGGACTTGAGGATGATGATCCCAAAAAGAATCTCTTCGACTTGACATTTATGGAAGACTGAGAGGCTTCCTTAACTTTTGAACCTTCAACTTTTTGAGATGAAAGTGAGGTTAAAGCTAAGGTTCCTAACTACTGCCTGATAGTTTCACATACATTTGATTCAATACCATTTCATCATTGTCCGCTTGACTGTCACCTCAATGAAACCCAGAGATTGGTATAATCACACTCATCCTCTGAGCTAGATTTCAAGTCTATGTGAATAGTAAGGGTACTCCTATGAACAAGAACATAACCCTATTGGCTGATGGCCAACCAGGGGGTCTTCCACCTCTAGAACTGCCTCTATTTCTGCCTCTACCTCTGCCTGGTGGAGGTTGAGCCATCTTACCCACAAGTCTATATGATGGAAAGAAATGTGGATGGAATGTGATATGCGGCTCCACTTCTTCTTCAATTCCTTTTTCTTGTTCACTTGGATTTTCATTTTTCTTTTCTTTCTTTTTCTTTTTCTTTTTCTTCTTTTTCTTTTGCATTTGCATTTGAATTTTGACCAAGTTCATGAGAAAATATGTTTTGAGGAAGATAGTAGGTCGCATCCTCATATATCTCAACCTCTCTGACTGAAAATGGCTTTTCATCTCCTTTGACATAGTATTCAATCCCATCCTTCCTGAACTTGATGCACCGATGGAGGGAGGATGGAATCATCTTGTTCTGATATATCCAAGGCCTATCGAACAAAGTGTTGAACGAAGTATTTGAATCAATGATATAAAACTTGGCTTCAATCTTCTAGTCAACTATCTCTAAAAGTAATACTATGGAACCTAAAGTTCTCTCTCCTTGTTTATTGAATCCTCTCAACGTCATCTAATCTCCTCGGAGTGTGAAGATGTCGATCTTCAAATAAGCAAGGGCCTTTAGACTCATAATGTTCACCGATGCACCTGGATCGATGAGAACTTTGGCAAGTCTGAATCTACCCATGTCCACTGTAATGTAGAGGGGACGGTTGTGCTCCATGTCCCCCAGAAGTAGGTATTCATCTATGAAAGTGATTCCCTAAGCTTCTCTAGAATAATGTATCTCCTCTCCAATAGCTGTCAGCTGAGCTAAGCATATCTCTAGATCAAGGAGAGCCTTGATTAATGATTCCCTCATCTCTTTGAATAAGATAAGGGCATCGTATATGCTTACCTTAGATGGCAACTTTCTTAGGTGAGAGAGGACATTGTAGTCCACCTGGGTTGATCCTCCATAAGCATATCCAAAGGTGGAGCATCTTGTGGAGGGGCTTCTCGATCATTTGAACCAATGACTTATTTCCCTCTATCTTGAGGTGCTGCCCTAGGAGGTAGAACATTGTCACTACGGAGGTTGACTTCAGTGATCTCTTGTGGTGTTAGGAAGATTCACCTGCCGTAAGCTCACCTACGCTTCTCCTATGGGACCCTTGGAATCAGATGATTCCAAGTCTATCTCAAGAGACGAACCTGTAGTATTCAAAGAAGGAAAGTCCAACTCTGAATCAGAAAGAGGATGATCGGAGTTGTTATAATTATTATTTAGACTTAAAGAGTTATCACTAGGAATAGATTTAGACAACCCATCAGAAGTGAAAAAGATATATTTCAAGCTAACTTTATTCTTTGATTTCTTGGATTTTGAAGGAGGTACATAGTAGAAATCAAGTAAAGTAAGTGGGGTGATGGATTTGATGCCCTCATCCGTCGATACAAGATGTCTACTAGAAGAAGAGCTAGCTAAAGTAGAGGTAGTCGCTGATGTAGTAGCTGCAATGGTAGACCTGGAGGTGGACTGGCTGGTGACCACGCTACTTGGCTATCATGGAGTGCTACTCGCTTCTCACAGCTCTTTTCCCTGAGTTGGCCCTAGCAACTTGCAAACATTTCTTGATGTTGGAGGTTGAGCTGTCTCAGGCACCTACAAGGAAAGTTTTTTTTATTTTAGAAATAATTTTCTTAGAGGTACGGGATAAGGAGATATCCCAACCTTCTTTGGTTTTGGAAGGATCACAAGTATCCCCAAGGATTACCCTAATGGAACTGGATGGTTATTCCATAAGGTATTCCTTCAGGATAACTATAGCATCGGTCTTGAAGCTATGCTCAAGCCAGTCCTTGAATGTGAAGCAATCTTTCAAAATATGACCTAGCATGCGGTGGTAGGGGCAAAAGTTAGGATATTGCTTTTGCCCACTTCCTCCGGTCTCCTAGGTTCGGGTAGCTGAAAATCAGGTTTCATTAAGAGATTCTTAAAGATCTTCTTGATTACTTTCCTCTTAAATGAATAAGACTTATTAAGTTTATCCAAAAGAGTAGGTGGACCATAGCTACCTGGAGGCAGGTATGTGTATTGCTACCGCCAGATATGGCTGAGGAGGAGGCGATGCAGGCCGTGGAGGCTGCTGTGGAGGCCGGTAGAACTGCCACGATTATGGTAGAGGAGGTTGAAGTGATGGCTGTGGAGCACGAGGTCTCTCAAATTACTCTCTAGTCGACTATTTCCCCTTGTCTACTGCTATCACTGCTCTGGGCTTCTTCTTAAAAGCTTTATGTGGCTTCTGCTGTGTTGATTAGTCCGAAAAAGGTAATTCTTTGGCTTCTCTTTATAAGCTATCCATCTTGTTGATTAATTTTTCAAATATTTTGATGGTGAAACCTTTGAGCATGAAGACCATGGATATTCTTAAGCAGAATCTCAATGGCATGTTGTTTAGACAGTTATGGTTTGCATTTCATACTCAGATTATGCCTTCTGAGAATGTAATCAACGAGGGACTCACCAGGGGTTTGTTGAGTCACAACGAGATCGCTTATAGTCACCCTTTGTTGAGCTCCAGCAAACCTCTTGATGAAGAGTTACTCCAACTCAACAAAGTCTTCATTGAGGAGTTGCGCATTAATCAAGAAGGCTATGCTTACCGATAAAGAGGAAGAGTAAAGCATCACTGTCACCAATGTTGCAATAGTTGGCTCTGAAGTGTGCAATATGCTTTCTTAGGTTCTCACTTCCATCGAAGCTTTTGAAAAAAGGTGGCACAAAACCCTTAAGATAATGGATGGCATCGAATTCCTCTGGGTAGGGTCTACCCTTTAGAACTAATGATCCTCCTCGAGCTTGAGTCAATGCTTCTCTCACCTGCTGCTCAACCATGGTTTTGATGTCTTTTTTTGTATGGAGGTACTATCCACTACCTTCTTATACAGACTGGTGCTACCTTGCTCTACTGGAGGTAAAGTCTTGGCTGGATCAAAGACATTCACTAACTCTAGCTGACTAGTCTCAGCTATAGTAGGATGAATTGTCGGTGCTTGGTTTTGAAGTGCTAAAACAGTTGCTAGCAAATCCTCAAGATGCTTCCCCATCCTATCTATTTGTTCTTTTTTTGCTTTAATTGATGATGGAGGTGTTGGGTCGAGTAGGCTGTGTCTTCCTGCTCATCCTTAGCACCTTCCAAAGCCTGCTACTCACGGAGGAAGGAACTCTGGTATCTACCATGTATACCCCTGTTGAATCCTCTAACAGGTCATCTTCATTTGGATCAAAGCTGACATTTTCATCCTCTAAATCAGACCAGGCATATCCTAAGATTTCCTTCTTCTCCAAATACATCGAGCTACTATGTCTAGCGATCCAACTAAACATGCACAAAAGATTGTCAATGGTAATCCGCCATGAATAGACACTTACCTCTATTACTAATGATCTTGAGAGGACTACTCACTAGAGGAAAGATACTCGACTACTAATCAAGTAATGGTACTCATAGGAGGATCTATGGCCATAGGGGTGATTGAATTGTCTCCTCCTCCCTCAACTGCTGTGATTATCTCCATAGCTTATTATGGTGGTGGTGGTGGTGGTGAAGGGATGACTACTATACTTCGAGGTCGCCATTCCTTCTTCATCACGACTGGGGTGGAAAGTCGAGTAGGAGAGCTCAGCCTCACCACAGTAGGCAGTGTAGATGAGACGGGATCTCTCGACCATAATCGGATCACCAACGGGGTTCTCTTCTCCCCCGATGCGACCTTCATGGCCTTGGCTAGAACAGTAGATGCTGGAACATGTATGGCAGATGGCAGACACAGAGAAGAGCGGTGTGGTGGAGAAACCACCAACTCTCTCAGGATAGGAGCTCCTCTCCTATGATGTGTGTCCCTCGTGAGTAAGATCACGATGGATGGTGCGACCGGAAAATCCACAAGTGCGAGGTCCGACTATCTGCACCTCGTGTTCCCGCAGCTAGTGATATGTACATGCCTCTCTATCCCTCTCCCTGCCAACGTCGCTAGAATATCTCAAATTAAAGAGCCCCAACTGATCGCTCATTGGCTCACCACTCAAAACCGATCGAGGCCATCGCATCCTTCTCCTCACTAAGTGCAAACTAAAACCAACTAGCGAGGTGAAGCAAATCCTCCTAGCATCCTCTCACATCCAAAGAGAGGTGGAACTAGTTTTCTGTAGCAGGAAACCATCCAGGAAACTCCTCACAACATACATCAGAAGCTTCCTCCAACTCCCCGCAATGTAATATCACTTGATCATGTGGTTCTTGTTTCTGTGTTGGGTCGTGGTAGATCGAGCAGAGTAGGAGCTAGACCCAACCTCGAAGACAGGGGAGACAAACCCTGGGATCAGGAGAGCCTTCCCCTTTGAGAGAACCGGTGAGTGGGTACTAGCCCTAACTGGGGCAGCATGGGGATCAAACGGGCGCACTGATACTGGCACTAATAATGGTGTTGTGGGAACCGCCACAACCTTCCTCTTAAGCGAGGGAATCTTTGAATCAGATGGCATGTCGACCTAAATGACCAGCTTCTGCCCAGTCACATGGTCCGGCTAACTGTCGTGAGGGGGGCTCCCTCACATGTAATCCTTTCCCCTCAAAGCCTTGACCAAAGTGGATGAGATGGGCATAGTTAGATCATGGAAGGCTGACCTGATCCAAGGCCAAATCCATCTCATGAGAAAACGTGAACACATACTTCTGCATTTCCATTACAATGAACCAAACCAAGCTAAATCAAAACCCACGACGAAAGTATGCAATATTGAAAATAAACTTGAATCAGATTTCTTATTTTGTTCTTTTTTTTAATTTGAATTTAGAATTTGAACCCACACTCAATATCTTGAAAGTGTTTAGTAGGGCTCAAATGAATTTAGAAGAGATTTTGAGATTGATTGGAAAGAGGATTTTTTGAATGTATAATCCATTTTCACCAAATTTGGGTATGTTGAAAATGGGTTCAAATATTTTTGGAGAGATGCTTCCATAGGTTTGTATTTGATTTTGATTTTTGATTTTAAGGACCCTTCATTTAAAAAAATTTGAGAAAGAGTCAATTGGTTTTGTTTTGATTTGATTTTGGGATTTACTAAAATTTGGGAATGCAAAGTGAGGTGTTTGAAAACAATTTATTCTTTTTTTGTTTATTTTGTGAATCATTTGTGATTTTGAAGATGGAATCCTCATTTAGCAAATTTGGGTATGCTAAATGAAGAATCCAAATGTGTTTTGTTTTTTTTGAAAATTTTTGAAAATAGGATTCTTAGAAAATTTAGGTATGCTAAGGAAATCCTAATGTGTTTCTTTTGATTTTTTTTTTTTTCAGAAATAGGATTCTTAGTAAATTTAAGTATGCTAAGGAAATCCTAATGTATTTTGTTTTTATTTTATTTTTTTGAAAAGGGAGGATCCTTAGTAAATTTGGGTATGCTAAGGAAATCCAAGTATGTTTCTTTTATTTTTGATTTGATTTTGAAAATGGAGACTTCACTTTAGCAAATTTGGGTATGCTAAAATGAAGTTCTAAATGTGTTTTAAATTTTGTGAAATGGAGATTTTACTTAGCAAATTTGAGTATGTTAAATGAAATTCCAAAATGTGTTGTAAATTTTGTTTTGAAAATGGAGACTTCACATTAGCAAATGTGATATGCTAAAATGAAGTTCCAAAAGTGTTTTGAATTTTGTGAAATGAAGATTTCACTTAAAAAATTTGAGTATGCTAAATGAAATTCTAAAAATGTGTTGCAAATTTTGTTTTGAAAATGAAGACTTCACTTTAGCAAATGTGGTATGCTAAAATGAAGTTCCAAAAGTGTTTTGAATTTTATGAAATAGAGATTTCACTTAGCAAATTTGAGTATGCTAAATGAAATTCCAAATATGTGTTGCAAATTTTGTTTTGAAAATTGAGACTTCACTTTAGCAAATGTGGTATGCTAAAATGAAGTTCCAAAAGTGTTTTGAATTTTGTGAAATGGAGATTTCACTTAATAATTTTGAGTGTGCTAAATGAAATTCCAAAAATTTGTTTCAAATTTTGTTTTGAAAATAGAGACTTCACTTTAGCAAATGTGGTATTTTAAAATGAAGTTTCAATGTGTTTTTTGAATTTTATGAAATGGAGATTTCACTTAGCAAATTTGAGTATGCTAAATAAAATTCCAAAAATATGTTTCAAATTTTGTTTTGAAAATGGAGAGTTCACTTTAGCAAATATGATATGCTAAAATGAAGTTTCAATGTATTTTCTGAATTTTATGAAATGGAGATTTCACTTAACAAATTTGAGTATGATAAATGAAATTCCAAAAATGTGTTTCAGTTTTTTTTTGAAAATGGAGACTTCACTTTAGCAAATGTGGTATGCTAAAATAAAGTTCCAATGTATTTTTTGAATTTTATGAAATGGAGATTTCACTTAGCAAATTTGAGTATGCTAAATGAAATTCCAAAAATGTGTTTCAAATTTTATTTTTGATTTCATTTTGAAAAAGATGACCCTTAGCAAATTTAGGTATGCTAAGGAAATCCAAATGTGTTTCTTTTATTTTTGATTTAATTTTGAAAAAGAGGATCCTTAACAAATTTGGGTATGCTAAGGAAATCCAAATGTTGTTTCATTTTTTATTTTGATTTTTACTTTTGAAAATGATGATGTCGATTTTATTTTTGAAAACATGATTGTTCATTTTGCTTTGAAAATGTGATTGTTCATTTTGTTCTGAAAATGTGATTGTTCATTTTGTTTTCAAAATGTGGTGTTCATTTTATATTTTTTAAATAAAATATTCATTCAATAAATTGAATGAAGATGTTCATTTATGCTTTTTTTTGAAAATATGATTGTTCAAATTTTATTCTTGAAAATGAAGTCTTCATCAAAATGAATTGAGTGAAGAAGTTCATTTGTGCTTTTTAAAAGTTTATTTTTGATTTTGATTGCAAATGAAACCTCCATTTAATAAATGTGGGTATATTGAATGGAGAGGTTTCATATGTGCTTTTGGAAATTTATTTTGATTTTGATTGGAAATGAAACCTCCATTCAATAAATGTGGGTATATTGAATGGAGAGGTTTCATATGTGATTTTCGAAAAGGTGAAAATTCCAACTTAACACATGTGGAATGTGTTGAGCAGAATTTCAAAGTTGTGATTTTGCTTGAAGATGTAACATCCATCCAACACATTTGGATGTATTGAATGGAAAGGCCCATCTTCAAATTTTGTGCTTTTTGAAAACATGATTGTTAGTTTTATTTTTGGAAAGATGATTGTTGCTTTTATTTGAAGATGAAATCTTCATTCAAGTAAATTGAGTGAAGATATTCATTTGTGCTTTTGGAAAATATGATTATTGGTTTCATTTTTGAAATGTTCCTATATGTATCAATTATTAAAATTATTAGATGTAGTGCAAATATTTTATTAAGTGTATTTTGAAAAAGTTTTTTTGAAAAGCAATACTTTTATGAAGGATTTATTTTGTCTTTCTTTTTGGAATGAACCTTTCCTTACCATTAAAATGATAAGGAGGAATTCTTTAATTATTTTCTTTTTATTAAAGTTTTATTTTCACAAATTGGGGAACCCAACAAGGGTTTTAAGACCAACACGGGGTGAGGTCCTAAAACCTAAAGATGTTGGCTAGCTTAACTTAAGGATGAAATAAGCCAAGTGCCAATGGAAAAGAAAGATAGTCTTGGATTCATACAAAAGTACAAACCCACTATTGATACTTGGAGACAACGATCATTTACCAAAGATGGAGAGAGGAACCTTCCCCAGCGAAGTCACCAAAAAATCTATGGTGAAATTTTATATATTTATTCCTGCCTTCATCTATCCCCTTTAGGGAAGAGGATAAATGAAAATAGGAATATATAATACCTTGTTGAGATATCACGTAGATCCATAGATATTCTTATTAGGATGATCGGGTATGACATTGAGGAATGGTGTACTATCTCGAAAGATAGGAGTCACCACCCTACAATGGACCTAATCACCTGAATAAGGACTCCTAAAGACTATGGGTCTTTGGAATATACCAAAGATTCATCCCCTACTTTACATGGAAAAGTAAAGCAAGATTTATTTTAAACTGGGTTCGGTAAGTTCCCTACAGGGGCAAGCCCCCATAGTTAATTACAACTTAAAGAAGGGAACTCCTTAAGAATACTCTCAATTAAGATAAATGATCATTATCACCAAAGATTTCGAAGGTAGGACTATCAATCGATTAGTTTATTTTTAGAAAAATCAAGTGGGATCGATCAAGAGGAAGGAGTTCTTATCGAAGTTAAATGAAGATAAGTAGGTGATGCTTATGATACAAAGAAGCCTAGTAAGCATCCCAAAGTATCTTATAGTTGGGCTTTATATTTTGAAATTGAATTGATTTATTTATTTGAATTGAATTTTTATTAGAAAGTTAGGGCTTACAATTCCATGATACAAGGTCATGAAAATTCTTAAGAGATGAGGATTTATGCTCAGAGCTAAAAGGGAAGTAGCAACCTCTCAACAAATCTAGGGAGCTTTACAGGGCCAAAGCATGACCTAAATTTAAGGTGAAAATGGGTATTTAGTTTACCTCCACAAGAGAGGATAAACCAATTCTTTGGACTTACAACCTGGGGTGGCCAACTAACCTCCCATTTTAAATATATGTAGGCAATTCATATGTTTTTGCAAGATAGCTAGGTTGTTATTTATTTAGAAAGAGATTAAGTCCTTAAGCACACTCCCTAAGAGACTAGATCATGTAGGACATGATTTAATGACTTAAATCTAATGCAAATTTTGTTACATTTTTATTTTCATTTTGGACAATCAATTTGACACGGGCTTTAAGATTCATATGCCTAATGCATGAGAAATTAGATTATGGGATAAAATCAACAAGACAATGAGTTTTGTTTCCACCATGGCTCTCAAATGTCAAGCCAAGTTCTCTGGAAAAGGTGGAAGCCCTCTAATCAAGGTGAAATAATATGCCTTTTATGCATGATGTGAGAAAGAAAATATAACATCCGGCTAAGGGGTTGCTAATTCTTTTATTTTGATTTATAACCTAGGCTTTAGATGAGATTATGAGTTGTTGATATTTAGTTTTTGAGTTAATTAGTTACATAAAAAATTTATTTTTTTCAAAGAGCATAATCGTCATCCAGGCCATACATCAAAGCAAGGAAGAAACTAGGAAAAGATGTCATCTTAATGCACAAGCTAAACAAACATTAATCAATTTATAAAGCTAGCGCAAAAGAATAAGAGATCATTTGTGGTCGGCTCACCAACAAATAAATAGTCGAAGCTCTACCCTTATACAACCTGGATTACAAATGAATAAATTACAACCAAGAAGGAATTCATTATTATGGGGGTCTTCATTCTTCATTTTTTTCTTTCTTCTTTCTTCATTCTTCTTTCTTCTTTCTTCTTTCTTCTTTTGGTTGGTTGGAATGTGGTTGATCCAAAGGCTTCACATGGTACATAAGACATAGTCTTATAATTAATGCTCATCCTAATTCCCCATAACAATCATTCCAAGATCCTAATTATAAAATTACATGAAAATAGGGAAAAGGAAATCTAACTAAAACCTGCAAAATAGAGATTAGTCAAACAAACCATATAATCTCAAGCATGTATATATATAAATTGGACTTAGCACTTCACACATGGGTAACTAAGTCCACCTAGCCTATTTTGGATTATGCTTAGGGGTATAAGCACATGCATAGCAAAAATAGTTCTATTTTTATTATAGCGCCCCTTAAGCATAATCCCCTGCAGAAGACAATGATTAGACTAAGATCGCAGCATTATTCAGTCTATGCACATACACCCTAACATCCATACTAAAATAATATAGCACAAAATAAAAATAAACATCAAACCATGCACCGCCCTAACTTAAAATCAGAAGTGGTGACTTAGCCTAATGTGTGTGCTATTTAAGGTTTGTGTGGTATGCTTAGCTAGGCTTTAAGGTTGAAGTTTTCTAAGTGTGAAAATGTTCAACTTAGAGGGTGATTTTATTTAAGATATTTAGTTGATTTAGTTGATTTTTTTTTAAATTTTGTGAATTTATTAGGTTTGAATGAACCTATAATTAATTATTAAGTATTATAAAGAGAGGAAAAGAAAAGAGAATTTTCCTTTCCTCCCTACCTTAAGTAATTTCTAAGGTAGATTCATATTTAATTTTTATTTAGTGAATGTCTTATTATGTGTTTTAATTAAACCTAAGTTTAGATTTTCTCTAAACAAATCTATTAAAAAAAAGGCATTTTAAGATTAAGTAAAATGAAATACTATCACAAAATACACAATACTTCATTTCTTTCTTAACATAACATATATATGGATGAATCCTAAGCATATATATACATGCAAATATAAATGTTTAGCACACCTTAATGATGAATGCTAAGAGAGTTTGTTTAAGAAAATTTGGAATGTTCATATATGCATTATTTTGTTAAGTAGAGAAGTGGGATTCTTTTATCCATTTTTCATATGCACATTTGCAAGTATAAAAGATATAAGTGAGTACGGTGCCATTGTTAGCACCAAGGGTGTAAGATATAAGACCTACTTAGGGCTACTTAAAGCCTCGCAACCCCGGGGTTGTCCAGGCTAATATGCCACTTTTCTTAAATACATGTGCATGTACAAAAAGAAATGCATGAAAGAGAATTATGCAAAAAGTTTATGTTTGTTACTTTGATTTGTTTATGCAATTTACATATGCAAGTGTGAATATCCTTCTTAAGTGATAACATAGGAATGAATATAAATGGATTTAAGCAAGTGTTGTGTTCTTTTCAAATAAACTATGCACTTTGCAAAATCCTATTCAAAACTATGCTAAAAGAGAAGAGAAGGAAAGTCACACAATGCACATCTTATGATTATATGCACATGGAAAGAGAAGAGAAGAGAAGAGAAGGAAAGTCACACAAAGTCAGATACAAGCTTATAAATAATTATAAGTAGCATACCTTTCAATTATGATATTTGATTTATATGTTTTTTGAAAATAATTTTGGATTTAATAGTGATAATAGTCATTCATATTCTTACTTTAGCCAAAACATGCAATTTGACATGAAGGAAATATTTCATTTTAATTTGATTTTTTTAAAAGGCATGAATGCATAATTTTCATATGACATACACATTTAGCATGTTAGGAAAGAAATAAAGTGATGAAAGTATGTAAATTCATTCACCCTAATTAATTCCTAAAGACAATCTTATGAAATAGGATTATTTAAAGTGAATCAAAATTGTTTTAAAGAGATTTTTAATTTTATTTGATTTGATTTGATTTAGAAAATGTGAAGAGGTTTGCTGGTCCTAACCCATCTCCCACATGTGTATATTATTATAGTTTAATTTTTAGAACCAATAGATTAGTTTTATATTTTTTTTAGGTTAAGGTGTACATTAAGTTCATTAATTATCCCTTACCTATACCTCTTTAACATATTTAACCAAATAATTATGAGCCAAAGTATGACATAAAATCACAGGAATTTAAATCAACAATGCACCTAAGAAAGAAAGGGGCCTAATGCATTTGGCTCGTAATTAATGATTAATTAAGTTAAAGTGTTTAAGTTAAGTACTTTCATAACCCTTCCCATACATATGGGTTAGATTTGATTTCCTTAAGCTACTTAGGTTAATGAACACCTAAGCATCTACCCAAGAAGGAATTGATTAAGTTCTAGAATATTTTGATTTTGAAAAGTTTGATTAATTAAGCCATTTAATTAAGTGATTAAACTATTTAATTAATTTACACTTTAATTAGATTTTTATCCAAATGAAATAAACTTTGGGGAAAATATTTTTAAAAGAATTTGTAATCTCATTTCCTAAGTCCATTCACTATTCTAAGGTAATTAGAAAACTTAATTAAATAATTTATCACTATTTAATAGGTTAATTAATCATTTAATTGATTAAGGGAGTGATTAGGAGTGGACCAAGAAATTACCCTAATTAAATTATTAATAAATTCTAAGAAAATCATGGGAGGTAGAGGTCATCTCATTAATCAACCCTAAAAAGTTTAGAATTAATTAGTGGAATAATTAGGGAGTAATTAATATAATTACATTCCTAATAATACCCTAATTGCATAAAATTCACTGTTAAAAATCCATCAAACTTAATTTTAGATTATTCCCCTTTAAAATATCTTCATAGTGCATTTTATTTTGTATTTGTCTTATTTTTTTACATTTAGTTATGAATATTTAAAGATTTTGTAATTAAAACTTAATTAAATAGCCTAATTAATAGTTAATCCCTGGACACCACGCGTGCGCTCTTTCCACGCATGGAGATATATTTAGTCACATCCAAGTTAGCACGCTGCGCTTTCTCAATCGGATTAAGCATGCGGTTCTTAAGGGATAAATCCATGGATCCTGCGTGAATTAATCATGATCGTCCATCCAAAATGCGCGGATGGACAGTCCATGATCCGTCATTGACCTCGCCTGCAGGAGAAGGCATCTGTCCACTCCTTAAGGCAAGATCTGAGCTCATTGGATTGAGCTCAAACTCAACCCAGACCATCATCATGCAAGGGGATGAAGATCTAATGGTCCATTTCACTTGGGGTGAAACTTTCCTTCGAAAAGGACCAAGAAAAATTCACATTATGCTCAATTTTAAATACACTCACAAGGCTATCACCTCCCAACGCCGAGGTAGATCTGCCTAGTGTGAAGCCCGTTGAAGGTTTGAGGGATTGAGGCTAAGTAAATCCTCCAATTGGCCAAAGTCACCCTCCTAGGCTTGCGGCTTTGGTCTAGCTCCCACCTCCCTTACCTTGTAAGCTAGGAAGAAGCTTTGGATCAACTCGATTGAGTCCCCTTAAGTTCTTGCAAGAGCAATTGGCTTGATATTGGGTATTGAGTGAGATGGAAATCCTTGCTACCTCCCCTACTTTCGGCTTATGAAAAATCGAGAATGGGGAAATCGAATTGGCTTGGGAGAGCTTGGGGAGACTTGCAATTGCTTCCTCTGGCTTCCTTAGCTTCAATCGAATGCAAGTGAGTGAAAATAAAATGAAATTAGGGGGAGTATATCTCCCTCTAGGAGGATCAGACGGCCGAGAGCTGCTAAGCCATTTTTTGATCAATTGATCAGATGCAATGGGTTTGTTAGATCATTTTAGCTTGCACATGGTTCAGTTTTGGCAGAGGAAGGTAGTGGAGAAGTTTGCATGTGCTTAATTGAGTGGAGGAGGATCCCATGTGCTCAATTTCTAAGTGTGTGGTCGGTTTGGCTATTGGGTTGGGTTTGGCTAACCCAAACCCATTGGGTCAAGTGCACCACTCTTACTAGTGTCCATGGAGTCCAGTGGGTGGTTGATTTGGCCATTGGGTTATGTTTGGCTAACCCAAACCCATTGGGTCAAGTGTGCCACTCTTACTAGTGTCCATGGAGTCCACTAAGAGGGTGTTAAGTGGCCATGAAGAGGATTTGATCCAAATTACAAGTGAATTTGGCCAAGAATTACCCTTTGACCTAGGGGTAAAATTGTCATTTGGCTTGGATTTCAGTTTGAGTGTGTTTGGTATGATTGAAAAATGGGTTGGGCCAAGTTTCAATGAATTTAGAATTGATTTGATATGATTTGGCTCATGTTGACCCATTTAGGTCAAAATGGGTCAACTTGGGTCAAGTTGACCAATTGGTCAAATTTGGTCAAACCAAGGATTGGGTCAAGTTCATATGACTATTTGAAATATTTTGGTAACTTTGGTTTGGTTCAATTTGGTTTATATTTGGTTTTGGTTCATTTGATTTCATTTAGGTCAAATGGGTCAAGTTGACCAATTTGACCCATTTGACTTAATTAGGTTAGGTCATTGGTTGGTTTAGGTTTCATTGGTCATTTAAAATGTATTGTATCTTTGTTTCTAATCAATTTTAGTTTGGTTTGATTTTGGCTCAATTTAGCCTTTTAGGTCAAGTTGGGTTCATGGTCAATTGGGCTAGGTTGGGTTTAGTTGTTCAATTGAGGCTTTGGTCAAGTTCAACAAGTGATTTAGAAAGAACTTAACCTATTGGTTTCAATCAATTTGGCTTAGATCAAGTTTTGACATATTTTGACTTTTAGGTCAAGTTAGGTCAACTTGGGTCAAGTAAATTAGGAGGCTTAACTAATGACTTGGTCAAGTTCAAACATTGATCGTGAATTTTTGATCAATGGTTTCAATCAATTTGGCCTATGGTGGATTTTGGCTAGTTTATGTTTCATTTTGCTAAGTGTTGATGGTCAACCCCAAGTTTGACTTGGTTTGACCCAATTTGAGTGATTGATCATCTCATGATAATTATTGCTCACAATGTGAGGCTTAGTTGGGCTTAATTCAATCTAATTTGGGTAGGATTAAAATTTGGCTCAAAAGGGGTACTTTAGGTCACTTTGGGTCAAGTGAGCCTAAGCGGATCAATTGGCTTGATCAAGGCTTGATTCAAGTTTGATTAAACTCACATATGGACTTATGATTGAAATATAAATCCGTTTACCAGTGATTTGGAGTCAAATAGGTTTTGATTTATTTGACAATTTCAAGTTCAAAAGGGTAAACATGAGTTTGACTTGGGTTTGATTTTTGAATTTAGTTTTGGTTTGATGATTGAAGTTTATGTTTATATTTGGTTTCATGATTGAAGGATTGATTTAATCATGAATAAAAATCAAGAGTTTAGCTTGATTTGAATTTGATTTGGCTAAGTTCAAGAATTTGACTTAAAAGGCTTAGGTTGAATTTAGGTTTGATTTTTGAATTGATTTTTGGATATTTGAATTTATATTTGTGAATATAAATGAGAATATAAATGGGTTATGAGAAAATTTCTTGAATTTGAATTTATTTAGATTTGATTTAGGCTAAGTCCATGAGATGAAATCAAATGGCTTAAGGAAGATTTTTTGAATCTGGAATTCAATAGTTTCAATAATTTGGAATTGATTCATGATTTGAGAAAATCCATCAAGTTGGAATTGATTTGAGTTTGGTTTGGAATTGATTTGAGTTTAAGGTTGATTTTAATTTGGAGTTTGACTTGAAAAGCGGAAGTGAGGATTTCGTTCAAGCTATGGGATAGGCAAGTTTTTCTAACACCCCTAAGGCATGACCTATTCCTATGGCTAACTCTTCTAAGTCTCTAAGGTTAGGTCAAGTGTTCACCTAATCACTAGAAGTATCTTAAGACTAAGGAAACTCTTAGTGTCTAAGAGAAGTCCCATGTCTAAATGGAGCTCATCCTAAAATGAGGTCAACAATCTGATTAAGGTTATTGGTCCATAGTCTACTTAGTCAAAAGTAGTCCAACCAGTGATGGATCCTTATCACATGTTACATCATCTAAGAAATCATTGTAGACTGGGTGGTGTTTTGTCAAGGAGGCTTAAGTCTCCTCGGAGGAGAGATTTTTGCCTGTCAAGTAGATTCTGATTCACAACTCAAAGGGGGGAGACAGTATACATTGGTGATCATAATATAATGGTATCATTTAGCGAACCACCGTCGAGGACTCGGTCATAATCGCATCATATGTGAAGCTCGGCCAAACTACCAGAATTAACGTCCTGCGGCATGAGATTGATTGAGAGTGAACATAGTAGAACACTTGATTTGACATTGGCTCCTTTCTGAGCTAGAGTTTTCTTAATTTGTCCCCTCCCACAAACAATTAGGGAAGGCGGGTTAAATTTTTAGTTTTAAGTTTTTAGAGATTGAATTTCATTTAAGCTTTTAACACTCAATGGCATGTTAGATTTTGCATTTAGATTGATATTTAATTTGATTTGAAATTATAATCACATTTTGATGGAAGTATCCCCTCCCGTTGAAATCACCATTTAACACAACCATCATTGGGGTAATAAATATGCTTAATCATTTAATTTATTATTTGATATTCGATTTAGTTTAATAATGTAGATCTACTATTATATGATCTTCTCATATTTCAATAAGTTGAAATTCTTATAATAATTAGATTTTTAGATTTTGTTAATTGGACCCCTAAGACCAAACCGAAGCTACTCGCAAAGATCCTGAAATTTAATCAAAACATTCAACATAGTGTGTGCCATGGGTATTTAGTAATGCTTGCATAATTTTAAGGTATTGAATTTAAGTTTTAGTCATACTTTATAATATGTGCAAGAGTTCAATCGAAACCTAAATTAACGTCTTCTGTTCGCTTGTACGATACTTTGCGAATTCAGTGGCATATGATTTACCATTATGATTCTATTTAAACATATAAAAAATATGTTCATCATTTATACTTCATGCGTGATTGTTAAAATCTTATCCTTCAGTGATAATTGACTCATTCATATTAATGCACTTTTTAGCTCATCGCATATCTAATTTAAAATATATGTATTGCTTTTGATTTACTCAATATATTATGTAGTGCAATTTGAGTAACTATTGAAAGAGTTTGTATATACTCATTGACAAGCTATTATACCTCTTCAACTTAGCTTATTAAATATAAGCCTTGTTGCTCAAGTCATGCTTGAATTGTATTTGTATTTGAATGCTAGCTTTCAAGCTTACCATAAGTTTCTTGTAATTTGATTATAAATCCAACTAGATTTTCTTTTGGATCATTTAAAGTGACACATTGTAAGAATTATATTTGTGGTGATTGACTATATATCAAATTCTTTGTCTCTCACTTAAACTTTCTCAACATTTCAACTAGCTCAGAAGTAAGCTATCAAGCTTCGTATAAATTCTCTATATTTAATTGTGTTCAAATGAAATCATTTTTAATTCACCTAAAATAAGTTGTAGTAATCTCAGTGCTTATTGTGTGAGCCATATGTATCTTTATTGGCTAACATTCTAGTCACGTTCTTGCCCACATAAAAGACATCAAACACAATTTGAGTTCATTTCTTAATTCCACTTCTTCAAGTCTTATTTTATTCAAAATTAGGTTTAAATTCATTACAAGTCTGTTATGAGCCTAATATTAATCTCGAATTTCACTTACATTTCACCTGGGTATTTTTGTTTATTTTAATACATGAAGCAACAAAATTGCAGCATTCATTTGGTGATGAACTAAGTGAATAAGCCCATTTTCATATAGTATAATCTTACATAATAAAAATACTTATGGTGCCCATTTAAATTTAATCTTCATGAATTTATTTTGTTTTAAGACTTTATGTTTCACCATTAATTTAATATCCAATTAAATGTAAATTTAAGTCAAAAATTTTTGATGAAATTTCATAATCCCCGCTTTCTATATATTAAGTGTATATTCAAGTTGAATGATCATATACAGAAATTTCAACTTACTCGATAAAATAATACCTTCAATCACCAATAAATAAATATATGCAATTTGTATACATTCAAATTTTGTTTTAGATTGTTTATTTTTTTGTGCTTGATTTCTTTTTTAATGAATCAATTCTTTTTAAGTCTAAAATTTAGTCAAATTTTAGTAAGATTATTATCCACATCAACATTTGCTTTTCTAGGATGAGATGATGTAGTATTTTGAAATCGCCGATATCTCTGTCACAAAGCATCGATATCTTCAAACCTACATAAAGAAACACATAGATATGCATATAATTTTCATACATTCAAATATTTAATTTTATTTTTTTATTAGTAATACAGTGACACAACATATTTCATTATTTTCTCTTTTCTTCGCTTTCTTCTTTGCTTCTTGTGAACCCGAGAGAGAGAGAGAGAGAGAGAGAGAGAGAGAGAGAGAGAGAGAGAGAACAAAGGGATTTTTTTTCTTTTTTTTTGTTGCTGTGAACCCGAAAGAGAGAAATGTGTGTGTGTGGCGAGGGATTTTTTTTCTTAAATGAACCCGAAGAAGAGAGAGAGAGAGAGAAATTGCAGTGGCTGGAAGAGAAGAGAAACGGACTATTGTGTATTCTTATCGCAACAGTAGTTTTGCCAATTGCTATTTTGGGTGAATGCTTTGAAGGAACAGACAGCCGAGAATCTGCAAAGGGTTCTCGGATGGGAAAACCGTGAGGGAGAGAGAGAGGAGGGGTCGTGAGCGGGGATTTTTTTTTTGTTGCTGAAGGAGAGCGAATGGGAGAAGTGCTTTGAAACGAACGCAGAGATAAGATGCGTTTAGGAACGAACCGAGGTCAACATATACTCCATATGAATTTAGCTGTACCAGTCCGGTCTGGTCCAAAGGAAAAAAAAAATCTAATTGTTACATTCTCCCCACCATAACATAGTTTTATCCTCAGTTACTTTTAGTGAAGTCAGTTCATCCTTTTGATGTCATCAGGTGAGTTCTCCACAAACCAAATGAGCTCACCGAGAATAGCATAGTTGGACTTCCAAGCTAAGCAATTTCAACACAATCGGGCAAAATTACCTTTAGTTAGTTGAAGCAAGTTCATTGCAATCTGATTGCTGAGTTCATTTAGAATTAGCAAGACGGCCTTTTAAATTTGGTGAATTTGTCAGCATTTTAGCAATTTATTTTCAGACATATGTCATGTGAATTTGGATATATAAAATGATCCTTTAGGATCTTTTGTTTTCATTTATTTTATTTTATTTTATTTTCAGACATATGTCATGTAGATTCCAGCATTTTAGCTAATAATATTTATATATATATATAAAGTTTACAAATTAGTGTTAAAGATAATGAGCAATGGGCATAAACAGATTGAAAAACGAGCTAATAAAAAAAGACAAGAAAATAATGAACCGAAAAATAAGCTCAGTTACACACACACTATCAAGAAAATGAAGTATTAAGAGCTGATCATTGCGACGCCGTCCAAGATGGTAATGTTAAGAGCACATAATCCAGTCGAGCAACCCAAATAAACAAGAAGGATGCAGCAGCCGGCATCATTTACATATAATGGCAAACTTCGTAGTGGCGTACAAAATCAAATGAAATAATAGAGGCATGCATGCATATACTGATCGCAGACGCTAGAGGCTGCAGATACAAGAATTCCGAGCCGAGGGAGTAAAGAAATGAGACAGCAAATAACAATGGCAGCAATAAATGCACATTAGAACCTTCACTCCAATATAGAGATTTCTGATATGCACGATAGGAAGGTAGGAAATAATTTATAACATACCATCCATCGGTTGCGTCGATCAGACAGAAAAGTGAAGTGTTCATCATAGCTCCTCAAAAATATAAACTCACCACAAACAAATATAGTATGTCATATATACAGAACCCATTGCCATCATGTAATAATGAAAAGATTGAAAATCATGAGTTAATGCAAACTATCCAATGAAGTGCTCATCCCAAGTCGTTTACTAATCTTGACCTATCTGCAAAAGACAAACCTCAAGATAGTTTTTTTTTTGTATTTCATGGCTTCTTCCTTGACTATTTCAACCATTCAGCTTTTAGTTCCTCATATAAAGTCCCATTGGTCACTGTTTCCGGCTTATGTTATTATTTTAGAATATTTTAGTGAATTTAATCATAAATTTATATAAATTTAGATGATATATATATAAAAGAGGTTGAATCTAAGACTTCATAGTTGAAAGTATTAATTTTAAATCGCTGAGATTTAAATGACTTACACTTCTTATTGTTATTTTGATGGAGTTCTTTTTTTAGATTTTTTTTTTTAAGGGTGAGAGTAGTTTAATTTCCTTATAACATATTTTTCTCTAAAAAAAATTATTATCTTTTTGACATTAGTCAACAAAATCTTATAATTATAGTGGCATAGGCTTATTAAATGTAGATACTTTAGTTGGACTTTTTTTCTCAAAAGAAAATATGTATAATGAAAAAAAATTTAACTTTTATGTAAAATGAAATTTTTTCTTAATATTTGAATTCAAGAACTCTTAGTTTAAAATTTAAACTTTAATTATTTATTATTATTATTATTTTGATAGAAATTTTTTATTGTGTTGTCAATAGGGTCAAAATAGTCTAATTTCTTTAGAACATATTTTTTTTCTGAAAAAAAAATATTATCTCTTAGTCATAGTCAACAATACCTTATAATTATAGTGGGATAGGCTTATTTAATGTAGATGCTTTAGTTGAATTTTTTTATAAAAAAAAAATATGTATTATGATTTATTTATTTTTTTGACTCATGTGTAAAATGAAAGCTTTTCGTTTTTTTCTTAACATTTGTTATACTCTTTGTTTTTATTGGACAAAAAAACGTTTTTGCTGTTGACTTATTTATATATATTTATGGAATACTTTAAAAAAATAGGTTTTGATTACATAAAAAATAAATTTTATTATTAAAAATTATGACTATAAAAGCTAAATTTTACACATTACTTTTAAATATATTTTAAGAAATTACTATTACAATTATTCTATATATTTTTAATTTTTATGATATAAATGAAAGTAATCTCCAATAAACTTTAAAAACAAAAAGTTTTTTTTGTGCATATAATTTTTAACAGTCATTTTGAGGAAAAATAATCCATGATATTATTTATTTCAAAGTCTATTTCTTATCAAAAAAAAAAAATTAATTAGGTTGATTAAAATATGAGAGATTATTACATACAGAGTCAAGATATAGTTCTATATTTAAACTTCAATAATATAATATCATATAATACTCAATTAATATATAATATTTATTCATTAATTAAAATATTATATATTATTATATATTAATATAATATTAATTACATAATAATACATGCAATATTTATACAGTAATATATAGATAATTTATTATAAATATAAATTATTTTATAATTAATATATAAAAGTTATGTATTGAGTGAGCATCCTAAGATATTTTATTATTAGAATTTAGATATAATAATTTTTTATAAAATATATTTTATTGGTAATTTCATATAAACCGGACAGCTATTTTCGGACATATTATAATTTTAATAAAATTATGCGCAATAATTATCTTTACTTAAACGAATATTAAAAAAATCATTAAAGAGCTATTGATTGCTAATGATTCTTTCATGCATCCCATCATGGCACTTTTCTAACGGATAAATCTTCTCCCACATTAAAATACAATTCCGCACGTGCGGCGACTTAACTCGTCAGGTCCACTGGCGCTGGAAATGGACACGTATTGCCCGCACGGTGAGAGGATTTTCTTTGTTTAATGCGACGTACCCGCATGCTTTACTTTACATCCAATGCGATTTTCCTCCCGCACGCGGGGGTCCCATCCCCGAGGACTTTTTGACCGGCTCACTCCCCGTCGACCGGCTTCAGCCGGTAAACAGAAAAATTTTGATTAAAATATAATACAAAACATTTAATTTATTTTAAAAGGGATGTAATATATAATCAATTAATGGTATGTTAACTTTGTAATAATTTTAAAAATTTTGAGACCCATCTAATTATTATTTTTAACCAAAATAATGGGATACAAGTTTTCTCTCATTGAGCGTTCAACATAATATTAAAGTCTATTATAAATTTAAAATATTTATAATCATTACATATATTAAAAAAACAAAAAATATATAATTATTTATACAAAAATAATTTTTATTAAAAAATATAAACAGTGTAAGGCATATAATCTAAATAAATTAATTATAATGAAATTTTAATTATGTTTCAAAATAAAAAAAATTTATATTAATCTTTGACTCCTTTTATCATTATTATGGGGATTTACAAATATTGATATCACATCATTCTTATATATTTATATATATAATATTTAAATATATATATATATATATGATATATATATATATATATATATATATATATATATATATATAATACTTAAATGATTATTATTGCATTAAATAATATTATTATTATTTATTTTAAAATAACATTTATATTTTTATGCATAAAAAATTTTATATATGAAAATATGAAATTTTAAATATTAGATATATAAATGTTCAAGAATTATCTGTTATGTATATAAAATTTTTATATTAATTTAATATTTTTAAAATACAGAAATATTAAAGCATTCAAAAAAAGAAGAATATATATTAATTTTAGAATTTTTTGTAGTTATATATTTAATATTTGAATCTATATATTTATTTGTATAGTATTTAAAATTTTAAATTACATAAAAAATATTAATAAATTTAGTTTTTAAATAATACATATATAAATTAATATGACTGATATATTAAAATATAATATAAAAATAAAAAATTAAATGTTGATTATAAATATTTTAAAAAATAGTTAATATATAAATATATATCTTTTTAAAAAAATTATTAATGCGTTATTTCGGTATTTCCTAATGCTTGACAACTGTTCAGGCGCAGTGTCATTGAGCAGATCATTGGTATGTGGGCCCGAACGCCGTGGAATGGTGGAGTTGGCAGGCGGCCCATTATTGCCGGACTCGGTGATTTGTGTATCGGTTTTATTAGTTTGAGAACGAAAGCATCGCAACCGTTGGATGCCATGGCGGATATTTGACCGTTAGCAGCTGGACTGGCCGTGGAGTTTAAAATTTAATTCAGGATAAGATTTATACTTGTGATAAGATTGTTTATTTTATTTTATAAGAGTATTTATATCTATATTATATAATACTTATGTATTTATATATTTAATATTTAAATTTTAATGTTTATTTATATATGATATATATCAAAATCATCATTAAAAGATTTATATTTATTTTAAAATAATTAATATTAATGATATTGTTGATATTATGATTTTAGAAGCTATAAAATTAAATATCAAGGTTTTAATTATTAGATATATAAATATATGAGAAATATATGATATGTATGTAAATTCTTCTATTTAATGGTCTAAAAATTTATAGAAAAAATCATTTTGAATGCTACCTAGTATAGTAGAATGTGAATAAAATGTTTGACTCATTTGTTTTATATTTAATTGACAATTAAAAAATTTTACAAGTGCCTCAATGCTTATCTAAATAAATTCAATTAAAAATCTCTGAGACTTAAATACATCTAATAATATTGAGATTAACAAAATTTTTAATAAATAATTTTTTTAATGTTACAAATAATTTTATTAGAATGATAAAAATCTCATCTATCAAGAATAGCTTTCATATGACATATGAATGTTAAAATATCATATCAAGAATGAAATAATACCCAATATAATCTAATAATTAATACAAAAATCAAGACCTCCGAATATTTGCAAAGATGCAATCAAAATGGCCATCTTATCACAATTAACTCAAAAAAATAAGAAAACTCGATAATAGAATGCAAAGCCATGAATAGATCAAATAAGTCCTTACTACCAATTTCTACCAACAATCACTCATTTAGTAGCAAGGGCACCAAATAGGCTCCTAAGTTGTTCTTGTCATAACCAGATGTTGATGTTGTTAGATCTTATTGATATATATACTCATCATCAAGCAATTCATCTGATTGAGAGTCATTTGATGCTAATAGCTATCACGAGGAGATTTTTTGATATAAAATTGTGGTTTATCATCTCCTTTTTTAATGGCTTTAAAATTGAGTAATAAATCTTTATAAAATGGATCTTATTGATTCAACCATAGAAACTTCAATCAATCACTTCATTGAACCTATTGCATTGAGATTAAGATGCCAATGCTAATCATTGTGGTACAATAATTGGTAAATAAAAAGGAGAAATTGATTTGAACTAAGTGTGGTGCTAGACTCTAGATCTAAGCTAAATTTATTTACATTATAAATCTTCTCTAAACCCTAAACTCTAAAATGTTCATAACAATACATTATTAAATCATTAATGAAATATAAATATATTGTACATCTCATTCAAAATTGCTACTCATTTCTTCTAAATCCCATTAGCTAAAACCATTTCAAAATAATAATAATAATAATAGTAATAATAATAATAATAATAAAACAATGCTTGCATATGTGATTTACTTCCTAACCATTCATGTAGTTGTTCGATGCCACATTCCATCAATTCTCAATAATATTCTTTAAGATTCTCTTGACACACATGATTCCTAATATGCTCTTTCTTTTTGAGTTCCCAAATTTAGTGATTATCCATCACAAGCCTTCAATAAGTCATCCAAGGAATTTTGCTTAGTTTAAGAGAGTTTATTGTCAAGACTCAAGAGTTTCATTCAATGTATCATTCTTTATTTTCAAGGTTAGTATTTAATCTAAAGTAACTTTAGTTTTGTAAGATGAACAAAGAAAACTTTTTTTTTTCAAGAAACATATACAAAAAAAAATTAACATTTTAGTTTTGAGTGATCTTTCAAAGTTGATATCCCTCAGTTATATTTTTTACAAGATAATCATTAATCGCTTGAAGCATATCATCATTCAACAAATATTTATTGACTTAAGATAAAAGAATTAGATGTAGGATTTTTAGAGTGTGATCATGTATCCAAAACATTATTTGGGATTATTTGTCACATAAAAACGATCAAGTTTTAAGAGCATATTGAAATATAAGAATAAATTATGTTGATTCATTCAAATGCCCATGAATTGAATAGAAAAAATTAATCATTCCTTTTTTTTCCTCTGTGACACAGATTATTTGCTAGATTGATTAAAGTTATCTTTGAAAATAAAATATGATTATTTTCTTTCACTTTATTTATTTATTTATTTATTTTTGCTAAGCCACATAAACATTTAGGATCCAATGCTTTTATAGTTGAGAAAATTTCACTTTATTTAAGAGAGCAAATAATGATGAAAATGAATATGTATAAACCATGTTGGTAAAAACCCAAATTCTTTGTACTAATATGCCATAAAAAGTTATCTTGTTGTGCTAAGTTTGTTATTGAGAAGTAATCTTCTTAACAAGTTGCAAAAAATTAATTCCAATTAAAATTTTCAAATTATGTTACTATGGTTGTGCATTCTAAGATTGCACTTTTAGAGGTCATGATGAAAAGTTAAATTTCAAATAATATAAATAATTCATTGAACTAATTAAATTATTAGCTTTTTACTATGATTAAATGTGTCTAGTTTTATAAACTCTATTAAGTAATGTTGCATCTATTAAATAATATAAACTACTTGGTAATAATTTGTCATATGTATTATGATAATATTAATTATACTTTATATATATGCATTAGAATATAGACATGCAATCAAAGAATTGTTATGTTTTAGCTTGACCAAGGTTATTCTACCAAAGTGAAGGAGTGTGGATTAACGAGCTTCTTTTTAAATATTAAATTTTGGCGTTGACTCGATTATTAAGAGTGTAAGATAAGATTGGGCTAATTTTGAAATTAGTCATTCGAGTCAAAGTGGTGGCCTTTATATTGTGCCACATAAGTATTTTGAAATAGCTTTGAAAAAAAAAATACTACATGTATGTGATTACTAAGTGACTATAACATTTAATTTGCATGAATACAAAGTGAAGGCAAATGATCTTTGCATCGTTAATTGTATTATATGAGGTCTATTTAAGTTGTTTATAATGTGATATATATATATATATTTATTATTTGACATACATAACATATATATTTTATTATGACATAGTGTATTTCATATCATATGCAAATGACTTATATTTTTAAGATAATATATACAATTCATAAAATATTTGATAGCTAATTGTAATATCACATTTTACATTCTTACATATATTGTTTCTCTTTCATTTGTGAAATTTAAGTATAAAGTTTGTGCAAACTATTATATTTATTAATAATTATGCTATTTTTGTATGTATTTTAATTTGATGGAAGGATAATGTTCATAATGAGTTCAATATGAGTTGAACTAATCATGAACTATATTTTTAAGAGATTACAAATTATTTATTTTATAATAACACATTTTGATTATTGCATATGATTCTTTTAATATAAGCAAACCAATTACATAATATAGCTTTAGTTAATTAATTGTGCTTATGTTTTTCCTTTGGATGGATTACCAATGGCTTTATGTTTGTCTATATTAAATTAGAATTTTTTTATAAATTCATTTTAAATGATATTGACATTCTTAAGAGAATTATATGTAAATTGATAGTAATTATAATTGATATAGAGCTAAGTTGAATTGAGAGTTTTCATAGATTAAGTTTTAATCCATTGTGTCATGGTTGCACAAGATCAATTGTGACAAAAATGACATAACAAACTCTAATTATCTCCCAACCTCTAAGTGTTCCTCACCATTTGTCACTTGATGACTACTAATGACTTATGCTTAACATCCATCTTTCTATTTATTTTGATATCCTTTTTTGTTAGAAGAAAAAATGAGTTATTCAAGTTGCTCATCTATTATCATTCAATCTCTAACATGCATCAATAATCATTGTCCAATACTTAGTAATAATCTATATTTGTGATCTATTATTCACCAATAATTGAATTCTAATAGTCACTAATATTGCTCACATTCTTGACGGTCCATTGTCCCATTTTTTAAGAGAACAACTGAGATAACAAGTAATTACCCAACTTTTAAGTTTTCTCATCAATTATTGATTAATGCCTACCAACAACTAGTATGCGATGTGCATCGGCTATATGTACTCCACATAAAGGGTAAACATACTTAAAGTAAAGAATTAATAATATTACCTCTTTATATATTTTATATATCATACAATGAATCATAATTAGCATGAAAAATACTCTATAATTTCTTTCTATCATCCTCCTATTAAGATACTCATCATATTCAAAGTACTCATTTCTTTTTTTTGTTAGCCCATTTTTAGGGATTCTAATTATAAATGCCATGGCTTAATCTCCTAAAAGTGAATTCAGGGGCTTCAACTAAGGGACTCTTTTTTATTGCAAAGGAGTTCAATCCTTGTTAATTCTAGCTTTCCTCAACTCAATATATTTTCTTTTGTTCTACAAACATGTTGTTCAAAGAGAATTGCTCACATATCTACTAAAATCAATCAAAACTCATAGAAGCTCAAATTGGACTATCGTTAGAATCGTGTTTTTGTTTCTCATTCTCCTCCCTTCTCTATCTCTATTATATTCCCAAGTATCTTTACAATTATTATGATACATCTTTTCCACTTAGTTTTTCTATCATAATAAATATTTACACTTAGCCGATTAAGGTCATTTGATAGAAATTTATAAATCAATACATTTTTTTTTTGTTGAACTTGTGGCATTCTTATTCTCACTTCATCGAAGGGTAACTCAAGATTAACTCAATCTGAAGCCATCTCCTCCTCTTTTGAACACTCTTTTGCTCCTCATGATAGAGAGATGACCTGATTTCATTATTTATATCAATCATACGATCTTTCATACTACTAAAAGAATGGCTAAGTTAATCATCTACTATCATATAATTTTATATCATTATTCTTTGATCATTATCTAAAAAAAGGTTTTTTTTTGCATCCATATGTCATAAAACACCTATTTTTCTGATCACATTATCTTCTATTTTGTCGATCATCAATTATTGCTTCATAATTCAGACGCCTCAAGCATGGGCGGATCCACCCTTAAGTGAGGGTGGGCAATTGCCCACCCTCATTTTTTTTTATATTATAATTTTTTTTAAAAAAATTTAATTTTTCCCACCTAATAAAAAATCATGCCCAATAAAAATAATTTTTTTTCATTTTATTAGTTTGCCCATCCTAAAAATTAATAAATTATAATAAAAATTTTTGTTTGAAATTTTGATTATTAGTTTGCCCACCCTGAAAAAAGTGATTGATTCCGCCCCTAAGCTCAAGACTTCTATCATATCAAAATAGAAAAAATTATTTTATAATTATATATAATATATCATATTAATATCTTCTCTATATTTTTATTCAACTTTAATGAGGAACTCTCTTATACGCTATCTTGAATATTACAATAGACAATAATAGCAAATAACATAACATCATCATAAGAAAAACTATATCAAATATCTCTTTAATTAATGTCATCTTAGGTTATTAACATCCCTAATCGTGTGTTTAGCATATAATTAGGTTCAAGTGATTCTCATATATGGGAAGTAAATGGGCGGGGACTTGGGAATTTCCTACACCTCACACGTGGGTGTTATGGGCCCCACGCGTCCTTGACCGTTGAGCACAATTCTCGGTTAGGCCCCGGTCCAGCATTTCGCCGGCTGAGACGGACCTAGGCGTGCGTTTTGACAATTGGGCAGCGGGCAGCTTCTCCGGGTAGCTATTTGCTCTCCATCGGTCCACCACCGCGGTCTGCATGAGAGGCCCAGAGGGCGACCACCTCACTCTTTGCTGACCAAAAAGACATCCAGCGATTTTTCTCAAAGAAGAAGGGAGAAAGAAGAAGGGGAGAACGAAAAACAAATAAAAAAGAGGGAGGGAGAAGTTGGGTGTCATATTCTCCGGATCGGCGGTGCATCTGCTCGAGATCACATCTCTGCTACTGAACGCGTTCTCTGATTTTCGATCAGGACAGAAGTTTTCTCGAGAAGATTGGTGTGGGATTGGAGATTTTGCTGAGGTTTCGGGGAGTCAGGTCTTGTTGAGGGGATTTTATGATGGATCTGGCTGGTTTGTTGCAGTAGAGAAGGGCTTTTGTCGGAGAAATGGAGAGGTGGATGTGGGAAGCCATGGAAAGTGGTTTCTGTGCTTCATCCTGGTGCTCCATCCTCTTGCTAGAGTTCTTGCTAACATGGAAGGTACGCGATCGGCTCATTCATACTTTTTTTTTTATATTTTGTGTTTTTTTTCCTGTAATGATGATTGAGCCTGGACGGCAACCGAGATCTGGCTGTGTACAAGAGACACGGGGCTATTCTTTCTAGCTGCGTCTATTGGATGAATGATGATCGGTTGTGATGGTGGTGCACTTTAATGAAATTCGAGGGATATTTCGGGGAATGAAGGGAAATAAGCTGCTATGGGTTACTTGGAGTCCTTGTTTTATATTAAAGAGGGGTTATGTTTTCTTCATTAGACGTAATCCTATATCTATAAGATTTTTCTTTTCCCCTATTTGGAGAGTGGTGTGTTTGGTTGAGGACCAAATCCCACCACAGTCGTGACTACTTTCAGCCGCTACAGAGCTGCCAAGTATTCTCTTAAATTATTTTCTTCTACATGGTATTTTCGTTGTACTAAACTGATGTATAAGGAGCGTAGTTTTTAGATTCTTTTCTGTTATATGGTGCTGCAAACAAAAATTATTGTATTAGATATACTTTAGCTTTAGAGATCAAACCAGCATAGCACAGTTTACCTTACAGGAAATTAAGATCCATGATAGGCAAATGCAGAAGAACATGGTTTGTGCCAGTATTCCATCAAAAGTCCATCCTTGAACTTCAATTTATTATACTTCCATTAACTTTGTAACAAAGCACGATTCAAAATATGTGATCGCTTTCATTCAAATTCTACGAAGTTGTATATCTAGTGATATACCAGCTTATTTGTTGGTATCTTTTTGCTCTACTTCTTGTTTACCAAATATTGTTGATCCCCTTTAATTATGTAATTCAGTGGCTGAATTTGCAATTTGAGCTTTGGATAGAGCTTATGATTGTGTACCTTTGGTTTGAAATCTGCAGTCCTACTTTTCTATTGCTGCCATCATTCATGTCTTTTATTTGTCGCTCTTTATTCATTACATAGATATACAGATTTATAGACTGTCATCAGTTTCTTTTTTACAGTTAGACTCAGTACTTAACCTATTCATCATTTATGAGACTTATATGTACATCTAAGAATGCAAAATGAGTATATTCGGGAAAAAGTTGGAGTAGCTCCAGTGGTAGATAAGATTAGGGAGAGTCGACTTAGATGGTTTGGCCACATAAAGCGTCGATCGTAGTGGTAGATAAGATTAGGGAGAGTCGACTTAGATGGTTTGGCCACATAAAGCGTCGATCGTCCGATGACAGATTAGAGTAGATGCATTAGATTTGCCTTATGTTAAGGAAAGGTAGAGTAAAAAGACTTGGTTAAGATGTATAAAAAATGATCTTAGTATGATTTAAATGAGAATTTGACATATAATAGGACACAATGGAGCGAATTCATTCGACCCCACCTAGTGGGATTAAGGCTTGTTGTTGTTGTTGTTGTTGTTAATTTCATCATTGTCCCCTCCTAACTTTTTTTGTCAATCTTATGAATCTTTATTCTCCATTCATTCTCATTGACTATTGTATAGGTGTTAATTTTTTTTTTGCATTAATTTTTTTACATGACTTTTCACCATCTTATTTTTGGCATACCCATTTTCCTTTTACTTATACCACATTATTCTACCATATTATTAGTATGTTTTTCCATTTATTGCTCATTCCCAAATCATCTAGATTTGTTTTTCACTACCTTACATTTAATTAACTGTGCACTCATTGACTCTCCATTGAATTTATTTCTCAATTTTTTCAAATTAGTTTTCTTACCTGTCCATCTTGACATTTCTATTTTTGCCATACTTAATTTAATTATTAATTACTTATTTGTAACCTAACACATAATGCTTCATGTAAAACCGATATGATTGAATTTTTTATAGAATTTATTTTTTAGTCTCCATGATGTTCTCTTGTTGAATAGTGTAGCATTCCTTATGTACTTATTAATGGCATAACATTAATGTTAGAAGTTATATCCATGTATATATACTTTATTTTTCTATAGTAGATCGAAGATACTTATACTTATCACATCTACATGTCATTTGATTTCTCAACAATATTTGACTTATATTTAACAATTACACGCACATTAATATTTTTCTTATTTGAATCAATAAAGGAATTAAAGTTACATTATTTCGGACCTGTCTTGTTAGTATTTATAAGTTTTTGCTTGTTTGTCTTTTTTTTTGCTGGAACTAATGTTGACATTCCAATCCTTGGAATGATAAGGACTTGCATTTTTTAAATATTTGTTGTTAAATTCACTCCTTATTTGATGATGCTTAGGTGTGTTTGTTTGTATGGTGGAGCTTGTGTTCTTCCTACAATTCTCTGTTAATTAGGTCATACAATTTGTTGTTCAACCTTTTGTGGCCTTGAACTCACTATGATCATGTGAACTATTTAGTGGCTTTATATTGATCATATCTTGTGATCTTCTATCTAGCAGCTCCTTCTTGTAGCTTCTATATTAATTGGGCTCTGTTATCTTCCATTTTAGTAGCTTTCTATTTCTTTCTTTCTAGTACTCTTCCTATGCACATGGGTCCTATTGATCTTCTATTTTGCAGCTTTTCATCGAGGGTGACTTCCGCGTCATCTATGTCTAATTAACGGGAACTTATAACTGGGTTTATGATCTTTAATAGGGTCATGATGGTACAAAAGTTCAGTTAGTGGTTGAAGAAAATATCCTTTGTTTGTGCAATTCCTTCTACTTAAATGATTTTGTTCCTTGATCAAGGAAGAGATTTGAAGAATTTCAAGAGTTATTATCTCTTTATGCATGAATAGAACTTATTTGTTTTTTGCAAGTCCTTTCTAATTTTTTTCTTCTTCTCATGTGTTTTGTTATTATTTTTGAAAGAATGACTGTGATTAATCAACTTTAATATGATATAGATTTTATTGAGTCCATGAATTGTGCATCTGGCAGACAAAGTTTCTTGTAATGGTTTAGCTTACTAGTCTTTCCTTACATAAGAAAGATTGCTGTTTCGGTGTGTTCTGATTGTTATAATTTGCGTATAGGTGATGCCTTGCATAGCCTACGTACAAATCTGAATGATCCTAACAATGTACTGCAAAGTTGGGATCCAACTCTTGTCAATCCATGCACGTGGTTCCACGTAACATGTAACAATGAAAACAGTGTTATTAGAGTGTAAGTGGATATATCAAAATACTGAGTTTTACTTAATTATCAGTGTTATTAGCGTGTAAGTCAATAAGTTAAAATTCAGATTAACTTAATTCTCAGTCTTTTTGGTTTTTTGATTCTTGTATTTTCAGTGATCTCGGAAATGCAGACTTATCTGGTCAATTGGTCCCCCAGCTTGGGCAGTTGAAAAATTTACAATATCTGTAAGTTCTGTATTACTAGCGGTTTATTGTTTCTTGTACGTTTGAATCTGATTTTAAATGGCAGACATTCTCTTACATTGAAAATGGACCTGACCATTCAGAGAACTTCATAGGAACCATGACACATCCTTTTTATGTTTTCTGTTGGTATTATTCATATTTATCTTCTTTTGGCTAGATTTTACAAGTTGTTTCACAAAAGAATAGATGTTAAGTTAAACGGCTAAATTATTCGACCTGCCGACTAAGTCAATAGTTTGGAATAGATAATATGAAAATCAAAATGTTACATCAATCTTAAAGAGTTATAATTTATTTTTTAAATATTATCCTTGTCTATCTTTAAATAAAACAAAGATTGAGTATGTTTTGGAAAATATCTTACTTTGGTCGATGGATGCATTGGTACATCCAAATATTTCAATTTTATTCTCCGGAAGTTGGCTTGGAAAAAATAAGATCAAAATTGGTGATAGGCCACTTAATTTTTTTTAGTTATGCTCCCTTTTGAGTAATTTTGAATGGAACATGTAGGAGGTGTTTGGCAATGGATTGGATTTATTTCAAGTAGGATTTAGTAAATCCAGTATAACTGAATTTAGTAAATCCTGAGGTGTTTAATCCTGAAAAGTGATTGTTAACAGATTTATTAAATCTTGTTAAATCCAGAAAGATGTTTGATAAGTTATATGAGGATTTAAGTCTGTTATAATTAAATAATAATATTTTTAAAATATAAAAATAAATAACTAAAAAAATAAAATATTAAAATTAAAATTCATTATTTAACAAAGATAGCATGTTCATTACAAAATATAAATAAACATTACATTATTTGGATATAAGAAATTTTTTCATTGATAATACAATTGAATTTTTATTTCTTTCGAAAATTTCACACGCGTTGCGATGTTTCTAATTCCTATATATCGAAAAATTATATTAAAAGCTATATAATAAAATAGTCGATTAATGAAATTGTCGATTAATGACAATGGCGGTTGACGATCTTACAGTATTATATGATATTTACGTGTTATTACCAAGTATAAGATCTGCGCATCAGTGCATAGCAGGATGATGATTAAGTTCTCGATAAATTGCGTGAAATTACGAAATGACACATCGAACAAAGAAAATTACGCTAAATTAAGGAGCACAACATACGACGCAAAATTACAGTAATAAATAGTACAACTAACTAGAGCAATAAGAAATGCAAGCTAAAAAAAATGGATGACTGCGAATTTAGCTTAAATCCATGCTGATGATCCGTAAAGCGTGGATGGGTGGTGTGTCAATCCAACTACGAAGATATCACCTTCCCACCTCATTAAGATAACAGTTGTCACCGCAATCTTTGATTCCAATCACATGAAAAGTAAACCCTCCGTTGAGATGTTAGGAACAGTGGAGCAAACTACTAAGCCAAGCCCAATTTGCATTGATTTCAAAATGTGATGAGTCTATTGTGAAGCGAGCCAACACGAGATTGGGTTAAAAAGTATACATTTATTATGTATGAATGCATATACACATAAATTTACAATTGTATTTATTTTTTAAATGAATGTATATATATGGTTCAATGTGTTTAAACATAAAAATGAAAACTACATCTAAATGAGATATAACAAGCACATATTGCTCATTCAAATTTATCATTTAACTGAACTACAAATTCACCCTTGATCCACTTATTGTTAGGCCATTTTAGTTCCTTGAAAACTGAAAGAACTAATACATTTTCATTTTTCAATTTCTACTTCTATAAGTGGGTGCTGAAAATTAGCTTTGATTAAAAAAATTTGTGTCGTTGAGTTCCTCTCATTGATACACTCACTTTTGACTATAATTGAGTTCCTCATAGCCAACAAGTACTTGTTTTTTCGCCTTAAATCAGTAACTCTCTTCTAAGTAAACATTTTGATTTATCTTTGGTTTAATATTAAGCATGGTGATTGTTTTATTTGAACTATTTCTGGATTTCTGAACAAAGGCTCTATAACATATCAGGCATGCTATTTATACTTTGGAATTTTGGATTGGCGAATTTTGAACTGAGAGTGCCAAAAGAGTCATCAACAAGTGTTATTTGTGTTAAAAATCATGAATTGATGACTTTAGTAATAGAGAACAAGAGTCTACAATCACCTCGGAGGAGAAAAAGAATAAGGTTTCAACCTAATTGTTTATAAATATAACAACTATCCCACCACCGATACAGAATTTTCACTATTGTTTGGAGAAAAACATGACCAGAATCAACTTGAGAGAGAAACAGATAAAATTCTAAGAATTCATATTTTCAAAGTAATGATGAATTAATTTATAGATATAGAGCTTCATAATATGAATTGTACATGCACGATTATGTTTCAATGAATGCCTTGAGCGAAAGTCTCATCAGTGCACAAAGTTGTTTTGTATGGAACACAACTAATAGCAACATCAACAAAAAATCATCTCAATAGAAGAAAGTAACCAGACATTAGCCAAAAAAAATTATGATATACTTAGTCACTACATGATCATTTTAGTGAGATAATTTCAAATATAATTTGACTTTGTTTTTCTAACATGTCGCCTGTACATTCGTTCATCTCACTACAGTGCCTAGTGAACTAGCATATTTAAAAGGCCAAGATAGCCTAGATAATCAAGTTTGGCTATTTTCGGTAAAGTATAGGATAATTTTCATTGATCGACACTTCTTAAAGGTTGAGAACAAAAGAAATCAACATAGTTTATCCATTCTTAACTACATATGTGCTTTTGCAAGATTTACAAGATATTCCTACTAGCTAGTAAGTATTATGCAATCAAAACCGATGTGATATTATACCGCACAACATTTCTTATCGAACTTGATTGTTCAACATGCTTGAAATATTTCCTCCGTCAAGAAACACAAACATAAAAAAAGGTAAATAGAGTAGAAATTTGTCACTTATCTTGAATGTTTACAATTATTTTTCTACGTAAGGAAACTACCGAGAATAAAGGATCGCAATCAATAAAATCTAAGAACCTCCTTATATCAAGTCGATTTTGGAAAATATCATTAAGTGAACAACATACTAGATTAGATCCATTCAAGTCTACATCTAAAATTACAAAACACCGATAATCCAACTATTTTTGACTACTAAAAAACAAGCTTAAAGATAGACCTATCATAGAAATTCTCACTAAAGGTCAATAGATAGCTCAAACCGAATGTACTCTTGAACCTAAAAGCTGTATAAATCTAACCTTGAGCTTGTTACTGAGAGCATTCGACTAACCTAATTCGTGAAATGAACGGTTGAAATCCTCCGCATAAAACTCAACCGAAATTGACTTTATTTTTGTTTCTCAATCAATATCTCAAAAAAAAAAAAACTTATAAGATATGTCAAGAAAAGTAAATCGTGATTGATAGGCGCAATAGAAAAATCAAGTTAATTAAGAGAGGCTAACGCCGAAGAAGCGAAGAACCAACGCACTTGTATAGTAATCCACGGAAGACGCTAGGGCGAGACCGCTAGCAAGATGGCTGAAAAGAGCGACGATCCTTGAAGAAATAGGCGTTCTTTGGAAGTGGTTACACAACCTTCCAATTCGCCATATCAGAGGTTTATGATCAGAATCCCGCTAAATCTGCCGAATCGTGGATTTAACAACCGGATTTACGGCAACTGGATTTACTGATTTATTAATGAAAAAGGATTTAGTAAATCCGCACAAGGTGTTTGGTAGGATTTACGGGATTTAGCCAGCTAAATCCTTGATAAATCCGTTGCCAAACACCCCCTAAAGTAAGACATGCAAAAAATGGCTAACGTATTAAAGATTTTGATTTTTTTAATAGTTGATGCCAATATGCTTTAGTGTTAAACGTGTTCTAAATCATTATGTCCATGATAATGTCATGATAAGCATGAGGATATTATTCTTTGCATAAATTTTTAGTTTGACCAGCTCATGAGTGAGGACATGTCCATATCCAAACATTATGTATAGCACATGTCTTGATCTGATACTATCAAAGAATTAGTACACTTGATGAACAATTTGATATGCATTTATATAATGTTTGTTTATTTACATAATTAAATAAGTTTAATGAAAAATTTAAAAGCTCATCATATAAATGAACATACTTTAATATTGATCCATGTTTATTTATGTTTGTGAAGATACTGTTTAGCAAGTAGCTCATTAAAAGTTTGATAAAATATTCATTTAATGATGACTTAATTTCTTATTTAAAGATTTTTATTATATTTTTTGTAATGATTTTTATATTATCCATTCTAAAAATTAGGTATATTATATGTATAAGTATAATAAAAATATCAAATTAAGTATGCTTATTAATATTTTATTTTAATTTTGCGAAATAATTTAAATAATACCTAACGAATTATACCAATTTTAATTAAAATCTATAAAGTCAGTTATATCTAATAATAAGGTTATATGGTTAAATCATTATCATCAGATCTATATTTAGTTTGACTTGTCTGAAACTCAATAATGGCTCAAAGTCAATATGATTGCTAACAAACAAGCTTCAACAAGAACTTAAAGCTTGGGTCATGTTCAAACTATAATTAAACTCGATAAGAAAATAAATAAATGAACTTGAATAAGGTAGTGCATAATTGGACTTGACTCAATTACAACCCTAATTCTATTCTACTATTAAAATAAGATGACTTTATCTATTAGAGAATGACAAGCATAGCAACAAACGAAGCTTTAAACATGTTAACTTGACCATACACATCAATCACTTGGTTGTGTGCACCATTGGGGTTTAGTGGTGAGGGTGCATGCCTAAGAAAGTACACTTATTTGAATGAGGCGGACAGTAATCCGTGTGTGTGGTTCCCAGGTTGCCTTTACAAAATTCGGGTTAGAGGTGTATGTTATCCTTTTAAGCATCTGTTTGCAAGTAGTGATTGTTGAATTTTTTGATGGAGAAAACACTGATTACGTGGAAAGTTTGATGATATGCTACAGTTGGGCTTCAGCCTTAACTCTATATTGAGGCCAAGCTGGCAATAATTTGAAGCTTGAGCTCATTTAAACTTAGTCTAGGTGAAAAGGAGGCTCTCTTCAAGCCTTGCCTAGTCATTGACTAGACATAACGGGTGCTGCGGTTGTGATGGAACTGTAAAGTTAAGAGTATGGTAATTGATTACTTATTTTGGATTCATTAGGGAAGATCACTATTTTCTTTCTCTAGAGTTGTTGGTTATTGATTACTTATTTCTAGTGATCTGGATTTCTGGCTTTAAGGAGCAGAGTTAATTGATCACTACTTCTGTATTTTCATGACAGGGAACTTTACAGTAACACTATCAGTGGGATAATTCCTAGTGAGCTTGGCGATCTCACTAACCTGGTCAGCTTAGACTTGTATCTAAACAACTTCACTGGCAATATACCTGATTCATTAGGGAAGCTAACACAGCTTCGTTTCCTGTATGATAACTCAAACTTCTGTATGTTGTTTTAAATTTTGTTTGTTTCTTTAGTTGTAATGTCCTTTCATAGTTTGCAGAAACTGCCATTTCTCATGAATTTTTTTGTGCTCTTTTTTTTAATTCTGAAGTCGTACCTGATATTTGCTGTCTTTTTTTTTAGCATAGCTTGTTGCACATCTTAAATTTTCTATTCATATTTCTAATGGATCATTCAGTCAAAAGTGTGATTCATAGGAAATGCTTTACCAGCTTCTTTCAATTTGAAACTTTACTCTAGGATGACTAAAATGTAGAAAATATAATGTGTGCCATGTGTTTAATGTAATAACTCGTTGATACCGGACATTTGAGGTTTACAGTTCCTTTTACAATAAGGTGATGTGATGTATGAAAACACAATTTAGATTGAAAATAGATAAGTTAAAGACCACCAATTAAAATAAATACTTGTTTTAATTTAATGTTAACTTGTAACTGATTATAATCTAGTGTCTTTTAAATAATAATAATAATTATAAAATGAAGCCATAAAAAAATTCAAAATTTGAATATGATTCACACAACAATAAAAAAAAATAGTTTGTATTAGATTTGATCAAAATCAAGAATGCTTACAAAAACTAATAACAAATTATTTAAAATAAAAGAGAACCAAAAAATAAATTATGAAATGGAGAACATCAATAATATGACGATTAATCAAAATATAATGATAACTGCCACTCCTGCTCACTCTATCTGCATAAAGTGGAATCCGAAGGTTGATTTTCTCAAAAATGTTGTTGAGATATCTCGTCCATTTGGAATAATCTCCAGTAAATGCTATATCGAGATCCCCAACTTCCCTTCCCTTGTCATTATCCTTCTTTTCCTCCCTTGATCAACCATTGTAAGCTTCAGGGTAAGCACAGTCCTCTTTGATATTTTAGATGTTCTGATTTATGTGGCATTGCTAAAGACTGGGATTGCTATTACATGTTTTGGTTACAAGAAGGTGGGTCACACTCGCAATTCTTGCCTTTTGAGAAAGGAGTTGATTTCTATTTATATGCTTTCTTATATTGAAGATGCTAAATTGTGTTTACAACTTTATGGTTTTTTCAGTCTTTGAAACTAGAATCAAAGATAAGGAAGCCTCTGATATCGAAGTTGATACGCCCCTAAAAAATTAATCTGACAATCTCAAGATTTTGAACGCCGATCAAGACATTTCAGAAACTTACAAATAAACGACCGCCTCGAAGACGAACATCACAACATCAGATACCGATCCGAGAATCGATTCGATCGTTATCTGAGCGAAAATGGATCGATCCGCCAAATGGTCACAAAACGACATATTTATAGATCGAAGCTGCCGACGAATCCAACGAATCCAAGATCACCCACTCGGCATCATTAAGGACCGATCATCAAAATACACCGTCGATCGGGGGACGCTTCTGCCGTCCGATGAGTGGTTGGAGTTTTCCAATTTACAAGCACACTCCCAACATCTATAAATAAAGCTTCATTCTTACGAGGAGAACCGAATCCGATTTGCGGAGAGCTCGAGAACACCACCTTGACGCCGACGACGATCACGCTACCACCAATGTGCTCGAAGATCGGAGATCGCCTCCGTGGGGACTAAAAAGACCGGGCCACCGCTCCTTTCTCAAGATCAAGAGGTTGCTCTCGCCGAGCATTTGAAACTTCTCCGGTTGAGTTGACCGATATTGCTTTAATATTGTTTCAGAAACATTCTAACTAACGAGAGCGACCAGTATCTTTGAACATAAAAGTTCCAGATGACAGGTGGTTCCCTTAAGGGTTTTCCACGATAACCTGTTCATATCAAGTGTGTTGGATAATTTTGAAACTTCGTGATCTACTGTAAATAAAATTCTAAAGACGCAACGATGCCGTCATGGAATCGAACCCACCACATGGTTAAAGCACGCCGCCACGCGCCTGACCGCTTTACGTATGGCATACCATGAATTCCGCCGCTCATGAATACCCCGCACTCGAAGCACTGTTGACTCCTAGGGAGACCTCAGGCGCTGCAGAAGCGCCGTAGCGCCTTATGCGCGCCATCGCCACGGGCGCCATGGATTCTCATGGTGCCCGGTCCCCTAAACGCCTAAAACTTCCAGTGTCCCAATGATCCATAACCTCAAAATATCACACTCACACATACTTATGCGCATCTCTACATCGCCTAAAGTTATAATATGTCTTATGAAGATTTTTCTAAAATGCGCGTTTATTGAATTTTAATTTTCATTTGCTATTTTTAAGATTGACATATATTTTGGATGAGATAATGCCACCCAAAAATAAGCAACCGATATGCCCCTAAAAATTACCATACGAATCTCAAGATTTTCAAACGCCGATCTAAGACCGCAAAGAATTACAAACCAACTGCCTCGAAGACAACATCACAGTAAGATACCGATCCGATAATCGACTGATCGCTATCGAGCATGAAAATGGATCCGATCCGCCAAATGGTCACAAAACGGATATTTATAGGCCGATCGAAGCGGCCACAAGACGAATCCAACGAATAAGATCACCCACTCGACATCATTAAGGCAGATCATCAAAATACACCATGGTGGGATCGCTTCGCCGTCCGATGGGAGTGGTTGGAGTTTTCCACAATTTACAAGTTCGCCACTCCCAACAATCTATAAATAAGCTTCATTCTTACCTTGGAGGAGAAGAACTGATTTTTGCAGAGCTGAGACCACCACGACGCCACGATCTATCATCACTGCTACCACCATGTCAAGATCGGAGATCGCCGAGGGCCGCCACTCTTTCTCCTCAAGATCAAGAGGCGCGAAGATCGCCGATATTTGGGAAACTTCTCCCTTGGTTGGAGTAAGATATTGCTTTAATATTGTTTAAACACCTTCTTCTAACTAACGGAAGCGGGCAGATCTTTGAACACATAAAGTGGCTGAAGCAGCGTGTTTTTTCCCTTAACGGGTTTTCCAATGATAACATATCCCCGCCAGGTGTTGGATAATTTTGAATACGAAGAAGATTCGTGATCTACCGAATAAAATTCTAAGACGCAATGTTGGCGCCACTGTGGGAATCGAACCCACGACACATGGTTAAAGCTGCCGCCACGCTGCCCGCACCGGCCATGTTGCCGCCATGCCACAGCGCCGCACGGCCATGACCCGCGCGCCATGATGGCGACCGCTTCCAAGGACCTGACTTAGCGGAGACTCATGCGCTCGACGCCCTTCATGCTGGCCATGGCGCTGCCGCGCCGTAGCTCTACCACGCTACGGCGCATGATTTCGCGGTGCTGGTCCCTAAACGCTCAAAACTTCCGGTCCAAATCCATAACTCAATATCACACTCATACTTTACGTGCATCTCTACATCGCCTTCCAAAGTTATAATATTGTCGCATGAAGATTTGTTCTCAAAATGCAGCTGAACTTAATTTTCATTTCTATTTTTAAGTATTTGACATATATTTTGGATGAGATAATGTCACCCAAAAATAGAATCGATACGCCCCTCGAAAATTAATGATTGACGAATCTCAAGGCATTTTGAAACGCCGATCTAAGCAGACCGATTGAAACTTACAAAGACCGCCTCGAAGACGAACATCACAACATCAAGTCTCGATCCGAAGCTCGAATCGATCAAGTTGAGACGAAAATGGATCGATCCGCCAAATCACAAAAAACGACATATTTATATCGATCGAAGGCCACAAGACGAATCCAACGAATCAAGATCACCCAATTTACATCATTAAGATCATCAAAATACACCGTCATGGGGACGCCGTCCGATGGGAGTGGTTGGAGTTTTCCAATTTACAAGTGCCACTCCCAACAATTTATAAATAGAGCTTCATTCTTACCTTGAGGAGAAGAATCAATCCGATGCACTGTAGAGCTCGAGAACCACCGACTTCACGCCGACGATCTATCATCACGCTACCACCAAGTGCTCAAGATCGTGAGATCGAATTAGAAAAGACCACCACCGCCTTTCTCCTCAAGATCGCTCAAGATCGTCACGCCATATTTGGGAAACTTCTCCTTGGGTTGAGTTGACCGATCGCTTCTAATATTGTTCCGCCAGAACACCTTCTTCTCCAACTAACGGTAGTTAGTGATAGATCGGAACACATAAAGTTCTGACGGCAGGCTGGTTTTCCTTGGTTTCCACGATAACGTGTTCATATCGTGTTGGATAATTTTGAGCTACGAAGATCTCGATCTACTGGAATAAAATTCTCAAGACGCAATGTAAGTCTTCATAGCATGAGCCTTTTTCTCCTTAGATCTAGAGGTCTCTACAACTTTATTAAGCTTCTTTCAGTTTACTGTATCTTGAAAAAATGCGTGATGGTAGAAGCGTTAACTTTTAGAAGGAGAAATGATTTTTTGAATATCTTTTTTTTCCTTGTAATTATGTAATCTCTTTTATTTTGCCAGGAATCCTAACTCTTTGGTTTCTTCTTTTTATTCTAATGATAGGATGTCACGATTTTTGGAGAAACATATCATTTAAAAACTTCCAATAAGCTCTACTAATCACAATCAATTGGTTTTGAATTAGAACTTGATTATGAAATACCTTTTGGCTTTCTTCTATTGTTATATTCTTTTTCAACTTTTTTTTTCTTTACATCTTGTAGCTCTTGGGCATGGAAATCTGTAGTTATTCTCCAAATCAGAGTTCTCTATCTTTTTTCTTTTCATGAGCAAATCTAAGCAAAGTATGTCTTCATTCAAAAGGGGTTTGACAAATTTGCTAGTCGTGTCTCATGTATAAACATGTTAGAGGAAGATTTTCATTTTTTATTTTGGTTGTGTTTCTATTTAATATTTAAAGTAGCTAATCTTTTTAGTATTTTCTTTCCTCTTGCTAGCTTGGATTTGATTTACACCTCATGGAGAAGCAACTTCATCAAAAAAGATTTCTTATATCTGTGGGATGTTAGTTTTACTCTTCTATTTATGTTATTGATAATAAACTACTAAAAATCAACAAGTTTTGGAGGAGATTTAATTTGATTTGTTATCAACCCTCAACTTTTTTTTTTAATTTTTATATTTGTTGTATTTCAGGTTCATATAATTCTTTTGTAATCTTTTTCTTTTATAATCATTTTGTAGCCATTTCTTTTCTTTATTGATAAGGTTCTTCAACTTTCATTTAGGGGATGTTTGGTTGGAATACAAAGTAAACTAAAGTAAATGCAGGGGTTTTGAAAATTTTGACGTTTGGTTGGAATACAAAGTAAAGTAAAAAGTAAAGTAAATGCATTTGGAATTCATTCCTTAGTTATATTTTGGTATATTTGGAATTTGCGTAAATTCCAAATACACCGCCTAATGCAGTACTGGCCTCTCCCTGCTACCTTCCCCGCTCAGTGCCGGACGTCAAAACTTTCAAAATACTTTACATTGCATTTTTTTTACCAAACAGAAAAAAACAAACTCATGAATTTGTAAAATTCTCAATCAAACAACTGTAAAGTAATCCTTTTACACTACATTCTTTTTACATTGCATTCCTTTTACACTGTATTTCTTTTTCAGCCAACCAAACAGCCCCATAATAGTAAAGAAAATTCATGTCTTACATTAATATAAGGAGATAATTTTCTATGCAAGTTGATTATCATAGTTATGCTGCTGTCAAAAGAAACCAACATTTAATAGGCACATATAACATTGAAAGGAATCCTGAAATTGTATAAGATCATTTTTAACATGCTTATAATTCATGTCACACCTGACTTTACGCAGGCCGGTAAGTGTACGATGATTGACACAGATTCCACCAACACGCCCCAACCTGTTTATCACGGAAGCAGTGAAATTTGATCTAATCAAATCATCACAAATATTTGTAATTCATATAATACTTAACTTAATTCATATCACAATTACCTAAGCAAACCTTTAAGTAGAATAAATACTGAAAGAACTAAAGACATCGATAAAATTTCAGACGCACTCAAAAAAACCTTTAAGCTTCCCAAAACTATACAATTCAACAAAAGACTACTTTCTACCCATTGCCTTTTCCAAATTATCAATCCAGAAGATCATAAGCTAAAAGTTTTCAGACAAGAACGCTAAAGTAGTTTCATAAAGACAAGAGAATAATCGCGATACATTTAAATTTGCAAAAACTAAGAACCGCTGAATGTAATCATGTAATCAACAATACGTCAGATGTGTAAATGTAACAATATAATCAACAATATGTAGATTCATCAGACATGTTACGTCAAATGAGCGCTCTTTAATGAAAATCATTTCGCCTCTATATCAAATCATTTTCTAAATGTCATTTATAATCATGTTTTGACTTCATAATAAAAGGTGCCACCCTACGTTTCTAAAGTCTGCGAAGTAGGTGAACCATACTACTTACCTAATTTCTCGACACTGTTGGACAACCTAACTGTTCCAACCTCAAAATGTCGAGGATACTAAGATCCGCCACGCCATCTTCAACTTTCTTTATCTCAGCATTTCTATAACATACCTTTCCTATCACAATTTTCCGATATTTCTGCTTATCACATCAGATTTAACATATTTTAAAACATTTCTATATACCCAATGAAATCATATTTAACTACCTGCTTATAATCATCAGAATCGAATCTACGCAGGCCAGTAATAAAGATTAGATTGCATTCAATATAATGAAATATCTATATGCCATTCATACAATTTATATCTGTAAACAAATGATACATAAGTAATAAACGAATTTAAATTAGAATTATGTCTCACCGTCAGTGTCATTGTGACGCGCTCCTCGATTCCTCCTCGAAGACACAACCTATAATGAAATAACTCTTCTAAATACTTCTAATACATAAAACTCATAATTAACACCTTAGTATTATCGCCTTAAACCGTAATCTTACCCAAATTGATATCTCCTCATGTTTTCAAATATCAAGACGACTCAGCGTAATCGATACGCCAATATTAATTATCTGCTTCAATCAACAAACTAAAATTAACAATCCTAAACTCCCGCTTTAATACACAATACTCGAACTCACAGTTAAAATAGTTGAAACTCCAATCACGATTTCAACACCGGAAGGTGGCCGAAAGAAAAGGGATGGGAAAGAAAATTAGAACTTACAAAATTCTAAGTTTCTCCGACGGCCAGAACAGAAATCAGCCGACGGTTCACGAGCCGCCGACGGTTCCGGATTTTCCAAACCGCAACTTACGGATTTCAACCCGTCTTACCTGGACTTGAGGCGGCGCTTCCAGCGACGACGTAAGAAGCGCCAGCGGCGCAGATGCGGCTCCAAGCCGACGCGGAATCTTTCGCCGCAGACGCTGCGGCCAGCACGAGCAGCCTCGTGCCGACGCCGACGCCGGGGAAGCGGAGCTTTCCTCGCTTCTGTCACGGAGCGTCCGTCGGCGATCGGTGGAAGGGAAAGGAGGAGACGAATCCGACGGAATGACCCGGTCGCGTATGGAAGGAACTAAATAAGTAACGTCGATCCCAAATACACGGGCTTTAATCCAAATTGACGCTAAGACTTCTGATGCTAGATGCACAAGAACACAAAAATTAATTAGGCAATTAGGAAATAAGCTAATTGGATTAAATGGGATATTACAATTTCCCCTCCTTAAAAAAATTTTGTCCTCGAAATTTCTTCTGAATCATTCAAACAGAAGGAAACTTCAGATCATCTCTGTTCAACCTCCCAAGTAGCTTCTTTGATTGGTCTCAGGCTTCCATTTAATTTTAACATGTGAAATTTGTCTATTTCGTAATCTCTTCACATCAAATTCTAAAATCTTTTCTCTACTCCAATGCATAAGTCAAATCTGTAGATTTCAAACTTTCATATGGAATTTTCTCTCAGATTCGAGATCCATTTTCTCAACATTGAAATGTGAAAACGCGTTGAATGTCTCAATTCAATGGTAAAGTAGTCAGAGCCATATCATTAATCCTTTCAATGATTTCAAAAGGCCCATGTACTGTCAATTTATCTCCGACCAAATCTTTACTCCTTTCATAGTTTGACTTTCAAAAATACAAATTCTCCAACTTGAAATTCTACTTTGTTTTAAGTATTTTGACATCCCGACAATCTATCTCTGACACTGATTTTCTCTTGATCAACCAACTCAACCTAACAAATGCCTTTCTCTCCCACTTCACCCAACTCAATGAGTTTTACTTTCACCATACAACGCTTCATACGGAGCCATCTCAATTTGACGGTAGTATTATCAGAAACAAACTCGATCATAATATGATCTTCCCACCTCCAAAATCTAAAACACATACCTTAACAAATCTTCTGTGACTTGAATTGTTTTCTTCGATTGTCCATCGGTCGGATGAAAAGTTGTACTTAAGCGTAATCGGCCAAGCTCTCTCAATTCTTTCCATAATCTAAGTAAATCTACCATCTCGCCGAGAATCACTTTGGTACACATGAAGTTACGATTTCTTTAACATATAATCTGACAATTTATCAAATCAATCTGTTTTCATAAGAAATGAGTCGACTTGGTCAATCTATCCACAACGAATCTTATACTATCACAATTGCCTGCATCTAGAAATCCCATAACAAAATCCATCGTAATTTCTTCCCACTTTCACGTGTAGGTAAATCAGAATAATCCACGCTCACGCCTTTAACACCGACAAGTTTCGACATTTAAAAGACATATTCATGCTTTCTTCATACCACACCAAAATATTGCTTTTAAATCTTTATACATTTTTGAACTACTGGATGAATAGATATCCCGCTCACGAGCCTCAAAATTGTCTCAACTCAACATCACTGTACCCATAATGAATTCTTCCTAATAATACCCTCTGATCTACAATAAAATTTCGCTCGACTAATCTGATTTGTTCAATGAATTTCGATATCCATCCAGCTGGCAACATTCTATCAAATAAAGTTGATCAGACCAATCGAGATAAATGCCCAAGATCACCAATCTTCTAACTTAAATGTAGAGCTCTAATCTATCAACTCGACTTTTGAGTAATAATCCAACCGGATTTCACGGATTTACGCTTAATGCATCACCACCACATTAACTTTGCCTCTGACAATAATATCTAAATCATAATCTTTAATAAACTCAAGTCATCTTCTTGTCTTAGATTCAATTCTTTTTGTAAAGATATATTTAAGACTCGATCGAAGAAAATTTCGATTTCACTCCATACAAGAATGTCTCCAAATTTTAAGAGAAAAAATCATGCTAATTCTAGATCACGATGGGATAATTTCTTTCGTGGCTTTTAATTGTCTCAAGATAAGAATTACTCTTCTGCTCGACAAGACACACACCCCAAACCTTTAAAGATGATCACTAAATATTTGAAATCCCCGCCCTAATGGAATAAATAAAATTGGTCAAACGCTTTTTCAATTCTTGAAAACTCGCCACATTCACCGCCCATCAATTTGACATCCTTTCTCAATAAATTATGATAGAATACGAGAAAATCTCGACAAACTTCAATAACCCAAGTTCTGTAAAATCTGAACTTCAGAACATTCTTGGGCCAATTCTAAAATTGCTTTTACTTTTGAGGATCAACAAACTCCTTCGCCATCGAGCAATGTGATCTAGAATGCGACTTACGATTCAAAATTCACATTTTGAAAATTTGATATAATTGATTTTCTTAACAATTCTAAAACAATCCAGATGATTTGTAATGCTCTTCATCGCTTTAGAATAAATAATATCATCAATAAAAGATGATAACAAACCTTCCACCATAAAAACACGATTCATTCATAAAGATCAAGAAGATTAGTTAAACCAAATGGCATAACAAGAAATTCAATGTCCATACCTGCCAAAGCTTTTAAAATATCGATCTTTAACTCTAACTCGATGATATCCGATCTCAAATCAATTAAAATACAATTCCTCCAACTCAAATAAATCATCAATCTAGAATGATACTGTTTCTTGATTACTTTATTTAATTGTAATCAATACACAATCGATGTAATCCATCCTTTTCTTAACAAATAATACCGACTCCACCGGAGTTCGTCAATAAATCCTTCACACCTCGCAACCGAATCAATTCCCTCGCAATTCTTGTGAGCCATCCTGTAAGGAGATTTATGTATGAAGTTGTATGTTGTACATCAATCCCAAACTCCACTTCGTGTTTGGCGGTAACCCCTGTAATTAAACACATCGAAATTCAAACAACGGAATGTTTTTCGCTTAAACACCTCCTTATTCAACACATCTAATTTGACTAAATATAATTTCACCGCTTTAAATATTTACTCAACTTCACTGTACTAATCAAAGAAGACACATTATCACAAGAAAAAATAAAATGATTTTTCACCGTGCATGCAAAATTTCACTCTTCCAAAGATTCAATTGAAAATATTTGATCAACCAATCCATACCAAGATAACGCCAAAATGTCGATTGGTAAGATAATCTTCAGGAAAGTGTTTATCTTGAATGTTAATGTCAACAACACATTTCTTCAGATTCAAACTATCACCGGAAAGATACCACATAATACAGGAAATAATAAGATCAACCCAGAATGGAAAATGAATCGAAATGAACGAATGCACCTAATCAAATGAATCAACCCAAATGATCCAAATTTTAAGATACCGACACCACTTCATTTGATTCCTTCGCTTCATGGAGTGATAGCAAAAAACTCGCTTTACCGGAGGGTTGGTTTTTCGCTCAAGTTTCTCCTTTTCAATTGAACCAAAAATTGTTACTGCTTCGCTTCCAAAACTTTCTTTTTTCCCCTCCTCGATAATCAGATGATTTTATATCCTTCTTCTCAACGGCATCAGACGATATCCAACCCACCACATCTGTAACATTTCCGATCCAAATTGACCAAAATGTCTTTTCCACACTTGTCACAAATGTTTCTCCAATTGAATTTGTTCGTCACAAGTTTTCACAGGAAATCCTCTTCTTCAAAGTTTTACGCTTGCTGTAATTCCACTGCTTTAAAAAATTCAACTCATTTTCAATTCTCCCTTTTCAACTAACACGAACTCACTGATATCAAATGGTGCTAATGCTAACCTTAATTGATCTCTCGAGCAAATGACATTTCTTCGAGTCCGATATATCGTGAAGATATCTGAAAGAGGTTAACTCATATTGCATTATTGTTTTTGATCTCGAGTTAGATTGAAAAATTTGTCTTGTAAAAGAAGTCCGATGGGAATAAACCAATCTTGAATACTTTGACAAATTCATCCCATTTGATCTGAAAATGTATCATTTCAAATCTTTCCTGTTGAGCTCGCCACCACCTCTCCCTTCTAATACAAAAGTAAAGACTACTTTCTATTTTCGGGCAAATCATCCCATCCAAATTTTTTTAATTTTAAGCCAATCTTCCGCCACTATGATCATGGCCCCTTGAATCTGGTGGTTTGAACGCTATCCTCAAATGTTGATCCACTTCAACCATACTCGACCGGCCCACTGGCCGCAGATTTTTTCATAGCTACTTATCAACAACCTGGAAATCAACCAACTACTCATCGACGCATCTTCACCACTGCTATGGTTTTATTTCACTCGTAATTATCTCCAAAGATGGAGTTCGTTCAGATCTGGATCAATCTAACCTTTCTGCATTTCTTCGAAATTAATGTAATTATCAAAAGTATTTTTATGATACATATTTATTAAATATCATACATGCATGAAATTATTAAGAACATATAGATTCTTAACCCAAACTTAATCGACTCGTATTGATCAATTCAACACTTATTCAAAATCCAAATCATGCTTCCATTACTATTGCTCATCAATCTTTTTACTCTATTATCAACCTTATTGCTCGATACCACTTTTCTCGTCACACCCTATGACCCTTACGCAGGTGTTGTATCAGAACAGATAATTCGATTATTACTGATTCCACCAACACGCCTCAACCTCGTCAACAGCAAAAAATTTATATCTAATCAAATCATCACAAATATTTCGCAAATTCATATACTACTTAACTTAATTCATATCACAATCAAGATTTAAAACCTTTAAGTTTGTAAATACGAGAATTAAAGACATCGATAAAATTTCAGACGCACTAAAAAAAATCTTTAAGCTTCCCAAAACTATAATTCAACAAAACACTACCTTCTACCCATGCCTTTTCCTCAAATTATCAATCCAGAAGATCATAAAGCAAAGTTTTCAAGACAAAGAACGCTAAAGTAGTTTCGACAAAGACAAGAGAACAATCGCAGACGACATTTAAATTGCAAAACTAAACCGGCCGCAAGAATGTAACCACGAATCAAACAATACGTCAGATGCGTAAATGAATATAATCAACAATACGTCAGATTCAGATCAGATCTATGTCCAAAGAATTTTTAATGAAAATCATTTCGCCTATATCAAATCATTTTAGAATTATTTATAATCAGATTTGACTTCATAACAAAAGCGTCGCCACCACGTCACTAAAAAGGTAGCGAGGTGGAACTATACTACTTACCTAATACCGACACCTGGACAAATTTAACGCCAACCTCAATTGAGTGATACTAAGATCCCCTCGCCACGGCCATCTCGAACTTTTGCCATCTCAGACATTTCATATAACATGCCTTCCTATCACAATTTTCCTGACATTTCTCATGCATCACATCGCATTTACAACACGTTTTAAAACATTTCTATACGCCTAAATTAAATCATAATTCTTATAATCATTATATAAATTAAGTAATGCAGTAAAAGATTTGATTTCAGATTCAATATACGTAAGATCTATACGTTCATACAATTTATACTGTAAAGAAATACATACATGAATAAACTGAATTTAAATTGAATTATTCTCACCTCGTTTGCAGGTGACGGCTTCCTCGATTCCTCCTACACACAACCTATAATGAAATAACTCTTCTAAATACTTCTAATACATAAACTCATAATTAACAACATTACTTTTAAACTGTAATCTACAAATTGATATCTCCTCGTAAGCTTTCGAAATACTGGAGCACGACTCCAAGGTAATCGACTAACGCCAATATTAATTACCTGCTTCAATCAACAAACTAAAATTAACAAACAATGTCAATTAAACCCCGCTTTTAATACACACTCGAACTCACCTAGCCAAAATAGTTGAAACTCCCCAATCACGATTTCAACACCAAGGTGGCCGGTGAAAAGAAAAGGATAGGGAAAGAAAATTAAGAACTTACAAAATTCTCCGACGGCCGTGAACAGAAATCCCGAAGCCGACGGTCACCTGGAGTCGCCGACGTGGTTCGGATTTCAAACCGGTACTGGATTTCCAACCCGTCTCACGGACTTACTGATGTGGCGGTTTCACGACGTAGCGCAGGGCGGCGGCCCAGCGAAGCACGGATGCGGCGTTCCGGACGCTGAATCCTTTCACGACGCTGGCTCAAGGCCACGGCGGCCGGCCGACACGCCGAGGGAAGGGAGCGGCGCCTCTGCTCGTCACGAGTCCGTCGGGGCGGATGCCGAGGGAAGGGAAAGGAGGAGACGAATCCGATCAGGGAATGACCCGAGAATTGGAAGGAACGAAATAAGTGAACGCCCGATCCTGCCCATACGCCGTGGCTTTTAATCCAAATACGACGCTAAGAGACTTATGCTACGAATTGCTACAGTAATGACAAAATTAATTAGGCAATTAGGAAATAAGCTAATTGGATTAAATGAGATATTACAAATCATCTAATTCATAGCTAGAAACTCTAGCTTTCGACAACTTAAGATATGCAGGGGAGGCTTTTTACTTGAACAATAAATATTAATAATAGTTAAAATACTATAATAGAAAACAAATATGGCACCTCCAATGCATCTCAATTTTAGTAGCAAAGAGAGAAAAAGTGCAATATTTATGTCATCAACCAAAGCTTATAGGATATTAAATGATAGAATTGTTGAAGCCCATTAGAGTCAAAATTTTGCAAAAGTATCACTTACATCAATTTGTCTGATTTTGATAAATTTTACTTCAACAAATTTAGCATTTGATAGTCATCAAATAAATTAAAACATGAACGTTGTGCTTCTTATAATGCAATACAATAATTATCTCAAGCATATTTGTCATATCAATACACAAGATCTGTCATAAATCTATCATTATTTATGGACACAATTTCATCATTAAATGTATTTTCAAAAACTTGAAAATTAAAGCCATTTGATTTTGTGATTTAGTGTTCGATGTGAATTCACAAAGATGAGATGAAAAAAAGAAAAAAATTCAAGATATTGGTTGCAATTTCATGAAGTCAAATCAAATATATTGAAGATTTGATTAATACTATTTATAAGTTCTTGCTCCAATGCTGCATGATTTTAAATGGCTCTATCTTTCATGCATTTAATTTTTTTAAAGGTTCTAGTTGAAATTTTTTCTTGATTCAAGTTTATCATTATCTTATCACATAATTTAAATTTTATCTCTTATTTTCATTTATAATAGACTTATAATTTTTATAATTAATAATTAATTTCTTTCAAATATCTTAATTTAAATTATGTAGATTTTATAAATCATACAATTGACTAATACAATATGTTGTAAATAATGAAATATCAAAATACTAATATGTACCTTAAAAACTACCTATAAATAATTCTTAGTTTCTTGTTATACCAATTCATAAAATAAAATAAAAAATAGTTATGAAATGAGTTGAGTTCCAGCTATAGTTTTAAATATTTATTAATGATGAATTCCTAAACAAAATTCTCAAACCTTTATCTGTAGTGGGATAAAGGCTTCTTCTTGTGTTGTTGGATTGTTTTATCAACTATAGTAGATATGATTAGTTCAATTTCACATTTGGGAATAGACATAGTTTCTATGATAAGGTCAAATTCATATATGATTTCATGCTTATTTTTAGTTTTGAACTCAAATTCTAATCATTATTCTAGTATATATTCAAGTTTATGAATATGTACTAATGTAGGTGTTGATTTTAATTCGATAACATCTTATAACTACAAATCATCTTTTGTATCTTGAATATCTTAAAATACTATCTTTTCAATAAAATTGAACTTAACCATGTATTAATCTTGTGTTGATGTGTGTATTCTGGACTCTAGTGAAGGTTGTATTAATTTTTTCGAAGACATTAATCACATGTGTGATTGTCCTATAGAATACTTAATATTTCTTAGTATCTATAGATCTATATAAAACTTCATCCAATTTTCTTAGAGTGGTGTAGCTTAATTCATCCCTAAGCTCTTGCTTACAACTTGTACTGAACAAATAATCATAATCTAATAATCTAAATGTAAGTAATATCTATCTCATGACTTATGAACCTTGCATAATATTAAAAAAACACCATAAATACCTTTGCAGTCTTTAAATTGATAATGCAATTAGTCTCTTTATTTACTAAATGACAAATATTGCTTTTTATGCTTATGCTTTATATTAACAAACGTGAATTTAATAGTTATACTTTACTAAATGATTGAGCATGTCTCATTAGTTTTGACAAATCTAACTCTTTTGGAATCAAGTGTATTGTAGCTTTCAAAGAAATCTTCCAGGTTAGTGATTTGATCATTCTTCCCATCAAATATAATAACTTGATTATGAACCTCATAATATTCACATTATAGTTGTCTAGAACCATAACCTAGCGGTTGTGTTTAAACTGCTTCATTAATTTTTTAATTTTTTTTGGCCCAACTTCTAGTTGACATGATGATGCAACTTAGTTCTGATACCAATTTGATACAAGACTCTTTAAGATCTATGGTTCTTAATACAAATAAATGATGCAATTTAAAAAAAACACAATTTAGAATAAAATTTCATTAAAGGACCTCCAATTAAATTAGGTGTTTGTTTTTATTGATGCAAACTTGTAAATATGAGAGATTGAAGTCAAATGATTTTATAATGATCATTTAAATCAAAGAAATTAGCAAAAAAAAAATGAAATAATAAAAATCACAACTTGAATAGGATTCATACCTCAATTAGTAAAACCAAGTTGTATTAGTTTGATTGAAATTTGGAATGCTTGTAAAAAACAATAATAAAGTACTTTAGTAGAAAATAAAATTAGAAAGGAATTCACAAAGGAAAGAAAATTTAATTCTCATTCTTTTGTAAGGAGATATTTTCTTTCAAAATCTAATTATCATACTTGTGTTGCACTTTAAATAATCCAACATCCAATGGATGTATATGAGATTGAAAAAACTTGAAATTTAATTAAGCTAAATATGATTTAGAATTTCTAAATTTATAATAATACAATTTCTAATCAATAGTTCTAATTTTCAATTAGCTTAAAAGCCCACCAGAACAAAATTCCTACTATAAGAACTGCATAGGAGATTTTGTATCACATGTTAATGCGGGAAACTATTGTCTAGGGACCAATCATATATCTATTCTCAATGAATTAGCACTTTTGTACCTATACATTACAAAATTTAGAATACATTTTACCTTTTCGTGTTGTTGTTATTGCATATTGTTAGCATTTAAAGTTATGTTCTGTTTACAAGGGAAAATCCGTAGAATATATTATTGTGCTTGTTTTGCGTTGATTGTTTTATTTTCGCTAGCTGATCTTATCAATCCCCAGTTCACCTGACTTTCTATTTTGGGGTGACTGAAATAAATTTAAAGACATAAGGATGGTCGGCATGGCATTTGCACAAATGTTCTTCGCTTAGGGATAAAGCATCAAATTGGAATTGAAGCAATGGCTCCTTGATAACTTTTCTATCTTCTATTTTTAATATAAACTCTAGTTAACTTTATTTTGAATTAATAAATTTGGATTAGAAGTGTTAGATTTTTCTTTTTTGGTCCAGTAATATATTAAAGTTTTAAAGAGGAGGTGATGGATTATCATTGTGTCTTCTACTTTTTGAGGTAAAATTAACTTATAATGCATATGCATCTGTTTGAAAGAAATTTTAAATCTTCAACTTTGCCACAAAAAAAAAATGTTTACTACCACTTGATAAATTTAAATGTCAAAACAATGGTAACTAAAAAAATGCAAAAGCTCAAGTCATGTTATTCATTGAGGCATAAGCCAATAGTTCAAAGTCCAAATGAACATATTTTAACATATCACTATCACATAAGCTGTTTGGTCCATTTTACTTTATGCTAGAAGATAAATGAGGGTCTTTAGTCTTAAATTCAAGATTTAAGTCCATGGTGTCTAATGCACATTAGACACCATTCCAACTATTGAGCTTTGAATTTTACTCAAAAGATTAAATTTAAGACCAAACAAGCTCCAAACATAGCAAAATATCAACCAAAAGTTCATCTTGCCTTCATAAATCTAATAACATCAAACTTGCCCAAATCTGAGCACAAAATTTAGGCTGAACTTTTTGTTGGCATAAATGATTTTTACTGTTTAGAGGATTGAACCCTCCTCACCCTACACATACTTATTATTGCGCAACTAGGGCAAGAATTTAACTTTCAGATGACTTCTACAGATCTCTATTTTGTAAGAAATTATAATAGATGACTAGCATCAATGAGATGAATTTTTTGACAGAAAAATGATGAGGTATTTTTCCCATTTTTGTGGCCCCAAATTCAAGCTCTGATTTTTTAAAAAAAATATTTTCGTTGATGTTATTTTTGGGATTATGATTTATCACTTTTTTTAGACTTATGATGTCAAGATTTGTAGTATGATGTTTTCATATTATTAATCAGAGATATCACATGTGGCACTTTACTAGTGTCCACTGACCACCTGACTATGTGTGGGCTTGGCAAAGCTGATCTGCCAAAGCCAGGGTAGTTTCGTTTGATCATTATTTAATTATCAAAGGTTTTGATCTATATCATTCATTATTGACATCACTATAGAATATTTCAACATATTTCAAATAATGACCAAAACACTATTCTAAAAATCTATAAATACTCTTCAATTTAGTTCATTTTGAGCATTCGAAATGTAGGAGAATTTTTGAGTTTCAAAGTATATAACTTGGATCATTGGAAGTTTTTGCATGCTATCTTTAGTATGTCTAAGTTCATGTTTCTTTTCTATTTTGATATTGTGTATTTTTTATCCCAACAAAAGGGGCCTTGTGGTCAGCCTTGGATGCCCTGTCGACCATTTTGTGTTGTTGTTATTCGATATGCTTATAATAGCTTGCTTTCCTTTACATTGTGCCGGGGCATTCTTCAATTTTGTAGAAGATTTGTATATTTTAACCTTTTTGCTATTAAATGGACGTTGTTTTGATTGGGCTTGACCTTTTTTCTTTCATTTTTTTATTATTTTTCATGTAAAAAGAGGTTAAAAGGTTTTTCCTTATTAACATAAGTTGTTCTCTATCATTGAAAATTGTTTTTATAATTAGGTAGAAGAGCAGTACTTTTTAACATATTTACTATTTTGATTAGCCTAAAGCTTTGTTTTTTTGTTAATTCCATTGAAGTGTGAAAATGCTTAGGAGATCAAAGAATTTCATGTCTTATTAATTTTTTTAAAAAACTAAAAAGATGTCAGATAAGTGAAAAAAGAGTTTGTTAGCTCCTTTTTTTAAGAAAAGGTGATGCACAAGAGTGCAAATTATAGAAGAGTTAAATTAATGTGTCATACATTAAAATTATAAGAGAAAGTAATTGAGCGTAGTTTACAACGTGATGCAATAGTTTCTTAAAATTAATTTGATTTCACGCTGTGTAGGTCTCCGATGGATGCTACACATTTGTTGAGAGTTTTGGTGGGGAAGTATAGGGAGCAAGGAGGATCTACCTATGATATTTGTTGATTTAATGAAAGCATATGATAGAGTTCCAAGAGAAGTGCTTTGGAGAGTTCTAGAAAGGAAAGGAGTTAATATTGCTTATATTCAAGTCATTAAGGATATGTAAAATAGAGCTATTACTTGTGTTCAATTTGAAGGAGGATTGACCAAGTTATTTTCCTATTTCAGTTGGATTACATTAGGTATGGGGTTTAAGTACCTTTTTTTTTTTGCTAGTTATGGGTGTCCTGTCTGGCCTTGGTTTATACTTTTTACTAATGATATTCTTCTTGTTGATAAGACTAGAGAGGGAGTTCAAAATAAACTTGAATTGTGGAGGTCAACTGTGGAGTCTAAAGGCTTTTGTTTTAGTAGATCTAAAACCAAATACATGGAGTGTAATTTTAGTTGTAGAAGGCCTAGTGGTGAGATTGTGACAATGGGTGATCATGTCATTAAAAAGAATGAACGTTTTAGATATTGTTTGAAGCGATGGTGAAATAGATACGAATGCTATTAATAGAATTCAAGTTGGATAGTTTAAGTGGAGGAATGCATTGGGCTTGGTGTGTGATAGAGATGTACTTGTTAGACGTAAGGGAAAATTTTATGGTGGTGAGCTTGCAATGCTTTATGGTGAAGAATGTTGGCGAGTAAAAGAGAAGTTTAAAATTAAATTAAGTGTTGTAGAGATGCGAACGCTATGGTGGATGAGTGGCTTTACACTGAGACAAAATGCAAAACGAATATATGCGTGAAAAGGTTGGAGTTGCTCCAGTGCCAGATAAGATTATGGTTTGGTCATATAAAATGTTGGTCGTTCAATGATCCAGTTCAGCGAGTAGATGTATTAGATTCGGCCGGCCTATATTAAAAAAGATATAGATAGACCTAAAAAGATTTGGTTAGAAAATATAAAAATGTCCAAATTATTAGAATTAAATGAAAACTTGACACTTCATAGGACACAATGCAGAAGGATTCATGTATTTGACCTCATGTAGTAGGATAAGGGCTTGTTGTTGTTATTGATTGGGCATGCACTATCATAAATGACTAATGCGGTTGAGATAATTTTTTCTTTCTATTGACTCAATTTCCTGCATACAATACCAAAAGCTTGTGCCTTTAAGTTGAGGTTGAGGAATTGACACTACATTCCATTATCATTGTGAAGTAAGCTCAAGGGAAGGATTGTAATTTTGTAGCAAGATATGTATTTCAAGGAGGAGCATGTACCACAAGAAGAGAGTTCATACTTTGGTGAAAACCCTATTTCATACTTCCTCACGGTAGTCAGGTCATATGATTGTGTTAATTAGCTATCTTTTTTTCAGTTGTGCTTCCTGAGTGTAGAAGTTTGCAACTCTACTTCTGCTAGCGCCATGATGTAGGAATTGACACAATGCAGAAGGATTCATGTATTTGACCTCATGTAGTAGGATAAGGGCTTGTTGTTGTTATTGATTGGGCATGCACTATCATAAATGACTAATGCGGTTGAGATAATTTTTTCTTTCTATTGACTCAATTTCCTGCATACAATACCAAAAGCTTGTGCCTTTAAGTTGAGGTTGAGGAATTGACACTACATTCCATTATCATTGTGAAGTAAGCTCAAGGGAAGGATTGTAATTTTGTAGCAAGATATGTATTTCAAGGAGGAGCATGTACCACAAGAAGAGAGTTCATACTTTTGGTGAAAACCCTATTTCATACTTCCTCACGGTAGTCAGGTCATATGATTGTGTTAATTAGCTATCTTTTTTTCAGTTGTGCTTCCTGAGTGTAGAAGTTTGCAACTCTACTTCTGCTAGCGCCATGATGAACGGCTATTTTTAAATCCTTTTATTGGATATTTCTAACTTTAATCTAATTTTCTTTCTTTTTTCTGTTTTTTGGAAGAATAGTCGACTCAACAACAACACCTTATCTGGCCAAATTCCTATATCTTTGACGAATATCTCTACACTTCAAGTCCTGTAAGTTGCTTACGTGCAGTATCAATAACTTAGTCCTCTGGTGAAGTTTTACTTCTTGTACTGTGAATCCTTTTTCTAAACAAATATTACAGGGATTTGTCAAACAACAACTTATCCGGAGGAGTTCCATCCAATGGATCCTTTTCTCTATTCACACCCGTCAGGTTTTTCTTTTCTTATGTTGTTTGCCTTTTGATATTGTGTTGAAATTTTGCTAACTATTTTATCCCAAAAAAAATGTAGTTTTGGGAACAATCCTCTTTTATGTGGTCCGGGCACAAAAAAGGCCTGTCCTGGTGGTCCCCCACTTTCTCCACCACCACCACTTATTTTACCATCAGCACCTTCATCTCCAGGTGATAGTTTCTGTTGTTCTTACCCATACAGTTTTTTTATTGTTTTCAATACTGCATTATGCAAGGTATGCTTTACTGGTAATACAGTAATAAAGTATCCGTATGGTCTTACTGAAACATGGACGTTATGCTTTACTGAAAATTACATTTTAACGTACTTCAAATGATCCCTGAAGACTCTTGTCACATTTAACTTCATTTTAACGCTTCTAAAGATTGCATTTTTCAAACAGTGCAAATTATGATTTTTTCTGAAATCTGATTTGAATGTGAAAATTTTGGTTTGGAGGATTGAAAGTTTTGGATAATTGATTTTTGTGCTTTTTTACCTTCATTTTGAAGGTAGTGCTTCCAGCACTGGAGCAATAGCTGGTGGAGTTGCTGCTGGTGCTGCTTTGCTATTTGCTGCACCTGCCATTGGTTTTGCATGGTGGCGCCGTCGTAGACCGCAAGAGTATTTCTTTGATGTGCCTGGTTAGTTAGTATCTGCTGCTTGCAAGCACTTGTTTTATGTTGCTCAGGAGTACTGTGTGACATTTATAAGTTCTACAGCTGAGGAGGATCCGGAAGTTCACCTGGGCCAGCTTAAGAGGTTCTCGCTCAGAGAGTTGCAAGTTGCAACGGATGGTTTTAGCAACAAGAACATTCTGGGTAGAGGCGGTTTTGGGAAGGTTTACAAGGGGCGACTTGCAGATGGTTCCCTGGTGGCAGTAAAGAGGCTTAAGGAGGAGCGCACACCAGGAGGGGAGCTTCAATTCCAAACAGAAGTAGAGATGATTAGCATGGCTGTCCATCGAAACTTACTTCGGCTTCGTGGATTTTGCATGACACCGACTGAACGTTTGCTTGTGTATCCATACATGGCTAATGGGAGTGTTGCTTCCTGCTTACGAGGTAGTTTTTTTCATGTCATGGATGCTTGTCATTTAAACATGTTTTAATAGTTTCTCAAAGTTTGGGACTTTCGTTTCATATGAAGTTGCAAATGCATGATATCTTCTCAATCTGTTATTTTCCTATTGCCTCTTTGTTAATTCAGCATGAAAAATTCATTCATGAAGAAGCTCCCAGTTTTAATTTTCATTTTAAAGTGTCTAATAACCACTTGGATTCCAGAACGCCAACCGAATCAACCACCTCTTGAATGGTCAACCAGGAGAAGGATTGCGTTGGGATCTGCTAGGGGTCTTTCTTACTTACACGATCACTGTGATCCAAAGATAATCCACAGGGATGTTAAAGCTGCAAACATTTTGTTGGATGAGGAATATGAAGCAGTTGTGGGGGACTTTGGCCTTGCCAAGCTTATGGACTACAAGGATACACATGTAACAACTGCTGTACGTGGAACAATCGGTCATATCGCCCCTGAGTATCTATCCACTGGGAAATCTTCAGAGAAGACTGATGTCTTTGGTTATGGGATCATGCTTTTGGAGCTCATCACAGGACAAAGAGCATTTGACCTTGCCAGGCTTGCAAATGATGATGATGTTATGTTGCTTGACTGGGTAAGCTCAAGATTTTTTTCTCATGTTTTCTTACTACATATATTTATCTACTCGCTTGTAATCAGAATAATCTTAATTTCCAGCTTACAAGAGTCAGATCTGGTGCTTTTAGAGTTCTTTGGATTTGTATATGTTGTTAAGTTTCCTCATTTATTTTTTTAATGCTCCTATTTTTTTTTTATTTATACTTGACATCTTAATGATTGCTGCTACAATTTCTCATGTCTGCTTATTGAATTTGGTATTAATTAATTTTATTTTATAGTTGACAACTATGCAGTTTTGCAAGTGCTTTGAGAAAAACCTATATTTGTTTCTTTGCATATCTCAAAAAGTGTTTGCTTGCTTGTATGTAATCTGCTTCATACTGTGATTAGGTCAAAGGACTTTTGAGAGAGAAGAAGTTAGATATGTTAGTAGATCCTGATCTTCAGGATAACTACATAGAAGCCGAGGTTGAATCTCTCATCCAAGTCGCACTTCTCTGCACGCAAGGCTCGCCCGTGGAACGACCAAAAATGTCAGAAGTGGTGAGGATGCTAGAAGGTGACGGCCTTGCTGAGAGATGGGAGGAGTGGCAAAAAGTCGAGGTTATCCGCCACGACTTGGAAATGGCTCCTCACAGAAACCCAGATTGGATCGTCGATTCCACCGATAATCTTCATCCAGTTGAGCTATCAGGTCCCAGATGACCTGCATTCAAAGCTCCTAAAGAGGATGATATTCTTGCATGGTCACCTTCATGAAGATCACAATTCTGTATATTGATCCAGGGGCATTATATTTGTTTAGCAATTTATCAATGTGATAGTTTTTTTCTTTTTTTTTTTCTTTTCTTCCGGAACCTTATTATTGCAGGGGATAAAATAGGAGGCTTTGCAGGAAATTCCGCTGGTAAAGGTGGTATGTGTTATTTATCTTCTCTCATAGCAATGTATAATGAATTTGTTAAGAACTGGAAAATAGATAATGGCAATTTTTCTTTTAGCATTTCCAGCCCATATGTCTCTCATATGTTTATGATTTCAAAGCCTGCTTTGAGATTGCTTCCTTCGTTTAAAAAAAAAAAAAAACGTTCAACGGTCAGAAATTCAAATTCCTTAAACCTTTTTGCATTTGAAGTGGAGGCGAGAAACAGAGAACAAAAGTGCCATCTGGAGCTTTCACAATTGTGTCGAAGGCTACGTCATAAATGGTGGAGTGTAGAGTTCTGTAGAAAGCCCAGTTAACTTAAAGCTCATTTGATCCAGGTATGATTCTCTGCATAGTTTTAGCCATGTGATAAAAGAGTCTCTTCATCTTTCTCAGTGGAAGTTTTGGTTCCAGCCAGTTACTACTACCTCAGTGTTTTGTGATGAGCTTTTATTCATTTAATGAATCGTTTTAACCGTTTAAATCAAAATTAGAACATTTCCAAACATGATAAAATTGTTATAATAACATAGTTTATTCTTAATGAACAGTAGTTTTCGTCACTTAACTTTCAGATTAACTTGTTACAGCAGTTTAATTAAAACATTATTAATTTCTTATGATATTTGTTTTATTGATTTTATGTAAATAACTTAAAATTTTGTTGATTTATAGTATATTTCACTGTAACTATTTTTATTTCTATTGAATTAATTTATTACTTTAAAATCTAATGTCCATTATATATAGCAAAAAATTGTATATATTAATTGTTAAGTTTATTTTGATCAAAATTCTCATAAGAATTATAATATTGAGAATAATATATTGCATTTTTAAAATAACATTGTTATATAAATACTATTAGAAGGATCGACATATTATTTAACATATAAAATTTTATATTTACATTATTTAACACTCAATTTTGTTCGAGTTCAGCTCAAGTTTATTCATCAGCTCTGTTTAAATTGGGCTTATTGAGCTTGTTAACAAGCAGTTCGTTTAAAGAAATAAATGAGTTTTAATAGAGTTTGTTTATAAGCAGTATATTGAGAAATATAAATGATACTATTTATGAACATATTTTAGTCGAGCTATAATTAAGCTCCTTAATAAATTTATTTGTGAGCTTTAAATGATACTATTTATGAATATATCTGAATTAAATAATAACTTGTTCAAATTTGTTCATTTAGCAATTGAGTTTTTAAAAAAGTGTTCAAATTTGTTCGATTAGTAAAATAAATGAATATAAATGAGCTTTAATCGAGTCGAGTCACGAGTAATTTATTAAAATTTGATTCATTTGCAACCCTAAGCTTAATGTTGACCTCCACTTCTCACATGATCTTCACCAATGAACCACCACTAATATATCTCACACCTTAATCCACCTATATCCAGTAGTAAATAAACTTTATTGCATGCATGGTACATATTTCCACCAAATTCTCAAAATTACAGTTATATTTATTTATTTTATCTCTTTTAAGATTTAATTATCTATGATGATTTCATTCCCCCGTCCTCCCATGTGCTCCGTGTCATGCTCACCCTTTTACACTGGCACGTGGGCTGCACATGGAGTCTTTTCTTCTCCCGCTTTTTAGTGCTTCTTCATAAATATCTTTTTCATATATATATATCTTTTTCATAATATCTTTTTCTTTAATTTTGAACATTAATACTTTCAGTTTGCACATTGCATTCCCTTATTATTATTATTTATTTCTGCTATCTGTCACATGAGATTTGCAGGCCTGAGCTCTGCAAAAGTTAATACTGTGAGTAATAATGGTGGAAAGTTTCAATGTGCCCGCAATATCTATAGATAAATAAAGTTTCAGTTAGGATATCAAAAATTAATGTCAGAAAAATTCAGATTCAAATTGATCTGAATAATTTTTAAATTAAATTTGAGTTAAAAAAAGTGATCTTATTTTTTACATAAATTTGAATATGATTCGATTTTGATTATATATATATATATATATATATATATATATATATATATATATATATATATATATATATATATATATATATATATATATATATATATATATATATCATTTTCGAGTCGATTTAGAGTTTTACGGGTGCCGTCAAATCAAGTCAGACCCGAATCCAACCCATCGACCTGAATTAACATCCCTAATTTCAGTCACGATAATATAATTAAAAAAAAAATGAATTTAGAATTCACTTTACATTGCTTCTTGAATGAAAATATGTTACATTCTCTATTTAAATTTTATTAGGGCCTAATTTGATTTTCTGAATGCATTGTTATTTGTATTCATTTAATCAAAGTAGAGCCCACTCATAGGAAATCCAAAGCCCCGTGAGGCCCACAAAGGCTATTGCTTCGAAGCTTTGGAGATGGTCTTCTTTGATGCGAATGATTTCATTCAGCTTATGCATAAAAATATTTATTATTTTAAATAATGGTGTAAATGAATTGAGTTTGAGCGAACTGAATTTTTATTCTTGTTATATTCGTTTAAAAATTACTCTATTTCAGTTTGTATTCTAAATAGTTCGAAAATTTAATGTTCGTGTTAGGCTCGAATTGTTCGAAATAGCTCATATAAGTTTGAAATAACTCGAAAATCAATAATCTGAAATTTTTTGGAGGATAAAGGATTTGAACCTGAGCCAATTCTAATCATTACAAAAGCTCTAATCACTAAATAATGCTTATAATTTTTTATTATGAGCTAAATCGAGCCAAACATGATCGAATGAATGATTGTTCATGTACAACTCTCATTTATAAATCGAACTTTAAATATTTATTTGTATTTGATTTACTTACACAATGAACGAGTTGAACACTAACTGTTTATAAATAACGAGCTTTTTTTTTTTATATCCCTAATTTCAATTAAACTAGTTTTGTTGCTTTAAGCTAAAATCTAGCTTTAAAAATAATTAAAATTTATTAAGTTTATTGCCTGTTTGGATGTAATTAATTTTAAATTCCAAACATTATTAAATGTGTGCAAAAAAAAAAAAATTTTAAAAAAAAAAAAAAGAAAAGAAAAGTTACGAAGGAATGTGCCACTTCCCACCTACTTCTATCCAATCAATACACGCATACAACGGTGTATAACTATAGCCTATAGATATCTTTCTTCTGTATATATTCTACAAATAAAATATATTATAAAGATTCTTATCACAATATTAATTTATTTTAATATGATGGCGATATTTACAGAGAGAGACTCCAAATTTCTTTTATTAAATATAAGGATCAAAATTTAATAAATATATATGGATTATTTTAGTTATATAATATTATAAAAAATGTACTTAATATAATTATATACAATAAATGTCTTATTAAATAGTAACAAATCAAATAAAAATTAAACTTTCTTCTAATTTATAATTAAATAGTATAATATATGTAATATTATAATAATACATGCTTATAATATTAATATAAATCTTTTAAATTTTTTTTATATTATAGTATAAATCTATAATATAAAAATGAGATTATATAAGATAATTTTTTAGATAATATTAAATTTCAATTATTGAGAATCATTATATCTAATTATTGGCTCAAGGGAAATTCCATTATCCTTTTTAAATCTTATAAAAATTGAGATTCTTTAACTAAAAAAATAATTTTCCGATTCTCCTTTTTTTTTTAATTTCGTGAATAAGGACTGTAATAATAATAATAATAATAATAATAATAATAATAATAATAATAATATTTTTAGTCCTAAATAAAAAGGACCACCGGCCGCTCATCATGTGCGGCTGTGGAGGGGGAATTTGTATGGTTTCCAAAGCCTCTTTCTTGTCCTCTTCAGACCCTATACTGTTTTCTCTACACTTATCAGTCGTCTTCTTCTTCTACAAAGATCTCTCTCTCTCTCTCCGTCTTTCTCTCTCTCTTCCTTTCTCTTTTCCCCTTTAACAGAGGATGAGCCATTTCCTCCTTTTTCTCTTCCAATCTACTTCCTTTGTTTCTCCATTTCGACTTTAGGGTTTCACTCCTTCCATGGCGGCGCACTCCTGCTTCCTTCTCCTTCTCCTCCTATCCTTCTCGGTGCTAACGCAGGCACAGGTCTCTTCGGACACTCTGTCGCTGCTGGAGTTCAAGAAGGGCATTGCTGAAGACCCCACTGGCGTCGTCCGTGACACTTGGAGCCCGGTGGCATGGGGGTCTGCGGCGGCAGTCGACTCCTGCCCGCGTTCATGGCACGGGGTCTTATGCGACGATTCTGGCTCCGTCGTCACCTTAGCGCTTGTAAGCCTCGGCCTATCCGGTGAGATCAAGTTCAACACCATTACTGGAATGAGGGCGCTACAGAACCTCAGCTTGGCGGGAAATTTGTTTACCGGTCGCCTAGTGCCGGCCATTGGGGACATGACCTCGCTGCAGCACCTCGATTTATCTGGAAACCGTTTTTATGGCCCGATTCCAGGGAAAATAACCAATTTATGGGGCCTTGTTCATCTTAATCTATCGTGGAACGGGTTCAAGGGCGGATTCCCATCTGGAATCCAGAATCTCCAGCAGCTGAGGGTGCTTGACCTGCGGTCCAATGAGCTATGGGGGGAGGTCGGTGCAATGCTGTCGGAACTGAGGAACGTGGAACATGTCGATCTGAGCAGAAACAATTTCTACGGTGGTTTGTTCATGGATTCGAGCAACCTTTCCAGCTTAGGCAACACCGCAAAATACATGAACCTTAGTTTTAATCGGCTAAGTGGGAGGTTCTTCTCGAATGATTCCATGGGAGTATTTAAGAGTCTAGAAGTCTTGGATTTGAGTCAGAATCAGCTCATCGGAGAGCTCCCATCCTTTGGTTCCCTGTTTAATTTGAGGGTTCTTCGTGCTGGAAACAATCTGCTTTCTGGTCCTATACCTGAGGATCTATTTGGGGATTCCATGCAGTTGATGGAGCTTGATCTCAGCGGGAATGGCCTCTCAGGTGAATGCTGTTACTTCTGGAATGTGTGATGTTTATGCTAGTCATGACTAGACTGGGAAGTGATAACGACATTGCATGATCAATTATTTGGTAACTATATGATCTTTTGATTGTGATAGAAATGGAACCGATTTTTAGAAAAAAAAAAAAACTATATTGTCAACCCTAAACCTAAAAAAAATCTTTTATATATTGCAGTAAATAGAGAAATTATTACGTGTGCATACTCATTTGATGGCATTGGACCATATCTTTTTCCAACTGATCGTGACTTTGCATGATCTTTTTCTTTAATGGTGGGCGATAATATAAATAGTATTGTGGTTTATTTTATATATACAATTGTTATTGCTTACTTCTATGGCATTTTGATTGTGATGCTAAGTGGAACTTCCAAAAAAAAAAAAGAAAAATGGAATCAATTTTTTTTTTACTAAAAACGTTCTATTGTTCAGTACAAAACTTTTTTTAAAAAAAGTCTTGATATATTGACAATAAAAAAGAGTTAGGGAGAAAGGATGATAACAGCTTAATGCCTCGCAAGACTTATGTTGTACACATCAATCATGTTTTTCCGACAAATCAAGTTTTTTTTTTTTTTTTTTTTTTTGAAGCTTTAGCATTACTTTTTTATTACTAAGGTTCGCGTTAAACTAATAGTAAATATGCTGTACTTTTTTTTTTAAACAAACCACGATGAAGAGAAATTGAAGACAGTGGATTTCATAATAAGAAACATAATACTTTTCCGCATCTTATTTTTCTCGTCTCTAAAATTGAGTAATGTTTTATCCATCTAAAAATTTAACACATAAGAAACAGCAAAAGCCACAAGTACATAATACATTTTTTTCACCAAATGGTTATGAAAATGAGTTTGATTCATACTTTCTATATGATAGTTCGATGATGCTTGGTTTTTTATGGTTAATAGCTATCAAATAGCTTGTTCCATTGCCTTCAGTTTGCGTGTCCATGCATGATATCAAGTGGTCTTTTCCAGATTTCCATTAGCCATTTTTTTTTATGATTGAAATCTCAAACTATATTCAAACTGTTGTGAAGAAAAAAAAAATCTCAGTGCAATTAAATATAGGATGACTAATTATAGGTACAAGTTTTTGTGTGTTTGCATTAAAATAAGGGTGATGAAATGTTAAGTGGAGAAACTCCAAGATATATTATAGAAACAATTATGACGTTAAGGATGGTAGTATGTGTTGGAATGTGAGTGTTGACCAAAAAGTTATTTAGCTGAGAGTAATATTAGTTGATTTCTGTAAAAAAAGATCCATGAAAGATGGTGCGAGGAAGTTGAAAGATGGCTATTTTAAAAATATGGCTTGCCATTTGGGAGGCAAAGCAGGAAACTGCCCTATCAACGAAAAGTATATTACTTTACTATGGAGCTATTCATGTTGTATAAAGAAACGGCCAAAAAAAAAAAGCTCTTATGTATTGGCATGTTGATGGATACAGGATTATGAGTTATTCGATATGTTACTTTTGTTCCTAGTTATAAGGAACTTTCTTACTAGAATGGTTGTTAAACTGAAACATTTGCTCTTTTTTTTAAACCACTCAACCATGGTGATAGCCGAACTGTTTACCTCATACATTGTGAGGTGGGATATGCCATTGGAGTCAACACTTTGAGGTGAATTTTTGTACTGTTGCTTCGCTGTGTACATTTAGGGAGAGTCGTCTTAGATGGTTTGGTCACATAAAACGTTGGCCGTCCGATGACCCGGTTAGGAGAGTAGATGTATTAGATTTGAGTTATGTTAAGAAAGGTAGAGGTAGACTTAAAAAGATTTGGTTAAGATGTATAAAAAATGACTTTAGTATACTTGAATTAAATGAGAATTTGACACATAATAGGTCACAGGATGAAGATGAAGAAATGACCCCACCAAGTGATAAAAGGTATGTTGTTGTTGTTGTTGTAGAGTTTATGGGTGTCAAAAGAGGAGTGTGACTAATTTGTCAAAGAGAGACTAGTGTGAATAAAATATGAAAAGTTAACAACAAGATTTTGTGAAAAGAGGAATGATACGATTCTTGAACAAAGATATCAATAGAGAATTGTGACAAAGGATTCATAAAGCCGACCCCACTTAGTGGGATAAAGGCTTGTTGTTGTTGTTGTTGTAGTTATTGTTGCTTCGCTGCGTACAAAATTTCCGTCTTTGACAAAGTACTTTTCCTGTGGCAGCATGCAATGGTAGAACAGTACAGTTTTTGTGCTTTACCTCGATGAAGAATTTCATGATTTATTTTGAAGGTTGATAAATTTGGTATGCATGAAACTTGTTTTAAAAAAATCAAACCAGCTATGGACATACAGCTCATGTAGATAATGTGCATATTCACATCATTCTGTTTTAGGTTCTTGTTTGAAACGTGCTTGTTTAGATAAAGATTTATTCTTCAGCTAGTTTAGTCTGGAGGATTGGAGATGGCAGTATTCTAGCTTCATTGTCATGCCATTTCTGCTTCTGCCCCTTATGGTGTAAGTCCCATATCTTCCTCTTTGACAACTGTGGTTTGCACTTCTTAGAGAACCTAGTTGTTGAGAAGCTAGGCAAATGTCTTTGTGTTTGGAGTTTTAGTCATTATTTCTGATTTGCAGTTTCATGAAGTATAATTTGAGTGAACATGCAGTCTTGTGAAGCGTATTTGGTGCATGCGGTTTCTTCAATTGCATGTTTTGAGGAGGGATTGATTACCCCAACCTTTCCTCTCCATTTGTATGGAGGTGTTTTTGACTCAATTTGAACTTGTAAAATATACTAGATGAAACTTAAATGCTGCTCCAGTCCTGCTATCATAATCTTGTTAATTGGTTTACTCAAATTGTTAAGACTAATTGGAATAGGACTGCTCATCGAGGGTTGTGGCGAGATGAGGAGTTGATCCATCACTTGAGAGGGAACCTTCACTTGTGAGTCATCACTTTTGATTAGCACTGAGGTGCATCGTTGTGAGATGACACCTAAACCCTTCTCTCGATTTTATATAGTGACATGAGAAATATAAAATATAATAAAAATAATGAAAATTGCAATCACATCACTATTAAGCTTGAATTATAAGGTACATTTTAAGCTTTTTGTGCGAAAACTTAAAAATAAGTTAGGTGATATGTGAGTATTGACTTAATATCTATGTGTAAATCATATTATTAGTTAAGTACCAAGTTTATTGTGTAATAGCTTAAAATGCATTCGGCGATTTTGTGTAAAGTTAGGTAACTTTGCATTGATTGGATATATAAATTGATGCTTATTTGGCAATTGAAGCATAAGGAAATCTTGTGCTTTTTTTGTGAAAAGTTGAGGAAAAATTGAGAAGAGAAAGAAAAGGAGAGAAAAATAGAAAAAAAAAAAAATCAAAGGAAATCTTGAATTATCATTTAGACAACTTGATGACATCTTTTTGAGGTACTTTGGAAGTACGAAGTACTCCTTTCAATGAGTGAAGGTGTACTTGATTTTTGAGAAGGGACGAAGAGTATTCTTCTATTATATACCATGACTGTGGCTTCTTTGTAAGTGAATGAGATAATCTTTTTTTTTTTTTGGATTTAAGTTTGTTTAAGTTTAACCACATAAATTGTGGTGCTTATTTTTGTGATGCTTAGTTTCTTCATACTTAATCATACTTGCTAATGGGTAAAAAAATTCTTTTGCAGGATAAAGTTAAGTGTTCTTTTTACCTATTGCCCTATAAGCTTGGTGCAAATTATGAGAAAAAAAAGAAACATATTGAGATTTCCCTTGAAGCCTATTTGGTCAACCAACACTAGCCCAACTATCAACCCCCATATTACTCTCATCCTACTCATCAGCTACACCCATGGCCATTGATTATCTTCTTTGTTGCTTTTGCCCAAACATATGTTGATCCGACACTTGGAGTATAGTAGCAATCATGAGTAGTGGTGTGCATTAGTCATTCTAAATCGAAAAATCAAACCAAGCTAACATTATTTGGTTGGTTTGGTTTAGTTTACAAATTTATGGTTTGATTTTTTATTGTAAATGCTAAGCTATTTGATTTTTGTTTTTTTCTTCGGTTTAAAAAGATTAGTTAAATTTAATAAACTAAAGTAGTTAAGAAATCAAATTTAAGTATATAGTTTTTGTTGTAAATTTTTAGTTATTTGTATAAATCCATATATTTCTATTTTTCTAAGAAAATTTTAATGTATCAAATTTATTAGATTATATTTCAATTAATTAGTTAAAAAAATTAAAAAGTCTTATTTTTTATATGTTATTTGGTTTAATTGAAAACTAAGTCGAATAAATCAAATTATAGTTTGGTTCGATTTTATACATTATTTTTAATGATTTGTTTATTTAGTTTAACAAAAAAGTTGGTCAAACCAATCAAAAACCTAACCATGAAAGTACTCAATGAAAATATATGAAATAATGACTATAAAAATCATGGTAATGGATTGATAATAAACATGGCAATGAAAATGGAGTGTGAAAAGGCAATGGACGGAAAACAATAAAACATAGCTTCTTTAAAATCGTTAATATCATATAATCATCATTATAAGTAGTGAAACTAGTAGCATTAGAGCTGTGCACGTTAAATATAGCTTCAGCTAATGTTAAATAGTTTTAAGACAAGAAGCAAGATATCTTATAAAGTATGGCTAGTTTTTATTTATTTAATATTTTTTATATACTCATGCTAGAAAAATAAATCATTTGGATTGTAAAACGTATAACATTTTGGGTGAAAGTTTAAGTATCTATTTTGGATTTTAAATTGAAAGGTTGGAAGACAAAAATAAATAAATCAAAATATTATTTTATGATTAGATAAGAGTATTTAAAGAATATTAATAAAAATATTTTTAAAAAGCAAGTTACAAGATCTTAAGATTTGAAATGTTCATGAGAAAACTAATATTATGTGGGAATAAGTAGCAAGTAATATTAAGTAAAAATAGTTGATGGTTGAGTCAATATTGAGAAGAAAGATAAAAAATAGGATGTTTTGTTATTAAAAATTGATCTGAATGTAAAAGTTTGGAGAATTAAGAAAGATATAGATTGGCCTGTTGGGATTTTGAAAGAGTAATATGTGATGCAAAAAATTCAGCATTTAATGATTTATATAATAAATTGGATATTAAAGAGGTAGAAAGATGTGTATATATATATATAATTAAACAAAGAGATAGGTGAAGTAAATATTTAGGTAAAGTAGAATGCATTATGGATGAAAATCATAAAGCATTTTTTTTATAATAAGATATTTAATGTGGGTGGATGAGATATTTTGATAAACTTTTTAATGAAGGTTTTAAGAATACGATTGTCTTTTGCGATCTTAATACCCTAAATGAAAATTTTTATTTTATTTTATCGTCATATCAGTAAAGTCAAAGCTAGATAAACTTTAAAGAAGATGAAGTGTGAAAAAAAAGAGTATGACCTGATGATATTCTAATAAAAGTATAGAAATGCTTAGGTGATCAAGGAATTTTTTGGCTTGGTAATCTTTTTAATATTATTTAGAAGATGCTAGAAGAATGGAGAAAGAGTTTTTTGGTTCTTATTTTTAAAATAAAGTTTATGCACAAGAGTGTGCAAATTATAGAGGGATTAAGTTAATGTGCCATGTATTAAAGTTATGGAAGAGAGTAATTAAGTATAGGTTACTTTGTGATACAAAAGTTTCTCAAAATTAGTTTGGGCTCATGTCAGTAGGTCTACTATGGATGCTATATATTTGTTGAGAGGTTTGATAAAGTATAACAAGAGTAAGGAAGATCTACATATAATATTTGTTGACTTGGAGAAAACATTTGATAAAGTTCTAAGAGAAATGCTTTGGAGAATATTAGAAAAAAATGAGTCCATATTGCTTATATTTAAGTCATTATTAATATGTATACTAAAGTTGTTATTTGTGTTCAAACACAATAAGGATTGACCTAGTATTTTTCTATTTTAGTTGGATTACATCAAGTATTGGCTTTAAATCATAATTTTTTTGCTTTAGTTATAGATGTTTTTGCTAGACATTTACAGGATGATGTATCTTTGTGTATGCTTTTCGTTGATGATACTCTTCTTGCTGATAAGATTAGAGAGGGAGTTAAAAAAACTAGAAATATGGAGGTCAACTTTAGAGTCTAAAGGCTTTCATTTGAGTAGATCTAAAATCGAATACATAGAGTTTATTTTTATTTGTAGAACTAGTGATGGGGTTATGACAATGAGTGAATGATTTAGATATCTCGGGTCTATTGTTCAAAGTGATGGTGAAATAGATGGGGATTTTATTAGCATAATTCAAGTTGGATGGTTGAAGTGGTGGAATGCATCAAGCCTGCTGTGTTATAGAAAGGTACTGCTTAGACATAAAAGAAAATTTTATATGATAGTGGTGAGACATGTAATGCTTTATGCAACAAAATGTTGGCCACTAAAGAGAAGTATAAAATTAAGTGTTGCGGAGATGAGAATGCTCAGGTGGATGAGTGGCATTATAGTTAAAGACAAAATGAAAAATGAATATACGTGAAAAAGTTGGAGTAGCTCCAATGGTAGATAAGATTAGAGAGAGTTGCCTTGGATGATTTGATCACATAAAACATTAGCTTTTAGATGATCCGGTTAGGAAAGTTGCTATATTAGATTTGGCCTATATTATGAAAGGTAGAGTTAGACCTGGAAAGACTTGTTTAGGAAGTATAAAAAATTAAATGAGAATATGACACTAAATAAGACACAATGAAGAGAATAAATTCATGCAGCCGACCCCACGCAGTGGGATAAAGGCTTGTTGTTGTTGACTCATGCTAGTCATATGTATGGTTGTTCATTATTTGGTCAGAATTGAAAAATTGAACCAAGTTGAATGCATGTAGTTAATTCAGTTCAGTTTTAAAATGACTATGGTTTTTGGTTTTAAAAATTTTAATATTCAGTTCAATTTTTGGATCAATTTTGATCTTCATTAAACCAAATAAACTGGAAAATCAAATAATATTAGGGTTGGGAAATTATTTTTATTTCGGCTGGCCACTCCATTATCAACTTCATGGTGTGCTTCCATCATTCTGTTAATCTCACTCTCCACTAGAGAAATAAGAAAGAGATTTGAAATATCTTATTTTAAAGTAAAACCTGGGTTTTGAATAATTTTATGCCTAATGCTAAATTTTGAATTGGTCAAAGACCAAATTTATTAAGCCGAGTTATATTTCGGTTCAGTTTTGATTGGTTTTAGTAAACATTCAGCCAGTTCAGTTTTTTATATAGATGGATTGCACACCCTTAGGCTCATATGCTGATAGTTGTTTAAATTATAATAAATTTACACTATTTAATTATTGAAGGAAAATATTTGTTTTGCTTGATATGAAAGGGAAGTATGAATTTGTTATTATGAATTCTTCATTACCTTGTACTCTTAGATTCTGTTAACAAAGTCAACCAAGACCTAAACTATTATTTTTGTTTTGCACGATATTGAAGGAATATATAAGTTTATAATTACAAATTCTTCATCACCTGACACCCTTAGATTTTGTAAACAAAGTCAACTAGGACCTAAACTGCTATTTATTCGTCATCTTAAAGCTTTGGTGAGGCTATTTTGGTTAGTGTCCTAGTCATCTAATTACTATCATGATTGATTATCGCATTAGCCATATTTTAATTCATTACTTCAATTCCCTGATTCATGAATTTTTTTTCTTACCTAGTATTATTCATGCAGGAAGCATCCAGACTGTCAGTTCTTCAACTTTGAAATTCCTTGATCTTTCTTCAAATTCATTATCGGGCCAGTTACCCTCTAATCTTGCTAACTGCACTTCAGTGGATTTGAGCAAGAACATACTCTCAGGAGATCTCACGCCAATGCAAAATTGGGGTTATACATTGGATGTTATCAAGTTGAGCTCAAATGATCTGGCAGGCTCTTTACCTTCTGCATTAGGAAGGCACCTGAAGCTATCTATAGTTGATCTTAGTCTGAACAAACTAACCGGATCTGTGCTTCCAAGCTTTTTCACCTCATTAACTTTGACATATTTGAATCTATCAGGAAACAACTTTAATGGATCAATTCCGCTTCCAACTTCACACCCAACAGAATCTTTGGCTTTATCTTCTTATAATCATTTGCAAAGCCTTGATTTATCTAACAATTCATTGTCTGGTTCATTACCACGTAAAATCAGTAGTATGGCAAGCCTTAAAGTTTTGATTCTTAGAAAAAATTCCTTATCTGGAGAGCTGCCAGTTGAAATAAGCAAGCTTGGTGGATTGGAAGTTCTCGACCTCTCTCTCAATCATTTTAATGGAAGGATTCCAAATATTCTTCAACCAGATCTCAAGTTATTTAATGTTTCCTACAATGACCTTTCTGGTGAAATTCCCCAAAATTTGTTGAAGTTTCCAATGTCATCATTTCTTCCTGGAAATGCTTTGCTAGTCTTCCCAAACCACATCTCTTTGGGCAATAATAACAGTGTAGTTAATGAAAACACGAGCCAGCATAATCACTCACATGCTAGCATTAGAATTGCACTTATTGTTGGTTCAATTGGAACTGTTCTGCTGACATTCTTCTTGTTCATTGCATTCCAAAAGACAAGATCCCAAAAATTTTGTCTGAAGAGCGGATTTAGAGGACAAGTTACTGGGATAGATGTCAAGGGTATATTTGGTCATCCCAACAGATTCAGAACATCAAAAGATGATCCTTCACCAACTTCAGTGAGTTTTTCAAATGACCATTTACTGACTTCTACTTCTCGATCGATATCTGCACGGAAGGATTTATTAACCGAGGCAATGGATTACGGCTATTCAGATTCTAGGCACACTGCTGTGAAACCATTATCTAGTCTTCCAATGATGGAATGCAAGTCTTCACCCGGTTCTCCTTTGTCTTCGTCTCCTCATTTTGTTGATTCCCATATATCTGAGCAGCCAGTGTTGTTGGAAGTATATTCACCTGATAGGTTTTCAGGAGAACTATTTTTTTTGGATCTCTCTCGAACATTTACGGCTGAAGAGTTATCAAGAGCTCCTGCCGAAATTCTTGGGAGGAGCAGTCATGGAACATCATATAAAGCTACCTTGGATGGTGGCCATATGTTGATTGTCAAATGGTTGAGAGCTGGTCTTGTCAAACATAAAAAGGAGTTTGCTAAAGAAGCAAGAAGAGTTGGAACCATTAGACATCCAAATATCATCTCATGGAGGGGCTATTATTGTGGTCCAAGAGACCAAGAAAGATTAATTGTGTCAGACTTTATTTTGGGGGATAGTTTGGCACTCTATCTATATGGTAAGTTCTATTTGAATGACCACCTTTCATACTGTGCTAACGAACATTATAGAAAGTTTTTGCATGCTTTGTTCTTTATGCTTCATTCTGTTAATTATTTTGTTCATTTCTTATCTGGAATTTGCCTTCAGACTCATCAATAATAACCAATCTTTGTTAGTGAATTGGTTCTTGCCCGTTGGTTTTTTTTTTTAAAAATAATAATTATTGACCCCTAACTTTTAAAATAGTTCTTTTCTTTTTCTTTATTAGCCTTGCAACATCTTGGAAGTTGTTTTGACTCTATCTGTGGGAATAGTCATTCTTTTATTAAATGAGCTTCTGGATAATCAAAACAAATCTATGCTAAAAGTTTATCGGAACTTTAAAATTTTCATGAATAATTCAACTTAAACAACAAATTGCTTGATTATTCATTTCATCAATACTTCAACATAAACAATCTCACCCAGCCATCTGCTTTGTTTGGCATTTCTTTTTAAAACAGAGTCTACACCGAGGAGATACTCCAGGTTATCAGTTAGACAGAGGCTCAAAGTAGCAATTGATGTATCTCGCTGCTTGTATCATCTTCATAATGATAGAAGATTACCCCATGGTAACCTGAAACCAACAAACATACTCTTGACCGGTCCGGATCTTATGGCCAAACTTACAGACTATGGCCTTCACCGTCTACTTACACCTAGCGGCATCGCCGAGCAAATTTTAAACCTCGGAGCGCTTGGTTATCGAGCACCTGAATTGGATACAAGCAAACCCTTGCCATCATTCAAAGCTGATGTTTATTCTTTCGGGGTAATATTGATGGAATTGCTGACAAGAAAAAGTGCTGGTGATATAATTTCAGGTCAGTCTGGCGCCGTCGACCTCGTCGATTGGGTCCAAATGTGTGCTAGAGAGGGACGAGGAACAGATTGTTTTGACAGAGATATTGCAGGCTTAGAGGAAGCTCCAAATGTGATGGATGAACTGCTTGCTTTATCACTAAGATGTATTCTCCCTGTAAATGACAGGCCAAACATTCAGACTATATTCCAAGAACTTATTTCCATAACATTTTAATATTCTTGTACATGTTTTTGGAAGTAATTTGACTCTTTTTTTTTTGTCTTTCTTTCTTTAATTTTTATGATTTTTTAACTTGCTGGAAAGCTGGTTTTCCAATGACTCTGTAAAAATACTGATCTATTGATTGGTTTGTCTCAATTTATGCATTGAGTTGAATAGGATTAATATTATTAACTTTCTGTGATATGAGGTAGGATGTCATTTCAATATATATATATATATATATATATATATATGGAAGGTTGCAAACGAGCTGAGCTAAGCATTGTGCACGTTCAAGTTCAAGCTTGTCTACAGCTTCGTTTATTGAGCTTGTTTGTGAATATTTTGTTGAGAAATATACATGAAATGTATCAATTAAAGCTTATTAAGCCTTAAAAAATAAGAAATATTGTTCATAAATAAGCTTTTATTAGCTCTTTAACGAGCTTATTCACGATCTTTAAATAATATTGTTTGTGAATATAAATAAATAGAACGAGAAGTGATTTAAGTTTGTTCATGTAGCAATTGAGTATTTATGAAAATATTCGTGTTCATTCAATTAGTAAATTAGATAATGAACGAACTCTAATTAAGTTGAGCCATAAATAATTTGTTGAAAGCTCAACTCAATTGCAACTTTAATATAAAAAACATTTGAATAAACAGAACATTTTTCAAATATCATATATATATATATATATCTAATATTCAAATTTGGGATCCTTGAATAAATAACAAACCTCTTCTTCCTCTCTCGGTGAAGGTATATATTGTTTTTGAAGGCACTTTTCTCAGTGAATCACTCTAATATACTCTTTGAGTCCAGTCTACATTTTAGCTGTTTCCCCACCTCTTGGTTTTCTTGGCTGCAAAATAGTTCTTATATTTGGTTTACACAAGTTGATGTATAAGTTGCAAGCTACAGGTGTTTCTTTTTTCTTTTTGTCTGCTATTATATTTTTGTCTTATATATAATCTTTGTTACTTTTTTTTTTCGTTTCAAGTAAATACTATTTTGGGAAAATGCCCTCAATTTCCCACAAAATTTTTTTTGGACTTAATGCTTTTATGAAAATATATTTTACTAGGGAAATGAATCAAATCTGATTAGGAAATGGGGGGAAAAAGAAAATGAATTAATTATATAAAAGCAATTCAAAGAGATTTTGTGTGGATTCTAGATTTTCATCAGCTATTTTGTGCTTATGTGCAATCAATCAATGACCTCCTATTTATAGGTGACGATCAATTTAGGTGTAACCTAAGATGAATTATGAATTAAGTGCAGGTAACAAACATCAAAGTGTTCTTCTGGTGAGAACCCTTAGTCGGTCTGCTTGTATTTTGGGTGAATTGTGGAGTTCTTTTAGATCAACAGCCTTGATTGATTGGTGACTTTGTGAGTAAACCAAACGAGTTAAACAATTCAATATTGAGAGTTAAAGAGTTACCTTTTGGGCAACATTATGAGATTCAATTCTTAGCTACATGATGCTGGGTAACCTCGGTTTGACAAGTTCCAAATCATAGATGGATCAAGCCTGTTAATTATTACTGTTGGTTTTGATGTCTTCTCCAAGGCTATGCAAAAGAATCCATGCAGCAGCAGAAGCATAATCTCTTGAGCTTCCATTTTCAAGATGAAAATCATCTTTAAAGCTCAAGAGTGATTCATTCAAGCAAGACCAAAAGGAAGCAGCTCAGCCTTCTGGATGCTATCAACTTGCTCTCCGAAGGCACATTAACGCTACAAGATTGAAAAGAATTCCTCCATTTGTTGTTCTACTCTCAAATGAAAATCCAGACTATCTAAAACTTCATATATGATAGAACCTTCAGGGTGAACCCTGTCATCTACAAAGAATGAATGAGCCTTCCCATTCACCTGTACAATACTCTGACCTGCTGATTTCTTCAATCCCTTCCTTCGCATCATCACCCTTACCTTTGCCACACCCTCCCACCTCTCCTTTGAAGCATAAATATTGGCCATTGCAACATAAGGCACAGCAACATCTAGATCTAACTCAAATAGACGGCTTGCAGCATACTCGCCGATTTCAGTGTCCTTGTGAATTATGCAAGAACCAAGAAGAGCACCCCAGACTCCGCAATCCGGTTCGATAGGCATCCTCCTGATAAACTCTAATGCCTCCTTTAATTTCCCTCTCCTCCCAAGTAAATCAGCCATACAAGCATAGTGTTCTAACCTTGGTTCTACACAATAAACCTTTGTCATCATATTAAACAACTCCCTTCCTCTTTCAAGCAAGCCTCCATGAGTGCATGCTTGAAGCACTGAAAGCAAAGTCACATGATTTGGTTTTAAATTCTGCGCAATCATCTGGGAAAAGAGAATCAAAGCTTCTTCGACATCACCATTCATAGCACATCCGGCGATTAAGGCCGTCCAAGAAACTACATTTCTCCCATTCATGCTCTCAAAAACTCTTCGCGCATCTGAAATGCTTCCACATTTGGCATACATATCAATCAGTCCATTACAGACCATGACATTCTCCATAAGGCTGTTGTTCGACATCACATATCTTTCCATTGATCTACCAAACTCAATAAAACCAGTCAGGCTACAAGCTGTCAAAATGGCAACCATTGTGACAGCATCAGCCCTCTCTCCCATGTTCTGCATTTCATTAAACAAATTCATAGCCACATTGATATCACCTGCTTTTGAATATCCACTGATGATTGCAGTCCAAGATACACAATTTCTATCAGTCATGCTATCAAAACAGTATCTTGCAGTACCGACATCACCAGATTTAGAATAAAATGAAATCAGAGTATTTGAAACTCTGATGTCTAAATCAAATCCTGCTTTGATGGCTAGAGAATGAACAAGCTTGCCTAGAAATAAATCTTCAGAGTGGCTGAATGCTGATAGCAAGCTAAGAACTGTGCTCAAATCAGGCTTCATGCCATCACGACGCATTGATTTGAAGTAAGAAGCAACTTGATCAGATCTCCCAAGATATCCAAAGCCTGCAATCATGGAGTTGCATGACACGACTGACTTTGCAGCTTGTGGAATCTCTCTGAACAATGATTCAGCTGAATCCAAATCTTCACACTTTGCATAGGATGCTATCAAAGTATTGGAAACAGAAACATTATATCCAAATCCTATTCTAATTCCAATGGAGTGAACAGCTTTCAGAAGGCCTAATGCATCTTGTTTATGGGCACAAGACTGAGTCAAGCCTATGATAGTTATCGAATCAGGCTTTACTTCATCCAATTTCATTTTCTGAAAAAGAAAAAACACTCTTCCATGCGAATCCATATCTCTGGCCAAACCAATGAAAAGAGCATTCCAAGCGACGACATCTTTATGGGGCATTTCGTCGAACACATGCTCTGCATGATCCAGAAGCCTGGTTTTGGCGTACAAATCGACCAATGCAGTGGCAACGAAAACATCGGATGAGAAGGGGGATTTGAGGATGTGGCAATGGATCATTTGGGGAAGATTTGTGTTTGAAAGCTTAGCGCAGGCTTTGAGGAGGAAGGGGAAGGTCAGATGATCGGGGTGGATGCCGTCGAACTTCATGCGCCGGTAAAGGAGGAGAGCGTCGCGGTGGAGGCCATTGCCGACCGTTGCTCTGATGTTAGAATTCCAGAATGCAACGGTCGATTGATTTAAAATGGAGTTGAGAACACTTGAGGAAGGCATATCTCCATGCTCTTCATGGCAGTGTGTTGGCGATGTATTGGTACACCATGCTAATAAAGATGGTGCGGAGCATGTTTTTATTTTGGGACTTTTCGGTCATTTACATGCATATCACACAATTTTTATATATTGACATATATAACACTTAACATTTTATATATATATATATATATATATATATATATATATATGGGGGATTTACATATCTATCATTTAAAATATTACTAATTACACCCTTACCACTAAAACATGCATATTTATAGCCTAGCCACCCTAAGGGGGTGTTTGGCAACGGATTGGATTTATTACAAGTAGGATTTACTAAATCCAATATATTTGGATTTAGTAAATCCTGAACTGTTAAATCTTGAAAAATATTTGGTAATAAATTTATTAAATCCTGCTAAATCCATAAAGATGTTTGATAAATTATTTGAGGATTTAAGTCTGTTATAATTAAATAATAATATTTTAAAGAATATAAAAATAAATCAATAAAAGAATGTAATATTGAAATTAAAATTCATCATTTAACAAAGATATCATGTTCATTACAAAATATAAATAAATATTACATTATTTAGATCTAATACACATTTTTATGATGATACAATTTCATTTTTCAACTCCTTCGATAATATCAAGCGTTGCGATGACTCCGCCCCAATTCATGTATATTGGAAGAAATTGTATTAGTACTATATAATCAAATATTATATTTTCTTAATTTATAAAGCTACTTTCTTACTCGTGATTCTCACATTGTAGTAGTTATTATATGCCTCAAACCATTTCCTTGAACTTTTTTGCCAATAAATGCATGCACATCAAGGTCGTCATCATCTACAGTCACCTCTCCTAATTCTATATCATGTTGTATTTTTGTTTGAGACATATTAAAGTAATTGCCATCTCTATGATAACGACCAATATAGTTGTGTAGGACCGCACATGCAATTACACATGCAATTACTATGTCACCCTGCACAGTCAAAAGAAATTTGCGCATGTGAGTCAAGACCTGAAATCTTTCTTTCCAAATCCCAAAAGTTATCTCCACTATATTCCGTAGTTGTGCATAACGATGGTTAAACAACTCCCGTGGCCCTGTATATCTACGAGTTGTACCTTCACAATAGTCGCTTAGGTGATAACGAAAGCCTCTAAACGGTGCAATAAATTTGTATGTATTGACGTAACATGAATAAACTAAGTAATACTTCCCTTGCGGAACACGAAAACCTCCTTCCTCAATTGACAAACGTAAAACTCTCATATCTACTGCAGATCCTTCCTAACCTGAAGCTAGATAAATAAATTGACGATCGAATGAAATAACAGTCATAACATTTTGTGGAGTGAATGTTTTTCTGTTATGATATATGTTCTGCAATCGTGAATTGACAACAGCTGGTGCATGTGTTCCATCAATTGCACCTATGACATTATTGAAAAATGGATAAAATTGAAGATTGTCCTGCACAAATGAATGATAATCACCTTGTGCTGGCGATAGGTTGATGAATTCATCGGATAATGAAACGATGACTTGCAACACCTGATTGAAGTAGCGACTAATTGTTTCTAATGAATGTTAAAAAAATTCATAAAGTTGTCTGTAACTATGAGCATGTGCAACACCTCTTAAAAAAATGCCTAATTGTTCTGTCACCATCATGTTCCTCATGTCAGTTAATAATCCACGACTGATCAAAAGATCTCTGAGCTGTATGAATTCTTGTGTTGGCAATCTAAAGTAAATGTAAGAACGTTGTGGATGTCCATTAAGAATATCAAGTGCATATTGATGCTCAGTGTATTGTCTATCAAACATAAGTCTCTAAATGTAATTTTGTTCATCTGATGCTTGAGCATCATCATCGATAATAAATGAGAGCAAGACATTAATAGCATTAGTCATATCCAGGAAAATGTCAATTAAAAAACAAACTGACTCAAGCAGCCCTCTTCTAGCATTATATATCATTTCTGTGAAATACTGATAGACTATATGCAAGTTGCTTAAGATTTTAAGAGCAAAAGCAAATTAATAAACCTTAGGTTAATCATTTGTGTAAATTGCTAATTTGATTTAGAGATAAATTTGTGTTTTGTTATCAAAAATCGAAAAGAAGCTTTGAGAGCTTTTAATTTTATTGTAAAGTATGCTTACTTAATATTGTGTGACATTAATATGGTTTCCAACATAAATAATATTCTTGAAATTTTACAAGACAATATTTTGTTACTTTTGTAATTGTTGGAGTGAGTTTTAGGAACGAAGAAGTTCTAGTAGTTTGTCAAAAAATGAATTCAAGCCAGTCATCTGCAAGTGGGAGTGCCTTTAGGAATATCCAAGCATATTGTAGATGCAGTTTACGATGTGTTATATAGAAATGCAAAAGCAGTGTAAATAGGGGAAGGAGTGTCATTTTTTTTCAATGGGTGGATGAAAATGATCTAACAATCAATGACATTTTGTGCCTGCTACATGCTCACCACGATATGGTTAAGAAGAACTTTGAGACCATCATATTTTATTTAAAGATTTTGGTTGGAGTCGTTGTTGTAGTCCTAATGTATTTTAAATTTGCTTAGTATATCTTTTAGGATTATCATGCATTTTGTAATGTGTTTTTTTAACTCTTAAAATTTAAGGTGAAGTATGAAGTTATAATTATTGTTAGCATCTATCATCAATGATGCATGCATCTAAATATTTTGGTTTATATATTTATAATTAACTAGTTGTGCTTCAAATTTTTTTCTCCAAATGTGTGATCGTACAACTGATGTAGATTTGAGTATGCTTTATGAATTCTTATCTTCTATTTATCTATGTTGCACATACCATAATATGTTAATGCTTTTATATCACATTGATGCTTATACTTTTATATTTTTAATGTGGATTTAATCATCAACTAAAATTGATATAGCCCAAATATAGCCTTTGAAGATTGCATTGGAAGCACTTTAGTTAAGATGATATGTACGCCTCTATTTATGAATGCAATCAAAAAAGCTCGATCACCATAGAGATCTTCTCAATACATATATAGTGTTAGTTATACCAACATACAACACCAAGGGAATTTTTTTTTTAAGAAAACTCCCAAAGGGCAAAATTTTATTGCCACAAATAAATAAATACATGGTCCTTAAATGGGGTAAATCTCAATTTCTAACGCTCAAAAGAGCTACATTAAGTCTGAAAAGATAAATCCCCTACATATTATAATAAAAGCTAAATGAAAAAAGAAAGCAAAAGAAAAAGCAGCAAAAGGATTACTGAGATCATCAATAGCAATCTCCAAACTCCTCAGAAAATGATCAGACCTAGCATTAGCACTTGAATTCTCAGCACCCGTAGATGAATCTTTTTTGAAAAGCATAAGCCAGCTCCATAAATCACCAAATATCCAAAACCTATAATAGAGCTTTACAAAATATATCAAGACAGGGTGCTTATGATCAAGAAATATACAGAGAGTAATGAAATTCAAATAGCAATAATAAAGACACCATAAAAAAAGAGTCTGAATAAGCTCGGGCTCATACATCATTTTCTTAAAAGGCAACAACTTATGTGAGCATCCAAACTTCAAATAAAGAGTTACAATCACATAGGTTGTCACCAACTAATAAGAAAAAGGGTGATTCATCACAACCATCATAGCTCACTTACCTTGATTATTACCTTTAATCCAATAGAAGTATCCATAAGTGTTGCAGAACCTGTCATGTAGAATACAGAGAGATCTAGACCATAACAGAATCAAGTCATCCAGCTTATGAGCTATCTTAAGCCACAAACAAATAACCCTTGGGAAAATAAGATCTGCTATCACAATAAAAGATGAATCCTTCCAATAAAACTAGAGTTAGTTAAAAACAACTAAGCATCATCACTAGATATAGGTGAAGAGCTAACACAGAGCAAGTAGACGGTGTTCACAACAAGATCAAAAATAAATAAATGTCTAGACAATAAAATAATCATGTCAATCAACTGCCACCAAACCAGAGAATAACAGCTAGCAAACATCCATCCCATGATAATGATAAACAATTAGCAACACCAATGAAAAGAAAAATATAATACCTAGAAGTTAAGCAGACAGTATATATGACAATAATCATCAAAAGGTAAACCATCAGCATAGTCAGCCCACAGCTGACAGTAATCATCAAAAGGTAAACCATCAGCATAGTCAGGCCCCAAAGCAGAAAGAAAGAAAGTGCAATCAACAGATTAAAAATATTCCAGCTATAGGCCAAAATGATAACCAATAAAGAAACTGCATTAAGACGGCCAATCAACTGAGAAAGAATAGAAACAGAAATGACCACAGCAACAAGGCCATCCAACACAACAACACCCTCAACCATCCAACCCAAAAAAACCAGACGACTGAAAGCCATAAAAAGATAAAGTGAGAAAAATAGCACCAAAATCATAGAAATCACCATCCCAAAAGCATCAACCCAACTCACCAAAAAGCCAATTAAGAAGAGAAGACCATAGAAACAGCCAAGCAATAACTGACTAGTCGTTCAACACAAAACCTTCTAAGAGGAAAATAAACCAGCAGTTCAGCACAAAACCCTAAAGAAGAAACCATCCAGCCGCATAAAACTTCAACTACAATCAGGAGAAGGTAGAAGACCTGGAACTGTGATCATGCACATCTCTCTATCTCTGTCTATCTAAAAATGCTACTACCAAAATAACTAAAACATAAAATGTCAACTACAATCAGGTTCAGTCTCATACATTCTTTCTCGTCGCACAAGTAGCTTTGTCCTTGATCCCAGATTTGCATAAGTAAACTTAGAATTGTATGAGGTAATGTTAACCTCAGGCATATTTAAATTTGGTTGCTCAATAGGACTCTTGTATGTGCTCCTATGATGACCCCAACTCCCACATCGGCCACATTTCTGTGACATTTTACCCTTCTTGCTTGTGTTCTCAAAGCAACTTTTCATCATTCTCTTCCTTGGTCTACCTCTAGGTCTTATTGTATATGGTGGCCTAATATGAAGACCATTATCGATTGCAATCCATTGACTCTTTTCGGGGAGTGTTGTAATTGCACTGTCGTAGGCCATCTTATATCTATAGGTATATTATCATTATTAAAAAATATACTAAAATATAATGCCTTGTTTAAAAATAAAAAATACCTCATCACATGATAGTACTCATCCACATATGTATGCCATGATATATGCTCTTTAGTACATATGAAAGATGTGGCATGAATACAAGGGAGTCCAGTCATTTGCTAATATCTGCAACTGCACTTTCTATTCTCAACATCCACTTCATACCTTTCATGATGTCCCTCTACCTCAGCTTTGTATGATGTTGACTGTCTAATAATAAATCATGTCTTTCTTATCATTAAATTTATAATATACTCTTCAATAGCAGGAACTAAGTCACATTTTCATATACTTGAGCTCATCCTCCTTTCAGCTCTTTGTTCCATTATCATGCCTCTAATCATATCAACTAAATCAACAACTAGTTTACCCCTAGCCTTTCCGATCCATGAGTTAAATGATTCTGACATATTGTAAGTGTTAGCTTGATTTTTTATTTCAAGTAAGAATTGACATCTTAACCATTTATAGGGAAGGCTTGATAGAGAAGCATGTAACTGTGGGAAACTTTCAAATATTTCTTTTAGCTTCACATCATCACATTTTGTGTATGCATTCGCGGCTAACCACATCATTTTAAATTTTTTGACTATCATGAAAAAAGTGATATTTCTTAATATTCTTCCAGAGATAGCGCATACACACCCTATGTTCAGCATCTGGGAACACACGTCTCTTTTCCTCGACTAACCCATTTTCCATATCTGAAATAAATGCCAACGATTCAACTTCATAGCCAAAAGATACAGCTAAATTCCTCAAAAATCATTCATATGATCTTTTTGACTCAGATTCAACAATCGTAAATGCTAATGTAAAAAGTCCATTATTGTCATCCAAAGTATTTGCTGAAAGCAACACACCTAAATACTTAGATTTCAGATGACATGCATCAAGACCCACGAGATGTCTGCATCCAGCAAGAAAGTCATTGATATATACCATGAAACTAACATTGAATCTTTCAAATGTGTAGTTATTGCCATTATAATCAAAAGTGATGTAAGAACCTAGATTCCTTTTAATAAGCTTTGCTCTTAATGCAGGAACCCACTTATAATTACCATCAACTGAGTCAAATATATTACTTTGTGCTAATTTTCTTGATCGTCATAGCTTCATATAAGGCAATGAAAATTCATACTTATTTTCAAGACCATCATTTATTTGTTTAGGTGGTACATATTGGTACTTTTTTTACTATATCTTGAATCTCATAGGCCACCCAAGTAGATGTTGCTTGTTTGTTTTCGGCTCTATTGATGCCTGGACATGAATGCGAAACTTCTATTTTCCTAACTTCAAATGTATGAGCATCTGTACACACTGAAGCTCTTACTCTCCATGGGCAGCCAATGTAAGAACAAGTAACGATAACTCTCCTTCTATCACTTGCTTTAATCTTCATCCCAAAATTCTCGGTGATAGCCATGAATCGAAGAAATTGTCTTAAACTTGCAGAATTAACAATATGAGTCCCAACTTCGAATGATATATCATTGTCAATTTGACTAGGTAACTAACAATCAATACATCAGTTAATATCATCTATAGATTTGCAACTACTATCAGAGCTCGAGTGATAATACACTTCCATTTGACAAGGATTCTTAAAATCTATATTAACAAAAGTAAATACAAAGTCTGGATTAAATATAAGAAAAATTTGTATAAGAATAAAATTTGTTCTCTAGCAAAATATTCCATATAAAATCTAGAAATTAACTTCTATTTTCTGATGCAAAACATAAGCATAAATATTCTTTTTTTTTATAACTGTGCTAGAAAATATAACAGGATTAAACTAAATGTAATAGACAAACAAAATCTATTAGTATCTATGCTTCTTTTTAAATTTACCTAGATACGAGCTGAGAGTGAGAGCTAGGTATGCAATCCGAAAAACCTTCTATAAGGAAGCTATGCTGAAAAATTTGCTAGTTGGGAAGTAATACGGAGGGTCACGGAAACGTAAATACATGTGACGGAGTTATGTGTCGGAGGATGGAGGAAGGAGACAGAAAATAAGCGCGGGAGGGAAGCAACGATGACCTTGATGGAGTAGATTGGCTTCACAGTGTAAGTGACGGAGCTATGTGCTTAGAACGGCATTAGGTACAAAGACTAAGAATGGAGATTTTGAGGGAATCTTACTTTTAGGGTGGCTAGGATGTAAATATGCATGTTTAGGTGATAAGGGTGTGATTAATAATGTTTTAAATAGTAGGTATGTAAATCTCTTATATATATATATATGAAAATGTGTATTTCACAACGAGGGATTTATACACTTAGCACATAAATTGCCTATATTATATATTTAATATCCAAATTTTAAATATTACAGAAATATCCGGAGCTTAAACTTCTCGCGGGCTCAGCACCCAGCAGCGAACTCCAATCCATCGTGAAATTCGACTCTCTGTTTCCCTATTCCTGCCGTCGTTTGCAGAAGCCGTCACCGCATGCAAGGATTCACGGTGGCGGCGGAGATTTTTGCTGTATAGTAAAAGCAGGTGTGTCGGGCTGATGCTAGCGAGGGAGGAGATGCTCCGCGAGGAAGAGTAATTGCTGTGTCAAGCGCCGGCGGTGGAGGCGTTGGTAGCATTGAGGAGGATGGTTGAGGGAGTGGTTACGGAGGAGGATGAGGGTGGGATGTTGGGGCAAGGCAGCTTCGTCATCCCCGTAAATATAATGATTAAAGCATATAACATACGAGGAGGATCTGAATCGGAATAGTCTATGTACATAAAATACTACATATATTAATAGCTAAAGAACATAACAAATCTGCATGAAGAAATAATATCATGGCTTGGAGACACCCAACTCAATGACAGAAGGGCAGCGAGACGGAGCTACAAAGAAATCGTTGGGGCGATCAATTCAAATCATCAAAGCGATAATTTTTCGTGTTTTCGCTGCATATCGCACATCTAAGCTTTCCAAACTCCAGCCCTCTTGCTCCTCTTTCCCTACGTGGAAGATGGCGACCTTCACCCCAACTATTGAAGGTGTTAAGAATTGAACGGAGTAATGTTATTTTCGTAATATTTTAAATTTAAATGTTAAATATATTATAGATTTAATTGAACGGTTTTTTTATAAAATATATTAAGTGAGTTAATTAACGCATTTTAGCAACAATTGGATCCGTGGCGCAATGGTAGCGCGTCTGACTCCAGATCAGAAGGTTGCGTGTTCGATTCACGTCGGGTTCAAAACTTTCTAGAAGATTGTCTTAATTTTAAATTATTATTTTCCAAAAAAAGAAAAAAAAATCCTATTTACGTGGCCTTCGATTCTACGCCCCTAAGAATAAGAATAGAGGTGTGTATTTGATTAATTTTGATGAATTAGACGATAAATTTTTAAAATAGATTAATTTTGAATTTCTAAAAATATTGAATCGATCAAATAAAATATAAAATTAAATAAATTGAATAATAATTTGACTCAATTATTTTGATTAATTTTGAATAAAATAAAATTAATTATATTTAAAAATTATTTATATACTTTTTTATATAAAAAAATTATTTTAAAATTATTTAACTGAATTTTACAAATTCATGATTTTATTTTTTCTATTTGATTAAAAATATATAATGTAAAATTTTCTATTTGATTAAAAATATATAATATAAAATATTTTAAAAATTTTGACGTCAAAACGACAAAATAAACAACGAGAACAACAAATGATATAACACTTTACATTAATCAATGTATTTAAAATTCACCCAAATCGAATGAATTCTAAATACATCAAAAATAACCTTTATAATACATTTGAAATACAATACCTTATCTTAAAAATTTTACTTCAAGCCAAACACTAAAAAAATTTAAATCCCTATATTTATTTTACTTTGCATTCAAAATTCTTCCAACCAAATAATCCCTTAATATAATTATATTAGAGTGCTAACTCTATCAAGTTTAATTTAAAGTGTCTATAGACAAGAGGTTAGAAGAGAATTGTATTACTTAATTTAGTCTTTCTCGCTCTACTTAGTCCCAAGCACTAAATTTTATAATATTTTATTAAAAAAAAAAACAAATAGTGAAACTATATATTCTTGACTAACAATAATAATAATTTTAACTAGATACTATCAGAGTATTATTTGCTCTCTGTAACTAGAAAGGCTTTAATATTAATACAAGTTGCTTGTAAATTCCAAATCCAAATAATAATGACAAAAACATCTGTAAATAAAACTCGAACAATGAGCAACAAATACAATTCATCTGATTCAACACATTCCTATACAATTTATGAAAATGAATTTCTGTTACTTTGAACTCTTTTCTATATTTCTGCTATAAAAAAGTATAAATATACATACAAATTGTATCATTTCAATTTTCTGAGGAGCAATTAAGGGATCTATAACGCAAAGAAAATGGCTTTATGGTATATTAAGTTAAATATTAAACAGCCTCATTGTCATCATCGGTGTCAAGTTCAAGCCCTTCTGCTGCTAATAACTTATTGAACACATTTTTCTTCTCTTCCTCAGCCTTTCTGCGCATCAAATCCCTCTTCTTCAGAACGAGTGTATGTCTCCTCAATGTATTATTGATATATTCCTTTGAGGCAGCCTTCTCCTTTGCTAATATCCGTCTTTCTTCCTCAGGATCAATCTGACGTCCAACTCAAAAGCTTATTTCAGGTAAATTAACTTTTGCTAACATTTTATATATGATCTCCATAAGATTGGAAATAAAAAAAAAAGTTTAGTCACCGTACCTTTGAGCGAGAGAGACGACGCACGCGAATATTCAACTCACGCTGTTGTTGCTCAGCCCAGGCTGCAATGGCCATATCACCTCGCTGTTCAAAAGCTCTTCTTTTTTTCATCAACCATTCCGTCCAAGCTTGAGAAGCCTGACAAAAATTAAGCACGCAATCTGTTAAAAAATATGCGAGAAAAAGTAAAACATCTGCTTTATGAACCTTTATTATTTATTCGTTCGTACTAACTAAGCTTTGTTACCTTTCGATTCGAAAAGTTCTGGTTTAAAGATTTCCTTTATTTGTCTTTGTTTGAAGAGGCTAAAACTTTTTAAGTGAGATGGAGCTAAAACTCAATTTTAAAAAGCACACTATTCAAACGGGTATCAAAATTAAAAATTCACGCTCAGAAAAGTAAAACGCACTAAAAAAACCCTCCCAAACGAAGCCTAAGTGTTGCTTGAGGAGTTAAACATGTTCCTTCACATATCGTTTTAAAAAAACTTCAATACATAATAACCATAGGTCTAATTTTATTTACTCGTACAATAGAAGCATTTCCTACCCATCATTTGAAAATGCTCAAACCTACACCAAATTGAACAAATCAATTTATGAAATTTATACATCTATGATTCTATATTGAACCAAAACCAAAACATCCAAACAAAATAGATCAATTTATTTTTGTTTGGATTGATTTATGATCACAAGATATAAACTGTCCTAATATAACTGGAAATTACATGATCACTCTAGAACAATTTTAATAGTTATTAGCGATCCACCACACATGCCTTCAAATTTGAACTACAGATTATTTATGAACCATATTTCTAATCCCTAATTCTCACCAAATTAGCTCTAGCAATACTTGTTTCATTATACCCTTTTCAAATCAACAAAATTGAATAAAAGTCACTTCCTTACCTTATATTTTTCAACTAGTTATCTTACATCAAAATTGCCTCCATAATTTAACTAATTATCTTAGAACCAAAATTGCATCTGAAATTTTCCTAACTGCATATACTGCAAAAAAAACAAACAACATAATCAATCCCAAGTCAAATAAGATTGAATTCATACTACAGTTAAGTCAAGAATCAACCCAAAAAAAACTTGTGTCTGAATCAAGAAATGAGCCTATTTTCCAATGATGAACTTCTAAGAAGTAATTATCAAAAAAAGTATTCTCATTTGGCTAAAAAAGTAAAATACCTTCATAGGGTTGACACGATGATCTCTATCATACTTTCCACGCTTTTCCTCATCCATAAGAAGTTCATAAGCTGCTTGAATTTTAATGAATCGAGCTTCAGCTGTTTCTCCTTTCTCAAGTGTCCCCCTACCATCATAAACTGTTAGGAGAATAATAAAATTAGTTCATAATGTTGGAGAAAACAAAACAAAGTTGGACAATGCCAACTAATATGCTGAAGATGCTCCATTAAATTACAAGAGGTTCACTTTTCTAGTTGTAAGGAAAGAGTCTGCAACTAAAAAGAAAGAGTATATTTGCAAAAGTTTGTCACCAGGTTTGTGCAGGACATGCGTATGTGAATGCAGATGTTTTACGAGTAAGGAATTGATACCCTCCTGGAGTAAGGCTATGGACTGCCTTTTCTTCATAATACAATAAAAAGAAATAACATAATATGTTCCTTTTATGCATCCTAATGAGCACTAATAGAATGAAATGCATTTATATAACACATCCCACTTTTGCGTTATTGTTTTCATTTAGATAATATGTAAGGAAAACTATGAACTCTAGTTTCTCAATGAAAGGGATATTAAAATGGCATACAAACATTTAGTATTTGTTTGCTTCAATGATATTTGAAATAGCTTTTATTGTATTCTATCAAATGAAGCATGTTTTATTCAATAAGTTATTTGCCAGCAATACACCTCTATCTCCAACGACTCATCTTTGTTTAATTTTAAAATCTCCTCACATATGCTAAAGTTACGTCCATTAAAACACTACAGTTTAACGTTTCAGCATCTGCAATAAACTGAACTTGTCAAAGATTGTCACAACTAGATCATTTTTTTTTCTTTCACTTTGCTTGAAAATATTTTGCCTGAACAGGTTAAATTGCTGATTTAATACTTGTGACAACATGAAAGCATATATGTAAAGTGAATGCAAATACTAAATGAATGTATCATTATCATCAGCATCATTAGTATTATCCCAACTTTTTTGTGACAACTATGAACAAAGAACTTCAAAATTTCACATGTGCGCACATTTATATATTGAAAACTGAAGGTGTTTACATGTGAAACTAGGAAGTTCCTTAAATTCCATTTTAAGCTTTCGTGGCACATAGAACCTTCTTTTTGCAAAGTGCATGTCTTTTAAGAGAGCTAGCATGAATAAAAATTGGCTTCTCAAACCTTGCATAGTCGAGATAATTTTGGCATTCCTAGTTTCCATTGGTTAAGATGGATAACTACAAGCTTGATTGTAACAACAATCTTATCATCAACTAATGTAGAAAATGAGATGGTGTGTCAAAGCTACTATATGGCACACTGAACTATGGACTACAAGCTGTTGCTTAAAACAGATTTTTCAGTTCAGCATAAGTACAATCAAGAACTTGATATGGTCTTTCAGACACTTTTTTGACAGACCATAAGAGATCATAAACTAGTTGTTCACCTTGGTGTAAGAACTAAGACAATTAACACTTATTTTCTAGATGGTGGTGAGGTTTTATGACTAGCAAACCAAGAACAGCAATGGATTATTAGAATCAACAACTGCAAGCAGAAGGATGCAGGCATGGTAGTGCAAACAATTAAAAAGCAAAAAAATATGCATACCAAACATATGAAAAGGGTACCAATTTTATGCCAACTGAGTGCAGTAAGATGAAGAATCAAGTTCAGAACATAGAAGCACACCATCAGGGTGATAAAACTTAGCCAGCCTCCTATATGCGATCTTGATTTTCTCCTCATTGGAATCTCTCTCCAACTCTACAAAACTCATCAGAACAAGAATATATCAAAATTAAGCATCATCCTATGACAATTCAACAACCTGCTTAAACAAGAAGAAATACCCATGAAGAAGCACTAAAACATGTACTATTTTGAGCGCCGAATTCAGCAGCAATTATACAAGACAGTTACCGAGAGTTTCGTAGGGGGATTTCTCGGAATTCCAATTAGATACCCTCGTTAAAGTCCTCTTGGAATTGGTACGAGAAGCATGTGCCATTCTCGGGAGATCATCTACTAAGAAGCCGGAGGAGAAAGAAGCATAGATGGGAAAAGGGGGTCGGATGCTGGGATTCCGTGTGGCTGCTGAAAACCTAAATCGAGCGTGGACGCGGCAGCAGGAGATGAATGAAGAAACAACTGCGTCTGGGAAGCACGCTCTCAGGCTGTTCATTCTGGAAGCAGGTGAACCAGAAGAAAACCAGGCTTTAGGGTTCCCTTTTGGGAGAGAGAGAGAGAGAGAAAGAGAGAGAGCTCAGAGGCGTGGGGGGACGGCAGATTGATGAGCGACTGGCCAGTTTTTCCAACCTTATGCGTGGTTACTGGTTACTGAATGATGTTCGCTGTTTTGTAACAACGAGGTTTTACATAAAGTTATTTGTGAATTAAAGTAATATATTATCGTTAATTGAATTTTTTTTAAATTACGTGCTGTTTTGTACCAATCCTGAATTTTTTTTTACGTAGGCCAAAAAGATTGATGAATTATAGGATTATGTAAATCATATATAAAATTAGTGATCTATTAATAAAAAAAAAATTATTTCATAAATTATTTTGATCATTCCAAGAGATTAAATTTTTTATTCCCGTGCCATAAAATAAAATAATACTTCCAAATCTTTAATCATCTTAACCTATTTACTACTTTAACTTTCAATCAAAAGATAATGAATTCAAATCCTTACACATATATCATATGTATAAATTTACAATTAAATTTTCAAATCTTCAACGTCAAACCTCTTTAAAACACATTAAAAAAGAGTAGTAGTAACCCTTAACCCAATTTAAAATACATCACTATAATTTTAAAATATGTTTAATATTATTTTGATTGTCAAAAAATAATTACTTATTTTAATACATCTTAATTATATCTTAATCTTAATCATTTCATCAAGATAAAGATTTGTATTTTTTAAAATATATATGGTACGATCGCATTAAGATTTATGAAAACACTATCATCAAAGTTATAAAATCTCATAATCACTAACATGAAATCAATATCTACTTTGAACTTTCAATCATACTAATCTCAAAGTTATAAGATATCCATCTATCCATACAAAAAAGGCATGATGGCCCAATATGAACTCACCTCTACTCGATTTGCAAATAAAAATTTTACACAAGATTATAATGCTGATACTGGCAACAAGAATGCCATGCATCTTGGCACTTTCGTTAAAAAACAAGTTCAATGAGTCCATCAAAATTTTATTGTCCGCCAACTTCTCGATGTAATAATTTATATCCCATAATGATCGCAATGATCTTTTAGGGACAAAATAAAACTTTCTCCTAACCAAAACAGTTACTGAAGTTTAAGTAACTCCTTGGAAAACAACGACAAAATCAGATGATCGTAGTCAAATGACTAATCCTCAAATGTTTTTTTGTTTTTTTTTTTTGCAAGTTGTCAACAGAACAAGAAGCAATATAAGATCAAATTTCAACCACTTGTTTCACATGTGAAACGACAAGATTAAATCATACCAACATTTCAACGATGGTTCCAACTAGCTGATAATAATCACTTAAAATTTTGTTAAAGTTTGCCACAACTAAAAACATTTATCTAACCTAACAAACACAAAATTCTACTAATCTAGAAGACACAAATATGCATAATTGTTAGAATAAAATAATAACATTTCTGATTAAAAAAATCCATGGAGATCAAATATGCACCAAACATGGTAAGCAAAATATCAATAGAAAATAATGACCAGAACACTCCCAAAAAGATGGAAAACTATCAGATTTAATCTGAAGTCAGAGCTGTAAAGACTTTCTTCAAAATGTTTACCAATGAATTCAAAAACTTATTTCCTCATGTCACAGCATATGTCGTCGACTGTTACATTTTGTAGCCCTATTTACCAATGCACTCCAGCTTCAACAATACCTTCACTTGTAATATGCATCATCTTTGCAATCTAAAATGTAACACAAGTATTCTTAACTAAGATATAAAATTGCACAATTGAGTATTGAGATATTTTTGTCAATGAGGGGAGAAGTAATGTAAAGACTCAAAGCATTTTTGAGTAGGCCTCAAATTAAAAAAAGACATAAAACAAGAAGGATTGTACCCCCATCATTAACAATTAATTGTTCATAATTTCTAGCGATCTCAGCAACTTTTTACATGCCTCAAATTGTATGCTAAAAAGTATCTCATTTTTTGTGGATTCTCAAGACACCATTTGTCTCATCTCATTGCATGAAATTGCAGTTGCAAAATTTTACAAGTCAAGCTTGTCCTCACAATGTCTTTTCATGCCTAAAATCACCATATGCTCATATATTTTACCTTAACAGTTAGGCAAAGATTTAAAATTGTGCAATCAGGTAATAAGGCATTCATCGTTGTGAGGCAAAGCATAAGCTTTGAGGCATTTTAAGACTAAGTCTCAAAAATAAAATAAAAATATGCAAAGGAAAAGTATTATACTAACCATAAAGTGTGAAATAAGAAGTAATAAATTACACAAAATAAGAAATGATAACTACTTGCAACCAAGCCCACTGCCATAATAGGAACTAACATCAATCATATTATCAAACTATCATTGTGTCAAATGCCTTAGAATTATTCTATTTTTCATATGACACAAATTTCCAATTTCATTGCATCAAATACTTCAAGTATAGAGAAAGTAAAGAGGATCAACATATGATATTTGTTAATTTAGAGAAAGCTTATGATAAAATTCCAAGAGAAGTTCTTTGGAGAGTTCTAGAAAAGAAGCGAGTTAATACTGGTTATATTCAAGACATCAAGGATATGTATACTAGAGCTGTTACTTGTATCCAAGCACAAGGAGGATTGACAAAATATTTTCCTATTTCAGTTGGATTACATCAAGGATCGACTTTAAGCCTTCATCTTTTTGCTTTTGTTATGGACGTTCTTACTAGGCATTTATAGGAAGATGTACCTTGGTGTATGCTTTTTGTTGATGACATTCTTCTTATTGATAAGGCTAGAGATGAAGTCCAAGAGAAACTTGAATTATGGAGGTCAACCTTAGAATCTAAAGGTTTTTGTTTGAGTAGATCTAAAACTAAATATATGGAGTGTACTTTTAGTTATAGAAGTTCTAGTGATAGTGTTATGATATTGGGTGATCAAATCATTAAAAAGAGTGAGTGTTTCAGATATCTAGACTCTATTGTTCAAAATGATGGTGAAATAGATGGAGATGTTATTAGCAGAATTCAGGTTGGATGATTGAAGTGGGAAAATACATTTGTCCTGTTGTGTGATAGAAAAATATCATTTAGACTTGAGGAAAAATTTTATAAGATGGTGGTAAGACCTGCAATGATTTATGGTGCAGAATGTTGGCTAGTAAAAGTGAAGTATAAGACTAAGATAAGTGTTCCAAAGATGAGGACGCTCAAGTGGATGAGTGGCTTTACTCTTAAGAGATAAAATGCGAAATGAGTATGTTCAAGAAAAGGTTGAAGTAGCTCCAGCGCCAAATAAGATTAGAGAGAGTCGCCTTAGATGGTTTGGCTACATAAAGCATTGGCCGTCCGATGACCCGATTAGGAGAGTATATATTCTAGATTTTCCTTATGTTAAGAAAGGTAGAGGTAGACCTAAAAAGATTTGGTTAAGATGTCTAAAAAAAGGCCTTAGATTATTAGAATTAAATGAGAATTTGACACATAATTGGACACAATGGATAAGAAGGATTTATGTCGCCAACCCGACATAGTGGGATAAAGGCTTGTTGTTGTTGTATTGCATCAAATACTTTCGCGCACAATGTAACATTTTTATGAGAGCCAAAGAGGTGCTCTTTTATTTTTGTATCACCTCCTTTATCAACATTTTTGCATTAATTGCACTTTAGATAGATACATATAATGCTTTCATGTTGGGAATTTTCATCAATTGCGGTTTTATAGTTACCTCGAGTCATTTCTTACAAAATCTTAGAATATTCAAATAAATAAGCAATTTCGCTTCAAAAAAGGCATGTTAATGTTTAAATTAATAAAAAAATCTAAATGAAGACGAGAAGAATTGGTTTAAATGAAAAAAAGGTTTAGGGGTTATTCTCACTATTGTAAGAAGTGTAGGAAGAAGAACTTGTGGGGGAAAAATAACTTGGAAAGGGAAAAAATGTCAAAGGCAACGGCGGCGACGGCGGTAGATGAGAACACCGTGAATGGGAGTCACAGTTCACTCAAGAGAAAGGGTGTGTATGATGAGGCACGAGGGGGTTGTGAGAGATGTTAATAAAAGATGTTTTATATTAATATTAATATTTGAAAAAAAAATTCTTAATGTCTATTGTACATGCCTCAACCATCTTGAGCCAAGGGGCACCTTAAAGTTCACCTCAAATATTGTGATGCATATGCCTCACAATAACAAGAGATGCATGCCTCATGGCTTTTTTTTTCCATAAAGGCACTAAGATGACACTCTACAATGCGCAATTTTAAATAGTGCTTTTAACAAATTATGAAGATAGCTTAGTTGATCAACATAAGACTATATCATATTTTGGCAATGAATTGCTTATTCAAATTATTTTGAGGTGCCATTGTGATTGGTACATATCTCCGCTGTAGGTGTCAAAAGATAGCTTCAAAATCGCAAACTTAATGGTAACATCCACAAGTTCTGCCATATAATGGAAACCACATGGCTTCTATTGCATAAAAATAATGCAACTTTCTATACTAGCAACAAGCTTTACGTGCACCCTACCTAATGTTAATACGTCGATTGAAAAACAAGTAAAATACTTTTGTCCAATTGCGCACATGGCAAGGATTTTGGGAACAAAACAAATAAAAAGTTTCTGGAAAACCTGCATTTCTTTAGAAGACTGCTTCAGTCTGGCATCGTTTGGCCAAACGACCAATCCACTGTTTTTTTCCTAGTTTTGTAAACAGAAAGACAAGCAACTTAAGATCAAAATTCAATATCTTGTTTCAAAAATGGCTCCAGTAAGTTAGTAATAATCCCATAAAATTTAATTCAATTTAGCCACTAAGTTTAACTAGGAACATTCATCAAGCGTGACTACACAGAATTCTTGCAATCTAGAAGACAAAATGGACAATTTTACGAAGAAAACAGTAACATTTCTCCTTCAAAATTTATCATGGAGATTAGATATGCACCAACGAGAGTGCAAGCAAAATTTCAATGGAAAATAATGATGAGAACACTCCCGCAAAACTTAGAAAACTCCAAAATTTATTTTAAAGATATTACTGCAAGGACTTTTATTCAAACTCTCCAAATAAATCTGCAGCCCATGTTGTAGATTGTTGTCTGTTGTAGCCCCATTTACCAAAGCACTCTGCTTCCACCAATCTCTTAACTTACAATCTGCTTCGTTTTTATCATCTATTTGGCTAAAATTGTGTCACCAACGTAAACATGGTTACATTTTGAGACAAACAGCCTGAGTTATGAGCCTGCAGCTCCAGATCGAGCTCCAGCCTACAAAGGCCACAAGCCCAGAACATCAGTTTTCTCAAGCCTTATTCATGTACTTTACCAATTTTTGACAGGTTTCATCCCTTCAGACAAAAAAATGTGATCTTTCAACTCAAATTTGACTATTTTTGAAATAAAAAAGAAAAATTTGATTACAACTAAAATTAAATAATAAAAAATTAAAGATAAAAAAGAATTCAATAACTAGCAATTTTCACAGTTAAAAAAAAAACACCTTTTGAAGGAATGTATAGGTTGATATCCAATGAGTGATCGATGGATGAAGTTTTCACTCAATTCATAATTTATTTTGAATCTTAGAGCTGGTATATTTTGAATCTTAGATCAAACTAAAAGTTGTCTTACTGCAAAGATATTCATGGAGTCGTTAGAATAGAGTTGTAGATAACCAAAAATACAATGTAAATATTAGGGTAGGAAAAATCTTTACTAATAAAAAACAACTTCAAACACAATCAATACGCAATAGGTTGGAAGTGTGAGCTGAGAACTTCAAAGTCCACTATGTTGAAGAGTTATAAAAAAGAAAAATGGAATAAAAGGAAAGCACAAACTTAAAGCCAAATCAAACTAAATTGGGCTAAGTCTGTTTCTAGACAAAATTAGGATGAAACCAACCCTTAAAAAAGTTCCACAGCCTCATGTCAAATCCATGGATATTCAAACTTGAATTAGGGCAAAAAAGCCCTGAAATGCCTATCAATCAACTTGAAGCAGTCTAATCAAATCAACATGGCTCGGTCTCATCCTGCATGATAAGTTGCACACAAAGGGGCAAACAACTTATTTTTCACAACCACCACTAATACTTAGGATTGCTAAACTAGCCACTTGAGTTCGACTGCCAACAATAAGCATGTGTCATCTCTAATAACACCCATGTGCATCATTTACATCACAGATAACTTCTCAAGTTCAAATTTTCCCATGATGTTATCATGGTTCACCAAGCTGTAAAGCCAACTCGAAGAGTTCATGTACAAAAAATAACGACATTAACACTCATATCTTTCATATCCCTTTAAAAGACAACAAACTTTCTCATAATTGTTCCCTCCAAACCACACCTCAAAACTTAATTTCATCACCACTAATATGCTCATTGCATTGTCTATGATGCAATATATTTAGTCCACACTTTACCGGTGGTGATCACTGCCTCTAAGTCATCATCGCTCTCTAAGGCTAATTCAGGTCATCATCTAATATACAAAAAATCAAAAGACTTGAATAGCACTATAAAAAATATATAAATAAAACTCAATTTAATTCCAATTGTAGAGTTTCTTCACCTTTAATAATCGCTCACAATGGATAGAGAATTTCACACATTGCATTGACTATCAATGAACTTGGCACTCAATGCAGAAAACTATCATTAATTGCCTGGCATTATCTTCTACTATTGATTGATGTCCCACTCATTGCATTTGCTGACAGTAGATGTCCCTCATTGAATACAACAAGCATAGAGTTCACCATCACAAATCACCCTTCATCGCATTTATTAAACAACAAAATTTTTGCTAGTAGTTCACGTGTAATTCACCGTCATCTGGTCAGTGTGGTTACTAACATAGGCATCCTCATCATCACAATCTACATTTCGACCACAAAGATGATAACTTAAATTAAAGCTCCTCTAACTACTTAAAAGGTGAATCTATTATGTGTCCAAACCCCATGATTATTTAGCCTTGGAAGTTCTTTCAAGTGAAAATTATATCTAGTATTGTGTGGATTCAATGTTTTAAAGTTTAAAACAGCCATAAAATCTCCACGCACACAATATGCAAAAAATAAAAAAAAAAACAAATACTTTTCTAAAACAAATAAAAATGTAAAACAATAATTTAAACCGTAAATTACTAAAAAAATAATAAATTCACGACAATAGAAATGACAAAACCAAAACATTAGAATTTTGTCAACAACTAGAATGAAAATAGACCTCATCCAAATCAAGGTTGCACAAGGGACGCAACATAAAAGTCAAATATAATTTAATACATAATCTTATAAAGAAAAGAAATATAACCAAACTCAAAATTACACAAGAATAATAAAAGAGCACATAACATCATAGAAATAAAAAGGGGAAATTTAGTAAGTCAATAAATATAGAAACTTTGGAAATCCCGCCAAGTTTTATACCTCCAAGTTTAATACAAAACATTACTCTTACGAAATATAAGTTTCAACATTTAATACTCCAAACTTCTCCAATAAAGGAAAATATTGAACTTTATCAACAGTGGAGAGATATTCTTCAAGATTGCGCAAAAGTCTTCATGTTTTGCATCAATGCATCTGCAAGCAAGTATCTCAACCATATCAACAGACCAAATAAAGCATCTATTGATATTCAAGTTAAAGACAAAAGTTAATGTAATATTCAAATTTTCAAATAATTTAAAAAAAAAAATTGAAAGAAAAAACACACAGTAACTTACAAATGATGAAAAACATGTGAGCAAAGCAACTAATCTCAAAAATTATGACCACAAAAAAAAAAACCTTGGTGTAAAATTAACTATAAAATCAAATGAACCTTAATACAAACAACTATAGCTTCAACAACAACAAGCTTTTATCCCACTACGTGAGATCGGCTACATGAATCATTTTCCCATTAAGTGTTATATTATCATTTTAAGTCTAATAAAATAATGTTATTTTTTATACTTCATAAAAAACTTTTTTAGGTCCACCTCTACCTTCGTTAACATATGTCAAATCTAATACATTCACTCTCCTAACTAAGTCATCAAACGGCTGACATTTAATGTGACCAAACCATCTGCGGAGACCCTTTCTAATGTATATATTCGTTTTGCATTTTATCTCTAAGTGCAAAACCACACATCCACTTCAGTATCCTCATCTCTACAACACTTAATTTGATGCTTCTCTTTTACTTACCAAAATTAAGTGTCATAAAGGGTTGCAGGCGCCACCACCATCTTATAAATTTTTTTCTTAAATCTAAGCAGCTCAAAGCATTCCTCCACTTCAACCATCCAACTAAATTTTACTAACATTCAACGCCATAAAGCACTGCAGATCTCACTACCATCTTAAAAAATTTTCCCTTAATTATAAGGGTACTTTTCTATCACACAACAGGACGAAAGCAATCATCCAATTCAACCATCCAACTTGAATTCTACTTAAAACATCTCCATCTATTTCACCATCACTTTGAATAATGGACCCAAGATATCTAAAACATTCTCTTTTAATGAATTGATCATCCATTGTCACTACCTTGCCTCTAAATCTTCTATAACAAAAAATTATATTCAATGTATTCAATTTTAGATCTACTTGAATGAAAGCCTTTTGACTCTAAAGTTGACCTCCATAATTCAAATTTTCCTTGAACTCTCTCTCTAGTCTTATCAACAAGAAGAATATCATCAGCAAGAAGCATAAACCAAGGTACATTCTCCTATAAATGCATAAAATGAGCATCCATAACTAAAGAAAAAAGATAAGGGCTTAAAGTCAATCATTGATATATAATCCAACTAAAATAAGAAAATACTTGGTCAATCCTCAATGTTTGAACACAAGTAACAACCCCAATATACATATTTTTAATAACTTGAATAAAATCAATATTAACTCATTTATTTCATAAAACTATCCAAAGCACATCTCTTGGAAGTTTATCATATATTTTCACTAAATTAACAAATATCAAATGTAAATTCTCCTTACTCTATACTTCTTCATCAAACATCTTAACAAATGTATAGAGTCCATAGTAGACCTACCCGTCATGAATCCAAATTGGTTTTAAAAACCTTTTATATCACGTTGTAACCTATGCAAAATTACAATCCCGTAATTTTAATATATGGCACATAACTTATTTCCCCAATATTTATCACTCTTGTGCATCACTTTATTCTTAAAAATAGGTACCAACAAATTCTTTCTCCAATCATCTAACACATTTTTAGTGTGTAAACTAATAATAAAAATAAATTCCTTGATCTCCTAAGAATTTCCACACTTCTATAAAAATATCATCAGATCTTAATATTTTTCTACACTTTATTTTAGTTAAAGCCTCTCCAACTTCTATTTTACTAATACAATAATAAAAATAAAAATCTCTATTTTCATTTAGGATACAAAGGTTACTAAAGTCAATCATATTTTCACAACTTTTATTAAAAAGTTTATCAAAATATCTCATCAACCTATGTTGAATATTTTCTTCTAAAAAAATGACTTTGTGATCTTCAATCTTAACGCACTTCATTTGAATTAAATATTTATATTTTTTATCTCTTTGTTTGGCTAATTTATGCATATATATCTTTCCTCTTTAGAATTGTATCTTTTATATTAATCATTAAATACTAAATTATTTGCATAATATATTAATTTCTTAGAATCCCTATGAGTCATATCTTTCCTCTTTAGAATTGTATCTATTATATTAATCATTAAATACTAAATTATTTGCATAATATATTAATTTCTTAGAATCCCTATGAGTCATTCTATATCTTTCTGAATTTCTGAGCTTTTACATATAAATAAATTTTTAAAACAAAATTTCTTATTCTGAACTTTTCTTATATATTTTGACTCCCCTACCATTTTTATTTTTACTAATAATAATTTTTCATTTTCATTCTCTAAGCATATTTTTTACAACTTGTTTAATATCACTTGCTACACTTTCCCATAAAACATTAGTTTCTCATAAACATTCAAAATCTTAAATCTTATAACTTATTCTTAAAAATATTTTTATTAACATTCTTTAACTACCCCCATATATTAATTTATTTTTCATTTTCGGTCATCATAAAATCCAAAATAGTTAATGATAAACTTTTATGCAGAATGAACTTACAATATACAATCTAAATGATCTAATTCTCTTTATAAAGAAATAATCAATCTACGTTCTACTAAATCCATTCTTATAATAATAATATTTTCTTCTTTTTTAAATAAAGTATTAGTAATTGCAAAATCATAAGCTAAGAAAAAATCCAAAATGATCTACATTCTTCATTAGTCACTCCATACTTATAGCCACCAATAAATGCTTCTAAAATCTTCTATTATTCTACTGACATATCCATTTAAATCTCCTTTAAAAAATATACTTTCTTCAAGAAGTATCATTTATATTAATTCTTTTAAATCATTCCAAATTTTTTAAAACATACATCAAAACTTATCCGAGGCATAAACACTTATAATATTAATAATCTTAGCATCAACAATAAATTAAAGCTATAAATCTATCTCCAATTCTACTAATTTTCATAATATTATCTTTCAAGCTCTTATCAATAATCATTTACATCATTTCTAGTATGACTCCTACCTAAATACTAAAATTTAAAACCTAAACTATCAATACCATTGGCCTTCTCCCCAACCCATTTAGTTTTTTAAATATGTACCAATTTATTTATATTAAATAGAAAATAAATAGATGATGATTTATTTGCATTAAATTAAAAACATTTGAGCACAAACAACTACAACATCAAAAAGTTAAAATAATATTTGCATTAAATAGAAAACAAAAAAAAAACATGGAATAAGACCAAACTTCAATAAACTATTAAAAATAATATAATATAAGTTTTCCAAGTTAATTACATAAAGTATCAATATATTCAAAAAATGAAAATTGATCGATATAAATGGTTCTTAGAATTATCTTAACTTTTTGGGTTGGACTTCAAGGTTCCCTAGCAACTAGTTTGTTATTATGCCACAAGTAGAATTAACTTTAAATTTAGCAAATCTATATATTATCAACAAGCCAAGTTGTCTTGGACTACCACCATTCCTCCTATACCTTCCATATTAATAATATCAACAAATAAGATGGATTTTTTTTTTTTTACTTTTTAGTCTATTTTCTTTAACCCCATATCAACATAGCTTCTCCCACCACAACCAATACAATACAATCAATCATTAACATTTTATCTTTCTTAATTTTACTATATACCGATTTTAATATTCTCATCTCTACCACATTTGATTATTTTATTAGAATTAAATGAGAATTTGACACTTAATAGGGCACAATGGAGAAGCAAGTTCATGTAGCCAACCTCACACAATGGGATAAAGGTTTCTTGTTGTTGTTTACCACATTTGATTGTCACTGATTTTTATGCCATGCAATACTTGGATCCACACTACATATTTGATCCTTCCACCATCATATAATACTTCTCTTTAAAACACCATGACATTCTTCTACTATTTACAACTTGTGAAGCATTTCTCAATAAGCAATCCAACTTTGATTCTATAAGTAACAACCTCTTTATATCCAAAGTATAATAAACAAAATATATCCAAGTCTATCAAGTATAAATCTGCCAACATGGTCGATTAATCATTTTGAATTTAAAATCCACTTAAATCGCATACTGTCATTTGCAAACAATCTTCACAAAGGCATCTCAATTTTAAATATGTTAAGTATATCAAGACTTACATATAAAATATGAAATTTTGATTAAACAGTTATGAACTATAAGAATAGTCATTCCACTACTAATATGGATCATTGATACATCAACAAAGCTTTAATAACTTCATCACACAATTTATGAACACTTCCTTCTATTTGCACTAAATAAATTATCTTGGTATTTAATTATGACTTCTTAGGATAAATAAAACTATACGAAGATCCTTCTCTACGCTCTTTATAACACTCCCATAGCTCTTTATGGCATTCCCAGTAAGTGCTGCAACATAACAATCGCCTCTAGAATTTTCCAGTCTTTGACAACTGTTCCAATTTTTTCATTTAATGACACATTATTACCTCAAATATTGAAACCAGAATGCTTGCTAAATCATTTGTCACGTCACTCCATAATCTCGAACAATATCTCATCTAAGACTAGATTTCTTTTATACTTAGAGTTGAATAAAATTCTCTATTTTTGATTAGTCTTATAGCAAACTAACACTAATTTGGCTCCGGTCAATTTAAAAATTTCAACTAATAGTTTTCTAAAATTGTATTTCCTTTATCATAAGCATCCTCATATCTTTAAACAAACGTTATTATCTTCATTAAATGAAGTCACTTTGCCTTAGCAATGTACGGTTCATATTTCTCTTTGTATCAATCCTATTACATAAATCATCATAAATTTCAACTTGACCACTCTTATTATCCACTTTTAAACACCTGTAACTTCATTATTTCTATCACACACCTCAACATTTTTTTCTGCCATTATCTAAAGTCAAATGTCTATTAATAGGTCAAAAAATTTGTTAAATGTGAATTATAATTATCAAAACAAAACTAACGATGCAATTTCAACTGATAGGCCTAATTAAGATTAAATATGATTTTGTTTGTTGTAAATTTTTGTTTTGCTTTCAATTTAACAAGAAATCAAATTTCAGTCTAGCCACACTTCCATATTTTTTTGAAACGAAATCCCGCAAATTATAAAACAGATGGATAGAATAGTACAACAGCAACAACAACAAGCCTTAATCCCACTAGGTGGTCATTTAGAATCCTTCGTCTCCATTGTGTCCATCATGTGTCAAATTCTCATTTAATTCAAGTATACTAAGATCATTTTTTATACATCTTAACCAAGTCTTTTTTTGTCTACTCCCTTTCTTAACATAAAAAATCTTATCTCTCTCCTAATCGGATCGGACGGACGCTTTATGTGGCCAAATCATCTAAGATCTCTAATCTTATCTATCGGGCTACTCCAACTTTTTCTTGAACATACTCATTTTGCATTCTATCTCTAAGAGTAAAGCCACTCATCCACTGAGCATCCTCATCTACACTTAACTTAGTCTTATGTTTCTCTTTTATTGGCCAACATTCACCATAAGTCATTGGGGTCTTACCATATCTTATAAAATTTTCCTTAAGTTTAAGTGAAACTTTTCTATCACATAATAGGCATGCATTCCTCCACTTCAACCATCCAACTTGAATTCTACTAATAACATCTCCATCTATTTCACCATCATTTTGAACAATAGAGCCTAAATATTTGAATCGCTCACTCTTATTTATGACTTGATCACAAGTCACAACACTATCACTAAAACTTTACAACTAAAATTACACTCCATATATTAGGTTTTAGATCTACTTAAGCGAAAACCTTTAGACTCTAAAGTTGACCTCCATAATTCAAGTTTACGTTGGACTCCTCTCTAGTCTTATCAACAGAAGAATGTCATCAGCATACATACAAGGTACATCTTCTTGTAAATGCCTCTAAAACATCCATAACTAAAGTAAAAAGATGAGGGCTTAATGTTGATCTTTGATGTAATCCAAGAAATAGGAAAATATTTTGTCAATCTTCCTTGTGTTTGGACACAAATGTCTCAGTATACATATCCTTAATGACTTGAATATAACCAATATTAACTCATTTCGTTAGAACTCTCAAAGAACATCTCTTGAGACTTTATCAAAAGCATTCTCTAAATCAATAAATATCATATGTAGATCCTTCTTACTTTCTCTATGCTTCTCCATCAAACCTCTTAACAAATGTATAGCATCCATAGTAGATCTACGGCATGAAACCAAAGCGATTGTGAGAAACTTATATCACATCGTAACATGCTCAATTACTCTCTCCCATAATTTTAATGTATGGCACATTAACTTAATTCCTCATAATTTGCACACTCTTGTGCATCACCTTTATTCTTAAATATAGGAACTAACAAACTCTTTCTCACTCATCGGCATCTTTTTATTCTTTAAAATAACATTAAAAGATTTGTAAGCCAAGAAATTCCTTGATCTCTAAACATTTCCACACATATTGGAATATTATCAGGTCCTCTTGCTTTTCCACATTTCATTTTCTTTAAAACTTTTCTTGTTACTAATCTGACGATAAAATGAAATTCTCTATTTTGTTTAGGGCATTAAGGTTGCTAAAATCAATCGTCTTTGATCATCCGTTGAAAAGTTTATCAAAATCTCTCATCCACCTATTTTCAATATCTTTTCTAAGAAAAAGCTTTATTATTTTCATCCTTAATACCCTCACTTGACTATCTTTTCTTCTCCTCTCTTTGGTTGGTAAAAACATCTGTCTGTCTTTCACCCTTTGTATCTAATCTGTATAAATCACTAAAATTTAAATTTTTCATCATATATTATTTTTTTAGAATTTCTGGTGCTTTATATCTTTCCCAATTCTCAGGGTTTACATATAAACCAAGTTTATATAATCTTCTTATTTCTTATCTTTTCTTGCACTCACCATTTCCATTGTATTATTAAAGAGCTTTTCGATTCTTGATTCATCTTTTGTAACTTCTTTAATTTCACTGATATTTTTCCCACATAACATTAAACTTCGTATGACATTCAAATTTTTCTTGTAACTTGCTCTTAAAATATTTTTTATTTGTGTTCTTTAAGTATCTCTGTCACAGGAATGATAATTTAATTTATTTTCTCTCTACGTCTTAAAATCTAAAACTAATAATTAGTAAAAAAATTTCACTTGGAATGACCTTTACAATCTTTTCTGATCTAAGCGATCTATTTTTCTTATCGAGAAAATAACCGTCGTTTTAGTAGATCTATTTCTATAAGTAATAATATGTTCATCTCTTTTCTTAAATAAAGTATTAGCATTCTAAATCATATAGAAATCTAATATAGTCTTCTTGCTTCGTTAATTCACTCCATAACCATGAATACTTTTAAAATCTTATACTAATAACATATGTACAACATAAAAGAAATAGAAACAGAAATCAAGCCCAAGGAGAAAAGGTGCTCACAAGTTGCAATATGAAGCAGAACACATAAAAGGGAAAAGTTGTCTGTCCTACAGTTTTTTATTCTTCCTGAATGAGGGGATCCCTGTTTTAAAGAGGGAAGATTGTCAAGAAAAAAGCCTAGGATACCATGCGTGTTTCTCACGTAATGGATGAGTGCACAATTGCAGGATCACAAGTACACAATAATAAAAAAGTGCATTAAGCATTAAATAGTTCAAATTCTATCAAGCATCTACAGATTATAAGTAGTTACAGGTTACCATGTGTTAGTAAATGTTTTTGTTTGACAAAATATTTCCTTGTATAGGAATTCCTTCATGCATAAAAAGGAATTGCTGTGATTTTAAAATAACAGAAATTTGGTAATTAAATAAAAAGCTTATCGTTAACGAAAATTGACTCAACATAGACAAATCAGCTTAAGAATTGGCGCCTTTCATCCACTATTTGCCTCATCTACAAAGGTAGGTCTACTTTATTCTTCTAAACTAACCTAGGTTTGGGTTATTTATCCTAAACATATTTACCTGATCATACTCACATTTATGGGTTATGAAAGAGGCTTTTTACTCAGATGATACCGTTATACCTTTTAACTACATACGACCAAGTTTTAAAACATGATGTTCAAAGCCGGACCTTAAGAACTTTATATCACCGTAAACAAAGGTTGGCAAACAACCATAGATCATAAGTCATAATGCCAGAAAACCCACAGTAAAAAGATTTATAGGACCCTAAATAATTCAAAAGAAACCTGCAACTAGTCAAACTTTACAACTTCATCAACACATGCCAATAACAATTCATAAACATCAATAACCGTGTTGAGAAACTACTAGTCAATACATTCAAAACATATTAATTCTTGGAGAATTGAACAGCATTCCAAGTTCAAAATGAAATGAAACTTGTAATGAAATCAGAAAAAAAAATTTAAAAGCTACTTTTTTAAGAATTAAATCCATCCCACATATGTTATCAATGATATGGCAAGGACATAATTTTGCTGAGTTCAAGGCCAGATGCAAACTTAGATCCACATAGAGTGTAAGAGAAACCTTCAACGTCATAGTTGCCAGGTCCCAAACCAGAAGCGTATGCTTTAGCTAACAATGAAGGAACATACCATGGTATGTAATCAAGTATCCAATATAATAGAATAATGCAAAATATAGAAATTAAAAATTGAAAACCACATCCAAATAAAGAATTAGGTGAGAAATTAGCAAAGAAAAAATTTAGATTTATATGTGCAAAGAAACAACAATCCATTCATAAACCGCAATATTTATTATTTTTACTACTTAACAGAAAGGCTAGAAAAAAAAATATTAGCATCAAAGAACTGATTTTGAAACATTATTTACCATATGAAGGAAGAATATAATCAGTCATTCACAAATTACAAAGAAACTAATATCATAAAAACCAGAATCAGTAATAACAAAAAATAATGAATTTCCCATAACACTTTCAAAGGGAAGGGACACCAAAAGTTTACATATATATATTTTAAAAAAAAATTCACATATATATACTACACAATTCCTATGTATTTACATATCTAATATCTAAAGTTTGATATTTACATTTCTAACATTTTACCTATGCATGAAAAGGTCTATTCACCTTTAAAAAGATAATAAGAATAGTATTTTTATGTGATGTTAAAGATTTGTGTGTTAGATAAATAAATATATAAGAATTATGTGGTATGTATTAAATGCCACTTAAAAAATTACCAAGTTAATATTTGCAAATCATGAATTCAAGTAGTTATATGTACAAGGAAGATATAAGGAAATGATTGCTAAAAACAAGCGCCTCAAAACAGTAATAACCAGAAATACAACAAAAAAATTATATTGAGGTACTATAAAAACTGCTTATATTTTACATAGAAACTGGATCTCATCCCATCTCAAACTTGACAGTCTACAAGTTCCACTATTTTCATCTCAAGTATTTTTAACTCTTACTCCCGTGCAAAAAAAGGGGTCTCTTGCCCTCGTCGTATCATCTACTGATATTTCTTAAGGATAAAATCCAAGGAGAATCAAACAATCTGAAACCATCTCTTCCATAGTTGGGTTTTTTTTTTCCAGTAAGTTCCAATATATCTAAAATGTATTAATTGCAAACTTTCAACAAACAGTATAATCATTAGTCTTCCAAGACAACGGTCAGCTTAACTTCTACCTTACAGGATAGGTCAGATTAACTTGGAAAAATGAAAAAGCATTTATTGTGAGAAGGTACTGGATAATATCATACACCGTAGATGCTAATTTCTCCATGATAACTTTCAAATAACCTCAATACCATGTTACTGAAAATTTATGCTTCATTGATTTCAAAGTTATTCCACCAAATAAAATATTGAGCACGAGGTATTTGTTTTTCTACTTACCATTGGTTGATGTGCAATCTTCAATATGTAAAACCGACCGAGCCAATTATCACCTTAAACACAACCCTATTTCACAAGGTATTCATTTTTCTACTCACCATTGGTTGATGTGCAATCTTCAATATGTAAAACCACCAAACCAATTATCACTGCAATCACAACCCTAATTCACAGCCATGGATTGCGAGCCAAATGCACTTATATCACATTGGAAAATATAATATGATCAAATTCTTGCCAAACCATTTTAACAAAGATGACTCCAACTGATGAGGTTGATGATGAAAATGACAACAATCTTAAAATTTAGCTAACAAAAGTTTGTGGTTTTACCCACTGATCTGGGAGAAAGTTTGTAGCTTTCATCAACCCAATGTAATAACAAAAGAACAGGTAGACCTAAAGGTGCTTGTCAAGTAATTATAAGACATTTAAAAGATCTAAATATAGAAAAAAAGTTCTCATAGTGTAAGAAGCAATATGCTGAATTTGAAGTAAAAGGTGCAGCAAAATACAACCCATGAAAGGTTGTTAAAGTCTTCCACGCCAAACTCAATTTAAAGTTTCATATCATTTACTGAACTAATATATCAAACATAAAGCCAATAATACCTACTTATAGAAGAAAATAAAGTTAAATTGGAACCATTGAGAGAAAATCTAATAGGGAAGCATAACAGCAAAAATAGTTCTAAGACTTGAAGCATAATAGCATAAAACCAAAATTAAAGTTAATTAAAACAAACAAAAACTGTAGTTTCAAAAAAGTGAATTAATAATTAAGATTAATAACAAAAAAATCCCTGCAGTGCATGGGAAAGCATTAATAAATTATAAAAATATATATAATACAAATGATATGATTAAGAGTTCAACGATTAATTGCATAAAGCATCAGTATACTGGAAAGCAAAGGATGAAAATTGGCAAGCTCAAAACAACAATAGCATCATCCCAACTTCTTGGTGTTGGCTTTTGGCTGTGTTGCTTACCTGTAACCTTTGTTCCAATACTTTTCCATCTACCCACCATACTATTTCTTGTAATCTTATTCATGCATAGTTAAGCCACCTAGTTTATTTTCTACAACTTTATCCTTAACATGTCTACTCACATTGTCAACAACAGCATCAAACTTTTATCGCACTATGTGGGGTCGGCTACATGAATCATTTTTCTCCATTGTGTCCTATTAAGTGTCAAATTCTCATTTAATTCTAATAAACTATGGTCATTTTTTATACATCCTAACCAAGCCTTTTTAGGCCCACCTCTACCCTAACATAAATCGCATCTAATATATCTACTATCCTAACCGGGTTATCGAATGGCCAATGCTTTATGTGGCCAAACCATCTAAAATGACTCTCTCTAATCTTATGTCACTAAAACTACTCTAACCTTATCATGAAAATATTCATTTTATATTTTAACTCTACAACTAAAGCCACTCATCCACCTAAGCATCCTCATCTCAACACCAAACTTAAATTTATGCTTATCTTTTACGAGCAAATATTATATGTCATAAATCATTGCAGATCTTACCAGCATCTTATAAAATTTTCCCTTAAGACTAAGCGATACTTTTCTACCACTCAACGTTGGATGCATTGCTCCCCTTCAACCATCCAATTTGAATTCTACTAATAACATCCATATCTATTTCACCATCATTTTGAACAATAGACCCAAGATATCTTAAACGTTCACTCTTTTTAATGACTTGATCACCCAATGTCACAACCACCACCATTAGATCTTCTACAATTAAAATTACATTCCATATATTCAGTTTTAGATTCGCTTAAATGAAAACCTTTAGACTCTAAGGTTGACCTCCATGATTGAAGTTTCCCTTGAACTCCCTCATATCATCAGCAAAAAGCATACACCAAGGTACATCCTCCTATAAATGCCTAGTAATAATATCCATAACTAAAGAAAAAAGATATGGGCTTAAATTGATCCTTGATGTAATCCAAATGAAATAGAAAAATATTGATCAATCCTTCTTGTGTTTGAACACATAACACTTATAGTATACATATCCTTAATAACATGAATATAGCCAATATTAACTCATTTCTTTTCTAGAACTCTCCAAATCACTTCTATTGGAACTTTATCAAATGCTTTCTCTAAATCAACAAATATCATATGTAGATCCTCCTTACTTTCTCTATACTTCTCCATCAAAACTCTCAACAAATGTATAGCATCCATAGACATCATATGTCTACTCACACCGTCAATCTAATAAAATCATTTTGCATTCTATTTTTCCTCATTTCATCACACATTCACCTCAAAATTCACTACACCACAAACAAATGTTATTAATTTATATGTTGTGCAACACTTAGAACAAAATAGCATAGTTGGCCTTATTATCATCACTCTATAAAACTTATTTTAAGTCTCCATGAAAAGGATGGATTTAAAGGAAATGAGGAGGCATGTGCCCTTCCTAAACTTTTAACATATATTTTATATATAATAAAAGTTTATTAATAATTTCATACCATTTAATGTTTACAAGGATAAAAAAACAATTTATGCCTTCTCCAAAAATAAAATTAATTTGTGTCCTAGTTAAGAAAAATGTTTACCTTTGTCACTGTCTCCATGGTGTTTTTCCATTGCGTATTACTTGTGAGGCATTTCTCAATTAACTTCCCAACATTAATTCTACAGTTCACATCCTCCTTTACATATGCATTCTTTGTAATAATGAACACAAAATACCAAAACGTGTGAAACTGAAATACCACTTTAGCCTCAAATTTAGTTATGTCAATATAAATTTAACATCCAAAAAATTACATATTATTTCATCCCCAAATAGCATGTTCCAAAGTATCTCAATTTTAATATTTGTCATCCACATCTCTAAGAACAATATAAAAGATATGGGATAAAGATTGATCCTTAATATAGCCTTATTGTGATTTATAAAATTTTAATCACATCAAAACAACTTCTAAAATTGGTCATTGCTCAATCATATAAGTCTTTAATAAATTTAATACACATGTTATACAATTTCCTAATTCTATACCCACCAAATAAATTCTCTTGTTGGTTGACCATGAGCCTTTCAATATAAAAACTATACAAAAAAACTATTGCAATAATGTCCATATTTTTTCCATTAAAAACCGCAACTTCATAATAGCCTCTAAAACTTTTTTTGGTCATCATTCAACTCTCAGATATAATTTCAATGCAATGACAATCTTAATTTCCATATAATTACCACAATCTAAAATGCCCCTTTTCATCTCAAAGATTAGGATAATATTGCTTGTAAAATCATTTGACATCTTTTGACTTCAAGGTCTCAAATCATTTCCAATCTCAATAGGCATCTTGTCTAGGCCTATAATTTAACTTTTTATGAATCTTCTTTATAGTTAATTAAAAATGATTTTTTAATACTCAAAAGAAAGGTCAGATGAAACCTTAAGTTGTAAAACTTCTTCATATAAAAAAGAAAGCATGCTTCATTATTGTATTGAATAATACGATCATTAGACACTGATTTTTCTAAAATAAATTGAAAATATTCACAAAAACAAATTACAATAGTCTCTGGTTCTTTGATTGCAATGTTTTCCGTCCAAATATGATATTAAGCACAGTCTCTACTTTCCTACTAACCATTGGAGATATGTAATGTTCAAAATGTGCAAATAACAAAAACCCATTAGAGAAAGACAAGCATGTTATGATGCTAAATGTACTCCAACATTACAAAATCTACTAAGTTGAAGCCGTCGGAACTTATTAGAATGGATAATCTCAATCATGAAGTCTAACCAAACAAAAAAGTTTATGGTTTTCACCAATGGGATAAAATAAAGCTTATGGCTTTTTCCGCTCCATTGTAACAACTAAAGAAAAGGTAGAGAGCATGACCTAGAGGAAATAACTATAAAACAAATAAATGGCATCTTAACATTGTAAAAATTAGCATTGAACGAAGAAGCATTACGCTGGATTGAAAAATATAGTGTGCACTAAAATGCAAGCTCGTGGTTTTATTATAAAACATACTCGAGAATAAAATAAAGAAAAAAACAAATTAAAAAGCCGTATCATTTATTAAGCCCATGAAGCAAACTAAGAAAAACGTAACAAAAAAAATAAATAAATAAATCAAATTAAGATCCTAAAAAAATGTAATAATAAAAAATGAGCAACTTCAAAAATGTGGATCAAAGCATGAAATCATCAAAATCATGAATATTCAAAATCAGTTACCATATTATACTAAGGGAAACTCCTAAAAAAGCCGGTTGCTGGGGTCAATGATGAAGATTGCCCCAATTGAGGTCCTCCATAAGATAAACCGGTACTTTCTTGTGTCCTATACGTCCCAAACACATTAGAACCTCCCAACCCAACTCCATGACCCTGTCCTCCATAAGCCTGTGCCCCAGATCCTAGTCCCCCATAACCCTGTCCCTGAGCTGTAACCAAATTAGCAGTGGGATTAAATGTGGCCAAGGCAGCCGGGTTCAATGCAGCAAGGGAATTTGGATTCAAAGCTGCATTTGTGAAAAGTGGGTTTTGAACTAACAACATGCTGTAAGCAGGATTCTGGCCTAGCATAGCTACATTCTGTGCTGCAGCCACCGAATTTAGTGCTGGCTGCTGATTGACAACCGGCAGGCTTTGAGGTGCCACGGGAGTAGCAGGGAGTTTTCCCTTCTGAGAATGATCGAAGGCCAACTTACAATGCAGTTGATGTCCCTCAAACAACTTATACGGTTCCTTCAAAGCCCTCGTTGCCCCATCCTGCGTCTTGTAAACGAAAATAGCAAAACCTCTCGACTTCCCAGTAAGCATATCAAAACCGGAAGGGCCGCTCTCTATTTCTCCAAAAGTAGCAAAGAAAGCTTTGAGCTTTTCGGTGGAGACTTCAGCTTGAACGTTGCTCACGTAAACCCTCCGCTGGGCTAAATCTGTGGGGTTGCCTGCAGGTGCGACGTAGCCAATTGAGGCTAACTGACAAGATGCCATGCGTGTCCCAATCTTCTTCTCGGGAACTTTGAGGGCCTTCACGGCGCTACTGCGAGTGGAAAAGATAACGAATCCATAACCCTTGTTGCGACCGGAGGCCTTGTCAACGACGACGTTGCAGTCAACGATGGGGCCGTAAGGGCGGAAGGCCTCGAGGAGAGCTTCCGTGGTGACGTCCCAGCCAATGCCGCGCACGAATATCTTGCGGTGGGCAATATCATGTTCAGCCACCGACCGGATGTGGGAAAGGATGTCGGGATCGCCGGCCGCGGCGTCGGTGAGAAAGGTTATGAGTTGGTCCTTGGAGTACGGTTCAAGGAGGCGCTGGAGATCCTCGGGAGAGGGATTTTCTTCTTCGTCTGCGCCGTGGTCGCTTTCGGAGAGGATGGGGTAATTGTCTTCGGGTGGACTGGATCCGTTCTGCTGCTGCTCCTGCCGCTTCTTCTTTTTGAACCTCACTTCGATGTTTTTTTCCTTCTGGATGTTATTGGTAGGACTGCTTTTCCGGCCCTTCTTCGACTTCACTCGCGGCTTACCCATGGCTGGGGTTAGGGTTTCGGAGAACGGCGAAAGAAAGTCGAAGGGTGAAAGGCAATTTACTCACTCATCACACTTAAGCCGACAGGCTGGATCAATTTATTCCGGCTAAATTTTCAAGCTTGATTAAAACTTTAATTAGATAATTAAATACAAAAAAAAATTAAAAACAGGTGAAATCCACATCAACTTTACTCACTCATCACACTTAAGCTTAGACTAATCGAAGCTGATGTGGATTTCACCTGTTTTTAATTTTTTTTTGTATTTAATTATCTAATTAAAGTTTTAATCAAGCTTGAAAATTTAGCCGGAATAAATTGATCCAGCCTGTCGGCTTAAGTGTGATGAGTGAGTAAATTGCCTTTCAAATTGATATAATCATAAAATTTTGCGAGACTCATCCACCGAGAAGCAGTTTATATCGTAAAACATAACGTAAAAAATCTCCACTTTTTAATGTTGATAAAATCGAGATTCCGGGTAGTTGCAATTTTACAAACGCCATAAAACAAATGCGAAAATTTTGATACAGACGCAAAATTTTGCTCATATCGAACTCATCCAGTGTCGGAATCGAGCGAGATTGGTATCATTGAAAACGTAATAAAACTCCTCATAACTTTCATGTTGACAAAAATCTACGATTTCAACCCTGTAAGCACAATTTTCGCAAATACTTGCAAAAACTGCGGTGAGAAGTTGAAAATTTTGGCACAACCACAAAATTTTGCCTGTATCAAACTCATCAAGTGTAGAAATCGAGCAAGCTTTATATCGTTGGAAACGTAACAAAAATCTCCACGGCTTTTATATTAACTAAAATCTACGATTCTAAGAGTTGAAAATTTTGGCATAAGCAGACGATTCGACTCATCCGACATCTAATCTAACTTAGTTTCTTTGAAAACACAATGAAATTTCTCACGACTTTCATGTTGACAAAAATCTGAGATTCTAGCCCGGTATACCGCAAATTTTTCAAGGGTGGGTAGAAGCTCCTCTAGTAATCAATGCCACTGCATTTGATCTTGAAGTTTGGGTATTGAGAGTTTGTTGATAACTATGTCGTGTTACTTTTTCTATTCTAAGAGAGATTGAGGAGAAACTTATTTTAGTTTTGCCTTTATGGATTTCAACAAGTAGTGATAACTATGTTTTGTGTAACTTCTGTTCAAGGAGGTGATAGTATGTCTGCATTACTAAATTGTGTCGCCTTGCATTGATTTTTCGGATCAAAGAGTTTGTCTTACGCTACATTTATGCCTATACATGTATGCAGTTACATATGAGTCTCAAAGAGGCTGTCAATTATTTGATTTCTTGTGTCTGTTTTAACTCTTTTTATGTGGTGGTGGACACAATATTAACTTATAAGCTGACTAATACTCTTTTCGTCCTCATGTGATTTTGTGCCTTCAGATAAAAACTTATTTATTAACAGTTAACTTTTGCATGAGAGTTTCCAACGATACTAAGCTTGCTTGATTCCGAGACCGAATGACTCCGATACGGCAAAAATTTTGCAGCTATTCCAAAACTTTCAATTATGTACCTCAGTTTTGAGCATTGCAAAAGTCTGATTACGCTAGAATCAGATTTTTTTGTCGACGATGAAAGTCGTGAAGAATTTTGCTACATTTTCAATGATATTAAGCTCGCTCAATTCCAACATCGGATGAGTCTGATACGGTCAAAATTCTATGATTGTGCCAAATTTTCAACTATACACCGCAATTTTTGCGAGCATTTGCAAAACCTATGGCGTACTGGGCTAGAATCTCAATTTTTCTCAGCATAAAGTTATGGAGAATTTTTATACGTTTCCAACGATATCAAGTTCTCTCGATTCTGACATCGGATGAGTCTGATATGGGCAAAATATTGCAGCTGTTTCAATTATGCACCATGATTTTTTCGAGCGTTTGCAAAAACTGAGGCTTACTAGGCTAGAATGGTAGATTTTTGTTAACATAAAAGTTGTGAGGAATTTTATTATGTTTCCAAGGATACCAAGCTCGCTCGATTTCAACACCTGATGAGTACGATATGGGCAAAATACTATGATTATGGCAATTTTTTTTTTTTAAAAAATTAATTGTCAGATATCAGGGATGCTGACCGAATTTCACGTCGATAAGTCGCTTGTTCAATAAGCGACTAGGTATATTTTTACCTAATTAAAGTTTTAATCAAGTCTAATATAAAATTTTAGCCATTTATTTCTATATTTTACGCTATTTGGTCAACAAGCAAATGAGGGTTTGTAAAATTGGGTAGGATATGAAATGGTTAAAATAAAGAAGGAGAAATCCAAGATTTAAAAGCTTAATTAACGCCTATGCCTACTTTAATATTTTAATTTTAATCATAATTTTTAAATTTAAGATCAATTATATATATTAGTATATTTTTATTATGATATTAAAATTTTAATATTCTATATATAATTAAAATTAAAATATTAGATATATAAATATATAAAAATTATGTTTCATGCATTTAAACCTCTCGAATATTTTTTTGTTAATGTCCAATTGAAGATTGAATTGAGTGGCATACTAAATATTAAATTATTTAAATATGATCTATAATTATATAAGCAAATGATAAAAAAATAAATAGAATTATATCATAGAATATAAATAAAAAATAAGAAAAATATCTTAATTTATATATCACAAATTTTTTTATATATTTATAAATTTAATATTTAAATTTTGTTATTTACTTAAAGAAAAGTTCTAATATATTTGATAAAAAAATTCATTATCTACTTATATAAACTGAATCATGAGGGCTACTTAAAAGAAAAAAGAGCTTTATTAAGTTGAAAAATATAATATATACAATTAAATAAATATATGATAAATAAAATAAAATTATATGATAAAACATACACTATAATCATCTATTACAACTAATATATATTCATTAGAGGTAGACCCATTAAATCAAAATTTATATTTTTATATATCTTTATGTTCAAATTAACTTTATTAATACTTCCATAAATAACATACAATTTAAATTGATTAATTTGACACACAATTAACATTTTAGCTTTGGTGAAAGGCTTACCCAATGCTTATATCCCCTTTGTTAAAATAGCTTTTACATTCATTGTGATGGTACACTTTTAAAAGAAATGTTTCTATGTTGTCAAAAAAAGTTATTGGATTGGGACACACATTATTGATAGTATTAATAAATCTCTTTTAATAAATCCCTTTATCGATATATTGCTATACTAATTTTCAAGATTATACGGTCCTTTTTTTTTTTTTGAAAAGTACTATGATTGCATAAAATATATTTCGCTAAATTTGAGAACTGCCATCTCTTAAGAAAAAGATGAACAAAGAATATCATTTTTTTAATTCACATTAAAATAGCTTAGGATAAGTTTCAAATTAGATTTGATCGACAAGCAAAAAAATGTCAATTATAGTTTGAATCTATTCAATCAATAATTGAAAGAGATTTGAATAAGCATTAAACCTATTCAAATGAAATTTGATCAAAATTGAATCTTGTTCCAACATATTTTAGCCCCAAAATTTAACTCTCTATCTAATTCAACATTCATATTTCTGCCAAGTTTATCTTAACAATTTATTTTCATGAAAGTCTATGTACTTATAATTAGGGTTGTAAAAAAAGCTAATTGCTCATATTTGATTATATTTAGCTTAATAATTAATATAACTTCAACTAATATTTATAAACTTGTTTACTTAATAAGGTAAACACGCGATATAATTTGGTTGTGCTCAATGATCCTCAGTCTAGTAGTAACATTATATATATATATATATATATATATTGAGGGTATGAATTTATTATTAAATTTTCTCAAATATTTCAAAAAAAAAGAATTTTTATTTTGACATTTCAATTAAATTGGTTTTAATGATTCAGAATAATCAATTCTAATTTCACTTTCTGATTCTGAAATCCATTTTTTGATGCTTCAGCTAGGGGTGTGCGTTTGGTTGATTTGGATGGATTGGATGATAAATTTTTAAAACCAATTGGTTTTAGATTCCTAAAAATATTGAACCAAACCGACCAAATAAAATATAAAACCAAACAAACCAATAAATTTATTTTATTTTGGTTGGTTTGATAAATCAAAGTTACTACATTTAAAAATTATTTGTATAATATTTTATTATATAGTGAACAAGTAATAGTAGTTTATATTTATAATTCTTACTATAAGCTTATAATATATAAATTAATAAAATCGTATATCATATAATTACTTTGGTTTATTTGATTCCATCCAAAATTTCATTCAACAAATCAATCCAAAATCCAAAAACCAAAGTTTTCATTAATTAAAACCAAAATCTAAATTATTAAGTTCAAAACCGAACCAAATTACTCAAAAACTTTAGTTCAGTTTGATTTTTTGGTTAAAACCAAATAATGCACACCCCTAGCTTCAACTCTTATATGATTTTAATATTTCAGATTAATTAATCTTAAAATCCTATCTGGGCCAACCATTCGTAGGTTTCGACACAGCTTTTACATATATATTTATTTTTACAAATAGGCCTTAAAAGCCCATATTACTAATCTTACAACCCAACAAGAGCCCGTCCAGTCACACTGAGAAGACGTTAATAAATCACATTGGGATTGATTCCAATCTTAATTTAAATCATTTAGAGTTAATAAAAAAATAGTTTAATGATAAAAAATAAAATAAAAGTTAGGTTTTGTCATATTTGTTTTCTCCCATTCTCTTGAGTAGGCTCCCAAATCTTACTGTATTATCGTTGAACCTGCACCACTTCTAGCATGGCTTCGCCTTCGACTACAATTGCTCTCTAGAGTCCCGAAGTCATCCATGAACTCAAGCGATTCGAGCGATCAGCCTCGCCAACTTCTGCACTCTGGAGTCCTGTCGATCACTGTCACATCTGCATTGTTGCATGCTTTACCTTCGGCTTTCTCTCTCAAATACGAGCGGAGAGCAACAATCTAATGTCTTACCTCTTAGACTCTTTCTTTTTAATAATTGATTTAATATGTACTTTGTGAATAATGCAATAAGTGCATTTGTCGTTATCCTTTGAAAAACAATTTGGAAGGTTAAAAAAATTATTGCTCTATGGAGCAATGTTATACTATTTAGCTTTTTTTTTCAAATTGAAAGATTTGTGGATGATAATGGTGAAAAATTAAAAATTTAAATTCTTAATTATATAGCTATTTTTTGGACTTGAATCACATATGAGTTTCTAATTTTCAAAATTTAGTATATATGATAATTTTCATTCACATAAAATATTTGTTGGTGATATGTGATATTATAATATTTAGCTTATGCACTAACTTGATTCAATTCAATGCTTTGAGTTTATTTTGAATTTCACATGATGAAATATTTATTAAAGTATGAAAATAAAGACTATAAAATATGAGAGAGGATGGATGGAACATTTTATTTAAATAAGTTCATGCATTTTGTAATAAAAATAGCATATTTGTTCCAAATATAAATGATAAATTTGTTATACATGGAAGGTTAAGATGACATGCTCAAAAAATCATAAATTTACATGTGAGGTCAATACCAAGTTACATTTACGTGTGACATGCTTAAATCCACGTGATTCTTTCTCAGTTTCAAGAATTGATATATTTGGTGAAATTCTATAATGTAGACTTTTTAAATATTAATTATGCTATCTTAGATAGACAAGTTGAGAATTATATTATTGAGATGCAATTAATAATGTATTTTTAAAGTTTAAAGAAATTGATGAGCATGCACAAAGGACATTAGAAACAAAAAAAAGACATTTATACTCTTGTATATTTGTTTATAAAGCTTATTTTTATATTGTTAGTCGTAATAATAATCGATGAATAAGTATTTTATGCAATGAAGATCATAAATAATTATTTGCGTCACAAAATAGAAGATTCTTGAATGAATGATTATCTCGTTATATATATATTAAAAAAATTATTATTTTTTTTTTTGGAAAAATTTGAGAGCCGTAGCTCAATTCATTCCAAAGAAGAAATAGTTACATGTAAAACCAAAACAATTAGAGGAAACAAAAGAGCTGGGAGAGGATTAACAAAAGATTGACCTCTGGAAAAAGGAGACAACCAAGACTCTACCAACAATTCACAAAAAACCTTTCGACTTGGAGCAAACCAAAAATATATAAATAGTTCCCTCAGGCATCCTCCAAGCCATCCAAGCTACACGTGGGAAAAAGTCCGAGTATAACTCGTGAAGCATACACGAGGAAACAAACCAAGGTTGGCTGTGCCCTGGGAGGAGAACCAACTGGGTATTAGTCATTGGCATCAGCAAAAAACCATATAATCGATGTTCATCATTGTCCTGGTCATACAAGATTGTTAATCCCCAGTCTGTGAAGAGATCCAAGAGAAGAAACATTGCTGTTTGGTTTGGAAGATCCAAGGTAAGATAGTTAAGTTTCAGTTAACCGCCAGGACTCCATAATAGCCGAGCTGTGCCGACTTAGTTTAAACTTCCACCTCCTGACGAAAGCCAATTTGAGTTTTGATACGGAAATAATGTTAGAGAGAGGACTCCACCGTTGATGAATGGTATTTCTTTTCGATATGATAGCGATACCAGTGTAATAAGATAAGCGCGATTATGGCTTTATGTAGATATAGTGCTCGAACTTGGTTAAGTTGCCATTTAGGCCAACAAAGCCATTGTACATCACAAATGAGTGTGTTTGAGACCTTCCATCACGACCACCAACAATACAAAGCCTAATTTATTGCCATACCCTTGAACCAAACTCCATCTTGCCAACTTACATTAGGAAGATGTTCAAAAAATGAAAGTTTGATAAGCCTTGCATTGATTTCCTTCTGACCTTTCCAACTAGTCAAGTCACTAGCTTTACGGTCTGTAATTTTACTAATAATGTCAAAACAGGATGGGAATAAGTTGCTGAATATGTTGGGCAGAGCCCATTCCCCGTTTATAAGGAAAGCATTAAGTTTAGTATGAGGGTGAAGATTTAAAGTTGAAATGCAATGCTGTCCCAAACGATCCACCAAAGAAAGACCCTCACACCATGGGTCAAAGAAGAAGGAAAAATTTGAGTTTAAGCCTACTTTGAGTTGGAAATGGTCTTTATACCTTGAGGCAACAATTGATATATCTTTCCAATGTGAAGAAGCCCTAGGGGGTAGCTTTTTCCATAGAGAGCAGTATTTGTTAAAAAACCATGTAGCCAAAGGAGAGTGCTTATTTAAGAGTTTTAATATTGTTTTTACCTTACAGATGGAGTACAATGTAGAGCTTGATGTAAGACCAGTTCCCCCATACTCTCTTGTGGTTGTGACTTTATTCCAAGAGATGATATGCATCTTGTTTCTTTCCCTCCATGGAAGAAGAAGTTAGATGTTATAGAGTTTAACTTCTTCAAAGACACCTTTAGGACAAGTCGATCCGAACCGAGGATAAGAGGCCATTTATAGAAGATCGAATAAGTTGATAGACCCCTAAAGAAAGAAGTTTACTTTTCCATCCAGCTAACCAAATGAATAGCTTGTCAATAAGTGTATTGAAATGCAATATTTTGAGGGAGCAGAAACCAGGGGGAGGCCAAGGTATTGTATGGGAAGGTTTGTGGTGTTAATTCGAAGCTCGCTACAAAATATAGGTACCAAATTAGAGCTTTTTGAGAAGCTAATCATTGATTTGTCTCTATTGACAGAGAGACCCATGCATGAGTGAAGTGAGTCGAGAGCTGATTTGAAGAGTTCATTGTTGGGAAGTCAGCTTTACCAACCACTACAAGGTCATCAGCAAAGAGGAGGTGGGATACCCCATAGTTTCCAGAGAAGAGGGAAAATCGCTCATATATACTTCATTTTCAGAAAATTAGAGAAGTAATCCATCACCACAGTGAATAGAAAGGGAGAGAGTGGACATCCTTGCCTTAGCCCATTTGAGGAGTGAAAGAACCCTTTAATTTCTCCATTGAGAACTATGGAATATGGCACATTAGTGATACAAGCCTTAATCAGCTTTATGAAGGTTGAAGGAAATCCTTTGAGATGAAGTCTTTCTAGAAGAGAGGCGATTAACTGATCAAATGCTTTCCTAAGGTCGAATTTAGCCAATTTCTCTGGTAGGAAGGAAGAAAGTCGAGCAAATTTCTTGAGCAAGAAATATGTTTTCAATATCCCTATTCTTTATGAAGGCGATTGGGAGCAATGAAATAGAGGGAACCTTACTTTGTAGCAGAACTTTGCTAAAACCTTATAGAAGGTATTACATAGAGAAATGGGTCTGAAATCAGAGATAATATTGGAATGTTTCTTCTTTGGGACAAGGGTGAGCAAGCTATGAATGAAGATATCGGAAGAGCCTTGGTTTGAAAGAAGAAATGTGCAGCTTTCAGAAATTGAGTTCCTATAATATCCCAATAGAAAGTAAAGAACCTTGCATTGAAGCCATATGGACCAGGAGATTTGTTTTCATTTATGCTATGCAGAGCATTAATTATTTCAGCATCGTGTAATCCACTCCTCCACTTGACGTGAGAGTGTTCCCTACTAAACCTTCTGTAAGCCAATTCCAATAGTGATCCGAATTATACAAGGAAGAATAGTATGTGCAAACCTCTTTTACAATATCCTCAGGATCAGAAAACTGTCCATTGGAGGTCTGGATAGACCTGATTATATTAGAGCTCTTCCTTTCTTTAATGTGACCATAAAGAAATTTCAGATCGTCGTCAGAATTTGTTAACCAATGAGCCTTTGCCCTTTGTCTAGCCCACATGTGCTCTATAGTTAGAAGGTTGGAATAATTGTCCTTCAGTCTCTTTGCCTCACTGGCGAAGGTAATATTTAAGGGGTCTCTATCCAGTAAAAAGAGAATAGAATCAAGTTCCTGTTTCAGAATTTCGAGATGGGCCTTAATGGTTGTGGAATCCCTCATATTGGGTTTGAGAAAGGATCTTATAATTTTGAGCTTTTTGGAGAAGACAAACAAAGGGTCACCAGGAATAAAACCATCCCATAATAGTTGAATGTGATGTTTCAAATTCTCATGTTTAGTCCAGTAGTTTCTGAACATGAAACGAGGGGTAGCTTTGATAGGTTTTGAGAGGTATGTTATGAGAGGAGAGTGGTCGGAGGAGAGGGGGTTAGGTACATTATAGTAAGAAGAGGGGAATTGCTCAAGCGACATAGGACACGGTCTATTCGGAGGAGATGGGATTCTATCTCTGGCCGGTTTGACCAGGTGTAGAAAAGGCTAGTGCTAGATAATTCCATAAGCCCGCAATCCTGAGTACAAGCTTTGAAATCCAATGTTTGATTGATTGGGATAGGGTTACCACCCGATTTCTCCTTTGAGAGAAGAATACAGTTAAAGTCACCCATTAATATCCAAGGAGAGGAAAAAAGTGAGGAAGAGATAGACCTAAGAGAATCCCACAGAGATAGCCTATCTCGGCTATCATTGAATGCATATATCCAGGTGACGAAGAAGGGATGAGAGCCAACTGGGGAGAGCAATCCGTGAATAAATTGGGGGGACCAAGCCATTGGACTGAAATGGATAGTAGAGGAGTTCCATTTGAGCCAAATACGTCCACCAAATCTTTCATCACTGTTATGACAGCTATCCTCCTCGGGGAAGAGTTTAGCACGGGCTACAGAAGACCTATCACTGAAGTAATCCACTGATAGTTTTGTTTCAAGTAAACAGAAAATTTCTAGCTTGAAGTTCTTGATAATTCGAGAGTCGTACCAACCTTCGGAGCCATAAGCCCCCGAACATTCCAACTTCCAATGGAGATACTTGTCATTGAGAACTAGATGAATTAGAGGGCTTCTTACCCTTTTTCTTTTGATTTTGCTTACGCGTGTTTGAATCCGTGATTTGGTCGAGTTAGATCGCCGCCTTCTTTCCAGGGGAGGGCTCCAGTGATTGGAAGAAGCGAGTAGGAGAATAAGTCATGCCAAAGGAGGACGAAGAAGGAATCTGAGTGTAGATGGGGGGGGTTTATGAGGGAAATACCTTCCTCATTAGAGGGAGAAAGAGCGGAGTTTGGTTTAGATCATCATGCTTGGGTGAGGGAGCAGGAGGATGATACGGAATTAACGATGGTGTTGATGAAGTTAATTAATCGTGTTGAATAGGAGGATTCTTTGGGCCGAGAAGGGGTTTTGGGGTGTGTTTGACTTGTGAAGTGGTAAAGGTGGAGGTTTGTTGTCGCTACCCTACCGTTGAGCTGTGATGAGGATTAAGAGGACAAGAGGAATGGTCATGTGAGAAGGTGCTACATTTGGCACCGCAGCTTCCAATCGCACGCAGTGCTCAAATTTTAGTCCATTTAAATTCATGGTAACAGAAGTGGGAAGAGGAGAAGAAGGGTTAATTTGGACGCAAATACGAGCAAAGGAGATACGCGCTTTCGACGCAGTGAGATTGTCAACTGCAAGTGGTATTCCGATTCTACTTACAACCTTCGAAAAACCGATTTCATTCCAACAGCAAAGGGGGTAATTTGGAAGTTTAATCCATGGGGAATTTGATATTTTCCTTCGAAGCTCTAAAGTCCCAGCTCCATTTCTGGAAGATAAAGGGCCTACCATTCAAGAAGCATGGACCATTGTCCCAAACCAGATCAAAATCCTCTTGACATGAGAATTTAAACAAGAAGAAGTCACCTTCGAGGGTAAGTAACTCAAAGCTCCCTTTTAACTGCCATTTCCTTCTTACAGCCGCCAGCAACGATCCATAGAAGGGGCGTTTCCCGATTGAGTAACCCACCAGAGAAAGGTTCCACTCACTCTGCCCTTGTCGTAATTCCTCCTCCGAGAAGGAGACTTCATTTGAGTCGGAGGGGATAAAGGAAAGAGAAATAGAGCTATTTTTGTCGTTCTGACGGGTAAGAAGGTCTTTCCAATTTCGCGGACCGGAGAGAGTAGATGAGGGAGGGAGACCGAGGATGGATCCATTAAGAGAGCGAGAGGGGAGAGAAGGGAAGTTGCTGGAAAAGGATCGCTCAGAATCCATTTGGATAGAGGGAGCTAGCCGAGAGCTAGGTATGGCCCCCGGCCAAGGGGCCGGAGGCCGAGAGCAGAGGTGAGTGGCTGTGAGGCAGGAGAAGCGAATACTTACCTGAGAAGGAGAGGTTGCGCGAGAGCCACCGGAGAGAGCACCAAGAATTCCCGAGAGCCCTAGAAACCATTCGCTGAAAATAAAAAATAAAAAAAAAAATATATTTTAAAGTGTTGATAATAAATTAATTTTATGATAATTCAAATCTAATTTTATTATTTACTATTCATCATTCTAGAAAAAAATAAATAAAAGAGCATACTTAACGTACGCAAGTGTCTGTTTTCTGTACCGCTGTACGGTCATTTGTCCGTACCTAATTGGCTGAATATTAAAAAAATAAGTAGTTAATATAATTCAATTTATTTTTCGAATCAATTAAATAAAATTGAGCTTATCCAATCCGATTTTCTTCTCTATTTATGCCTATCTGCTTGACTCAATCCGCATTTAATTAATTTTATATATCAATAATAGAGGAATAAATTATCTGATTCAATTTGCTCCTTCCCCGTACCCACATTTAATTAATTTTATATAGCAATAATAGAGGGATCTATATTTGACTAATTTTATATAGCAATAATAGAGGGGCTCATAGGTAATTTTTTTGATGCAGTAAGGTCATTTCTAATATCCTCACCTGGTCCTTGTCTTACATTTAATTAATTTTATATAGCAATAATGGAGGGATCTCTATTCAGTCAATTTTTTTTTTATGGTAATAATGGAGGGATTTATAGTAAATTAATCTAAGTCAATTTGCTCCTCTAATGTATCTGCATTTAACATTTTTTTTATTTTTTATAGATATAATAGAAGGATTAGTATATGCCGACATAATATTTAATTTGATCGAGCGTGAATTTTGATGTAATTTACAAAAAAAAAATGTATAATTTAGATTAGAGTTTTAAGAGTTAGTTTTGATATTAATTAAATTTTATCATTAGTATATTTATAAATTTATATTAGAAATATTATGATTCGAAGATGGAAATATGATAATAATGACATCAAAGTTTTAATGTCAGTTCAGCGAAAATTTATCATTTTTAATCCTTCTATGATATCTACTAATACTTGTAAATACCATCAATTATTCTCTTATAATTAATGCGCATATACTAAAAGTTAAAGCTCTTAATTTATCAAAACAATTAAAGTCAATTTGCTCCTCTAATGTATCTGCATTTAATATTTTTTTAAATTTTTTTTAGATATAATAGAATGATTTGTATATGCAAGGATAATATTTATTCTGATCGAGCGTGAATTGTGATGTAATTTTAAAAATATATAATTTAGATCAAAATTTTAAGAGCTAGTTTTGATTTTTAATTAAATTTATCTTTAGTAAATTTATAATTTTATATTAGAAATATTATGACTTGAAGAGATGAACATGATAATAATGTCATGAAGGTTTTAATGTGAGTTCAACTTTTGCAGATCATTTATCATTTTATTATGAATAATATAATCCATCAAGTTACTGACTAACATGGATTATCATCATTATCTTGTCACCAATAAATGTTGTGATAGACATTCAAATATCTATAATCACTTAATCATCACATTCATTGTTAGCCATGCTTTGACATTAATGCCCATCATTATTGGCTAAACTGTGCCATCAACTACAGTTTGCTTGTTAGCATCATCACCCATTAATATATTCAACCATCATCGCAGAAAATAGTCACAACAATGCAAATATTATAACCATGCCTACTTTAAAAAGAAGATGTAGATTGTAATCTTAACTAACCTAATGAAATTACTTCGACAATGTCTTTAAAATTTCTCTTTTCAAAACTTAAAAGTAAATAGCCGCTTATCAAACATAATTAATACACATATACTGAAAGTTAAAAGCTCTTTATTTATCAAGACAACTGAAGTCAATGATGATATTAACATTTCAAGAGTGACATTGTAAAAATAGCTTACTCCAAATATCAACGTAAGAGCTTATATAATACATAGTTGCAAGAGAATTTAGTCATACAATTTTCATACTATGCATGATTATATATAGATGAAGTGTTACAACTACACCCATCTCTTCTACGATTTCATCATTATATGATATGATTTATTGATCCATTCAAGTCTAAAAAGACGGTTCATAATTCATCTAGCTTATGACTAGTACACCTTATGATCATATTGAAGGTTGGAGTATGAACTTGACTGATTTTTCCAGTCTCACAATTATGAGTCATCAAGGGTGGGTCAAAGCTCCTCTAGTAATTAATGCCACTGCATTTGATCTTGAAGTTTGGGTATTGAGAGTTTGTTGATAACTTCACGTGTTACTTTTACGTTCAAGAGAGATTGAGGAGAAGCTTATTTTCGTTATGCCTTGATGGATTTCAACAAGTGGTGATAACTATGTTTTGTGTAACTTCTTTTCAAGGAGGTGATAGTATGTATGCATTACTCAATTGTGTCGCCCTGCATTGATTTTTTGGATCAAAGAGTTTGTCTTACGCTACATTTATGCCTATACATGTATGCAGTTACATATGAGTCTCAAAGAGGCTGTCAATTATTTGATTTCTTGTGTCTGTTTTAACTCTTTTATGTGGTGGTGGGATTATTGACTTATGAGTTGACTAATACTCTTTTGTCCTCATGTAATTTGTGCCTTTAGATAAAACTTATTTATTAACGCTTAACTTTTGCAGAGTTTCCAATGATACAACTGATTCGAGACAAATGACTCGATAAAAAAAAATTGCGGTTATTCCAAAACTTTCAATTATGCACCTTAGTTTTTGCGAGCATTTGCAAAAGCTGCATTGTACCGGGCTAGAATCGCAGATTTTTGTCAACAAGAAAGTCATGGAGAATTTTATTATATTTTTAATCTTAAACGATCAATTCTAACATCGGATGAGTCGATACGGTCAAAATTCATGATTGCGTCAAAATTTTCAACTCTACACCGCACTTTTTGTGAGCGTTTGCAAAAATTATGGCGTCCTGGGATACGTTTTCAACGATATCAAGTTCTCTCGACCGAGGATGAGTCCGTCTGGCAAAATCTGCGTATTGCCAAAACTTTCAATCATGCACCGTGATTTTTTCGAGTGTTTGCAAAAATTGAGGCTTACTAGGTTAGAATCGTAGATTTTTGTTAACATGAAAGTCGTGAGAAATTTTGTTACGTTTCCAAGGATACCGCTTCATTTCAATTTCAACAGATGCGATATGGGCAAAATCACGTGATTATGACAAATTTTTTTTTTTAAATTAGCTCAAGTCGTCGTTGCATGGGTTCTTGGCGGCGAATTTCACGTCGGCCAAATCTATTCAACGGCAGGTATATTTTACCTAATTAAATTTTTAATCAAGTCTAATATAAAAATTTAGCCATTTATTTCTATATTCTATGCTATTTGGTCAACAAGCAAATGAGGGTTTGTAAAATTGGGTAGGATATGAAATGGTTAAAATAAAGAAGGAGAAATCCAAGATTTAAAAGCTTAATTAATGCTTATGCCTACTTTAATATTTTAATTTTAATCATAATTTTTAAATTTAAGATCAATTATATATATTAGTATATTTTTATTATGATATTAAAATTTTAATATTCTACATATAATTAAAATTAAAATATTAGATATATAAATATATAAGAATTATGTTTCATGCATTTAAACCTCTCGAATATTTTTGTTAATGTCCAATTAAAGATTATGAATAATGTAATACATCAAGTTACTGACTAATATTGATTATCATCATTATCCTGTCACCAATAAATATTGTGATAGACATTCAAATATCTATAATCACTTAATCATCACATTCATTATTAGCCATGCTTTGACATTAATGCCCATCATTATTGGCCAAGATTGCTAACTGTTGCCATCAACTACAGTTTGCTTGTTAGCATCATCACCCAATAATATATTCAACCAAAAAATAGTAACAACAATGCAAATATTATAACCATGCCTGCTTCAAAAAAGAAGATGTAGATTGTAATCTTAACTAACTTAATGAAATTACTTCAACAAAGAATATATATATATAGCATTAATTTAGAAGGATAAACTTATTTATTAAGAAATATCTTTTGTGGATAATTATGAATTTTAAATTGGTAGATTTTAAAGAAATTAAAAGCACAAACTATTTTTTTAATGTATAATCTATCATAGGAGATAAACAAAATTAAAAATTAAGCCAATTTCTTATTTGAGTGAAGCTTTAATAATATTGTGAATCATGTAGATCCAATAAAGCCAACTCTCTATAAAATTTTACCTAATAATAGTTCAAATCAAATCATCTTCGAACCTAACACTTATAAGCTCAGATTGAAATATCAATAATTCTCGCTTTATAATCGAGAAGCCGAAATATAATTGAGACAAATATGAGTGTGATAAATATATTACATAAACATTTGAAGTTCATATTTTTTGTTAAAAAGGTTAATTTTGCTATTTTGTCATTATATATATATATATATATATATATATATATATATATATATATATATATAAGAAAATATCTTAATTATTTTATCTTATTTATAAATAGTTCACAAAGCTATTGAACAACGAAAAATAATATTCATTTCTTAAAAAAGAAGGATAAATAATCGGCAACAGAGAAGCTGCCAACTGATATTTCCATTCAGCATTGTTGCAAGTAAACGAAGAGCCAGAGATCCCCAATGGGAACAGCACACACGAAAGCTATTCGAAGAAATGTCCACAAGAGCATTCACAGCAGAAGGATAGTACAAACAGGGGTAAAATTCCGCAACTATTTCCCACGACTATTTACAAAACATGAATAGTGGTGATGACGTCAGCGATTTCCGGTGAAGAGTGCCTTCGCCGGAGAGGATCCGGCGGGGTGGATCTTGGCCGTCGATCCCTTGTCGATCTTCTCCACAGCGTTTCCTTGCTTTCGAATCCTATTCTTCAGGTTCTCCTGCTGCACTCGAACATGGCCGTAGCTCGCTCCAATGGACAGCATCTCTCGCCGGTAAAAATGGAGGTGAAGACGGACTAGATGATTCCGGTGAAGGTAGATTACGGTCGGGGTTCCCGGGGGTTTATATAGCAAGAAGATGACGCGCTTGGGCACAGGGAAGGATACAGGGTTTAATGAAGTTTGATACGTGTGTGGCTAATGATGAACCGATCTTGAAGAATTAGTTCATGTGATGGTTTCTACTTACGACGCCGCTGTTTCGATTCCATTATGGTGGGCTATGTTCGATTTTAAAATTTTAATTAATAGTAGCTCAAAATTTGTTTATATATATATATATATATATATATATATATATATATATATATATATATATATATATATATATATTTGTTGATTTAAATAATGTGGGTTGTTTCTAATGAAATTCGAGGTCTTGCCTTTAAGTTTATATATTTCTAAGATTCATGAGTTTATGATCACTCAAATTTAAGAATACTAAGATATTTAAATGCTAAAAAAATTTATGATTAAAGGAATAGATTGGATCGCCTAATGAAGTGTTTTAAGATTTTAACTAATTTTTTCAAAATATATCTTCCTAACATAGTATAAATAGGCATTTATTCTTACTTTGAAAGAAAAAGATAATGAGCTGCAAGCTAAATTTAAAAGTGTGAAGAAAGCGTTACACTAATGACCACTAGCAATCATCATCGATCATCAAAGATTATTATAATCTTTTTTTTTTTTTCCAAGTTTTTTGTTTCTTTAATTCTTCAACTTGTAATCACATATTCTCTAATTAAGGGGAAGGATGGAACATTATTGATATGGTTCTCAAAATACCACTGGTCAAAGCACAAATCTTGATGTCGAAAGCGATATGATTTTGAGTCAAAACCGATCAAGATCAAGCACTTAAAATATCATTGGAATCTTTGGGACATCAATTAAATCCCAAAATAGCTCTCAAATATGGAGTGTTTATAGTCGAATCGAAGGCTCGACGATATCTAACGATCCATCCTAAGATCTCATAATCGACTTCATTTGGGCATCCAAATGCTCAAAATACATCAAATGATCAAGGAATCATCCGAGCCGTCCGATCGAGGGAGTGGTAATGCTTTACATGAATTTACAAGAATGCCCCTCCTCCCATCTATAAATAGGCTTTCATTCCTCACATGAAAGGGGCCAAGGGAAGAAGAAGAGGAGCTGAAGCAAGGAAGAACAAGAGGAGCCATCGCTCGACGGTCGTCAACCACCACAGGACCGCCACCGCCGATCGCCAATCTGAAGGAAAGCAAGGAAGAAGAGGAAGAGTCCAGCAAGGAAGAAGAGGAAGAGTCCAAGCAAGGGAGAAAAGGGAAGAGTCCAAGCAAGGAAGAAGAGGAAGAGTCCAAGGAAGAAGGGAAGAGAAGAAGAAGTGAGGAGAAAGGAAGAGTCGCTCAAGCTTGAAGATCCTCCAAGCAAGATCGCTGAAACAGATCCCACTCAACCATCCCACGGTGATCACTAATTAATTCCCAGGAGTTACCCACATCTCCACCATCGATTACTGATCATCATTGTTACATAATTATTCCTCTCATATGCAATTTTGTAATCCCGTTATCGGAAGACTTTGTACTCAAAACGGATACATAGTGGAAGCTTTTATGCAGGTGATTTTTCCCCTCTTTTCGAGGTTTTCCGTTAAAATTCAGGTGTCTCATGTTCTCTCTTTAATTGTGTGTTGGGACTAATTGACAAGGCTAAAGTAAACTTTCACTCTATGTGGTTTTTTCAAGACGTAATTATAATTCAAATCTTATAGTGTATTGTTTTGTTTGGCAAGTTCTTGTGAAAATTTTCTCTTATAAGATTTTTCATGTTAAAAAAGATTTTATTTTTATCTGTGTGTCTTTGCGTCTAGAAAATCAGTTGTGGTAGACTAAATTTTACACCTTTGTCTTGTTGAGAAATCCAACACTATATTTGATTTGGAGTTCAAAGTTTAAGTTTTCCCGATAACGGGATTACAGAGTTGTATGTGAGAAAGCCTAACAATGAGAATCCTAGAATCACTTAATAAAAGTTATGTGGCGGTAGTTGGACTATAATAGTTGTTGGTGGCGGTCGGTGATAGTGAACGATGGCTGTTAGTGATGATCTAACGGCCGGGTGGTAGTAAATTGTCGGTGACCCGGTGTGGCCGACGGACAATCAATAGTACCAAGTGGTCAACAGTAGTGATCGGCGGTGGTTGGTGGCGGTAGTGGGGATGGCAAGCGAGAGGTGGTCGGCTGGCGAGAACTTCGGTGGTGGCAGTGGTATAATTCTAGCGGACCGACGATAGTGACAGCAACAATAATCGATGGTGAGTATGTCAGCGGCGGATCAGTGTGTCGCGTCAGCAGCGAAACCGGCAGTGGTGTAGCAGTAAATACCAGCGGTTGCGGCAGCGGGCTAATGGGCAACCTGTGCATGACCGCGGTGGTAATCGCAGCGTGTCAGCGGTGGTCGATCGCAGCGATGTAGTTAACAGTGCGATAATCGATGTAGTGTGCCAGCGCGATCAGCGTGGTATGCGGTGGTTTTGCGCGGTGAGCGTGGCCGATGGCGATCGCGATGGTGGTACGGCGGTGGTGGCCGTCGGCACGGCTTGCGATTATGCTTGGAGATTTTTCTAGCCTTAGAGTTCTCTTTTCTCTTGTTTCATATGAAGAACGAGGATATTTATAGATTAGATGAGTGACATTTCTATAAATTGCAAAATTCAAACCGCTCGGGCGCTCAAAATGATTCCTTTGATCATTTGATGTATTTTAAGTATTTAAATGCTCAAATAAAATCATAATTATGAGATATTAGGCTTGTTAGATCCAAATTTCAGACGCCTTCGATCGACTATAAACACTTCATATTTAGAGCTATTTAGGGATTTGTCTAATATCTCAAAGTTTTCAATTATATTTAAGCACTTGTTCTAGTCGACTAATCGAGTTCAGATATCAATTAGCTTCAATTAGTGGAATTTTCAGCGTCATATCAGTTGCCTCCTATTTTTGGATGACATTATCTCTATCATCCAAAAATACATGCCAAATAATTAAAAATAATAACTTCTTCAATGTTAATGAAATTTGTGGGTTCATTAACTCTTGCGTCATATATAGTTTGAGAGGATAGATTTTTATGAGTGCATAAGACTATGATCACGGGCGGGTCTTTGGTAGTGCATGGCGTCATGGGTGCAAGTGTGGACCTGAGGGAGGCATGACGGTGAAGCACTGGAGATGTGAGGGGGTATAAAGCTATACGCAAACGAGTGAAAATTTTGGCTTTTTTATTTTTTTTTGAACTTTTTTGATTTTTTTTTTTACTTTTTTTCACTTTTATAAAGGAAAGATATAATTGAGTGTAGAAATTTCATCTATTTAAATATTTTCAAATTCTCAAAATTTATTCTTTTTTTTATTATAAATCTATAAAACTCCCCAGGGTCAAATAAAGAGATCTGATTTTGTCCCATATGCTCTAATATTCATTTGCATTAGATGAAAAATTATCCAATTTGGGATAATAAAAAATTTCTTTTGTTAGCGAGCTCGACTTCTTCTAAAAAAAAGTTATTTGCTTTGTTGATCAAGACCCGTAGTTTATATCTGAGGGTCCAATTTTCTCTCTGAGAGGCATCAAGTCCTCATTGGGTGGCGGGTTTGAGGTGATCAAGACCAGTAGTTCATACGGCGAGGCTCAAGGTTTTTCCTCGAAAGAGGTGTTAACTGTCTTCATTGGACCGACCGGGTTTGAAGGCAATTAAGGTCCATAGTTCATATGGAGGCTCGGGTTTCCGAAGAATCATTGTTTCGTCGAACAAGGTTTGGAGGATCAACTGGTTTATAGAAAATTGATTTTCTTGAAACTCTAATAGATGGTACAACAGTTGATAATTGTCAAGGTGGTGAGAAAGCATTGATTATGAATAATTCCTCAAAAAACTCAAAATTACGCGATAATTTGAGTGTCATTTTTCATGATGTTACTTGCCGTTAACTTAACTTATATGGAATGGGTAGAATCAATTGGATTTTTACACATCGAGGTTATTTCAAAGTATTACTTGTTGACATCAACCTATATGGAAGAGGTCGAATCGAATCTGATAAAGATTTTTGACCAATCTGAGGTTATTTTTCAAAGTGTTACTTGATGACATTAACCTGTATGGAAGAGGTTGAATCGAATCCGCCAAGAATTTTTGACCCATCTGAGGTTGTTTTGTCAAAGTATTACTTGATGACATTAACCTGTATGAAAGAGATTGAATTGAATCCCCTAAGAATTTTTGACCCATCTGAGATTGTTTGTCAAAGTGTTACTTGAGGACATTAACCTACATGGAAGGGGTCGAATTGAATCTGCGAAGGATTTTTGACCCATCCGAGATTGTTTGTTAAAATATTACTTGATGACATTAACCTGCATGGAAGGGGTCGAATTGAATCCACGAACCATCAGAGATTTTTTATCAAAGTATTACCGATGACATTAACCTATATGGAAGAGGTTAAATGGAATCCGTTGAGGATTTTTAACTTATCCAGGGTTGTTTGTCAAAGTGTTGATAACATTAACCTACATGGAAGTGGTTGAATTGAATTCAAAGGATTTTGACCACGAGGTTGTTTGTTAAAGTGTTCTTTGATGACATTAACCGCATGGATGTGTTTGAATTAAATCATGAATAATTTTGACCCTCAGGTTGTTTGTCAAGCGTTACTTTGAGGTAGAAAATTTTCTATATGGGAGTCACTTTTCAAATCTGTTGGGGAGAAGAGAAAGAGGCAAGCATACATAAATTCATCTTTTTAGGACCCTACACAGATCTACAGATGTGCTTATTCGGTGATGATGCGCCATTAAGGAATAGTGTACTATCTCAAGAGGCAGTCACTACCCTTTAATGGACCTAATCATCTCAATAAGGACTCATAAGGACGATGGGCACGGATATGTACCATAGATTCTTCCTCTATTTTAATGAAAAAGAAGTATTCATTTTAAACCGGGTTCATTAAGTTCCTTACAGGGGCAAACCCCCATAGTTAATTACATCCTAAGGAATGGTGATTCTGTAGGAAAACTCTCGATTATGGTAAATGATTGTTGTCTTCAAAGATTTCAAAAGGAAATGACTATCAATCGATTGGTTTATTTTGAAGATCAAATGAGATTGATCAAAGAGAGATTTATTATAAAGTCAAATGAAGATAAGTAGAAGATGCTCACGATGTTAGGAAACAGCATCTCAAATTATCCTATAATTGAACTTTATAATTTTGAAATTGATTTAATTTATTTGAGTTATATTTTTTTAGAAGGCTGGGGATAATTCCATAACATAAGATTAAGAAAATGCCTAAGAGATGAGGATTTAAGCTTATAACCCACAAAAGAGAAAAGTAACATCATAACCTAAATCTAGGGAGCTTTGGCGAGGGCCAAAAGTGTAACCTAAATCTAAGCCAAAAATGGATAATTGGTTTGCCTCCACAAGAGAGGATAAACCACCCGACTGTTTAAGATTACAATCGCTTGAGGGTGGGCACTAACTCCTCCTACGATTTCAAATTCATATAGGCAAGCCTACTTTATGCAAGATGAGTAAGCTATTATTTTATTTAAAAGAGACTAAGTCCTTTTCTAAAGAGACTATATCATGTAAAGGGCATGCTTCAAATGACTAGATCTAATGTAATTTAAATTTCATTTTATTTTTATTTTTGGATAATCATTTTGAATCAGGCTAATAGGATTCATATGCCTAATGTATGAGAAATAAAGTTATTGGCCAAAATCAGAGAGAAGGCAGGAGGTGTGTTTCCACCATGGCTCTCACAGGTCAAGCCAAGTTTCTTTGGCAAAGGTGGAATCCCTCCAATCAAGAGTGAAATAAGATGCATTTGTGCATGATGTTTTAAAAGAAAGTACTCATCCAGTTAAGGGGTTACTAATTCTTTTATCCTGATTTTAAACCTAAGCTTCAGGTGAGATTATGAGTTCTTTATTTTTAGTTTTGAGTTTTAAGTTTGGTAAATACTTTATTTTTTCCCTAAGAGCCTAATCGTCATCCAGGCCATATATAAAGCAAAGAATAAACTAGGAAGCCATACATAAAGCATAGAATAAACTAGGAAAAGGATACCACTTAATGTACAAGTTAAATAAATCATTAATCAATTTATAAAGTTAAAAAAGAATAAAATGTCATTATGGTGGGCACCACCACAAAAAAAAAAATTGGGTAGCCACCCTTATACAACCAGATTACAAATGAATTAAATTACAATTAAGCAAGAAATTTATTATTATGGGGGTCTTCAAGCTTCATTCTTCTTTTCTTATTTCTTCTTTCTTCTTTGCTTCTTTCTTTTAGATTGTTGGAAGATGTATGCTCCAAGGCTTTACATGGTACATAAGGTAAGGCATTATAACTAATGTTCATCCTAATCCCCATAACAATCATTCCAAAATCCTAATTGCCAAATTTACATGAAAAGGGAAAAGTAAATCTAGCTAACACCTGCAAAATATAGATTAGCTAAAATAAATCACATAAATCTCAAGCATATATATTGAACTTATCACCCCACACATGGGTGACTAAGTCCACCTGGCCTATTGGATTATGCTTAGGGGTATAAAGCACTTGCAGGCAAAAGCATTTGCATTTTTATTTATGATAAGCTTTAAGCACAATCTCATGCGAGAAAATAATGATAAGACTAAGAGCCTATCATTCATTCTGACATACACCTTAACACCAGTCTAAAATATATATCATAAAATAAAATAAAATATCAAACCATGCACCACCCTAACCTAAAGCTAGAAGTAGTAACTTAGGCTAATATGTGTGTTTTGAAGGTTTGTGTGGTATGCTTAGCTATGGCTTTAGGTTCAAATTTTCTAAGTGTGAAAACATATTCAACTTAGAGGAGGATTTAATTTAAGTTATTTAATTATTTTGGATTGATTTTATTTTATATTTTGATTTCGTTTAAGTGAATCCTATAATTAATTACTAAGTTATAAAGAGAGAGAAATAGAAGGGAACTTCTCTTTCCTTTCCTAACCTAAGTAATTTCTAAAGTAGATTCATATTTTAGTTTTGTTTAGTGAATATTTTGATTAAATCTTTTAATTAATCTTAAGTTTAGATGAACTCTAAACAAACCTATTCAAAAAGAAAGGGATTTTAAGATTAAATAAAATGAATCAAATTCACATAACACACATTACTTCATTTCTTTCCCAACATGTATAACATGCATATGAATGAATCCTAAGCATACCTATATATACAAATGAGAATATTTAACACACTTTATGATGCATACTAAGTAATCAATTTAAGAAAATTTAGAAGTTTAAGATGCATGATTTTCTTAAGTAGAAAAGGGTTTCTTTATCCAATTTTTCACAAGCACACATGAAAGTAAGAAAGACATAAGTGAGTATAAAGCCATTGTTAACCAAAGGTGTAAGGCATAAGACCTACTTGGGGCTACTTAAAGTCTCACAATCTCGAGGTTGTCCAGACTAATATACCACTTTCCTTAAATACAAACATATGTACAAAAGAAATAAATTGGAAAGAAAGAAATGTAAAGTTGTATTAATTGATTCATTTTGTTTATGAAATTTATGTGTGCAAGTATAGGTAAACCTTCTTAAGTGATAGCATAGGAATAAATATGATATAGAATTAAGTAAGTGTTAGGTTCTTTTCAAATGAACCATACATTTTACCAACTCTATTCAAAATTATGCTAACATAAAAGAGAAAGGGAACCTATGCTAAGCACACCTTTATATTCTTTAACATGCATGCTTATAATTAAAATATAAGTATCACACTTTCAGATTTGATAATTGATTTATATATTTTGAAAAATAATTTGAATTTAGTAGTGATAATAGCTATTCATATTTCTACTTTAGCCAACATATGCAAATTTGACATAAAGTAAACAATTTCATTTTTAAATTTGAATTTGAAAATATGAATGCATGAAACCACGACATACAAATTTAATATGTTGGGGAAATGCTCAAAGAAATGAAAGCGTGTAAACACATTCACTTTAATTAAATCCTAAAGACATTCTTATAGAATAAGAAAGTTTAAAATAAATCAAAGTTAATTCAATGTGATTTTTGTTTAGTTTTAAGTTTGATTTAATTTTGAAAAGGTGAGTTGAGTTTGCTGTTCCTACCTCATTCTCACATGTGTTTGATATTTTTATTTAATTTTTAGATGATTAGATTCATTTTTTATGTATTAATTAGGTTAAGATATGGATTAAGTAAATTAATTAAACCTACACCACCTTAGCATAGTTAACCAAATAATTATGAGCTAATGAGATGATATAAAACTTCACAAGGAATTTAAACTTGTAATGCACCTAGTAAGAAAAGGGCCTAATGCAATTTTACTTATGATTAATAGTTAATTAAGCTAAGGAGTTTAACTTAAGTAATTTCAAAATTCACACATATGAATTGAGTTTTGATTTTTTAATTAAACTTAGGCTATTAAACACCTAAGCATCTACCCAAAGTAGATTAATTAAGTTCTAAAAGTTTTTAAAATTTCTAGAAATTAATTAAGAGGATAATTAATGAATTAACTCTTAATTAGAGAAGGTTAAGGAAAGAAAAGGGGTTTAGGGAATAGCTTTGGAGAAATGCCCCAAAATTCCCTAAACCTCCTATCTACTGGATCTATCCTTAATAAACTCTAATCATGAATTAAAATCACTAATCAGACCTTAATTATCTTTAATTAGGTTAAGGGAGTAATTAGGAAACCCATATGCAATTCTCTAATTAAAACTTCAATAAATACCAAAAAAAAATTAAGGGAGGTAGAGGTCATCCCTTAAAATATACCCAAGAAGTTTGGGATTAATCGAGATTTAATTAAAAGGTAATTAGCAAAATGCAATTTCCAATAAAACCTAAATTAGAGAAAAGCATAATTTAAAATCCATTGAAATTATTTTTAAAATATTCTAGGTTGAATTATCTTTCCATATAAATTTATTTTATATTTTGTTTGAATTTTATTGAGAGAGATATGATTTTCAGAAGATCAAAAGGTTAATTAGAATTAATTAAGAATCTTAACTAATCCCTCAGCTCATAGTGTGGCGCGTGGCGAAGGCGGTTAGGGCGCTTTACATGCATCACACCGTGAGCCGCTTACTTAAACATCAAATTTAAAAGGCGTCTGAGCGGGACACGCTCTTGACCAAAGATCCTGACGAGATCAACCCAGCGGTCTTAAGAGGGATAATTCATTTTCTAAACGTGAGAATAATCTCGGTCATCCATCCAAAATGTGTTGATGGATAGCCAAGATCACTCCAGTTCTTCCCTTAGGCTCAATAGAGATCGTCCATGATCTAGAGGAAGATCGAGCTCGATTGAGCTCCATTGATACAAAACTTTACCCATGCCATCTAAAGCCAATATGGAACACATCCAATGATGGAATTTGCATGAATTGAAAATTTCTTTCATAAAGATCAACACCTCCTATGCTAGGTGGTTAGAAAATTTCATACCTTACCGGAGGAGATCACCGATGCTCGAGATCGTGAGGTAGCTTAATCTAGTGGAGATGAAGCCCGGTTGAAATTCTTAGGACTTGGGGTTGAGTGGATTGCTCTATGGACCAACACCACTTGATTTTACTTGCGACTTTGATTCAATTCCTTCTCTCATTACTTTAGGAACTTAAATGAAAGCTTGAGTGGCATTGATCCTTGAGAAAGTGTGCAAGAGGAATTGGAGTGGTTTTTAGTGTGGAGAGAGAGTTGGAAGTTCAAGTGAGCTCTCCTGCTTTCCAATGGAGAAAATCGAGAAATCTCAAATTCAAATCCCTCTTAGAATGCTTAGGAAGGCTCTCTGATCTTTTCTAACACTCTCTAGGGCTTGATCAAATTGAGGAATGATGATTTTGACTTGAATTAGGGGGAGTATATCTCCTCCACAACAGGCATAGGCTTGTCATTTTGATCCGATTGCTCAAATTAGAGGTTGTTTAGGCTGTTAAATGCTTGCACATGGTCGATTTGAGGCCTTGAGTGGATTGCCAACCTCCCAAGTGCATCAAATTGGGTGGATGAGGGATTTAGAATGAGCCAATTTGACCAATGGGGTCGGGTTTGGCCTTGGGTCCATTTGGGTTGACCCAAACCCATTGGGTTGGGTGCACCACTCTTCATCAGGTCCTCTTGAGCTAGAGCTGGAAGGCATCAAGTGGATATGAAGAGGGTATGACCAAATTACCTATGGATTAAGGTAAAATTATTCTATGGCCTAGGGTAGAATAGTCATTTTGTTAATTTTTCACTTTGGATATATTGGGTATGTGGAGAAACTAGGTTTGGCCAAGTTTCATGAGATTTGAAATTCATTCGATAAGGTTTGGCTCACGTTGACCAATTTAGGTCAAAATGAGTCAACTTGGGTCAAGTTGACCAATTGGTCAAATTGTGTCAAACCAAGAGTTGGGTCAAGTTTATATGACCATTTAAAATATTTTGGTGGCTTTAGTTTGGTTCAATTTGGTATAGTTTTGAATTTGAGTCATATAACTTCATTTAGGTCAAATGAGTCAAGTTGACCTATTTGACCCATTTGACCTATTTGGGCTAGGTCATGGGTATGTTTAGGTTTGGTTAGTCATATGGATAGAATTGAAATCTTTTTTTCCAATCAATTTTGGTTATATTCAAATTTGGCTCAACATGACCCCTTTAGGTTAAGTTGGGTCTAAGGTCAATTGGGCTAAGTTAGGTCTAGTTGGCCAATTGATGCTTTGGTCAAGTTCAACAAGTGATTTGGAATGAACTTGACTCATTGATTTTAATCAAGTTGGCTTCGATCAAGTTTTGATACCTTTTGACTTTTTAGATCAAGTTGGGTTAACTTGGGTCAAGTGGCCAATTGGGCTAGGTTAAGCTCAAATGTTGGCTTGGTCAAGTTCAAACATAGATCATGAATGAACTTAGATCAATGGTTTCAAACAATTTAGCCTATGGTGGAATTTGGCTATGTTAGGTTTCATTTTGGGATAAGTGCTGACTTGGTCAACCCTTAGGTTTGACTTGGTTTGACCCAATTTGATTGATTAATCATCCCATGATGATCGTTGATCATGATGAGAGACAAAGGTGAGTTTGATTCAATCCAATTTGGTTAGGATTAGAATTTGGCTCATAAGAGTTCTTTAGGTCACTTTGGATCAAGTGAGCCTAAGTAAGTCAAATGGGTTTGGTCAAAGCTTGATTTGAATTTGATTGAACTCACATATGGACTTATGATTGAAATATAAATCCATTTGTAAGTGGTTTGAAGTCAAATGAGTTTTGATTCATTTGATAATTTCATATTCAAAGGAAGAATATGAAAGGATTTAGACTTTGATTTTTTAATTGATTTTGATTGTGATTGAAGTTTGCATTTATATTTGGATTCATGATTGTAGGGTTGATTGAATCATGAAGGAAAATCAAGAGTTTGGCTTGATTTGAAGTTGATTTGGCTAAGTTCAAGATTTTGACTTGAAAGACTTATGTTGGATTTTGAATGGATTTGAGTTTGATTTTTGGAATTGGTTTTGATTGTTTGAATTTATATTTCATTTATATATGTGAATATAAATGAGAATATAAATGGGTCATGAGAAAATTTTAAGAGTTTGAAGTGGTTTAATCATGATTTAGGCTAAGCCCATTAAAGGGGATTTTAAAGGACTTAGGAAATTTTTTGAGTTTGGAGTTTGAATTTTTGAATTTGGTTTGATTGATTTGTATTTATATTTCATTTATATATGTGAATATAAATGAGAATATAAAGAGTTATGAGAAAATCCATTAATTTGAATTGATTTGAGGATGATTTACGTTAAGTCCTTAAGTAATTAAAACTTAGGAAATTTTCATGAATTGATTTTGAATTTTGAGTTTAGTTTAATTGGTTTGAATTTATATTTCATTTATATATGTGCATATAAATGAAAATATAAATGAATTATGAGAAAATCTCATGAGTTTGATTTGGTTTAGATCATGGTTTTGGCTAAGTCTTTAAGAGAAAGATTAAGGACTTAAGAAAATTTGAACTTAGGAATTTTGATGGATCTTGATCATGGGTTTCAATCATAAATTTCAATCATGGATTTCAATCATATGGAGTTGATTTGAATTTGGAGAAAATCAAATGAGATTGATTTGGAGTTTGGCTTGAAGGAAGGAAGGTGAAGAGTGGTTCAAGCAAGGGTAGATAAATTTTTCTAAGACCCACAAGGCATAACCTATTCCACATGGCTAACCCTTCTAAGTCTCTAGGGCTAGGTTAAGTATCCACCTAATCACTAGATGTGTCTTAAGACTAAAAATCTCTTAGTATCTAAGAGAAGTCTTATGTCTAAGATGGAGGTATTGAAAGCACATTCTAAAAATGAGGTCAACATACTTGACGACATTAACCTGTATAGAAGAGGTCCAATCAAATCCCCTTGGGATTAATCATTCACCGATCAAGACACAACATGAGTTGTGCATTTCTCAAGTGGGCGGATTAAAATGAAGAAGATCATTTATGTGCAACAAGCTTGAAAGAAAAAGCCATAAACTCATTATTTTGATAATGTCGGTGATATAATATTATCATAAGATAACTTAACGAGAGGAATGGGATAAATTTTTAGAGAGAGTTAACAAAAGGCAAGAGGTGGAGAGGAAAAGACAAATGAGGTAGAATAAAAGCTGCAATATTTATGCACCAAAAATTACTGATAACACTTTCAAAGATCCTCTATGTTCCAAGTTCTAGGGATGATTTTTTCTAGATCCTTGATCATAGCAGCACTAGTCATCGATAATGAAACATGAAGAAAGTCTTCTACAGGCAAATACCTCTGAGATACTTCTTCATCTTGAAGATTAAAATTCTCGATCTGAAGGTCATGAGCTTGTGGGGTAACATGGTTGTCTTTATTTGTTGATTTCCATAGACCACTCCAACAGGGTTAGAAATTTCATCTTAAAATGATGTCTTGAAATGACAACATCAAAGATTGATTAGAGGGGTATGATGAATTTGACTTGATCATTATGAATTGAATTGAATGAGTGACTTGTCGAGAAAATTCTCCGAGAATAACATGAAGGGTGATTGCCCCCTCCACTCACACAGGACAATTATCAAACCCATATAATGGTCCTGTAGCGGGTTGGAGCTTTTCCTTAACTAGGCCCATGCTAAGAAAGGTGGAGTAAAATAAAATATTAATAGAACTCTCATTATCAATCAAAATTCTCTTAACATTATAACATGTATCCGATCCCAGGATGACAAGAGGATCTTGATGTGGAACTTAGACTCCTTCCAAGTCTGAGTTATTAAAAGTGATGGGATGATTAATACGAGATTTTTTTAAACTCCGACTCTTTAAAGGTGACAATGAAGACTTGATTAGATAGTAGTGGCCCTCCTATAATCGTTTTAATTTTTCAAACTATTTGGCGACTATTTTATTATTTCTGTGATGATTGTCTCGGTTGCCCCCTAGTTGGAGTTATGTTTCATTGTGTTGATTGATTATGCATAAATTGACACAGATATCCCTATTGAATGAGCCTCTCGATCTCTTCTTTGAGTTGTTTACATTCCTCTGTAGTATGTCCATGACTTCGATGGAAATAACAATATTGCTCCTGATTTCTTGAATTTGGCTTATGGATGTGACCACTTAATGGTCTCTCATCTCAAATGATCTTAACACAAGATGTGTTCAAGTGGCATCTATTTATTTTCTAGTCGTGGTTCACGCGTCATTGATGTGAGGGCAGCGGAGGGAGATCACGATTGCCTTGTTACTTCTTTTGATGGGATTATTGATCTATGTTCCCTAGGGCACTCTTACATTTTCTTGTGGATTGTTCAAATTATTTTTGATAGGCATTAATAGCCTCATCAGCAGAAATTTATGCTTCCACACGATGAACCAAGTCGGCATATGAGCAGACAGTATCTTGTATTAGTGATGAATAGAAAGGCCTATGATGGAGCCCTCCAAGAAAAAACACTTTTAGTAATTCAGATCCCCACGATTTGGCGTGCCTAAGAATCTCGAACTCCTTAAGTGATTTACCTTCATTTTGATGAATGCCTGAGAGATGAGAGGAATCTTTAATGATCCTATGGTTTGTAATGAACGCTACAAAAATTTTGGCGAAGTTCATCAAGGAATGGATGGATCCTCTTGGAAGGGTAGAGCTAAGTGCGAGCGTTGAGGGTGATTGGAAAGACCTGACAAAATAGTGTGTTAGGAGCTCGTTGGATATGCATGATAGTTTTGTAATGGTCGATGTGTTCATATGGGTCAGTTGCCCCATCATAGGAGTCGATGCTCAGAAGCTTGAAACATACGGGAATAGGATGTTGAAGAATAGCTTCAGCCAAAGGTGAAGACTCCTGATAGCTGCGAAGAGAAGGAAGATGATTTCCATCTTTAAGGTAGAATTCTTCTCGCACTAAGCATTGTAATTCCACATGTATAACATGACGAGTAGAATCAATAGTGCAAGAATGTGCCAAGCAACAGGAATAATCGATGGGTTAGCAATCGGTTAAGCCACGTGTTGGATGAGTAGAAGATGTTAATGAGGTAAGCATTACGATTTGGAAGCAGAGGAACTTCAGCCTGATGGGGAGAAGTCCCCGTATTAGCGTTTTGACCTCCCCTGACTAACAATCGATCTTGGGGGAGATGCATTTGTTGTAGTAAAAGTTGAATTATCTCATTTTGAGACTCTTCCATTCGGTGACCACAATCTTAGAGGTTCTGTTCACCGCGATAGGGTCATGCTTATCGAGGGCGTGAGCTTGGCATCCTTAGTTTAAGGATCGATTTCGAGAGTGACAAGAGTTGGAGGATTGTTATGTGTATTGGCCATAATGCACGTGTTCACAGAGATGCGATTGTGGGATAAATTTTCACATTCACCATGTGCGTCGAAAATAAGTTACGGTAGAATAAAACTTTACGCCTTAGCCTTGTTGAGAAATCCAACACACACATAAATATTTGAAGAGAGAACAAGAAACTCTAAGATTTTTACGTGAAAAAATCTCAAAAAGTGGGGGAAAATCAAGGGGACCACTTAGTAAAAATATTCCACTATATATCTATTTTGGAGTACAAAGTTTAAGTTTTCCTAACATTTATAGTCAAAAGAAATCCAATGAAAATTATGTTAAGTTAGGATAATTTTGGTATTGGTAAGTAATATGGCCAGTAGTTAACAGCCATCTCATTATGCAACAATAGCGGCGCGTCAACAGTAAAATGTAATAACCAGCAACCATTTAATGACCCAACAGCGAGTGGTCAATATATGTAGCGGCAACAGCAATTTATTATTTGGTCATGGCTGGCCAGCGATCGGCGACCAGCGATGCGATCGATGGCGGTGATAGCAGCGGTAGTTAGTAATTAGCGGCAAGGAGATCGAGTGGCGATAAGCGGCGCGGCAGCGGTGATAATGGCAACGATGGTGGTTATGGCGTGGCGGTAATGGTGGGTAGCGGAGACTAGTAATTAGTGGTTGGCGATGGTGGCCGTGGGCCGGCAGCGATAGCCGGTGGTGGCGGTAGCCGTCGGTGGAGATGGATTGTCTTGGAGGTTCTTCGAGCTCTCTCTCCGGGACCCCTTATGAAGAATGAGAAGAAATATTAGAGTGACCTTTCAGTAAATTCATGCAAAATTCAAACAACTCAATCAGACGACTCAAAATGATTCATTTGATCATCTCATATATTTTAAGTATTTAAATGCTCAAACAAAGTCAGAATCAAGAGAACTTAGGCTTGTTAGATCTGGCTCATCAAGGCGCTCGATTTGACTATAAATACTCCATATTTATGAGCTATTTACGGATTTGACTGATATCTCAAAATTTTCAATTATATTTTAAGACTTTCTCCTAATTTATGATTATCAAATTGCTTCAATATTAAGACTTCATTAATAGAATTTTAATATATCAGTGTGTATTGAATATTTTTGAGCTCAAGTTTTTTTTTTTGGCCATTAAGAATTTTATGTCACACAACATTCTTATTTTTATATAATCATAAAAAAAACTCTAAAAGTTGTTTTTAAAATTTATTTTATTCTTTATGTTCTAATTATTTTCAAGAGGGTATGTGCGCGGCACATTTTCTAAAACTAAAGGGGAAGATACATAAAGTGTGGTTGCCCTTCTTGATTTAATTTATTTCCTCACATAAAATATAAAAGGGGCCATATTATATTGAAATAATCGGTTAATTTATCATCATAAAAATCCACCATCGTTACATAGAAATATTTATTTTATGCTAAAAAAATGTAAGAATTATTCTTAATAATATCATATTAAAATTATCTTGTCTTAGTGGGATCTAAGAAAATGAAAATTAAAAAAAAAATAATTCTTGTCTCAAAAATACAGATTAATTTTTGAGATCAAATATATTTATATTCCAATTTTTTCATCTTCAAAATAATAATAATAATATACTATTTTTTAATATATAATGAATTTATCTTTATTAAATTTAGGTCAGCTATTCATATTTCTATCTCTCTTGTCGGTACATATATTTAATTAAATGTAATAGTGGAGGGATTTGTGCGTAATAATACGTAGCAATGCATCAAATAAACCTTGTCTGTATCTGTACTAAATTTTATATTGCAATAATAAAGGGATTTTTAAATAATTTATCTAATCCTTTATCGTTTATGCTCTTCTCATTTACATTTGCCCTTCTCAGCACAAGCATTTAATAATTGAGTTTGAATGATTTCAATTCTTTCAACAAATAAATTAAATTTTTTTATCTATGAATATGAAATCTATTTAAACAATATATAACATCAAAAAATATCACTATAATTAGTATTTCAAAAAGAAAATATATATTGCTATACATATATTTTTAATAATTTTATACCATTATGCTATATAAATAAAAATAAAAATAAAAACATAAAAATTCAATTTTGTATATTTAAATCAACTTTTTTGTTTTGTTTTTGATAATGCAAAGAAATTATTAAGAAAGCATTTCGTGATTCTTTGAGCAATCTAAATTTCAACCAATGTATTTTATTTTATTTATATAATATGATTGTTTAATGCACTTTTTTTATTTTAAAAAAACACCTAAAATAGTTTTTTTTAAAAATTTAATTATTTTAAAATAACTGCCATTATTAAATATATTTTATTTCCAAAAAAAAAAACATAAATAAAACAAAATATAAAATTAAGAAAAACGAAAATTAAAGTGATTCCAAATTGCCACTCATTAATGTAAATATAAAATTTTGTATGCTGGATTGAAAATTTTATTTCATTAATTCAATATCCAATTAAAATAGGATCATATTTTTATACGAATTATTAATAAAGGTTTAGGCTATATTTTTTTAAAAAATGAATATATGATGACTTTGAGGCAGTGATGAATCAGCTCCAGATTGAAACATCAAACAGTTTATTCTGACGATGACACGCATCGTTCCAAAGAGACAAAAGGCAACGTTGCAAAAATTGGAAATTTGTTCGATCTCTACAGATAAGCGTCTTGAAAGATATCGTTGCTAACAACAGTAGAATATATGTGGCACGAAGCAGAAAAGGTTACGTATGAAATGGGCTAGATTTTTAAAAAATATATATTTTTTAAAAAAAAGATAATAAATGGGTCAGAATTATACAATATTTTCTTGGTCGGCTATCTAGCTGCAACTATTTTTTGTAAGGAAAGTATTTTTATTATATAGTTTTTTTTTGTTTTCTATTTTTGTAAGTAAAATTTGTAGCAGTAGAATAAAATTTTAAGTTTTAATTTTAAATGAGAATCTAATATGCACATAGATAGTTGAAAATATAATAAGAAACTCCAGAATTTTTTTGTGAAAAAATCCTAGAAAGAGGGGAAAAAACTACGGGACATAGCCCAGTAAAAATGATCCACTATATATTCGCTTTAGAATACAAAGTTTAAGTCTTCCTAATAATGGGATTACAAGATTGTATGTGAGAAAGCCTAATAATTGAAATTTCAGAATTATGTAACAACAACTATGTAATAGTAGTTGACTGTAACGATTGTTGGTGGTAGTCGGAGATGATAATAAGTGGCGATCAACAATAAAGATGGTGATGGCAATTTAACTTATTTCTCTCAGCTTTTCTCCAAGTTCACTCTCCTTCCTCCTCTCATGACAAGAATGATGTCATATTTATAGATTCTGAGAGGGACATTTTAATCATTGTAGCCAAAATCACAAAATATTCCATCGAACGGTTTATATCGATTCATTTGATCATAGATAGTTTTTTTGGTTTTTGACCATTCAAACGACCATCGATTTGAGTGACCTTATGTTCGTTGGATTCGTCTCATCGATGCTCTATTCGACTATAAGCACGTCAAATTTGGAAGTCATTTAATCATCCAGTCAGTAATTTCCAATGGCTTGATTTGAGCACATTTGAGCTCGATTTGATCCGATTCTAGCATTATTGAATTCATCTCACTCAATCGTTTAATTTAATTGTATACATACTTTAACTTGATATTCGTGCTTAATTTTTAAATTTTAAAGTGATATATCAAGCCTAAATAAAATGTTCATAATATCAATATTAAGAAATAAATAAAATAGAAATTGTTTAAGCGTATGTATATATATATATATAGGCGCACAAGGCACTCGACGAAATGCCCCAGAAGGTAGATGAGCTCTGAAAGCTAAAAATAAGGGCCGAAATCACACCACCACCACATACAAAGCATGATTAGCGGTGGTGGAGTTGAAAAATCTCCGGCCGGCAGTGCCGTTGGCGATCTTTAATGCGGCGTTTCCTTCGTCCTAATATCCAAAATTATGATCTTATTCGAAGAATGAAACAAAGCTTAAAACCACCCAGTTTAATGTTAACTAAAGTCCACACCTTTGGGCAATGAGATCTCGCATGAGGTATCTAACAAGGATCTTTAAGTAAACGCATGACTAAGAGCACTGACGACCTGAAACGATGGAAACATAGAATCTTAATTAGAGCCATCATATCCTCTAGTGAGTTGGTATTCATTTTCCTATATCCATTCATCTCTTTTCTGGGTTAAGTGCCGCTACTCAATATTGCGAGTCCAGTCAGTCTCAGGCATCTTGCTCCATTCAATATGGAGCTGTAAGTCCCTCTTTTACATTTGTTTTTGTGCCTTTGACCCAGAAAAAGGAAAGGACTGATGAACTTAAGAGCACTATAATAATGATTGAGCTTTTTTAGAAGACCCAGAAAAAGGAAAGGACTGATGATTACATCAACCTTCAATCTTATGCATAAATATCTTTTAATTTAATTATTTATATTCTCAATAATACATATTAAATATTAATATGTAAGACATTCATATATTCTCTTAAATTTTAGAACATTTTGAAATAGCAATGTTCTAATATTGAGGGTAACCAATCACACAGAAGGATATCGAGGAGATCATAGAGTCTATGCTAAGAAAGCTTCAATGATTAAGTTCTTTCAGTCGTAAACCAAACAAATGTGAGAAAGAGGATGACGCCAAAGAAAAAGAAGAGTCTTTGTGATTGGTTACCCTCAATATTATTTTTTAAAGAAAACAACAATAACACCAAATTTATTTTGGATCATCTTGATCTTTTAATTATTACAATGTACGGACAGATGAATAATTATATCTTTGTTTATAACATTATTTGAGCGGCTAAGGAAGACTACTTTATTTAATACAATTTGCTGCTCCCTTACTATTCATTTAACCTTGTCCGTATCTGCATATAATTAATTTTAATAGTCTTTCATTTAAATATCCATACTGTTATATATATATTTTTTCCGCGTAACATTGAATCTTACATACATACGCTACAAGCAAGACGACGGAGATCTTTCAGATCTTACCGGCCTGCTTATGGATAATTCTTGTCTTGAAGCAATAATGTAACTTACAGAATTGAAAACAGTATATATATATATATTTGGACAAGAAAATTATTGTAAAAACTGACTTTGGGATTATCTGAATCTCATTTTCAAGAAAATTATAATACAGGCAATAGCCAATAAGGCAATCATACAGACAATACTTTGTCAAAGTTTAAATAAGGTTAAATGCTCGGAAGCAAATTTAAAAACTTTTTAAACTTGCCATATTCTCACACATTTAAACAGGACTTGGGGGAGAGAATTATCTAACTTAGACGATCAATGTTTGGAACCTTAAGTGGTCATCTTTGGGATTCACTAATCCAAACTTCTTCACTGACTCTTTTGATCACCTGATCTTCTACTGACTATGAACACATATGTTAGTGTTTACCTCCTAACATTTGACTTTTAGTGCTATTGTTTGTCACAACCATGAACTGACTCCCATAATTACCATCATATATTGAAATGAGATGATTCATATAGATACAAAGCATTTATTTCGTAAAAGGACAATTTATTACTTTGGTGAAGCATACGGTGAATCAATATCCTTAAAATCCATGTGATTAAAATTGTAATGATTCATAAACATAATACTTAACCTATTTTAATGTCATGCATATTAGATAGCTTGATTAGGTATGATCATGGAGATAAATACGATTTGAGTTTAAATCACTTATGTATAAATAAAACAATGATCGTCCAAAAGGATTTATTTGATCTTCTAGTGAATTTTAACTCTTTAAAGGCTGACTTAAGTAAATCTTATTCCATGCTCTAGTTTTTGTGGAAGAAAATCTTAATGTAGAGGCTAGTCCTTTGTTATTGTTGACCTCACTTTTGGAGTGAGATTTCAACTTTTTCATCTTAGACATAGGACTCCCCTTAGACATTAAGAGTTATTTAGTCTTAAGACACTTCTAGTGATTAGGTGAACACACCTTTTAGAGATTTAGAAGAGTTAGCCATATAAATAGGTTATACTTTAGGGGTGTTAGGAAAACTAGCCTACCATGTAGCTTAAACCAAATCCTCCCTTTCTTCTTTCAAGTCAAACTTCAAATTCAAATCATCTTCAAATCCAAAACCTTTCTAAGCCATTTTGATTTCATCTCATGGACTTAGCTCAAATCAATTCCATCAAATCTTAAGCCAATTCTAACCCAATGAATTTTTTCAAATCATTGAAACCCATGATTGAATTCCAAACCCAAAATCTTTCATAAGCCCCTTTGATTTCATCTTATGGACTTAGCTCAAATCAAATTCAAATCACTACAAATTCAAAATTTTTTTTCATAAACCATTTATATTCTCATTTATATCCACAAATATAAATGAAATATAAATTTAAATAACCAAAACTAAATTCAAAACTCAAACCCAAATCTAACCTAAAATCAACCTATACCCTTTCAAGTCAAATTCTTGAACTTAGCCAAATCAAACTAAAATCAATCCAAACCCTTGGATTTTCTTCATGATTCAATCAATCCTTCAATCATGAATCCAAATATAAACACAAACTCCAATCATCAAACCAAAACTAAATTTAAAACTCAAACCTAAGTTAAACCCATGCTCAACCTTTGAACTTGAAATTGTCAAATAAATTAAAACCCATTTGACTCCAAATCACTTACAAATAAATTTATATTTCAAACATAAGTTCATGTGTGAGTTCAACCAAACTTGAATCAAGCCTTGATCAAGTCAATTACCAGGCTCACTTGACCCAAAGTGATATAAAGTACATTTTTGAGCCAAATTCTAATCCTGCCCAAATTGGATTGAACTAAGCCATCTAAGCCTCACATTATGAGCAACAATCATCATAAGATGATAAATCACTCAAATTGGGTCAAACCAAGTAAAACCTAGCCTTTGACCAAGTCAACACTTAACCCAAATGAAACCCAAACTAGCCAAAATATACCATAGGCCAAATTAATTGAAACCATTGATCTAAATCAATTTATGATCAATAATTGAACATGACCAAGTTATCATTTGAGCCAAACCTAGCCCAATTTGTCACTTGACCCAAGTTGACTCAAGTTGACCTAAAAAATTAAAATGTGTAAAATCTTGATCTAAGCCAAATTGATTGCAACCAATAGGTCAAATTCATTCTAAATCACTTATTGAACTTGACCAAAGCTCCAATTGGCTAGCTAGACCCAACCTAATTGATTGACCCAACTTAACTAAAAGGTCAAATCAAGCTAAAATAAAATCAAACCAAAATTGATTGAAACCAAAGCTTATAGAATATTTCAAATGACCTCCAATTTACATCACTTGCACGATTGAACCCTATGAACTTAGAAGGCGCCAAGCTCTCCCAAGCATTCCTAAGTTCAATTGAAATTCTCCATTCTCAGTTTTGCTTAAGCCAAAAATAGGGGAGGTGAGTGAGAGTGCCAACTTATTCAATTCTTCATAGAAGTCAAATTTCACTTACAAGCACCATTAAGGGACCTAATTGAGCTCACCCAAATCAAATTCTAAGCATCCAAGCCACGAGAAGGAGGAGTTCGATCAAGTCGCAAGCCATTGAAGCTCACTTTGGTCAATAGGAAGATCCACTTCATCTCATGCCTTCAAACCTTTAATAGAGCTTCGTCTCCACTAGACGAAGCTACCTCAACATTTGAGAGTGTCGGTGATAGCCTCCGGTGAGGTATGCTTCAAAACAGAGCCTAATGAGAATTTTCATTGGTCCTTTGTGAAAGGAACTTTAATCCCAATCAAAATTGACCGTTGGATGTTCTTCCCCACACCTCTTGATGGTGTGGGTTGAATCCAATTCAATCTTGGAGCTCATCAAGCCATGGAGGGATGGATGGCCTCCGTCTCCCGTGGCGGCAGGATGAATCATGGATTGTCCATCCCTCATGTGTTGGATGGACGGTCTTGATCAAAACATGTTAGATCCAGTGATTAATCCTTTAGAAATTGCGGGTTTAGTCACGGCTTTGACCAAAGTCGATTAAAGGAAAATCACGGCCGCGGCATTGGATGTGACAAATATAACCAATCCCGCGTGGAAAGCACCGTGCATTAGATGGGAAATTATTAAGTAAATGACCTTAATCACTAAAACTTCAAATATTCACTAAATGTAAAAAAAAAAAAATCAACTTCATTTTAAAGATAATTAAAGGGGGAATAATATAAAATTAGGTTTGATTGATTTTGAACAGTATATTTCACTCAATTTAAGTTTTATTGAGAATATAATTATGTTAATTACTCATTAATTATTTCATTAATTAGTTTCGAACTTCTCATGTATGTTTAGTGGGATGACTTCTGCCTCCCCTAATTTTCTTGGAATTTATTAATGGTTTGATTAGGATAATTATTTAATTCATTCCTAATCATTCCCTTAATTAATTAAATGATTAATTAATCTATTAAATAGTGGTAAATCCATTAATTGGGCTTGTAATCACTATGAAATATTGAAGGGACTTAGGGAATGAAGTTTCCAATCTCTTCTCTAAGTTCACTCCATTTGGAAAACATTTAATCAAGTTGTAATTAATGGCCTAATCACTTCATTAATAATTTAATTAATTAAAATTCAAAATTAAATCATTACAAAACTTAGTAATCTTAATTCTTAGGTAGATCCTTAGGTGTTCAAAAGCCTAAGGTAAGCTTAAGAAAATCATAATTCAACTCACATGTGTGGGATGATTATGAAAGTTATTAATTAAATCCTTTAGCTTAATTAATTAAGAATTGTGAGCCAATTATATTAGGCCCCTTTCATTGTAAAGATGCATTGCTGATTTAAATTCAATGTAGTTGCATATCATATATTGGCTCATAATTAATTAGTTAATTATGTTAAAATGGTATAGGTAAGGGTAATTAATAACTTTCCTTAACCTAAATAAAATATAAAATCAACTTGATGATTCTAAAATTAAACTAAAATAATACACATGAGGAGATGGTTAGGACCAGCAAACACCCTTTCCATATTTCCTAAATTAAACTCAAAACAAAAATACAAAAATCTCTTTAAGAAATGTTGATTCTCTTTAAATGATCTTATCTCATAGGATTGCTTTTAAGAATTAGTTAGGATGAATGAAGTTACATGCTTACATCACTTTATTTATTTATAAGCATGCTAAATGATTGTGTGCCATTTGAAAATCATGCATTCATATCTTTTGAAAAATAAAAATAAATGAAATATTTCCTTTATGTCAAATTGCATGCTTTGGCTAAAGTAAAATTTGAATGGCTATTATCTACTAAATCAAAATTATTTTTAAAATCTATAAATCAAAGATCATAAATGAAAGTATGCTACTTATAAATATTTATAAGCTTGCATGTGATTATACATAAAATGTGATGTGATTTTCTTCTCTTTTCTTAACATAGTTTGTATTATTTACAAAGTGTATAGTTCATTTGAAAAAGACACAACACTTGCTTAAATCCATTCTATACATTTCTATGTTATGGCTTAAGAAGAATCTTCACATTGCATATGTAAATTAAACAACCAAAATCAAATAAAAAAACATAAACCTTTTTGCATGACTCATTTCCATTCATTTCTTTTTGTACATGCACATGTATTTAAGAAAAATAGTATATTAGTCTGGACATCACAGGATTATGAGGCTTTAAGTAGTCCCAATCAAGTCTTGTACCTTACACCCCTAGTGTAGAAAATAATGACGCCGTACTCACTTATGTCTTTCATACAAGTAAATGTGCATTTGATTAATGGATAAAAGAATCCCTCTCTTTTCTATTTAAGAAAATCATGCATCATAAAACATCCAAATTTTTCTAAATAATATCTTTTAGCATTCATCATCAAGGTATGCTAAATATCTATATTTCATATGTAGCTATGCTTATGATACATTCACATGCATGATACACATGTTGGAAAGAAATAAAGAGTTGTGTGTTTTATGATAGTAATTCACTTTAATTAATCTTAAAATATCTTTCTTATTTGAATAGGTTTATTTAGAGCAAATCTAAACTTAGGATTAATTAAAACACATAATAAAACATTCACTAAAAAAATCTAATGAATCTTAGAAATTACTTAAGGTAGGGAGGAAAGAGAAGTTCTCTTCCCTTTTCCTCTCTTTACAATACTTACTAATTGAGCGTAGGTTCATTCAAACCAAATCAAATCATCAAATAAAGTTAACAAATTAACTAAATCACTTAAATGAAACCACCCTCTAAGTTGAACCCTTTCACACTTAGAAAATCTTAACCTTAAGACCTAGCTAAGACACACCACATAAGCCTTAAATAGCACACACATTAGGCTAAGTCACCATTTCTAGTCCTATGTTAGGACGATGCATGGTTTTATTTTGTGATGTGTTATTTTAGTCACGATGTTAGGGTGTATGTGCATAGACCGGATGATAGGATAATCTTAGTCTAATCATTATCTTATGTATGATTGTGCTTAGAGTATAATAAAATATAAAATGCTTTTTGTTGGTTGCTTATACCCCTAAGCATAATCCAAAATTGACAAGGTGGACTTGGTTACCCATGTATGGGGTGCTAATTCCAATTTATTTATATACATGCTTGGGATGTATGGTGTGTTTAGCTAATCTATGTTTTACAGGTTTTAGTTAGATTTACTTTCTCTTATTCATGTAATTTTGCAATTAAGATTTGGAATAAATGTTATGGGGGAATTAGGATGAACATTGGTCATAAGACTATGTCTTATGCACCATGTGAAGCTTTTGGAGCAACCATATTACAATCAACCAAAATAAGAAAGAAAAAAGAAGAAAGAAGAAAGAAATGAAGAAATGAAGAAAGAAGAATGAAAAATGAAGACCCCCATAACATGAAATCCTTTTTTATTATAATTAATTTATTTGTAATCCGAGTTGTATAAGAGTAGAGCTCGGCTACCTAATTTCTTTTCGGGTTTGTGCGATGGAACCCGACCACAAAGGCTTTTACACTAGCTTTATAAATTGTTTGATGTTTGTCTAGCTTGTGCATTAAGATGCCACATTTTTTGTAGTTTCTTCCTTGCTTTGATGAATGACCTAGATTTGATTAGGCTTCTAGGTAAAAAATAAATTTTCTATCCAATTAATCAACTCAAAATTAAAAATTAATAACTCATAATATCACCTAAAGCCTAGGTTATAAATCAAGATAAAAGATTTAACAACCCCTTAGCTGGATGCTGTATATTTTCACATCATTCATAAAAAGCATCTTGCTTCACTCTTTCTTATGGAGGGATTCCACCTTTGCCAAGAAACTTGGCTTGACCTTTGAGAGCCATGGTGGAAACACACCTCCTTCTTAGATTTTTGGCCCATACCAATTTCTCATGCATTAGGCATATGAATCCCATAGCTGTCAAATAAATTATCCAAAAATGGAAATAAAACTTAACAAAAATTTGCATTAGATTTAAGTCATTACTCATGCCCTACATGATTTAGTCTCTTAGGGAGTGTGTTTAGAGACTTAGTCTCTTTCTATATAAACAACGACATTGCTATCTTGCAAAAGTATAAGACTTGCTTACATGAATTTAAAATCATAGGAGTTAATTGGTAGTCACCCCAGACGGTTGTAAGTCCAACAGTCGGGTGGTTTATCCTCTCTTGTGGAGGAAAACAATATGCCCATTTTCTCCTTAGATTTAGGTCATACCTTGGCCCTCGCCAAAGCTCCCTAAATTTTAGTTCAGAGGTTGCTACTTCTCTTTGCGGGCTATAAGCATAAATTCTCACCTCTTATGCATTTTTATGATCTTGTATCATGGGATTGTAAGTCCTAGATTTCCAATAAAATTTAACTCAAACAAGTAATTTTCTTCAAATTAAAAATATAAATCCCAACTATAGGATAGTTTGGGATGCTTCTAGGTCTCTAGCATCATGAGCATCCCACTTATCTCTTTGGTTTTCAATAACTCCCTCATCTTGATCAATCCCACTTGATCTTCTAAAATAACCAATTAATTGATAGTCCTATCTTTGAAATCTTTGGAGACAGCGATCATTTACTTAATCGAGTATTCTTAAGGAATCTCATTCCTTAGGACATAATTAACTATAGGGGCTTGCCTCCATAGGGAACTTAATGAACCTGGTTTAAAATAAACCCTACTTTACTTTTTTATGTAAAGTAGGGGGAAGAATCTCTGGTACATATGAAGAACCATAGTCATTAGAGTCCTTATTATGGTGATTAGGTCCATTGTAGGATGGTGACTTCCGTCTCTCGAGATAGTACATCATTTCTCAATGTCATACCCGATCACCCTAATAGGAATATCTATGGATCTACGTGGCGTCCAACACAAGAAGTGTTATTTTTATTCTTCATTTATTTTCCTCAAAAGATAAATGAAGAATGAAAATAATTCACCACAGATTTTTCTGGCGACTCCGCTGAGGAAGGATCCTCTCTCCATCTTTGGTAAATGATTGTTGTCTCTAAGTATCGAGAGTGAGTTTGTATTTTATATGAATCTGAGAGTATCTTTCTTTTCTGTTGGCACTTAGTTTATTTCATTCTTAAGCTGAGCTAGCCAACATCTTTTAGGTTTTAGGACCTCACTCCATGTAGGTCTTAAAACCTTTATTGGGTTTCCCAATAGGTGAAAATAAAAATTTAATAAAAAGAAATAATTAAAGACTTCCTTCTTACCATTTCTATGGTAGGGTAATGTTCATTCCAAAAATAAAGAAAAATGAATTCTTTATAAAAACATCAATTTCCAAAAAACACTTTTTCAAAATGAACATAATAAAATGTTTGCACAAATTTTTGTTTTCATAAATCAACCTCATTTAACAATCTTCATGATTGTTATATGTAGGATCTTCTCAAAAACAAAATCCCAAATTATATTTTCAAAAAGCATAAATGACCATCCTCATTCAATTTATTGAATGAAGATTTCACTTTCAAAAAACAAAATCAACAATCATATTTTCAAAACCACAAATGAATATCCTCATTCAATTTATTGAATGAAGATTTCATTTCCAAAAAATCAAAATCAACAATCATATTTTCAAAAAAGCAAAAATGAACATCCTCATTCAATTATTGAATGAAGATTTCATTTTAAAATAAAATCAATAATCATCTTTTAAAAATAAAACCCAAAATCATATTTTCAAAAAGCATAAATGAACATCCTCATTCAATAAAATTGAATGAAGATTTTCACTTTGAAAAATCAAATTCAGCAATCATACTTTCAATAGCACAAATGAATATCCTCATTCAATTTATTGAATGAAGATTTCATTTTCAAAAATCAAAATCAACAATCATATTTTCAAAAGCACAAATGAACATCCTTATTCAATTTGAATGAAGATTTCAAAAATCAAAATCAACAATCATATTTTCCAAAAAATAAAGCACAAATGAACATCCTCATTCAATTCATTGAATGCAGATTTCATTTTCAAAATAAAATCAACAATCATCTTTTCAAAATAAAATCAATAATCATATTTTCAAAAATAAAATCCAAAATCATATTTTCAAAAAGAATAAATGAACATCCTCATTCAATTTATTGAATGAAGATTTCACTTTCAAAAATCTAAATCAATAATCATACTTTCAAAAGCACAAAGGAATATCCTCATTCAATTTATTGAATGAAGATTTCATTTTCAAAAATCAAAATCAATAATCATATTTTGAAAGCATAAATAAACATCC